>CM062295.1:333583381-334783381 GCA_031216915.1 Pictodentalium vernedei
TAACACTGATATATACATCAATCCCTATGTATGAGCTTCCAGTGGTGGGCCATGGAGTGATGGAGGTTGGAGAGGGCAGATGGACCCAGGTGCAAACTGCCACTTACTGTTTTTAACCCCATCTTTCCTCGGGAGGCGCCAGAATCGATCTCAGAGCTTCAGAATTGGAAATGTCAGACTGCACAAAGTTTATATAAAATGAAACACACTTATCACCCAGAAGTAATTTCTTTCACTTTATATAAGGTTAGTGAATTTTGCTCCCTAGAGTGCCCACCCGCTGTCTCTGGACACTTCGGCTAGTGTCCAATCCGTGTACATCTAATTTTCTTCTTTATATTTCTTGCCCAGTTAGCACATACGATTACCATTGAAGCTGATTTTTTCTTCTTTATATTTCTTGCCCAGTTAGCACATACGATTACCACTGAAGCTGATGTCTTGGCACAATCCTTACTACCTTTCCTCTCACAGATACTGGCACAGATTGGGCATGAAGTAATTGGTTCTTGATTCCCCTCGCCTACTATACATATTGTGTATGATACACAATAATGTGTTTAGCAGGAGACTGGAATTAACAAACAATGAATGTACAATGTGTACGATATAACACTTTGCCCCCCCCCCCCCCCCTTCCAAAAAGTGCTACAAGGCATTTCTCTCAATGCTGCCTTAGTCTTAGTCTTTGTTGAGGAAAACAAACGCAACAGTCTCTATTTAGCACAAGGGTGTAACTCGACAATGCATTTTAAAAAAAGACAATGCTATTTTCCGGTAATATTTCCCTGTACTCTTCCCGTTGTGGTCTACAGAAATCAGTCGCCTAGCCGCCTGGCTTAGGGGGGTGGGGGGGGGGGGGGGATAAAGTGATCATGACCATGTTTCACATAACAAAAACTCCCCAAATCATGCTTGTCCCAAATGATGGAGCTACACACACTAAAATTACTTCATATTGAATCTTAAAGCACGGAGTTTTGCAAAATGTTCTGTTTGGTCTTCATGCCATTGCCTCACCCCCTACTTCCCTGAAGTGAAGTACGAGGAGTGGAAATGACAGAGGTCCTAGTTAGAATTGAGGGGGGACCTTCGAAATCCCACCGAGTCTTTTCAAATATCAAGGTTGCCCACACACACACATACTTTAAGAACGAAAACAAACTGGCTAGCCCCCCCACCCCCACTCACACAGACAATTATAAATTCCGGACTACGCCCCTGCTATATTGTATATAACTATATATAATCGATTTCTCTATTTTCGAAATGGGGATGTGGGGGGGGGGGGGGGGCAAGTTCGATATAACGCTGACATATTTCGAAGGACTGTCCCATGGAATTGGGCGTATCCCCCCCCCCCCCACGGTTGAGGGTCTGAACGCCCCTCTACGTATATTGTTTTCAAATTCTGAAGCACTGAAATCGATTCTGATGCCTCCTGGGAATGATAGATGTTAAAAACAGTAAGTGACAGTTTGTATTTGGGGGTAAGTGACAGTTTGTATTTGAATTGAAGATCCCCTCCCGTCCCACCACTGGGAGCTCACACGCAGGGATTGGTGGAGTGTGCACATGGGGTCCCAGTTATAATGGCTCCTAAGGCTTTGGGTGGGTATCATTGGGGTATCAAGAATAAACAGAAAGATAGTGCTTGAAATACATGTATATTGTTACTGATAGAATAAAGAATAAAAAGATTAAAACAGCTATGATAGTGGACTGTTTTTAGTTTGAAAACCAAAAGCTATCAGTAGTATGTCGTGTGGTTTTCAGGGATCATTGGCAGGACCCCGCAGGGGGACTTCGGAAGGGAAGCAGTAGTGTGTCATGTGGTTTTCAGGGATCATTGGCAGGACCCCCCAGGGGGACCTCGGAAGGGAAGCAGTAGTATGTCTCGTATGTTTGAGTCCTCATTGGCAGGACCCCGCAGGGGGACCTCGGAAGGGAAGCAGTAGTGTGTCATGTGGTTTTCAGGGATCATTGGCAGGACCCCGCAGGGGGACCTCGGAAGGGAAGCAGTAGTATGTCTCGTATGTTTGAGTCCTCATTGGCAGGACCCCGCAGGGGGGACCTCGGAAGGGAAGCAGTAGTGTGTCATGTGGTTTTCAGGGATCATTGGCAGGACCCCGCAGGGGGACCTCGGAAGGGAGGCAGTAGTATGTCTCGTATGTTTGAGTCCTCATTGGCAGGACCCCACAGGGAGACCTCGGAAGGGAAGCAGTAGTGTGTCATGTGGTTTTCAGGGATCATTGGCAGGACCCCGCAGGGGGACCTCGGGAGGGAAGCAGTAGTATGTCTCGTATGTTTGAGTCCTCATTGGCAGGACCCCGCAGGGGGGACCTCGGAAGGGAAGCAGTAGTGTGTCATGTGGTTTTCAGGGATCATTGGCAGGACCCCGCAGGGGGACCTAGGAAGGGAAGCAGTAGTATGTTGTGTGGTTTTCAGGGATCAGTGGCAGAACCCCGCAAGGGGACCTCGGAAGGGAAGCAGTCGTATGTCAGGGGCTTTTCAGGAATCATTGGCAGGATCTCATCGGGGGACCCCGGTACAGGGTCGTTGAAGACAGCCAATAAGCTATCGAGCAGTTACTGATAAGTCATTGCTCGAATGACTCGAATCCCATCGGGCAAATGAGCTTTAGAGTAATTGCTCGATCGAGTGACTCGGCATATTGCTCGAACGACTCGAATCCCATCGAGCAAATGAGCCAACGAGCAATTGCTCGTTCGAGTGACTCCTCGAACGACTCTTAGGCTCATTTCAGGAAAAAGGGATTCCATAGCCACAGCCGTTTTCGAAAAAGGGATTCCACAAATGGGATTCCCCAAAAGGGATTCCATAAGTGGGATTCCGTCTTACCGCGAGTGACTTGCATATATTGCTCGAACGACTCGAATCCCATCGAGCAAATGAGCCAACGAGCAATTGCTCGTTCGAGTGACTCCTCGAACGACTCTTAGACTCATTTCAGGAAAAAGGGATTCCATAGCCACAGCCGTTTTTGAAAAAGGGATTCCACAAGTGAGATTCCGTCTTACCTCGAGTGACTCGCATATATTGCTCGAACGACTCGAATCCCATCAAGCAAATGAGCTAACGAGCAATTGCTCGTTCGAGTGACACCTCGAACGACTCTTAGACTCATTTCAGAAAAAAGGGATTCCATAGCCACAGCCGTTTTCAAAAAAGGGATTCCACCAATGGGATTCCCCAAAAGGGATTCCATAAGTGGGATTCCGTCTTACCTCGAGTGACTCGCATATATTGCTCGAACGACTCGGATCCCATCGAGCAAATGAGCTAACGAGCAATTGCTCGTTCGAGTGACCCCTCGAACGACTCTTAGACTCATTTCAGGAAAAAAGGATTCCAAAAAGGGATTCTTAAAAAGGGATTCCGTAAGTAGGGCTTTTTTAGTCGTATGAGGCCATGAAGGCTATGTGAAAGGTATGACGGTCCTGTTGCACTACGTGCTGCAAAATATTCTTGAAGAATCCATATCACATATAGTCGGGTTTGTTTGTTTTTTTTGTTTTTTTTGGTGATTTGAGGATTGGTGGGAAGTAGTGGGGTCTGGTGGGGACTATTTGGGGCTGGTGGGGACTAGAGGCTAATTGTCGTAAAAACCTGTGGTTTCTACAACCGGATCTCCACATCTCCTCCTACTTCGCTTCCCCTCTGGCTCTCTCTCTTCAATGGCCCCCTGCGGGGTCTCCCGATGAGATCCCCCAACTAACCCCTGAAAAGCCCCTGACATACCACTGCTTCCCTTCCGAGGTCCCCCTGCGTGGTCCTGCCAATGATCCCTGAAAAGCTCCTGACAAACTACTGCTTCCCTTCCGAGGTCCCCCTGCGGGGTCCTGCCAATGATCCCTGTAAACCACATGAAATACTACTGCTTCCCTTCCGAGGTCCCCCTGCGGGGTCCTGCCAATGATCCCTGAAAACCACATGACACACTACTGCTTCCGTTCCGAGGTCCCCCTGCGGGGTCCTACCAATGAGGACTCAAACATACGAGACATGCTACTGCTTCCCTTCCGAGGTCCCCCTGCGGGGTCTTGCCAATGATCCCTGAAAACCACATGACATACTACTGCTTCCCTTCCGAGGTCCCCCTGCGGGGTCCTGCCAATGAGGACTCAAACATACGAGACATACTACTGCTTCCCTTCCGAGGTCCCCCTGCGGGGTCCTGCCAATGATCCCTGAAAACCACATGACATACTACTGCTTCCCTTCTGAGGTCCCCCTTCGGGGTCCTGCCAATGATCCCTGAAAACCACATGACATACTACTGTTTCCCTTCCGAGGTCCCCCTGCGTGGGTCCTGCCAATGAGGACTCAAACATACGAGACATGCTACTGCTTCCCTTCCGAGGTCCCCCTGCGGGGTCCTGCCAATGGTCCCTGAAAACCACACGACATACTACTGCTTCACTTCCGAGGGCCCCCACCGAGGTCCCCCAAACTATCCCTCAAAACCACATTACATACTACTGCTATCTAACTGTTTAGGAGAGTTGTTTTGATTTTAGAAGGGTTTTGTAATATGTTTTAACTATTGTTATTTTATGTACTTAGCAGATGCCTCTCTTATGTTTCTCACTGTTTGTATCATTTTATTTTTATGTAATTTATTCAGTAAAACAATTTTAGAATTCTTTAACTTATCTTTCCTTTTAAAGTTTTCTCAATAAGTGAAGGGTGGTGGAAATAAATGCATAATGGGGACGGGTCAGTGGGTATTCCCATAGTGTCAGAACGCACTTGTTCCAGTCGTTTGTGTTTTTCCTCCCATTTGCATTTCTCAGAGATGATTATATTATTAAATACATACAAATATATTATGCGGCAATCAACTATTTTTACAAGATTATCACCCACTGAAGGTTGAATATGACTGGAACATCTTTGTTTCGTGGTAGTCAGAGTGGATTTCGACAATGACGGACAACCCCATAGTACAAATTAACTGAGGTATGCAATCAAACAAGGTTTGATAAAATAAAAATAAGAAGCTTGCTCATCAGGCTTTATGCGGATTGATTCGGTTGATGGGGTTGATGTCGCCGTACACACAAATATCACTCCACAATAACACTGATCATAAGGAACAGATCAAGCAAAAGCAATTATTTATACCTTCTTCAGATACTAAAGCTCACTTCCATAAATGAGGTGTTCACCCGACAGTGGCCGATAAAAGCCCAACCCATAACTGATATTCCCACCTATCTGCTTATTGACAGACATGTACCAACACTACAAGTAACTATACAAGTAAATAGGTGAATAAATATGTTTTTGGTCAGCATATGCCAGACCAGAATATGATAGAAGCACACGCGTGTGGTGATGGTCTCTGAAGTTGAACACGTCTATAGTGGGTGCTTCATATTGGACTGTATCTCTATTTTTACACAACACAGCTTGGCGGATTTATGAATTGTCCCACTAAGGTGTTCAATGTTAGCAGTAACTTAAGCAAATCTGTAATGCCATATCATGGGTTTACAGAAGGATGCAATCCAGAAATGACCACTGTATGTGTTCCATCGGAGAAGACTTTTACATGTAGATAATGCCTGCTGATATCCCCCGTGTCCGGTTTTGCCAGCCCCTATCAACACATAACTACCATTTTAAAGCCCAGATAGAGGTCCCAAAAATTGGTTTTCTATCGGGCCAGTTGAACTGTCAATCGCCTCTATTCCAAAGGGGTCCCCATCAACTCCAAGAACATCCAGCGATGATTGCCAAGTATAGTAACTGTTTCTAATATACCCATTTGTGTCCTTGATGTTTTGTAACTGGCCCTTTTGGAAGTCTTAGCATGGTCCTAAATGATGTCCGATCGGGGCACCCGAGATGTCAATCTTTTTAGTCCTCGCTGCCTCTCATAAATTATTTTGTAACTGACCCTTTTCGGGGTCTTAGTAGGGCCCGATATGGCGTCCGATTGGGGATGACGTCGTGTCAATTTTCTATTCCTCGGATGCAATCTATCAGCAATAAAATATCTGATGATTTTTACCTATTTTTGTAACATTTTACAACTGGGCGTTTCAGGGCTTCAGTAGGGCCCATAAATAGGGTCGAAGGATGAACCCGAGGATTTGAATAATCTCGTAATTTACGGTGCCACCCTAGAAGGCCATTTGTTCTCAATATTTCAGCCAATAATTACCATTTTGACTGTTTGGTCACTTTTAGAGTCCAATTTGGCCCCTAAAAAGGGGCTGGAGGGTGAACCTTAGGATTTGAATGATCTTGTATTTTAGGGCGCCACCCTATAACGCCAATTGTTCCGCAAATTACAATAAATAATTACGATTTTGACTTTGGTCACATTTAGGGTCCAATGAAGCCCCTAAAAAGCGGTGCGAGGGCGAACCTTAGGATTTGAATAATCTTTCATTTTAGGGCGCCACCCTATAACGCCATGTGTTCGCCGAATTTCGGTCAATAATTACGATTTTGACTGTTTGGTCACATTTAGGGTCCAATGAAGCCCCTAAAAAGCGGTGCGAGGGCGAACCTTAGGATTTGAATAATCTTGCATTTTAGGGCGCCACCCTATAACGCCGTGTGTTCGAAGAATTTCGGTAAATAATTACGATTTTGACCGTTTGGTCACTTTTAGGGTCCAATGTGGCCCCTAAAAAGGGGTGGGAGGGTGAACCTTGGGATTTGAATGATCTTGTATTTTCGGGCGCCACCCTATGACGTCGTTTGTTCCGCGAATTTCTATCAATAATTACGATTTTGACCATTTGGTCACTTTTAAGGTCCAATATGGCCCCTAAAAGGGGTTGGAGGGTGAACCTTAGGATTTGAATAATATTGTATTTTAGGGAGCCACCCTATAAGGCCGTTTGTTCCGCGTATTTCCGTCAATAATTACGATTTTGACCATTTGGTCACTTTTAGGGTCCAATCTGGCCCCCGAAAAGGGGTGGGAGTGTGAACCTTAGGATTTAAATAATCTTGTATTTTAGGGCGCCACCCTATGACGCCGTGTGTTCCGCGAATTTCGGTCAATAATTACGATTTTGACCATTTGGTCACATTTAGGGTCCAATGTGGCCCCTAAAAAGGGGTGGGAGGGTGAACCTTAGGATTTGAATAATCTTGTGTTTTCGGGCGCCACCCTATGACGCCGTGTTTTCCGCGAATTTCGGTCAATAATTACGATTTTGACCATTTGGTCACTTTTAGGGTCCAATGTGGCCCCTAAAAAGAGGTGGGAGGGTGAACCTTAGGATTTGAATAATCTTGTATTTTCGGGCGCCACCCTATGACGCCATTTGTTCCGCGAATTTCCATCAATGATTACGATTTTGACCATTTGGTCACTTTTAGGGTCCAATCTGGCCCCTAAAAAGGGGTGGGAGGGTGAACCTTTGGATTTGCATAATCTTGTATTTTCGGGCGCCACCCTATGACGCCGTTTGTTCCGCGAATTTCCATCAATAATTACGATTTTGACCATTTGGTCACTTTGAGGGTCCAATCTGGCCCCTAAAAAGGGGTGGGAGGGTGAACCTTTGGATTTGAATAATCTTGTATTTTCGGGCGCCACCCTATGACGCCGTTTGTTCCGCAAATTTCCATCAATAATTACGATTTTGACCATTTGGTCACTTTTAGGGTCCAATGTGGCCCCTAAAAAGGGGTGGGAGGGTGAACCTTTGGATTTGAATAATCTTGTATTTTCGGGCGCCACCCTATGACGCCGTTTGTTCCGCAAATTTCCATCAATAATTACGATTTTGACCATTTGGTCACTTTTAGGGTCCAATCTGGCCCCGAAAAAGGGGTGGGAGGGTGAACCTTAGGGTTTGAATAGTCCTGTGTCTTAGGGCGCCACCCAAGAAGGCCATTTATTTTTCGAATTTCTGCTAAATTTAGAAAGTCGAATAAGGAACTGGGAATAAGTAACGGATTTCACAGTGCTAAATCGCGCTGAGTTCCCCACACATTAAAAAGGCCCATTAAAGTATCAATAAATTATTTGTTTTATTTTTTCATTCGTTGTCAACAATTTGTGAAGTGCACGTTCTCAATTAAAACTGAAACTGGGCTTTGAATCTGACGAAACCGGCAACGGACGACATTGGCAATTCAAACTTTCAAACAATATTTAACTCGCCAACAACTACCCAACTTCGAAAGTCACTTCATTACTTAATTATTTCTCATAGTTTCCAACATTCTGCGACAATATATTTTACATAATGTCCTTTGAGAAGCCAAAAACAATTAAATATCCGTTACAATGATTCTGGATTTTTTGTCAGTGGGAGAGCCACGCCGCCAGATGGCATCCCAAACTCTGTTGCATGGTATATAGAAAAATGATAAAATCATGGATACGTACCTGGGTTACCTATGTGCGCCCACGCCACTGCGTGGGTGTGCACTATGAGTTGTGTAGAAGATGTTTCTACTCTGATTGAAGTATTAAAAGGGTTAAAACAGACCATTCGAATATTCCATTTTATTACATTATAATTGTGATAGGTGTTTCGAGAAAGCCACAAACCACTCCATCCCAAAACATGTTGATCGTGAGTTATGATTGAGAATAAATAAATTTTAAAAAACGCTTTGAAATGTGAAGGGTTCTTCATTCAATATGGTTTGAAATTTAATTTTGTAACATGATATCAAATAAATATACAATGTTTTTCTATGTAACAGTTACAGCTTTCTCTCTGACCTCTTTGTTTATGAGAGATTCTCTAAAGTTTTAAATATTGGCTACTGCGTCAGTGAACTCATTTGCCTGTGCAGTCTATCAGTATGACAAAAACATTAAAATGGGATTGATTGTATTCGGGTTAGCATGTTGGCAAACAGTGCATAGAAGACAGAAATATTACAACTACACCATCAAGGCATGCCTTCTATGAATGTTGTTTATTTATTGAGTTTAACGACACTTTTGACAGCTACTGTCACCTTATGTCGGACAGATTTACTGGTGGAGGAAGCCGGAGAACCCCGAAGCAACGGCGAGCAACTGTCAGGCTTCCCAACAGACTGACTCACCACAAACAGGGTAAGCACTGGTTGAAGACTAGTACACCATTAGTGCACAATGCCACCGTTCCCCCACGTGAGCAATGGGGTGAACTGTCTTGCCGCGGTTGCCGTAGCTGGGATTCGAACCGAGAACTTCTCTGTTTGCAGTCTTCACCATTACCTACTGAGCCACGACGCGCCTTCTATTAATGTAATTGGAATACTTTTGATGCTTATTTTCGGGGAAAAATAGTTTTAAAGGAATCAGAAATAGGTGAACAGTATTTAGCAATATTAATTCAAGAATCGGGTCAATTTTTCCAAGAAACCAGAAAAGGCATATATGTGCACAGCATTCAAAGGGTTCGATCATGAGAATGCATTAGGGGTTCAAAAATGTGATTTCCAGCAATTCTGAAAAATGTACTCAATGATCCCTGGGTGACCACAGTAACCTTGACCCATATTGTGAACCTCTATAGTGTGTTGACTCAGTTGGTGTTGGTCCCAGGTCTATACGTCATACCATGCCTGAGATATCAGTGTGACCCACTTTCAACAATTTTGACCACGCCCACTTTTTTCGTGTAAAATTGCATGTATGAACTTCCAGAATGCATTAGGAAGTAAAAAAATGTGATTGCCAGCAATTCTGAAAAATGCACTCAATGACCCCTACGTGACCTCAGTGACATTGACCCATATTTTACACCCCCCCCCCCCCCCCATTGAGTGTCAACTCATTTGTTGTTGGTCCCAGGTCTATTCATCCTGCCATCTTGAGATATAAGCGTAACTCATTTTCAAAAATTTTGGCCTCGCCCACTTTTTTTACGTAAAAATGCATAGATGGGTCTATATGGACCTGGGAATGCATTGAGTGTGGGGGGGGGGGGGGGGGGGGCATGTGATTTCCAGCAATTCTGAAAAAATGCACTCAATGACCCCTAGGTGACCTCAGAGACCTTGACCCATATTTTGAACCTCCATCGAGAGTCGACTCATTTGGTGTTGGTCTCAGGTCCATTCGTCATACCATGCTTGAGAGATGAGCGTGACCCGTTTTCAAAAATTTTGGCCACACCCACTTTTTTACGTAAAAATGCATGTATGGACTCTGGGAATGCATTGGGGTGGGGAGGAGTCCAAAATGTATTTTCTAGCAATTCTGAAAAATGCACTCAATGACCCCTGGGTGACCTCAGTGACCTTGACCCATATTTTGAACCTCCATTGAGTGTCGACACATTTGGTGTTGGTCCCAGGTCCGTAGGTCATACCACGTCTGAGATATGGCCGTGACCCACTTTCAAAACACCCCCACGGACACGCCTAATGTCCCAGAAATCTGAAAAACACTGGACACCGAGAATAAAAAAGAAAAGAAAAAGAAACTGTACAAAAACAATAGTTTGTGTGTTTCACACAGACTAATTACGAATGTAATGAGAGGAAAACTTCCGTGGAACAATATTTTCGATTAAAATTAACAATCAACTATGGGGATAAGGAGCTTTGCAACTTCAACATTTTCTCAATATAATTTACATGAGGGCGTAAAATATAAAATGTAACTTTTAAAGGCCCTACTCCATACTTTCAGCCTAAATACCATATGGCGATGTCTATTGTGGAATCAAAACTGGGAACGATTTGATAGTTCACAACCGTGGAAAAAAGAAAATGCTTTGGGCAGAGAATATCCTTTTCTAATCGTTCCTCTGAATCACTGCTGCAAAACTTGTCTCCTTTCGCCTCCCCCCACGACAGGATGCCCATAGGCTACTCTTATAAGCCCAAGATGGGGACTTCGCCTGGTCCGTTTTGGTGATTTTCGTGTTTTTTTTATAATTTGGAGTGATTGTACGGTTGTTGGTGGTAATTAGATGTACTCCTTTTTCAATCGAACCAAACCTTAGGTTATCTCTCGACCCTATAGCTCTACAATCTACTATTATAAGGAGGATTCAGGGGAAATTCGAACAAAATAAAGTCGTTTTTTGATGACTTTGGGGACACTGTCGGGCCATTTGGGTAATTTGATTTATGCCTGTTAAATCGAACAAACCTTCCCAACACACCACCATTAGAAGAATTGGTGTTACACAGCACTACGTGCCACCATAAAAACCAAGATGGTGGCATCTAGTATACAAAATGGACGAGGATACACGTGTCACCCTAGCAACATGCACGGCACATGCGCTCTGAGATACGTATCACTATAGTAATGACTCACAGCATGATCGCTCACGCACTGCGCATGCGCTGAGACCACATATCACAATGGCAATGACGTCACAACATGGCCACTAAAGGGAGATACCAGAAGACCCAGCAAGAAGAAACTGGGCCACGTGACTGTGACGTCACATGAGATCCCACGCTGAGATCCTCCAAAAAAGGCTCGTCCGGTATATGATATACTACTGATAACTGCTTGACTTGCATTGGTCACATCTTGAAAATCGTTTTCCTCTGTGTAACCGCTGACAGCGTTTCCTCAGACGAAGGCTATGATTATAAAAGCGAACAGATATTTCGACCACATCGCGCCTAGGTTGCGATCTGGTCAAATGTTCTATTAGCGCTCAACTCCACAATATTATATAATCCCATCTGTCGAGAAAAAAATGCAAGAACATTTATTTACATCAACATGCGATTTTCGTTTATTTATCTTGATTCATTCTTAATTTCTCAATTTTCTAAAAAAAAATCGCGACCCACTGGCGTTAGTGTGCTGCAACCAGGATGCGATCTGATCAGGAAAGAGACCGCTTTGGAAATCGCAGTACTTTATACTTTTTATTCGCCTGAGTTAATACGGAGTGCGGTTGGCACACTTCAATAAACTATTAGATGTTTTTTTTATAAATACTCAACAGAAATTTCGGCAACCACTTCAGTGAGTATACGATTTTTGGTGATCGAAAAGCTAATTTTCATACGGAATGAACATTGTACGCTGGAATCACTGATGCAACAATGTCAAAACAGCTCATGTCACGAGAAGACTTGTAACAGGCAGTAGTGTAATAACCATGCACTGATGAAATATTAACCAGTAATGCAATAAGAATTTACTCGTGGTGTAAAACTCAACCAATTATAAAACAGAAAACAACCAGGAGTGTAACCACCAGTAATGTAATAAACATAACAACTAGTGTAAAAAATGCCATGAAAATCACAAATTTTCCTACGAAATTAAAAAGTCGCAAATAACATTAAGAACTGATTTATCGCAGGAATGCGGCAAGAGAGCTGGCTCATTGGGTAGCCCATTTGACCGAATGTTCGTAAGCTTAATCCCGACCCGCGTCGCATGCGTTGTGCCCTAGTTTAAGCCACTTTATCTCAACTGGTCAAATGACGGAGTTCAGTGCGCTAAGGTGTACAGTGCATTGGCTGTACACATTATGCAAGGCATATTTTTGTGGGTTTTTCTTCTGAAATGAACAACACTTTTTAGTCGATTTCCCATTAATAATCCTACAGCGTCATCTTATACATAACAGAACAATACACTTGAGAACACAATGGATAGTGTCCTTTATGGGAACACATCACTCTCACGGGCAAGCCACTCTTATTTTCCATGGCGTTGAGCAAAATATCATCGACGCGTTTCAATAAATAATTTCCCCAGAGTAGAATAGATTTTACTGTTTACAAAATTTCATTGATTGAAATTAGAAATAAACTGCTTTCATTAAGATTTTTACTCATCACAAATATCACCATTTTTGCTTCAAGTGCTCCAAATCTGAAACTGCGAAGGCATATACGATAACATCTATTTCTCCATTTTGGGGTATTTGTTGTTCCAAAACGAGAGGCGAGAGACAAGTTGTCTGTATTTTATCCTCTTGGTTGGGACGTGGTAATTCCCCAGATCCCAATTGAAAGTTTATCTTCATTTTCTGCCAAGATTTCTCAGTAATGTTACCAAAGCAGTGGGGTGGAAATGCTGGCAGAATTTATTTATTTTTCTCACTGTGCCAGACTTAAACGCTATTTGTTGTGCGGGGATCGTCATTATTGTAGAGGTACCAACAACTCTCTATAGGAATATCTCCAACCCGTTTCGCGGCTGGCATCTTCTCTAATATAATGTCGCCAACGCTCCCAGGAGCATTAGGATATATACACCTCTTTTCAATGGGTTATAAGTAGATACATCTATGAATACAATACCAAATTGGTCAGGACCGCCCACATAGTTAGGAGGCTTTTCGTTTCAAGAAGAAATTGACCATATTTACACTCAGTAGAAGCCAAAAGCTGTATTATAATGCAGAAATGATTAATTTATCACATAACATAGGTGAAGGTATTTTGGTGGGGTTTGAGTATATTATAGGTATATTTGGGGGTTACCTGCCTTAAAAAGTTATCCGCCTGAAAAAGTGGCAGTCGGAATATTCCAAGGACGATGATTTGATGATCTGAGGGCCTACAAAAAACATCGATTTTGGGTATTCTTTTGTTGGAACCAGAGTTCATTTACTGTTTATATATACTGTTTATATACCTCAACATTTCGTCGCCTAAGTGCTAGAATGTCCTATGTCCCATAGGGGACATAGGACATTTTAGCACTCAGGCGACGATGTTCCTATTCGTTGTCAATAAATTGTGAGCTCTGTCAGTAGCAGTCTCTCTGGCTACCGGTCACCCAAGAGTTTGTGTTTATTATTCGAAGTGAAAGACAGACCGGTAGTTTCAGTGCTGTCAATTTGTCCCTCTTATTTCTTTCATATTTGAACACCCAAAGAAAAATGATGCCATCGTTTTGTTTTTACACCAACGATAATATGGTAGCCCATTGGGAAAATAGTTAGTACTGTTAGTGTTATATCTATAAGTCTTTCATTTGTAAACTATGTCAAAGAAAATTAAATTTGAATCAAATTTCAAAAACGGATAAAAACATTGAATATTAATAATTATAGTTTTAGTCACGATGTTTTGGAACCCCGTTGACCTGAACGCAGTTATAAGTAAGAAAAGAAATTGTGAACTAATTTGGGAAAATCTAAATGATATTGATATGAATCAGGCCTTAACTGGTAGAGTGCTAAATTAATTTTGGTATCAAATCTTGTCTCTACGTGTCTTTGCCTTGTTACAATTTATAGGCGAGTGTCTACGGGCACTCTCCCAAAAATTGTAGCAAGGCAAACCCTTAAAGACTGAATAATGAGGGCTCATGAGATATATTAATACAGAGCTCATCCACTGATTGTGAGCCTTCAAGTCGTTGTACCTGCACTTCAGGATAAAGCCCAAATATGGGCTTCCAGCACTCTACCGATTAAGCCAATCAAAAAAGGTGAACAACCAATGGGTTGGCGAGGTGCAACCTGAAAATTCCAAAAGGTTGCCTGAATGGGAATGAACAATTGAAAGAAATTCGCAGAACTGTTGAATTCAGACCTCCCTGTATTGTAAGACAGAATACAACTAGGGTGGAGTACCGGGAACTGGAATCAATGACTAAAGTTGGAAATGTTCCTGTACTTCACGAGCGCCGTACTCTGCCCTACTCTTCCTGAGATGCGTCTTGTATTGAGATGACGATTATACTTGAAGTAAGTGAAAGAAGCGGATATTTGAGCTCACCTGACTGAAAGTCGGGGGGGGGGGGTGCTAAAGTGATCACTTTTTGTCCGTCGTCCGTCGGTCGTATGTCCGTCGTCCGTCCGTCGTCCGTCCGGAGCGAACTTTACATTATCGTCTTCTCATCAACCACAGGGCCGAATTAAACCAAATTGGATGTGCATATTCCATATTATATGTCAATTCAAGTTTGTTCAAATAAAGTTTCCACGCCCACAGGGGACACCGCAAGGGGCATTACTCTGATAGCACCCATAAATTGTTTTCCAAAATTAAAAAAAAATCTTCTTCCCAGAACCATCAGTTAGAATCTGTTGACATTTGGTATATAACATCTATAGGGGTGGGGGGGGGGGGGGGGGGTGGCAGATTCAAATTTGTTCAATTCGAGTCCCTGGGGTAATATTTGGGCCGAATTTTAACTTAGTGAAATATGGGGACATTTCTTCTTCTTCAGATCCACCAGTCAGAATGGAAATTTCTTTAAAAATCCTCTTCTTCAGATTCACCACTCAGAATCCTTTCATATTTGGTATACAACATCTCGAGGTGGGTCAGTTTGAGGTTTGTTCAAATCGGTTACCTGGGTAAATATTTGGGGACCCATATCAAATTAGTGCAATATGAGGAATTTAAAAAAAAATCTTCTTCTATAGACCCTGCAGTCAGAATGCTTTCATATTTGGTATACAATATCTCTAGGAGGATCAGATACAAGCTTGTCCAAACCTAGTCCCTGGGTTGATACTTGGGCCCATTATTGGAGCCCAAATATTAACTTAGTGCAATATAAGGAAATTTCTTTAAAAATCTTCTTCAGATCCACCAGTTAGAATCTTTTCATATTTGGTATACAACATCTCTAGGAGGGTCCGATTCCAATTTGTTCAAATCGAGCCCCTGAGTTATTAATTTGGACAACCTATGGGAGCCTGAATTTTAACTTAGTGCAATATGAGGGAATTTATTTAAAATCTTCTTCAGATACACCGATCAGAATCATTTCATATTTGGTGTACAACATCTGTAGGTGGGTCAGATGCAAGTTTGTTCAAATCGGGTCACTGGCTTAATATTTTGGCTCTCTATTTGAGCCTAAAGTTTAACTTAGTGCAATGTGAGGACATTTCGTTAAAAACCTTCTTCTTCAGATCCACCAGTCAGAATTAATATTTGGGCTCTCTATGAGCGGGGATGGGGTGGAGGGTGGGGGCATGCTAGGTTCAGGTTTATTCAAATCCATTCCTCAGTGTTTTTCCATAAAATTTGCCGTTCATGATTTCATTCCTTTGTAGTGTTGATGAACCATGTCTAACTGAATGTGTCTCCAAATACTTCTTTGGACCACTTTGGCAGGTCAGCGATTAAGGCTCCTTGGGGCCTCTTGTTAAAGAAAAATATAACAATCGGCGATAAGTTGACATTCTTATTTGGCACTGTTTTTTGTCGAAGCATTTCATTCACGTCATAACGTCAATCAGATGCATATGGAGTAATCAGATGCGTTCTCACATAACGTTCTTGCATGTAGGCCGGAATCCACGCGTAGTGTATTTACAGAATTTCTGAATGTCTGTATTGTATCTAATAACGTTGAATACACAAAGCAATCATGGTACAATATTAAGAGATAGATATTTCTGAAGTTCAATTTATAATTTATATAGTTATAATTTATTATTTGGTTAATATATCTTGTTTGTCTGGAGCATATCAATAACAGCTCAAAACGTAACGTTCGTTCGATTGTTCCCATCATGCTTTTTCGCTCGAAACTCGAATTTCCGTGATACTGGGTAAACAAGTTTCATTTCAAAGTGTTTTTGTCAATTCATGGATGGATTATACACGGAGAGTATAAAGATGGGACAGCCAGACTGGGACAGCCACTACGTTCACACTGAACTAACCATTCGCATTGAGTCTTTGAACGCCCACTTTTCTAGTCCAGGAACATATGTCATAATTTCATTAAGTAAGATGTTATTTATCTAATTATTCATTTATTCCGGTTTAACAACACTTTAACATCCAAGGTCATATCGTGTCGGTGACAGATTTACAGGTGGAGGAAGCCGGGTACCCGGGGAGAACCACCGAACAACGACAAGCAGCTGCCAGCTCGCACTGCAGCACAGGCAGGGTTAGATCGGCTGAAGACATGCGCACCATCAACATGCAGTACGCCTTGGTACTGTAGTACGGTGCTATCGTGCCCCCATGTGGACAGTCGGGGTTAATTGCCTTGCCCAAGGTCACAACGCAGGAGTCCGAATCGATCGTTCAGACGGTCACCATCCAAGGACTAACCGGCCGCGACGTTGCTTAACTCCGGTGATCTGACGAGAACCGGTTACCGCAACGCCATCGTGCCCCATTAAGTAGAATGGCTGCTAAGTGAATGCGTGGGATAAACTAACCGATATTTTCAACGTGCATCCCTCAGGCTGCACGTTGAAATATTAATTAGTCTACCCGCAAACATTGAATATTGACTCTTCCAATTGCTGCCGTTCAACTGACATGGGAGGTACCATTGTGATTCTAAGGGTTAATATTTAAGGCTAGTAAAAATAAGTTTGTGTCATCTGACTTACATGGTACAATTCCATTGCAGTCCACCATCATCTATTTTTACTGTGTTTACTGTGTTTCACTGGTAGCGGCGGTACTAAATAGTAATAACATGACTTTGTTGGACAATGAGGTTTATTAACAGCCCACCACAAGTGAATAACAACTCCCCACCTTATTAGCGTCTTATGAACTGTCGGTCTGTTAAAAGATTTGTCGGGATGTTAATAAACCGCAATTCCCGCCAAATTTATAGTATTGCTAAATTCCACCAACCACATGAAAGGCTTTCTAATGTTTAGCGAAGAAGGGACCTGTTTAATCTACACCCCATGTTTCATATCACCTTCACGTGTAGTATGGAGAGATTCAACCCGGGAATTGTCACTGTTAAAGTATAGAATCACCGCTTTGGTTTAAACAATATTTTTATTGAAAAATAACGTTTCATTTACACATATAGGTTATTACTACTATGTGGGTTTCCGAGGTGGTGTATTGAAGTCGAGACTTCGTCTCTGTGCACATATCGACGAGTTCGGTGGGTCGAGTCAATATATGGCACTGCAGCGAGGTCGAGACTTCAATACCCAATCTAATCTCGGAAACCCACATGGTGGTAAAAACCTATTTATCTTACAATATTAGCCCCTTTCTTTACATGTTCGCATTGTGAAGGGATTGGGTATTATTTCCAACGGTGTCTGTTTTGACTATAATTCAGCGTCTATGAATTTTATTTTATGAATGTAGGTCATAACGTCGTGCTATTGAGTTCGGTATGTTCATGACGTGACTTGCCCTATAACCGCTGACGTTTATAGTAGTGTTTCTCTTGGGCGATTTTTGTTTAACACAACCATGGCAGGCCAATATAAAAATGTCATAATGGCAAAAATGATCTAGTCAAATGTATTCCTTTGAGCTGGTGATTTATTTATCATGTAATTACTGTTATAAGAAACGGTGCCCTCCACGTGTGTAAGAACTAGATGTCAATTGAATGAAGATAAAGAAAACGTTCTCTGTCTGAATCGAATAATCACTCGCACGATTTATACCCTCAAAACTGATTTTTATTGCATGTCTATGCTTTTATGTTCATAAAATACACGCTTTTTCTGCAGAAGCCGAAGCGAACAATACTTCTTTCTCTTGTGCCGTTGAACAATACGGATCACGTGCGCGGACTATTTAACTATTTCTTTTTGTACGTTTTGGTTATTTTTGGCAATAATTTGTGTTTTTAATAATTTTTTAGTAAACTGTAGCGTGTAATAAATACAGAACAGCATACGCGTTCGAATTGTCATTTTTCACCGCACGCGATAGATACGGCTTCTCGTTCAATATTATCCCTCTGCCAAAATCGACCTCGTGCAGTAAAAAATAACAGTTCGAATGAGAATGCCGTTCTGTCTATGTATTTTGTCTAGACGATTTTACTTGTATTGGGGGAAATACGTTCTTGTAAGATAAATCACGTGAAACAAGACAGAAGATGGATAATTTGGTGAAATCTATTTATATATTTATTTATTTGTGGTTAAGGGCACATAATTACGCACAACGGCTATTCGTGACCGTGACAGTTTTACGGGTGGAGGAAGCCGGGGTACCCGGATACAACCATTGAGCATCGAAGAGCAACTATCAGCTCCTCATCATTCTAACTCTGTTCAAGGTCCGCTCAAGCAGGTTCAAGCGGTTGAAGACATGTGCACCATCGACGTGCAGTACGCCTTAGTACACGGCGTCATCGTGCCCCCACCCCCATGTAGGCAGCCGGGATAAAGTGCATGCCCAAGGACACAACGCGGGTCGCCCCGGACGGTGATCGAACTCGGGACCTCTTGCAGAGAAGTCTAACAGTCCACTACTGAGCCACCGTGCTCCCGTGGCCAAATTTAAGAAATAGTATATAATGTAACAAAGAGGACAAGAGAAAACCACGAATGGTAAGGATGAGATTCAACCGAAAACCTGACGTTTCTGAGAGTCGGACCCCTAGTAAAGTGAATGGATTAAAACGTGTTGGAGAATTAGGCCAACTCTTGGACTTTTTAAGAGATTGTTTAAACTAAAATGGAGACAAGAGGAGATGAGACAGCCTGGGACATAGTACGTAATTCAAACGCGATGGGCAGGATGAACTGGGTTACCTCCTCACCCAAACGTTAGAGAAGTCCTGGCAGAGGGGCAGGAGGAGGGAGTGGGGGCGACCCTTATGCCAGTAATCTTGTTCTGATCTAAACATCCATAAAGATAACACCAAGCTGCTAACTGAAGCCTCTCACCCAGAAGATTGGCTGGATTGCACCTTAAAATCTCGATGATCTTTTGTTATAAAATAGGCCTAGATTGTCGGTATCCTTAGCAGAAGTATTAAGAACGAAACTACTCAACAAACACGAAAGAAAGATGGAAGGAAGTACACAGAGACTTTCCTATTTATACAATTATTTTGATTATTTTTAAATGTCGCTTATTAAATCTATATCAGACACACTTGGAAGTTGGCCAAGAGAGAAATAAATGTAGGACGAAAAGTAAAACATCAAGCCCAAAAAGAGAGGAGATGGTGGTCGAAAGAAGGGAATAAAAGGAAAGAAAACATGATAATAATAATCTTGAAAACAGAATGTAGATCATTTAAAACAATACAATTATATGTAAATTGCGTGTACGCGTTGAAAAGAGGAGTTCATGAATACACTTGTTAAACTAAAATAATATGGTAAGCCCATTGGGCTAAATCATAGTAGGAAACGCGGTCGTTGCAGCACATAAAGCGCCCACTTAACATAATAAAATCCCATACAAACGTAAACAATATGACGATTCGAGGCCCAATTCAATAATTCTGAACCAAATAATAGCGTAGAGAGATATAAAGACAAATGTAGAGCATTGATTTTATAATTACGAAACTTGAAGTAGACTGGCCAGAATTTATTGGAGAAAATGTTCAGTTGTCTCGGGCTTCACTTGCAGAACAGGGTTCATCAATCGCTATCATATAAATGATATTCGGACGTTAAGATTAATGTAACGTCACTGTAATCTACAAAGGTATATTTGAACTGCCTGGGATTTATTACCACTATAAAATATGCAGGTCATTGGTTGCCATTGGCAGGAAAACGTCTAAGATTACAAATAGAGGAATTATCTAGACTAGGTCTATGTACTATGTGTAGTGATTGTGATAGTGGGTGGAACTTAGATTCAGAGAGCGATCTGATTGGTCGAGATCAGAGAACTGTATGGCTCGATTAAGTGATGGGAACAGAGTATCCATAATAGGCCCGGAATAGACGGAAAATAAGGATTCTGGAATACCCTCAAACGAGTTAAACAGGTAGTAGGAGGACATAAGTAGAAAGAACCCAGGGAGTTTAAGAGAATCCGAACCCAATAAAGTTCTTGTTGGTGTGTTTAGTCGATTTCGGTAATTTTAGGAAAGTGGTGGGTTGTATTTAGTAATTAGATCGACTCCCATTCAGTCGAACCCACCCTCTAAACTCCCTTACTGCTATATTAGAGGCCTTCAAGGCTCATCGCAACCACATGCTACCTAAAAACTAAAAAGGTGACCTCCAGTATACAAAACGGATGACGGCGAAAGCACGATGTACCAACGTAACAGCATTCGCTGCGGCAGGAAAAGCACTGACACCAAGTATCACCAATGAAGTCAACACATGGCAGCTCGCGCTAACTGCCATGTGAACACAAAGTAACGTAATGGATCATGTGACTATGATGTCCCTTCCGGGGCGAGATCCGGCTGATTGGAGTCCCCAGGGTACATGGCATACTGCTCACCATACCCTTCTGAAAGAGGTCCATTTGCGGTTGCATGCTGAGTGTTAGAGGTTGGTGCTTTCTAATAGACAGGTCCCGGTGATTATCTTGGTAGATGGAATGGTCTAAGGACTGGATTCAATAAGGTCAGTGCGGCGAAACTATCGGCAATG
The DNA here is from genome assembly GCA_031216915.1 of Pictodentalium vernedei. Lineage (NCBI taxonomy): Eukaryota > Metazoa > Mollusca > Scaphopoda > Dentaliida > Dentaliidae > Pictodentalium > Pictodentalium vernedei. The sequence continues at coordinate 333,604,594 of CM062295.1, forward strand.
GTGGCATTGCAAATGTCGCTTTATGCTGAGATGCATTGTTTGACGATGCGAGGTTATACTGTTGTAAATTGATTCCTGGAGCATGAACAACTGGGTTGCTCAGACGAGTTATCTGAGTCTTTGTTCCATGACGAGTGGCAAATGTCTCTGCGATGGAATTAAAGGTTTTTGGTCACTGATGATGGTAACTGAGGTAAGCCCTTCTATATTTGTGCGGTAAAAAATCCGCTTGGTGTCAACTCCGCTATCGAACCGAAAATTTCGACAAGGAGATTGCGAAAAACACTAATCGCAGAAGAGGGATGGTTTAAAAACACAAACATGGGAAAGGGTGGGGATCTTGGGTGTATCGTTTACCCAAGTAAGCCCAACGCATTCACTGGATAGCCCGAGACGCTTCATTGACGCAGGCATAGAGCAAAGCGGACTGAAACCGAGGACACTGGGATTAATCAGGTAAATCGGATTTTTTATTCCGGTTATTCGATGACCGGGAGCCCCATATCCTTCTTCCTTTTCATCGCGCTTCATTCTCCGCAGATGAGGGCAATGTATTATTCGGGATCTCTTAGGCGGGAATTTCGAATCGCTGGCCTTTACCTGATGGGAAATTCGGGTTTATTGGTGCTTTGTTGTTTTCGTTTTTTGGTGTGGTGGTGGATAATCTTAGGGTTGAGACAATGTAAGAAACAATGTCGGTTAAATCCGTTTCAGAGGAGACGATTTTTCCGCTAGACTAGATTAACAAGATGTCGCCCTCAATCGAACATGGCATTATCAAAAAGTCTCTTGGACAAATCTTGCGATGTTCTTAGTGAATTAAAATCGTTGCATGTTGAAAACATGTGCATGCATGTGCACCGGGGACGACGTAAAAATTGTGATAACAGAGGACGGGTTGACCGATTAAGTGTGTTACAGATAATGCACAGGAAATGCAAACAGTTACTTTCGGAAATATGTAGGGAGATGTGATCCGAGATGATATTCGGCAAATCATGCATGTTCGAGGTGTTTATTTGTATTCGATGAACAGGAAACAAACACCTGAAAACAAACACCACGGGCATTGATTGAGTGGAAGGGGTTGAGAAACAGGGAGAACTCGATAACAGGTGCAATATATATGCACTGTCTCTTCGGTTGTGAATAGGTGGGTCAAGGGGTTACAGGCAGCTAAATTTGACAAAGTCTGTCAGAAAAAAAGAAATGAAGAATTTACAATAAACTATAACCTGGCAGTTTTCTTAGTTGGTATCCCTCTGATGCCCGAGGAGGTAGCTCATCGGGCCTTTATGCACTGCTAAGAAAACTACAATCAAAACCACAATCACCGTAATAATCACACGAGAGATCACAACCACACCACAGCCATGAAAACAAATATAATGCGACAGATCTAGAACGACCACAACCGAGGACATCAATGAGGTCCAGTAAAGGACCCCGATGTTCTGAGGTACCTACCTCATTCAGCGAAAGACATATCTTTATTCCATAAATATAGCGAGCTATTGTCAGTTGGAGAACGATTGGTAATCTGGGATCTTTAGCAATGGATCAGTCGTAGATTTGTTGAATCATCGTCACAAGCATGTCAGCATATTTGTTATGTTAACTTTATTGAGTAGCTGGGTTTACATTGTGAATAGGACAGGACCCCAACAAGGAACCCTGTGGTAAGCCCAATTTGAGTTTCTGGGGAGAGAAGTGTAAACCGCCTGTGCTTGCAATAGATATCTGTCTGCCATATACGACGCAAACAACTTGAGGACATTTACTATTACACCTTATGTCACTATCAGTTGTTCTTTACGCACCAAAAGCAGCGCATAGTTGCCTCGTCAGCATGATTAGATAAAAATATGTTATGTGTAAAAGTGCTTTCTCATTGCTATGATCTTCTCGATATACAGATTGAAACATGCAAGAAGATAATTTTTGAGAGAGAGTCTGTCTGCTGGCCAATGGTCACGGATACAACCCCTGGATGGTAACTTGCTATTCAATATGCAGATGTTTTCCGAAATTTTGAAAATCGAAAGCTCCCCTCCATCAATTAATTGGATTAATGTTAATGTCAATTTCACATCGAATAGTTTCTGTTTTCTGTGATAACCATTTTGAGAAACTCTCTCGAAGTTCGCCTTTTGATGCTTTGGTTTGTAGATAAAACATGTATTATCCAACGTCTTGATTTGGAGAATCATGGGACAGACTGTAGATCGGGTATTCTTAGTGCTATGTCCACAGAACATCTGGTTCCATCGTTTGTATCATTGTTGTGAATGTTTCAGATTTCGTCACTGTTGTGAAAATAATAATAATTTGTCTCATCAGCTGGCCTTAGAATTAATATCCTGAATACTGCATTTGACATACATTTTGACATCAAAATATGTAAACAGTGTAAACTAGACCATAGTAATATGTATTATTGCAGCACTAGAGTTTTGGTCATAAAATATCACCGGGCTCAAAAGCTATTTCTCTGGATATCCCCCTGCGCCTAAAAGCAACCTCTCGATAATAATAATAATAATAATAATAATAATAATAATAATAATAATAATAATAATAATAATAATAATAATTATAATAATAATAATTTCAGTCTACATGAATATAACATCACTCTTGTAGTTCTTAAATTTAAAAGAATTCATTTATTCTTGCAAGGTGAGAAAGTGTCAACCCAGATTCTACGGTTTCGTCGAAGTGCTTCGTCAATACCTCGACCTAGAGCTATACTTTCGCCACCTGTACTCTAATAAAAAAATTAAGATAAAAAGTACAAGATGGGAATATTTAAAAGCACTTTTTGTATCCACCGACTTAACACCACACCTCTCCTGGACAATAGCCCTCGACTCTTCCTTCTTTTTTATTTTTTTTAATTTTTTTTTCTTTCTCTCATGAAAAGGCTCCATGCACCAAAATTCGGACTAAACAATAACAACCTTTCTCCCGATAAGGACAGTTGGTTTCATATAATCGGCATTTTTGAAGCCATGTTGCCGAATAGTTTACTCTTTTCCAGTTTTAACAAAATATTGTTTCTACTATTCAATGCTATTGGTATTTGTGTCTTAACATTTATGTGGTTTATATAAATGCGGCTTTTCATTCAAATGTATTAAAAGTTTTCTGCCAACAAATTAGGAAACGACTTCTGGTTTGGGTCACCTTTGCTTTGTCATCAGTAGTAGGAATCTCATGCCGGATCTCATATACGACGTCATAGTCACGTGGCCCAGTGGCGCCATGCTGTGTTGTCATGGTAACCCGCGTGAGTAGCCATCTTGTGATGTCATCTCTATAGTGATACGTGGTCCTAGTGCGCATGCGCAGCACGTGTTAGGGTGACACGTGTTTGCGTCGGTCATTTTGTATACTTGAGGCCGCCATCTTGGTTTCTATGGTAGCACGTTGTTGCTATGTTACCTAAAGGCTTACAATAGGACGGGGGTATATTCATAGGGTATGTTCCCTTGAACAAGAGTAATTTCCCGATTCGTGGAATTACCGAAATAAACCCGACAATGTCATCAAATAACCGAAAACAACTTTTATTTGATATGAAACACCATTTGAGGCTTTTTCCTAATAACAAGGGTGTTCGATTCAATCGGAGCATATCTAACTACCACAAACCACCCGATAATCCATCCAAACCACCAAAATACACTTTTATTTGATATGAAACCCCATTTTGGGCATATGAGAATAACATGTAGTGCTATAGTACATAGATATCTACGGGGGGGGGGGGGTATGTTCTATTCAATAGGAGTACTTTTTCCTAGAATCCCATTAATATGCTTATTACAGTTCTACTCGGACACTAACAGGCTTTCCAATCCAAACTCTCTCTTGTTCTCTCGCCCAAGTCAAATAATCACCAGTGCTTGATTTCCCTTAACCTGTATGCAGAGTTATCTCCCTTGTGTATAATAAAAGACTATATCACTACTAAAGCCAATAATCTATCGAGTATTCATTGCTCGAACGACTCGAATCCCATCGAGCAAATGAGCTATAGAGCAATTGCTCGTTCGAGTGACTCGCACATACAGCTCTTAGCCCGATTTCGGTATTCGATGATACGTAGGGCCTGATATTGTATTATTTGAGGATACCTTTCGATGATACTTTTTATAGGATACCTATCTAAGGATACTATTACCTATTTGGCTCAGCCTTCTGGACCACCCCAAGACATACCTATCCCCGATTCTCCTAATAACCTATCGAGCAATTACTGAAAAGTCATTGCTCGAACGACTCGAATCCCATCGAGCAAATGAGCTTTAGAGCATTTGCTCGATCGAGTGACTCCACATACTGCTCAAACGACTCGAAGTCCATCGAGCAAATGAGCTAATAGAGCAATTGCTCGTTCGAGTGACTCGCGCATACTGTTCTTAGCCTCATTTCGGTATTCGAGGATACCTATGGCCTGGTATTCTATGATTTGAGGATACCTTTCGTGGATACTTTTTATAAGATACTTATCTAAGGATATTATTACCTATTTGTTCCAGCCTTCTAGGCCACCCCATATGTAGATATGGTCCGATTGAATCGAACACCCCTGTAATGGGGTAAAAGACCCAAATGGGGTTTCATATCAAATAAAAGTTTTTTTGGTGATTTGGTGACATTGTCGGGTTTATTTGGGCAATTCTACGAATATTGAAATTCTTGTACAAAGGAACATACCCTCCGAATAACCCCCGTCCTATAGTAATCCTTTAGGTAACATTGTAGCGGTCGAGGTATAAAGGCCATTTACCAACCAGCCTGGTTGGTCCGGATCTCTTAGTCTCGTGGTAAATCGGTCGCTTTGTATGCGAGAGGTCCCGGGTTCAAATCCCAGACGAGCCCCCAAATGTAACGGGAGGAGAGATAAGTGCGCGAGCCGGGGTTCGAACCCCGACCCCCGCACTTATCTCTCCTCTTGTTATATTTGGGGGTTTGTCCGATCCTGAGTAGTAGGTGGCACTGTGGGTGTTTCGACAGCTCAGAGGAAGGAACTTGGGTGACATTCACATGTGGTGAATCTCAAAAGAAGGGGAGAGAAGTGTAGCGGTCTAGGTACAAAGGCCATTTACCAACCAGCCTGGTTGGTCCGGATCTCTTAGTCTCGTGGTAAATCGGTCGCTTTGTGTGCCAGGAGTCGACGGTTCGAACCCCGGCTCCCGCACTTATCTCTCTTCCTGCTACAACATAGCAACCGCGTGCTACCATAGAAACCAAGATGGCGGCCTCCCGTATACAAAATGGCCGACGGAAACACGTATCACCTAACAACACGCGCTGCGCATGCTCACTAGGATCTCGTATCACTATGGAAATGAATGTCCACAAGATGGCCGCTCACGTCGGTTACCACGACAACACAACATGGCGTAACTGGGTCACGTGACTATGACGTCGCTTATGAGATCGGGTATGAGATCCGGCCAATAAGGGCCCATCTCTACATCTCCTACTACTGTCATCGATATCCAATTTACACATACTTTGGCCGAATAAGGCCGCAAGTTCGTTTATGTTCGCATAGATATGGCGTCCGAAAAACACAAAAGTTGTGTCCCAAACGAGCCGAACGTGTCTTAAAGCAGACCTCAGGTCGATTACATCCACAAAACCGCAGTACGATTGTCTTTGAAATGCAAGCCGATTGTGTCCCCAGTGCCTGCTGATACAATCAGCTCGCATTTTCCGGGCGCAGTCAGCTTTCTGACACAATCGACGTCGAACGAAACGTACGTAACTGATTGATAATAAACATGCACATATCCATTCCGATTTCTCGAATATAAAGAAAAGAGTGTCAGGTGTGATATGCGTGGGATCACTCTGTAACCAATATCTTTCAGAAAAAATGTAGCGGGGCCAAAGTTGACAACATTGGGGAACAAACCGCAATTGTTTAGCCTCCCGCTTACCTGTCCTTTGCTTGGACAAAACTTGCAGACATCCCCTACCCAACTCTGTTATAGGTGAAAATTATCTTGGAAAACTCTCTGGCGCTGGTACTTATCTGCATAGTACAATGCCATGGGAGGACACAGTAAATATTTTCCGTGGAGCAAGTCAACTACTGCAAACTGCTGGCGAATCAACTGAGTAGTCATTTGAACATATTGTCAATGAGTTTAAAAGCACAGTGTATTTGTGGCATTTAATGACATTTGAACTTAGTTGGCGCTAAATTACAAACCAATTCAATCATTATTCGATGGGCGTAATTACCTCTGACGCTCGATGTGGCCGTGCTGTTCAAAAAACAAAGTCGGTAATTCCAAAGCAAACAGAAAGTAAGTACCTGTTTACGATTGACTTGTTCCGGGAGATCCATCAGAACATGCCTGATGATTTAAAAGCTCAGAAGCCAAGTGGCAATTCATGGCCTACAGGGTAGTTTATTCTGTGGTCGACGAACTCCAGGTTAGCTTGTTAAGTCCTCAATCGGCTCTTTGTGACTTGGCAGTGGTCGATTACCAAAACATTTTGTGTTACAGTAATAACTATACAATACCAAATAATAGTGTTTTTTTTTTTAAGAATTTCAAAATGAAGAAATCTTCAAAACTAGTAAAACTAAATACTGTATAATATGTCACTGAGTTCTTGAGAGGGATCATCAAAATCAATACTAGTTATAGCAGTTCGGTGAAGCTATTTTGTATTTGTGGATAGGTTAAAAAAAAATTGTAGCTATCCTCGAAAGCTAATTGTTGTGCTGTTCGCTAACCGACCGATGAATTTTCTCAATAAAAAGTTATGCATCCCGTCTGAGAGGATTAAAAATCAACTTTAATCGAAAGATTATCGACATAAAAAAACACAAACCGTGACAGAAACAGTGAGCTCAGTTAAGTTTGTAATTGAGATTGTTGTCAAAATGTTGATTTGAGTCAAAATCTCAGCCGATCCAAAGTTGAACTTAAGTCGGGAATCTTCAGTTTGAACTTAATGTTTTCGATATGTGGAACCATGTTCTGCAGCTTTGAAGCATTGTTACATCTGTATTTACTACATATCACATCTGCTTGTAAGTTTAATGCCCGGAGAATTGACAGCAGTTTTTATCAACTTTTGAATATATGGACTGAGTGAGCACTCCACTGTTCTGTCCGCAGACTAAATAATCAGAGGTTGGTGCATAATAACAAAATGGTCAATAACCAACAGGATTGTTCGTTTCCAAGAAGTAACTGGAATTGAAACAATAACGGGGAAGCACAGCACACAAATTCTTCTACCAAAAACGTCCATCCTACAAATCGTCCCTTCAGTTCCTCCACCCGTAAAACTGTCACGGTCACGATTAGCCATTGTGCATAAGCACATAGACAACATTGGAACTCAGGGGATGGGAGCACGGTGGCTCAGTTGTAGACTGTTGGACTTCTATGCTAGAGGTCCCGAGTTCGATCCCCGTCTGGGACGACCCGCGTTGTGTCTTTAGGCAAAACACTTTATCCCGGTTGCCTACATGGGGGGGGGGGGGGAGGGCACGATGACGCCCTGTACTAAGGCGTACTGCACGTCGATGGTGCACATGTCTTCAACCGTTGTAACCCTGTTTGAGCGGAGCTTGAACAGAGTTAGAATGTTGAGGAGCTTACAGTTGCTCGGTGGTTCTCTCTGGGAGCTCCAGCTTCCTCCACCCGTAAAACCGCCACGGTCACGATTAGCCATCGTGCATAAGTATGTGACCTTAAACCCCAGTGTTAGTGTATTAACAGTATTCACAAAAAGCTGAAAAAATTCCCACTTGCTAGGCTGGTAATTTCTGACAGCTATTCTCTTTCAGGGCAGGGTTAAGTTCTGTAGAATATGTCGAGCTACTCTGAACCGTTGCTTGTGACCTTTATACCAATTTGTTACAGATGCAATGCTGAAATTTCAGTGCATACACTAGAACCCTCTCTCAAACACTGGCGGTGTTTACGGATTCTCGGTGAAAATAATTTTAGAATATTTGCATGCATCGTTCGAAAAAAAATATTGATAAACGTCAGTTCTTTTGTTGGAATGCTGTCCAATAACTCGGATGCATGACATATTCAGCAATCAAGTATGTTAAAACTATCTCTCTCTCAGTCCACATCAGACAACCAGCTTGCACGAGGTATGCTGACAATCCGCCTATTCATTATGATCTTACAGACTTTGTTGCCGGTCAAAATGTCCTTCACAGAAATGGACAGGATTTCTTATTAATGTTAGTTACAATAAAGTCGCTTTCGGAAACTGCTTTGCCACTCTCTCTGTTTGCATTGCTTGTATAGGCTTACCCTTCGTCAAAGTCTAAAACAGCCTTCTGCGAATCGGTAATGACTGCTTCTGTAATCACGTAAACGGACGCTCTATACTTGGAAACCTCTGAACCACGTCTTAGAATGCTTTTGCGCACGTTTAGTTGAAATCCGTGCAACTCATTGCTCTCCGCTCCCTTTTATTGGACACAATTTATGACATAAGATCAGCCGAAACATCTCCCTGAGCATCCGTTCTTAAAATTTCAGCTTTCTGTTCTCTGTACTGAAATCTGTCGTGTTTTATTATCATTCCTTTTGTGATATTTCTTCAATCGATCACCATGGACTACTTGGGGTTTCCTGTTCCTTCCCGTTTTAACTGTACAATTGGGGAAAGCGGTAGCTCTTTGGTTACGGCTTTCAACTCGAAACCGAAAGCTCCACTGTTCGATCCTTACCAGCCGTAACTGCGTTTTGTCATTGGTCAAGGCACTTAATCTCTATTACTCGCAGAGTTGGAACGTTGCGAAGCCTGACAGTTGCTCACCACTGCTCGGTGATTCTTTCCAGATACTCCGGCGTCCTTCACCTTGAAAAACTACCCAACTCAAGGTGACCCAATTTGTCGAAAGTATTGTTAAACTCCACAAAATAAAATAGTAAATTAACTCTATAATACACATCACTCTTTCTGTCTGTTACCATATATGGTCCACACATCGAAATATCTAATTTCGGAGAACATCCTTTCACTTTCTTTTGTGTGAAATACCCATACTAGATTTACAACTAGTTGCTTCCAGTGAAGGCGTTGATCATTAAGTCGCCTTTGCCTTCTGATAGTGCCCCGTGCATTCTCTCTGGTTAATCTGTGAGCCTTGTCCAGTCTGTCTTCCAGAGTGCCCACCCAGTCACGCGAGAATTGCTTTTTACAGTTCAGTATATTATTGCTAAGTATGGGAGGTGCTCGTCACTAATTTTGTCTCCCCTCTTCGTCGAATGCCGGCAATATATTTCCAGATTCGTGAACTTCAGTGCTTTCAAAAAATGAGGATACCAGAGTAAAATCCAATATTTTCCGAGCTCATGTTTAATATTCAGTGAAAGGCAAATAATATTTTGTTCATATAGATTTGTTTTATTACACCTTATTGGAGAGTGCCAGTGGGCACTCTCCAATAATTTGCAATAAACCAAATTTTAAATAACAAATTCAGACCACCAAAAATAATCTGGCGATGTTCATGAAATTTTAATATGTTGTACAGATCAAAAAATTAAAAGATATCTGTTTTTTAGTTTTTAGTTAATTTTCGTATGTCATCGAGTAGAAAAAATTGGAGATAGCTGTTTTTTGGTTTTTCGATTTTATGCCATTTTGACTTATTTCTGGACACTTGAAATTAGGCATCTTGATTTTTTTCTATTTCAGTCCTACACATCTGATGCCAGCGATGCCAATTTTACGATTTTTATGCCTTTTAGTGTAAACCCTTTACCTAACATGAAAAGAAAGACGACACTTGCAAAAAAAATTCATTTTTTGTCTCAAAAACATAGGTTATGACCTTCGTTGTAACGAGATCGTCGATGGGCAAGGGGTTAACCTCATAGGGACCATAAGGGCAGAAATGAAAATAAGTCGCATTTTTAAAAACATTTAGTCTGTTATATAAATAAAATACAAGGAGATAGCTGGGGGTTTCTTTTTGGGAAGGGTGGATCGCTTTGAAACCTGGTACGCTAGTGTGGGGTGACCTCTAGATGAGAGCAATCGATTTTCTTCCACTTCGGTAAAAATTGTTGCCCCTGGCAATGACCTTTGAACTTAGCTTAGTCAGGTAGGCATCAATATATTCCTTTGGCACGTCCTACAGGGCACATTTATGATACGATCGCTTTGAAACTTGGTATGCTTGCTTGGGGTGACGTCTAGATGGGAGCTTTCGATTTTCGTCCATTTACGTCAAAAATAGTTGCCGTTGGCAACGGCCTTTGGTGAACTTAATGCAGTTTTGCATAAATATTTCCCTTTGGCACACTCTGCATGGCACATTTATGATCGAATCGCTTTTTTACTTAGTGTGCTTGTGTGAGGTGATCTCTAGATGGTAGCTATAATTTTTCTTCCATTTCCATCAAACAATGTTGCCGCTGGCAACGATCTTTGAACTAAGATTAATCAGGCATCAATATTTCCCTTTGGCACACCATACAGGTCACATTTATGATCGGATTGCATTGAAACGTGGTATGCTTGTCTGGGGTGACCTCTGTATGGGAGCAATCGATTTTATTCCATTTCGGTCAAAAAATGTTGCCCCTGGCATCGACCTTTGAACTTAGTTTAGTCAGGCATCAACATATTCGTTTGGCATACCCTACAGGGCACATTTATGCTTGGATCACTTTGAAACTTGGTATACTTGATTGGGTTACCTCTAGGTGGAAGCTATCAATTTTCGTCCATTTCCCTAAAAAAGTTGCTGTTGGCAACGACCTTTGAACTTAGTTTAGATAAGCATCAATATTTCCGTTCGGAACTCCCAACATTTATGATCGGATTGCTTTAAAACCTGATATGCTTATTTAGAGTGACCTCTAGATAGGAGCTATCGATTTTATTCCATTTTCCGTTGGCATAAACTTGGAAACAACCATCAAAATTAATTTAGTCAGGCATCAATATATTCCTCTGGCATGTCCTACAGGGCACATTTATGATCGGATCGCCTTGAAACATGGTATTCGTATTCGGGGTGACCTCAAGATATGAGCTATTGATTTAATATAATTTTTATAAAAAAGTATTGTCGTTAGCGCCAGCCTTTGAACTTTGGGCATTTGGGAAGCAACTTATCCCGTTTGCACTCTCTACAGGGCATATTTAAGAATTTCCAGAAAAAAGGAAAAAAATCATTGCCACTAGCAATCACCTTTAAACTTAGTGCATTTGTATATTAACATCTTCCTGTGGTACGCCTCAGAGGGTGCATTCATTATCGGGTTGTTTTGAAACTTGGTATGCTTATTCAGGAATGAATGATACGATTAAAAATTAAAATCCGCTGGATTTTTGTGAAATGTTAATGTGTTGTTGAGCTAAAAACAAACGGTGATTTTAAAACAAACATTCAATTTCCAGCCGATTTTTAAACCTATTTTTCTGGAATTTTGCAAAATATAATCTCCAAGAAAACAATATCTAAAAATCTGTTACCTCACTAGAAAGTGCTCAACCTTTAGAGCAGAATTCTGAAGTGATGTCCTGGGGGCAAGAGGGTAATAGAATCTACAACGAAATGCCTCGGACTTCTTTGACCTTTCAGTATGTTGTTGAGCTCAAAACTTAGGTTGGGCTGTTTTTAATGATTAGATTTATCGCCCTTATTGATGTTTTCACGTCACTTCAAAGTTAGAGCATTCTTTACATACTAACCCTTTGAACTCTAGTGGTATCTTCAATGCCAGTTCAATGACAGCAATTAGGAGAGTCCATATTCATTATTTGGCGTAGGCCAATCAATATTTTCAACGTGCAGCCTCGGGGTTGCACGTTGAAAATATTGATTGCCCTACCCCACACATTTACTGAACAGCCATCCTATTTAATGACGTTATGACGTATTATGTTCCTGGCCGAAAAAGCGGCCGGGTTCAAAGGGTTAATAAAAACGCTAAGGTTTTTGAAAGGGGGTAACAAACGCTTTATGAAGATCAGAATGGTATTACCCTGTTTGCAGAAGTACCTAAAACAGGTTTTGCTACTGTTTACCCTCAACGAACGGTACGGCAATTCCGGTGTGGGATATGCACTGCTTTCAGGCAACGTGACATGCCGTCGCGTGAGGACCATAAGGTTCAATCTTCTAGCAGAAGATAGAACCTTATGGTCCTCACGCGATGCTGCGTTACTCAGTATACGGCTTATTACGTTAAAAACCAACAGTTACCATCTCGTTGTTGGACCCATTCGGTGATGGACGTGTTGAATGACCTCTAATTTTCAAAATAATCTAGTTGATTATGCTGTTGTTACTTACAAGCGTATAAGTATAAATGACAAGAGTCAGGGTGATTGATTTTACTTATTAGTATATATTATGACGCAACTAATCAGTTGACATGTGTTATGATTCAGGTATAATCAGTCGATAAGGGCGGGGGCAATCTTTGGCGTCATTGGTCGATAATGTGCCAGGAGGCACCCGTAACATCACAAATCGGTATTGGTGAGAGGTGAAAAACAGTCGATAAAGTCCAGACGACAGGGCGACTTCATCGTCGAAGGCAACAACAAGTACAACAAGCGACAAAGTGAAACACCCTGACGAGGCACAGAAGAATGACAAGGAATGTATGGCAAAACATTGGCAAGTAGGGTAGAAATAAGCCTGTTGGAAAGACGTTCCTAAACAAGGAGCACTTGTAACGAGTATAAAATGGGAATGAAGGTTGTCAGGTTGTGAGCAGCCAAGTTGTTGTACAAAGTGCAATGAGAAATGATATTAAACACTTTTTACGGATAGCCCGTGTTGACTGATGTACAAGGGAGACATTGGAGAAAGTTAGGAAAGGTTAGTACTAGGCCAGTCTTCAAAAAGCTGTAAACGGCTGATAAAAGTGATACGATATATCAGCCAGAGAAAAGACGACCTGACTGAAACGAAAAATACACCGATGCAAATAGTTTTGTCAGGCTTTACAACGGTAAGAGTCATGGCAGAATTTATGATCCTTTACCCAAGGCATATGCATGAAACAAATGCATATTGGTAATGGCAGACTACCTAATTAACTGGGCAAGGGCCTTTTCAATGCTAACTGGGAGGCGAGCACTGTTGCAATGTTAACAGTAGAAAGCGTGGTCACCAGGTTGCCTTATCACCCCTATGACTCCACCTCAGAGTTCGTCCATAAAGGTTAGGAGTTCCGTAGGAAGTTAACACTTTTATAGTTGTTTCTGTGGAGATTATATTCCAAAACTTTCAAAAGGCTGAGGCTAAAAGGTATTGAAAAAACCCCACAATATGCCGTAGATATAAAATTGCACAAATTCAAATAACAATCAAAGAATGCGTGAAGTTTCGCACCTGGTGATTGAATAATACGCCCGATGGCACTAACGTCATGCATCAGGTGTTTAAAGTCGGATTTTCAAACTTAAGATTTAAACTCTATGAGTGAAATTTAATTTTAACGTTTTCTGACCCTCGACAACCACCCGTTGTATAAATATAGTGCTGTGTTTTATCATTTACGTCATTTGGGTGAGTCGGATTTTCACAACTCCATGAGTGAAATTTAATTTTAACATTTTCTGACCCTCGACAACCACCTGTATAAATATAGTGCTGTGTTTTATCATTAGCGTCATTTGGGTGGTGAGTAAGTGAGTGAGTGACTCTCGACAACAACCTGTATAAATATAGTGCTGTGTTTTATCATTAGCTTCATTTGGGTGGGGAGTGAGTGAGTGAGTGAGTGACTCTCGACAACCACTTTTACAAATATAGTGCTGTATTGTATCATTATCATCATTTGGGTGGGTGAGTGAGTGAGTGAGTGAGTGAGTGAGTGAGTGAGTGAGTGAGTGAGTGAGTGAGTGAGTGAGTGAGTGAGTGAGTGAGTGAGTGAGTGAGTGAGTGAGTGAGTGAGTGAGTGAGTGAGTGAGTGAGTGAGTGAGTATGGATTTGGTGGTGGTAACAATGATGGATATTATAGTGGTGATGGTGGTCACAATGGTGGATCTTATAGTGGTGGTGGTCACAATGGTGAATATTATAGTGGTGGTGGTCACAATGGTGGATATAATAGTGGTGGTGGTCACAATGGTGGATATTATTGTAGTGGTCACAATGGTGGATATTATAGGGGTGGTGGTGGTCACAATGGTGTATATTATATTGGTGGTCACAAATGTGGATATTATAGTGGTGGTAGTCACAATGGTGGGTCTTATAGTGGTGGTTGTTACAATGGTGGATGTTATAGTGGTGGTGGTCACAATGGTGGATATTATAGTGGTGGTGGTCACAATGGTGGATCTTATGCTGGATCTTATAGTGGTGGTGGATGTTGTGGTGGTGGTGGATGTTGTGGTGGAGATGGATGTTGTGGTGGATGTTATGGTGGTGACCACAGTAGTAGATGTTGTTGTGGTGGTGGTGGTTACAATGGTGGATATAGTGATGGTGGTGAATGTTGTGTTGGTGGTCACAATAGTGGATGCTGTGGTGGTGGTCACAATGGTGGATATGGTGGTGGTGGTCACAATGGTGTATATTATAGTGGTAGTGGTAGTGTTTTGGGTGGGTGAGTTTGTGTTGTTGAAGTTGTCAGAAAACAATATTACAGGAGAAAATGATCATTTTGTGTTGGCACATTCAATTATTTTAACAAAATGTTTGTGTGTGTATATGAACATGTGGAGGGTTGTAGGTCTCCACTAGATACATCGATTCCACCATGGAGGTCCTGGGAATAAAGAGGGCAACATTAAAACGTAATTTTGGGATAGTCTGTAAATAACAGAGGTGGGCGTGTTCATGAGAATCCTTGGAGGGGAGTGGTGTTTGTGTATGAGCGACAACTTTTATTCAGCGAAAAAGATGCCCTTCTGGCTTCCTGAACAACAATAACCACCTTAACAGGCACTGTTCCATTCGAATTAAGAATCGCTCTTCTTATGGAAAGGATACAAGTGGTCAGGCAGTATAATCGTTCGTCTTTTCTGAGAGCGCTGCTGGCATAAGGGAAAATACTTTCCTGCCCAGCGTGCACCTCATGTGTCACAAGCATCTGTTTCTAAGATTACCAATCTGTCTGAGTCTGATAAGGACAAAATAATATCTGTTGTCTGACTCTTCTGATACTGTTCGCATGATGACAAGTGAAAACAAAGGACCCGTCTGTCTGTTTATTTATGTAGAGAAGATGTCATAGGTCCCTTATGAAACGTTTATAGTATGTGCATGGTAACGGTACCCTAGTCCGCTTCCCAAAAATTTACTTATGTTGCATGGAAATGATAGTGTTTTTCTTCCTGGGCACCCGTGGACGGAGACTTTCAGCATGGGGTCCGCCACTGCATTGCCTGAAATGTAAAATTCGTCATTTTGTCGGTTTAGTACACATAACAGGTACAAACCAAAGCATTGGAGAAAGTAAAAGTGGATTGCGTTGTGGTCAAGTCCAGTTTAATAGCCCTCACAAACACTTGATTAGAGAGAGGGTGTGTTGTTCACACGTCGAGACTTGAAAGTGATCAGGCATAAAAAACAATAATTAAAACCTTTTACCTAACATGAAAAGCAGACGACACTTGCAAAAATAATTCTTGAAAAACTATTTTTTTCATTTTTTGTCTCAAAAACATTGGTTATGACTCCTCGTTGGAACGAGCTCGTTCCAACGAGGGGTCATAACCTATGTTTTTGAGACAAAAAAATAAAAAAATAGTGAAAATTAATTGGCGATTTTTGAGAATAGCGCTGGCCGGTTTTGGTCGTTACGTTAGGTAAAGGGTTAAAAGATCAAACCTTTTGAAATTCTTATCTATTTTCTGGTTTAGGATTCCGAAGAGGATCGTGAATGTTACCCCTCCTGGGAGAAGCGTCAACTATAGTCCTCCATACGGATATGTAAAAATGAAATGAACTTGCCGTGATGAAGCATAAAACCGTTTGAGCATAAAATCAAATACTTTGAAATGCTTATCTATTTTTAGGCATTTGGTTCTCGGAGGATCGAGTGTTCCCACGAGAATTATGAATCGTTGCCCTTTCTGCGACGCATATAAAACATAAATTTGCAGTGAATATGTAGAGAAGTTTAACAAGAAGGGCAGATAAATTGTGATTTTTATTTTTTTCGGGCAATCGTTTTAAATTATTATCTATGTGCATGAACGCATGCAAGGCTCGTACGTTGGGGTGGAGTGGGGGTGGGGTGGGGGTGGTTGGGTTTTTGGGAGGCTTCGGAGGGTAATTACAGTGCAAATAATTCTGTGATTGCTGCTGATCGCGTATGTAAAATTCCATAAGAACTGGTTCATAAATGTAGGAGAAATCCAAAAGGATATTGAGATAGTCCCCACCTTTATTTATTTATTAGCTCACCTAGCCAAAAAGGACATGTGGGCTTTTGCTTTCACTTGGCGTCCGTCGTAGTCCGTAAACCTTTCACACTTTCATCTACTTCTCTGGATCCACTGAGCCTGTGTGAACCAAACTTGGCAAGAATGGTCTATGGGAGGTCCTCTACAAACTATCCACATTTTATTCCCGTCGGATGAAACACATTGCCGCCAGAGGCATTCTTTGATTCTGGTAGGTGGATTTTCGAATGTATTCCCCTCTGCAATTGACAGGCCAAATGTTTTGATACTTCACATAAATGATGACTGGGACCCTCTCTACCAACGATCCCCATTTAATGTTGATCGGTTTGCAAACATGGCCGCAATTGTGGCCTATAGTTACTACAGAAACATATGGGAAATCACATTTTCATCTTCTTCTCTGAAAATTCTGAGCCGACGTGAACCAAACCTGGCAGGGATAGTCTATGGGAGGCCTCATTTTGTTATCGTGCATCGAAAAACGTGGCTGCCAGAAGCATCTTTTGATTCTGATTGGTGGATTTTGAAAAAAAAAACTGTGTATGGTTGATGACTGGGACACCTCCTACCAACGATCCTCATTTAGTACTGATCGGGTTGCAAACCGGGCAGCAATTGCAGCTTATAGTTACTATAGAAACCCTATGGGAAATCAAATTTTCATATTCTTCTCTGGAACTGCTGACCTGACGTGAACCAAACCTGGCAGGGAGAGTCTATGGGAGGTCCTCTGCATACGCTCATCATTTTGTTACTGTGCATCGAAAAACATGGCTGCCAGAAGCATTTTTTGATTCTGATTGGTGGATTTTGAGAAATCTTCTCCTCTGAAACCACAGGGCAAAATGTTTTGAAACTTAACGTGACTGGTCAATGGAACACCCTCTACTAATGATCCTCATTTAATCTTGATCGGTTGCGAATATGGCTGCAATTGCGGCTTATAGTTACTATAGAAACCCTATGGGAAATAACATTTTCATCTTTTTCTCTGGAACTACTAAGCAATTGTGAACCACACTTGGCAGGCATAGTCTATGAGAGGTTCCCTACAACTCTTACTCATTTTATTCCTGTTGGATGAAAAACGTGGCCGCCAGAGGCATTCTTTGATTCTGAATGGTCGATTTTGAAAACTCTATGTTTTGAAACTTCACTTTATTGAGGACTGGGACCCCTTCTACCAATGATCCTCATGTAATGTTGATGTAATGTTGCAAACATGGCCACAATTGCGGCTCATAGTTACCATGGAAACCCTATGGGAAATCACATTTTTATACGTAGTTCTGTGAGGTGAACGATTACAGGCTCTTTAGAGCCTCTTGTTGGTGTTTAAGGTAACATATTTTTGCAAAATAGCTAATCGTGACCGCAAAATGGAGTTAAAAGCAAGTTTAGTCAATCGTTTATACCCATGTTGCACATATTAGACGACTTCCACCCCAAGCATTGGTGACTCGGTCCTATTTTACCAGTGAAACCGAGCTTGTTTACCACAGTAAGCAAGCATTCTTTCACTTACCGGGGCTCTCACGGCACGGTGGAGTCCCACGTTTGAAAAATGGGGTAAGGGTTATAAAATTCGCGTTTTCGCGTTTTTTAGATGAAAATGGTGTTTATCTCCGTACTTAAATTTTCAGCAGATTGTGTGTAGAAATAAACAGGCCAAAAATCTATTTTTGACAGAAAAACCGGCAAAGTCATTAAGACGTCAAATTACTGCCAAATGAAATATTCAAAAAAAAAAAAATAATAATCACTTACTTATTTTGGTGAAGTACATTTCTACTTTTAACTTATAGCCTGTTAAATTTCTATATATTGAGGACGTATGCTTCGAATAGTCATTCGCTCTCAAAAGAAAGTCACAAGTCGTGTAAATCTTGAAATGGGTCATGTATTTGGACACGAAACAACGTCCAGTAGAGTGATAATCGCTTGGGGATCAGGAACAACATGACAAATTACCTTCACAAAAATAAGGTTGGGGCACATAAGAAAATTCATTCTCTAATGGAAATGTTTGACCTATGCAATTTATGGAGGTTAGAAAACAAAAAATTAAGGCGTTGTACATGGAAAGGCCCCTGTAATAAAATGGCGGGATTAGACCACTTGCTCATCTCCACTGATTTGCCATTGAGTACTGAAATTGAAACCCTTGAACTCCAATGCATAAGAAACAAAAACATTGAAGGCACGATTCTAAGAGCAAAATTGAGATGGAAATTAGGAGAGAAATCAGCCAAGTACTTTTGCAATGTACAAGGACGCCATTACACGAAACTATGTCCTAACTTATAACTTCCTCGAGCAGAACAACTGAAAACATATCCGAAATACCAAATGAACAAAAGCTACTCTACGAAGTTTTATACTCCTCCAAATTAAGTCCGCCAAACGGCTCCAAAGAAAATGATCCTTTCTTTGACAAGTTCAACCCCTTTTTACAGTTTCTAGACGACGAGGAGAGTAACTCCTTGGAGAGCCTTTTAACATGCTCTGAATGTTTAAGAGCCTGAAAGACAATGAAAAATAACAAAACGCACGGATCAGACAGATTTTCAGTGGAGTTCTATAAATTCTTCTGGAAAAGTATTGGCAGCTTTCTGATCAAGTCCCTAAATCATGGATACGGTGTAAAGGGGCTATCAACCCGCATCATTACTTGCATTCCAAAGCTAAACAAACCAAAATTATTCATAAACAAACTAGCGTCCTATTTTTCTAATTAATGTAGATACGGCGGCTATAGCAAATCGTGTTAAGACGAGTCTACCGAAACTCATATCAGAAACTTGGCCTCGGTTCATGATAGGGAGATATATCGGATAATTTACAAGACTGATGTTTGACTTGATAGAAAGTGTGAGAAATTAAATATGGCCGGAATTCTTGTTCTCCAAGATTTCGAAAAGGCTTTTGATTCACTTGAATGGTGGTTCATAGAAAAATCGTCAGAGTTCTTCAACCTCGGGCCCTCTATTGTAAATTGGTTTCGCACTTTCTACTCAATTATTTTCAGGTCGATCCTTAATAATGGACACAGCTCTGAAACATTCGACATGGAGAGAGGAGTAAGGCAGGGCGACCCCCTCTTCCCCATTTATTTATTTTAAGCGTCGAGGTATTGCGTGTCGCACTTAAATACAATCCTAATATCAACGGTATCAAAATGAACCACTCCGAACACCGCATAAGTCAATATGCTGTCGACTCGACAATATTTCTGAGTGACGATTCTCAGTTTTCAAATTCAGATCTAGAGGTCGTGAACTCTTTTGCAGAGGAGTCAGTTCTTAAAGTCAATTTCGAAAGGACACAGCTTGTATGGCTTGGGTTTGAAAAGGGTCGAGTGAAAAGATTGCAACGAAACGCAACGTTCAGTGGAACAATAATGAGAAATTCACCATATTAGGTAAAATGTAAAATTTATTTAGCGAAAATTATATAATTCAAAGCTACACTGAAAAACACAAGTAAGATGGAAAAACTTCTGAATGACTGGTCGTTTAGAAATCTCGGCCTAACCTGGAAAACTACAGTCGTAAAAACGGTGGCTTTACCAATATTGATACACTGTCTATCAGTTCTTCCCAAACCACCTGATAATATGTTAGAGACAATGAAATGCGCACTATTCCATTATTTATGGGCGAGTGAACGTGCAAACATAAAGCGTAAGGTTCTTATGAATAAGTTGTCAATAAGGGGTGGTGGGGGGAGGGGGTAAATTTCCGGACATCCGGTCATACAATCATTCTTTAAAAATGTGTTGGATTAAAAAAACTGATGGGTCCCAACATAATATCACCCTGGAAAATACTTATTTAAATGAATTCGAACAATATGGCTATGACAAACTTTGGTATCTACACAAAGAATGGTTAACACAAGTCGGGGGTATCAAACAGTTTTAGGGAAAACACCCTTACATCATGGTTGATATCAGATAATAATTCACCTACAGACTCCGAAGAAATTCGGTTTCAACCAGTCTTCTACAACAAAAGAATCAGAATCAATAATAAACTTTTCTTCAATCAGATTTGGTTTGATAAAGGTCTATGTTTTCTTAAATGATCTTGTCCGAGAGCGGAGGCTTCCTTACCTTTGGGGCGTTTTCCACAAAATATGATATCAAAACACCGTTCACTGTCTTCCAGCGGATAAACGAGGCGATTGCTCGACTGTGGCGGCAAAAATTGAAAGGGAAAATAATCCGACTTTGATCTGAATCCACGAATTGAGAAACTAAAAGAAATGAAAGCGACCAGCAAAACCTGTTATCTACTAAATATTCGTGCAAAGGGCGATTTCGGATCCAGTTCATTCTCAGGGGAAATTAAAGGAGCGTTTGCATACTAATTTTTTTATTTGTTTATTGGTGTTCAAGGTCATATACTTATGCACAATGGCTAATCATGACTGTGACAGTTTTACGGGTGGAAGAAGCCGGAGTACCCGGAGAGAACCACCGAACAACGACGAGCAGCTACAAGCCCCGCAACATCGTAACTCCGCACTGCAGCAAAGGCAGGGTTAGATTGGTTGAAGACATGCGCACCATCGACGTGCAGTACGCCTTAGTACACGGCGCCATCGTGCCAACATGTGGACAATCGGGGTTAAGTGCCTTGCCCAAGGACACAACGCGGGAGTCCGAATCGATCGCTCAGACGGTCAACCATCCAAGGACTAACCGGGTTCGACGTTGCTTAACTTAGGTAATCTGACGAGAACCGGTTACCACAATGCCACCGCGCCCCCGTTTGCACAAAATACTTATTTGTCACGAGAAAATAATCTCGCCCTCTTAGTACTTCTATACAAAAAGTTAATTTATTCCTGCAAGGTGAGAAGGTGTCAACCCAGCTTTCATGGTTTAATTGGTTTAATTCTTAGAGCACTGCTTTATCCTCTGACTTGAGACGATCTGACAGCTACTGGAAAACGGACCGCGACTTCTTTTTTTTTCGTTTCATTTTTGTAGTCTCCCTAATGCAAGATTTCAGTCTCCTTTGCAATACTCTTCTTTCCATGGGCTGCCACCAGTAACTGTTATTAGGATATTTCTGTTTCACAAACACCGCAAAATGAAAGCATGTCTAGATTCTAGAATTGATATGGAAACACAGTTTAACGTATGCAGTCCTTTGTATTCGTATACAATTGTGTAATTATATTTTTATATCGTACTTCTGTGTCTGTATGTAATTGAATATTTATACTTGTATATATGTGTTTTGTGCTCATTGTACCTGTACAGAATCTATTATCGCGACGAGACTCGTTTTTGAGGATGTACAGCTGCGAGTCGCGCTTGCGCGACTAGTGGCTATACATCCCCCAGAACGAGTCGAGTTGCGATAAAAGATATTGTACAAGTACAATGAGCACATAACCCGTTTATCTACCCTTCAGTAGACAAAACCCATAATCATAACTTCTTAAAAATAGCCCTTAACAGACAGAAATCCACTCTAAACTGATTAATATCATGGGTTCCATTTTCAATTCTTTCAACCCAACGGCACATGAGGATGTTCCTCCAACTTGAATGAAATTGTGCATGGTGACGCCAAATAATCAAAGTCCGCCCAAGTTTGCTTTTTCTGTCGGACAATGATATTTCAAATCAAATTCAGTTCAATTCATGGGGTCACCCAATGGATAGGTGGACGATTTGAGAAAACAACTGGAGAATTATATTTTTGCAGTGTGCCAGAATCGTTTTATGTGCACTTCAATCATAATTTTTAGAAGCGCTCAAACCACAGTGAGATTGACGATACGTTTCAGAATTTTCTCGCTATAACTTTCTATTTTTTTGTGATTCACCTCCATCTTTGTTGTTTTGATGTTTGCATTGTGGATTGTTTATGTACTGCCTCGTGCAATTCCCCGTAACATGGAAAATGTTGAGACAAACTAGATGCATCATTCATTTGTAGCATTAGAATCTTTTTTAAGGGAATGGCTTGTAATTACCATTGCTACTGAAGTAGTTCGTCAGGCGTTCGTTTCTCGCTACGTCATGTGACTTTTCTCGCTACTGCAATAGTGATACAAGATCTTTTATCGCAGAATTTTTATGATCGGTAATACTGCGGTTTGCGATTGCGTTTTTACGTAAATGGTAGATAAAATATACCATCTGAATAAAAAAATGAGAAAAATGAATGACACTTGTTAGTAACGACTAAGAGCAGGGTAGCTCCAAGTTGAAGCTTCAAGAGCTAGAAGAGCTTCAAATATAGTTGGCAAAGTATCTTTAAATG
Organism: Pictodentalium vernedei; assembly: GCA_031216915.1. NCBI lineage: Eukaryota > Metazoa > Mollusca > Scaphopoda > Dentaliida > Dentaliidae > Pictodentalium > Pictodentalium vernedei. Next base: position 333,627,276 of record CM062295.1, read on the forward strand.
ACAGGGAGACAAAGGCAAGTGGCGTGTTGGTGATACTGTTATTATATACATTCCCGTTTTGAAAGCGTTCGGTTGGAGCAGTGTTAACCCAGTATACGGGACTTTAGCTGAAAGTTGAAATTAAAAGTGAGACAAACGGAGACGGCATATGGGTTAGCGCTATAAAGGGAGCGTAGGTGTTAGACGCATATGGAGTGTAATGCATGTTTAGCGAATGCAACCTGAAATCCTTGTAACGCTACGATCACGTCAACGAAACCGAAGTAGACGACGCAAACAAAGAAGATACCAGCAGATTCGAGGAGACGATACAGGTTTGAAGAAATAATGAACTTTTAACCCTTCACCTAACGTGAAAAGCAGACGACACTTGCAAAAAAAATCTTGAATAACTAATTTTTTTCATTTTTTGTCTCAAAAACATACGAGCTCGTTCCTACGAGGGATCATAACCTATGTTTTTGGGACAAAAAATGAAAAAAACAGTGAAAATTAATTGGCGATTTTTGAGAATAGCGCTGGCCGGTTTTGGCCGTTACGTTGGGTAAAGGGTTAATTACGTTCTCATTCTGTACATTTTGGAAACAATTCGTCACCTGAATGGAACAAGGCGCCATCTGCACTGTTCCAGCATTACAGATGACGCCTTAGTCCCCTCAAAGGGCGAATTACTGTAAGTAAATAATGATCTATCTTTTGTTTATCCACATTGGCATGAATTATTTTTGGTGAACCATCGTCGATGACCTTCTAATACTTAAAGTCACTGACACCTTTAGGGGACGGACCGGTCCCAAATCAACTGCGGATGGCAGGGGTAAGATTGTGAGATAAATGATCACACCTCGTTTCGGGGGATAGTCTCTGAGTACTGGATACTTCCCTCTCTGATCGTACATTTCCCACTATATATACGACATTGCGAAGATATAAACGAATATTCTCCAGGTGATCGGATGTAAGCAGAAAAGCGCATGTTATATACTATTAAAAAGGTAGGGGATATATGAAGAAATATATTTATATTTTCACCAAAAAGACAGTTGATGCATTGCACTGTGACATCTGGTGAATGATGTCAGCGATAGTTGGGTGTCTGACAAGCACATTCCACGCACTGAGCTGTAGAAAACATGGACGGTCAGTCAGAGAATTTACCACATTAAGACCCCAATACCTTGCAAATCCTCCTAGGTTCGCGAGACTAGCGCGGATCCGCCGTGGCATACTAATCACGAAACGTCCAATATCAGCTTGACTGATGTTATTCCATTTTTCTTTTCTTGCAGTGCAGTGGCGAGTTCCTGGACATCGGTAGGGGACTATTGGCGTTGTCGTAGGCGCCTGCCAAGCATATCCTAGACGTGCTCGATTGGGGAAAGGTCTGGACTTAGTTCTGGCCAAGGCAGTGTAGTGATGTTCTGTTCCTGGAGAGGAACTCTGTAGCGACGCGAGCCCAGTGTGTTCTTGCATTGTCATCTTGGAAAATGAATCGACGGCTGTGACGTCGCGCAAGTGGCACCACATGAGTTGCTACCATGTTGTCACGGTAGTACTGCTATGTGACATGCCCTTGGATGACATGTAATGCTGTTCTGTTTGTCATGGTTACCCCCCCCCCCCCCCACACACACACACACACTCTAACCGATCCACCACCAAAACGATCGTGCTGCCTAACGGTTACGTAATGGTATCGTTCGTTCCGCCGCCACACTCTGTTTCGCCTGTCGTGGAAGTCAAGAATGAACCTCGATTCATTGGAAAACATGACGTTGCTCCACCGACGATTGTCCCAGCGCTGTCGTGCTCCACACCAATTACGCCTTGCTGCGATGTGGCATTCAGTCAAACGTGGAATCGACCAGAAACTATTGATGAACGAGGTTATACCAAGAAAAGAACGATGAGACCTCCGAAAACGCCTCTCCAGTACAAATGAAATTTCAAAACGTACCCCACAGACATTAACGCGGCGCTCGTGCGAAAAACTCGCACGAAGTTTTCGTGGACCGGTGACATTCATGTTCCACATTAAACTTGGTAACATATTGATGTATCCAATCACGCGTATCTATTACCATTTTCCGAAAATATCAACGTCAGTTTGGATATCCCCTAATTTCTTTGAATAGAATACTTGCTGATACACGGTGAAATAATTTAAAACCTCAACCACATTCCGAATATTTGATAGACCCGAACAACAGCAGTGCGTTATTTTAGCACTAACTGAGCATGTTCAGATCAGAAACTTATTATGCCACATGGAGTGCAGTTATACTTCTAATAAACCCCACAGGTTTATGTAATGACAACGGAACCCGATGTAGTTTTCATTAACCCATACTCAATAACCAGAAACAAGTGCATACAAACTTCACATTTGTCTTTCTGTGAGACCTAATTTCGACGAATCACGAATTTGTGCCGCGAGTGGTCAGGTAACAGGATCGGAATGGTGACTCTCATAAGCTGAAAGCTTTCAGTAATATACCACCATTATTTAGCAATTTGTTTATTATTAAATATATATTATATTGTGAGCTGATGTGCCTTGCACTGTTACTTTTCCTGGTGTTCAATTATGTGACGTACATCATATTCATTGAATAAATATTGTTTTAACCCTTTACCCAAGGTAACGATCAAAACCGGCCAGCGCTATTCTAAAAAAATCGCCAAGTAATTTTCATTATATTTTTCATCTTTTGTCTCAAAAACATAGGTTATGACCCCTCGCTGGAACGATCTCGTTCCAACGAGGGGTCATAACCTATGTTTTTGAGACAAAAAAATAAAAAATAAAAAAAAATAGTTATTGAAGATTTATTTTTGCAAGTGTCGTCTGCTTTTCATGTTAGGTAAAGGATCAACTAAGATCGGGATGAAAAACTATGACATAGTTTTTCGATAAAATCAGTAAATTCTCGTCTTCAAGTTAATTTATTTAATCAATACGAGTGCGTTCATACGAATGATATATGAAACATAAAGGTACTTCTGCAAAACGAGCATTGGTGATTTGTCAAATGGCCAATTGTTTTTTTTTTTTGAATTCGCGGCTTATTGTCCATTTGGACGTCTTGAAGACTGCCCATGACCACAGAATTAGGCGAGTGAATAAAAGTTTAAATGACGCCCATTCTGTTCAATTAATGTCTTGAGTTTCCGATGATTCAGTTGCTGGTGGTGGAAAAGGGCACTTGATATTGCTTTGCTGCGGAAATTTCTGGGGAATTTTTTTGACACAAACCGCCACTTTCACTCAGTACGTTAATCGCACCAATGATAGAAATTAGCCACAGTAATGGTCCATGACGTGATAAAAGCCATGGCAGCCTTCAACGGTTTTGACCAAGATATTGCCAACTGTCATGACTAATTTGAGAGGTTGTAGACGCGGCGTCTGAAAAGTCCAACGAGAAGAATTGGATTATGCACATAAGAACTCTCAGCTCAATAGATATATTGGCTCGACAAACTTGTTCTCTCCCCCCACCCCCCCGCCCTTCCCAACGGATACATCTGTCCACGTCACTGTTTTTGATAAACATTTGTTTCGTTCAACAGAGCAAATATAATGATTCATCCCCAATATATATGATATAAAAAGAAAGGACTGCAAACATTTTAATGAAAAAAAACAACCAAAATGGCATCGCACTTTTTCTTAAGGATGGTTTTGTCAGAAGACTATACCCCGCCATTATTTCTTTCAAATCTTCAGAGTTAGTTCTAAAATAATTTCATTGTTCACAGGGAAGTTGTTTTCGTGTCACATGTTCTGAGGTGTTGACCGATACTAATTTCCTGTGCTCCCTGAAAGGTTTCGTTCTTTTGAGATTAATTATTTTCATATGAAAGACTCATGTGTTCCCAAGCGTAAGATCCCAGCATCTAAATTCTAAGGACAATCTGTATGCACACTGGAAACTGTCATTAGATTTTCATTGAATAATAAATAGCATATGGTATTACTTTTGGTATCAAATTGATTTGAACCCTTTTAACACTGGCGTCCTGGGAGGTATCCATTTCGGTCAATCCTGGCAAGGGTGAAACCATCCTACTTTGTTGGGAGGATCAGTCATAATTTAATCCAACAGCTTCATCAAGCTGCTGGATTAAATTATTACCGAGCCTCGCTTCAGATTGTCTGTTCTTTATATAGTACGCACGTCCACTATGAATTTTCTAATCAAGCAAAAAAATATGCACAGTGGCTTGAAACTGTTAATATGGGGTGTGCTATTTTAACTCTTAGCATGTGCTGGAAGATATTCCTGCGCAGGACATAATATCACTCGTCGGTGAAATTGGCTTTATTTTGGCACATTTTACCAAAGTAAATTGAAGGATGTTTTGACTAATGATTTTTTTAATTAAATTTCGACGAATTTTCCTTCAAATCGAATCATGGCTACTTCATATTTTGAAAATACTCAGCGGGTTAGGAGTTAAGACTACAAAGTTTATCGATTGTTCCCCAAGGCAGACATACGCGAAGAGTCGTCTGTTTGCAAATTAACACTAGTTTCTATGCACTGAAGGCTCTCGCCGGGTCAGGTGACCATTTCGTCATTTTCTTTTTAAAGAGAAGGAAAGGAGTTCATTTAGAAATACCGATGGAAGCAAACTGGTAGTTTCCACATAGGGTTTTCACTTTTCCTGACATCATGACCTGTAAATGGTAAGGGATTTCACATTTTGGGGACCATAATATTATAAATTGAAAAACTGGGTTCGTATATATATTTTATTTACAAATTATTCATTCAATCAAGCACGTCTACGCAAATCAACATTATGTTTAAGTCATTATTAACAGGTAAATGAACTTACGTCTAGATATTTCATTTCACAAAAATACATTATTACGCTTTGAATTTCAGTAACTTTAAACTGGATTAGGCGATCAAAGGGGTCTGTCGGGGTCTAGACCGTTACAGACGTTCTTTTTTTTATTCTGAACGGCAGCGTGGCCATGGGGCGGGGCTTTGGAGGAAGGGGATTCGTCACCCACACTTTTCCTGGAAAATTTCAATCTTATATATATTTCAATCCTGTACAGCTGCCGTGGATGGTCACTTTCCAAGGCTGTGCAATATTTCCACGGTCGCACAAATATTAGATTTGCAAACATTAATTATAGAAATAATCATCAAAAAATTAATGAATGAAGCACCAGGTACAACCCGGTGCTTCATTAATTAAAATTTTGCTAGTGATGATTTTTATTACCTGGTAAACGTATGCGTGGACTTCACTGCCGACGCGTGAACTATGACAGGTCCACGGCGGCTATACTATATATGCCTGGAATACACAAACTGGTTTATCTGCCCTCATACTGATACTTCTTGCGTGCCTTCACTTTCTGGGTACTTAAGACTATAAAATAGGAATCAGGGTGCTCAAATTGGTATAAAAACTGATTTTTGTCCTTAGGGGAAACCTTGGGCCTTCGCATGTAGTGAATGGACACTCTTGACCCAACCCAAGGTGAAATGAAGTAGATTGAAAAACTATTTCTCTGCTGCCATAGAAATGTAGTGGAGGGACGCGATATTCTTCTGCTCCCCTCCACTTCATTTAGCCTAGCTACGCTCTCGGTGGCTCCGATTCTTCACAAATACAGAATTACAATCATGGATAGAGAACTTAGCCAAGACGAGGATCCGATCGAAATTGTTTGTCCGCATTTGTCTGTTCACAACTCTGTGGAATCTCATCTGGTAACTGAAAACTGATAATTTATTTGTAGTATACAGTGTCCAAACATAGCAATAATATATACACTGCATGGGAATTGCATAGCCCGACAGGCTGTCTTCCTGCCATTCCCATACAGAGAGCCCAGATAGATCTTTATAAATGGTGAGATTGCTTCACTCCCAAATATAGAGAAAAGACACGTCCTGTGGGCGGTGCGATGAAGTTATTTGTGCCTGCCGCTATATCCCTTGAATAGCTACGGACTGTAGTGCGAATACCCATGGAAACAGTTCGAAACAAGTGATTACGAGAAACAACTTGCGCAACTAGAGTGGCGGCCGACGAATGTCCCTGGACATCCGCGACTGTCAAATCATCTGCACCAACCTGACGCGCCATGCCCAATAAGACTTGGGATTGGCAAGAAGATCCATCAGAAACTTCCATCGCACCGTTCACGCGAGAATATTACATCTCAGATGCTATTTGCATTCATTTTCTCTTGAATCAATCTTGATTTTTCAATTTTCAATATTTTATCCCTGAAATCAAGATCCGTCGATGTAAATTAGGTATCTGCGAAAATTCTAAATGATTCGATTCGCTTCTACTCCGCTCAGGTTCGACCTGACGGTAGAAAAAAAGTTCAAGGCGGCTCGCTTCCAAAATGACTTTGACTCCGCCCTGGAATATTCCGCATTTTTGGCTGACTTTCCCGGTTCGAAGAGTCAGCCCTAAATGCAATACTTGAGAGGAGACAGGCAATATTTGCGGTTGTAAGAAGGTGCAATAACTAAATTTTGAAAATCCGCGAGATTCGATTCTAGATTCGATTCGAAATCCTTTGCCTGATTCGATTCGAGAATCGATTCGACCTGAAATTTGAGATATGATAAATGTGTCTTGGCCAGAGAGCAATCATATCACTGTGACGCGATGCGATCGAGACGGAGAAGGATTTTTCGATCTCGGTACTGTTTGCCAATTTTTTTGGAGACAAAAATGTAAAAGAACACTCTTAACAGTTGTTTAGGTTGCATGTGTATTTTAAATAGGAGATAAATATGTTTTTGAGAGTATTTATACTGTTCATTTCTTTTACAACTGGGCTGGAATTATTTGAGAAGGAACACAGTAACAGGCCTGGCATTCTTTAAGAGTGCAGGGGTGCTGCACGCCTAAAAAAATGAGGAGGGTAATTATGTGATCCCTTGATTTTCTGGAATACCAGACCTGTGTGGCACTGCCTTTAAAATCTATTATCATTTCGTTCCCTTGAGTTCCAGTGTGTTCTCTGTGCCTACCAGCACAGAGAACACATTGGAACTCAGGGGACGATTTGTCATTGTTGCATTGATTGGCAATAAATAATTCATGACCCATTCTGTGTCGCATTTCGATACATTACGAGTGTAGTAGACAGTCACATAAGAATTGACTGCAACATTTTGAATAATGAGAAGATGTGTGTGCCAATGTTTCCACAATATAGCTGAATGTAGTACAGTTTTTGTCACAATATTAATACATTGAAGTGAATATAACCAAAATAGCATGCAAGTTTTTACATTGAAAATTTCAGGTGCAATTGCGCTCCCAGGCAATCCGAGGAGGGCAATTGTTTTGCACTCCTTGACTTTCTGCATTGCCTGGCCTGCAGCAAACATCGTACACCACCGTCTTTGCGTCTACTATTAAACAACTTTCAGCTTTGAAATTTATATAAATTTATAATAAACGTTCTCGCGACCAACGGACCCAATCCAGTTTTTTGCAGATACCCTTGAATTGTTTACTATTCACGCTTATACATGAATTTACAAAAATGAAAAACAAAGATCATGAACGAATAAACAAGATGGAAAAAATAAACATTTTAGATCATATCTGTATTCAGTTTTCGAGGCATATGCCACGTAAATAAAGACGTCCTTACTCACTTACTTCCATATAATAAATTATTGAATCTTACTCACACTCATTCCAATGAGACATGACATGATATGGGTTTGTTGGAAGGTCTGGAAACGTTTTTACAAGATATAATTAAAATACTAAATTGTAATACTGCATGCGTTGAATAAAGGGTAAACTAGCATTTCAATTTCAGATTTCATTTTCAGACTCATAGAAATGGTTATCGTTTCAGTTGGAACTGTTAGCGGCGGCCTTGAACTTCTGCGATTCTCAGATAAACTTTTTTATTATACGCTAAACGATGGATTATCGAAGAAATTGCAAAAAGATAGAAATTGCATCCCTCACCGTGAAGATATAGAAATTTTCAATTTCACGGTATCAATCAAAATGACGGCTTTCAAAACATCACTTCAAAGTGAATACCCGTCAAATGATCTCTGGAAATGATCAGTTTGTTCTAAAAACGTATAATGAAATGAAAATCTAATGTTTTTTGAGTGGATACCGATCAATTCCAGTAATAATTCAATACGTATTCACCTTGAATTGATGCACGAAACCCTCTAGACCAAATATGGCATGAAAGTTCGTAATATAAGCTTTTTGGTTTGGTTCGTCACTTCGAAGGACGTACCAAACTAAAACTCATATTACGGACTTTCAGGCCATGTTTGGACTACAAACCCGCCAGCTGACTCAGATTACAATAAGCTGTCTGTTCCGATTATCATCAACTCACTTCCGCGTATCAATGATTCAATGCGCTATTTACTATCATGCATCATTTCATGGTTGAAACGAGTGGAATTATCAGATTCTTATAAAAAGCGTATAATAAAAAGAAAATCTAGTGTTTTTGAGTGGACACCGAAAATTATCTCACTTGTGACCGAGATAAAAGGTTATTTTCGCTCGCGCAAGCGCTCGCGAAAATAAACATTTGTATCGGTCACTCATGAGATAATTTTCAGTATCCACTCAAAAACACTAGATATCCTCTATGGATCGTGAACGCGTTCAACATTCCGAAAATCATGTGCACTGTAGGCCTAATAGTATAACTGTGTGCTGTTCCAGCCTGAATGATTCCAGTGATTCACATTCAAAGGATAAAAGCAACGTGGTTCCATAATTTAATATTTAGACTTTTGAGAAGTTTTTTTCCTTTCGTATAAAGAAATATAATCACTAAGTGTATGCGAATTTCATATCAAATTTGAAATTTCGAAATTTTAGCGAATTTGTATCTTTGATGAATGCGTCATTTCACAAACCTCAGGCATTTCCCCGTGGAGCAGAATAAGAAACCGATGCTGGCTTTTTACAATTTGTTTTCCTGACACTTCGAATGTTTGACTATTATGCTCTGTTGAAACCAATTTAAAACACAAAAAACCGTTTTCGTCATCTTGTGATGTTCTCTATCTTATTTTCTGTTCATTTTATCAATCGTGTGCACCTTGTGACATTTATTTATTTATTGTTGTTTTAACAAGACTCTCGACAGCCAGTGTCGCCTCGTGTCTGATAGATTTTCAGATGGGGAAGCCCGGGTACCAGGAGAGAACCACCGACTATCGGCGAGTAATTGCCAGGCTCCCCATCGCTGCACAAGCAGGGTTAACATTGTTTGAAGACAAGTGCACCATCGACGTGCAGTATGCCTTTGAACACAGCGCCACCGTGCCACCGCATTGTGACATGTAATACATAAACTGCCCCTTCCACTAATGTGAAGGTGAGAGTTGCTCATTGTTTTCCCGGGAAGAATGAAATCTTGCAAAGTACTATAAAAGCACATTCGCCAAGCAAAGATACAAAGTGGACGCCATGTGTTGGTAGGTGTGATACAGATAGATATTCTTAATGGCGGATTGTCTGTGAACTAGTTGCTTCCAATTAGCTGGATATAAAAGCCAAGTTTCCCTTTGTTGTTAGTAATAAACAAAAACAGCACACAGCTGAAAGAGCTGTCTTTTGTTTTGGTTTATTAAAAGCAAAAAAGGAAACTTGGCTTTATTTTCTACTGATGTCAACACTTACTTGCTTATTAATTGGTCCTTCCTTGTTCTTCTAAAATTCAAGAGAGATAACTTTACTGATAGTCTACTATCATGACGATATAAATCATTTTGTGTGAGGAATTATGTTCATGATTTCATATCTGAGATATTAACGAGAGCTGATGACGTAAGGACATTTATCACACATTTACTGACATATTGTTAACTGTAGCCCATTACCAGCATGTTTTCAACTAGAAAAAGATTAATTGGAAGATGGGGTATTAGTTGCTTCTAAAAATTAGCAACTTTCTGGAAGGAGGAATTTGTATAGCCAAGTTTCCAATAAAGTGGCGTATACACTGTTGGCAAATGACTGACAAATGCAAGCCCGAAGGAGACCGGATGTTCCAAGAGGCAACTCGTCATGCTCGCTTATCGGAGAATTACCAGTTGAAATAAGATGTAGGAATACCACAAGTACATTTTCGTTACCCATTTCTCTGTTGATAATTCCACGACTTAACATAATTGTTTGGGAAGCTCTCGCGGAGAACGTCCCGAGAAATGATATACACGCTGGATAATATCAACCAAAAATAAGTGCAACAAATTTAGTGAAGTGGGTTCACTGTGTTGTTTTATATAGAGAGAAATCGCTTGACTGGACTGGTTGCGTGAAATAATTCATGAGAGGTGAGGGACGATGTGCAAACACGAGAGCGCGAATGCGCACCAGTGTTTTACAATGTAGTCCCTCGTCTCGAATGAATTATTTCACGTAACCAGCCCAGTCAAGCGATTACTCTGTTTATTACTTTTGATTATTAACGATAATTATACTATTTAACATTTTACCTAACGTAACGGCTAAAACCAGCCAGAGCTATTCTCAAAAATCGCCTATTATTTTTCATTATTTTTTTCATTTTTGTCTCTAAAACATAGGTTATGAATCCTCATTGGAACGAACTCGTCGAGCTCGTTCCAGTTAGGGGTCATAACCTATGTTTTTGAGACAAAAAAAAAGGAAATAATAGTTATTCAAGAATTTTTTTTTTTTTGCAAGTGTCGTCTGCTTTTCATGTTAGGTAAAGGGTTAAAAAAACAAAAAACAATGAAGTCCCCATTACACTCACGGCAAAGCGTCTTTGTTTGCGCGCACGGATACATGACCCAGTTGTTATTTGCATAATTCACTTGTTAAGTTATCGTTTTTATCAAATTCGGAAATCCCAGTAAATTACAGTTTGGAAAGTAATTATTTTACTTTCAGGAGTGGTAATAATTTTGTACAATTTCTCCGTATTTTCGGAAAATGTCCACGTGCGTGAAACTGTACACTTGAGTGCAGACTACTGTCGACCATGTCGTGGAAGAACACCTCAACCGATAGGCACAGGGGCGTTTTCCAGACTCATGGAACATGAACCAAACTCCACATGGACAACCGTGTTACTGATAAGGGATATTCGCACATTCCGTCGCCAGCTCAGGAGTGTGACAACCGAATTCGTAAGTTTATTTTTGAAAACTTGTAGCTTTTATGATAATATGACCTTAAAGTTCATCTTTGCCTTTCTCTTGTTCGATTACTTCATTAATTTGTGTGCTGTCGGAAAGTGCAACTCACCTCCGCAGTGGAACGAACAGGGTAACGACCACAACCAGGGATGCCTGAAGCAAATGTTTGCGTCAGGGAAAGAAAGATTGTTGGTTTTGGTATGGAAATAACCCGCCCTCCCTACCCAATATAAAATTACGACTTGGAATGAAGGCATATCTGTTAACCTTTGAGAATTTATTTGCGATGTTTTCCTCCATGGTCAACCAATACAACACGGTGAAAAGAACTGTTTTCCCAAACGTTAACAGAGCGTTTCGACTTTATCGCGACTGGATCGTGATCAGTGCGAAATATTCGCCCGCTTTCCCCTGCACTACAATGTAGAATCTTTATTGTCGGGAAAAAGAATGATATTCGAGAATACTGAATTTTTCTTGTTTCATTCTTGATTTCGCAGTATTTTATATTTTGAAAACCATTTTGGAAACCATTTTTGTGATCCCAGTATAATGTACATATAGAGAACCGCAGACTCCATTTAATGAGATTTTACCGTTGTTTCAATAAAAAAAAAATTCTGCCTCTAGACTTTCAAAATACATCGTCATTACGTCTTTGTGGCACTCTTGACTATTTTTGGATCTCTGCCAGCTGAAGCTGTGTTTTAGTAACGAAATTCCAGGCCTTTTAGTAAGTGCTGACTGTTTCCTGAGCGCAGCGGCGTAACTAAGGTATGGCAGGTAGGACACGTACCTTGGGTGCCACTTCAAAAAGGAGGATTGGGCGTCACTAAGCAGTTTCCATTTTAAAGTCAGATAAGCTATCCTCGAATAGTGAAAAAATAATTTTCTTCTGATGGATAATCTGTCTTTGGTTCATCTTAGTTGAGAAGCTCTAGGGTGGCCGGATTGTTAAACCACTCATATAAATTATTAGGTAGCCTAAAAATGCAGTGCTGGGAGCAACATGGCCACAAATCTTATAGTTCCATCTTTGAGCCTCAATGCCAGTTGGCAATAACAGCATTCTCCCGCGCAAACTAGAGAGGTTGTGTTGATTTCCAGCCTTCTCTGTTTTACCACGTCAGTCATGCTTTTTTAGTCTCAAGGGAAATTCCGCCTATATAAATATCAACAACTGAGGCGCGATCTCGCTGTAACTATTTATTTTGGAGGAAATTATTTTAAGAAACAAAATGCCGCTCTATTCACATGTGCATATGTCTTAGGCGCTACTTTCCGAAGATACGCCGCTGCTTGAGATATTTCGGCATCTTTTATCGGATTTCGGATCAAGGGATAGAAATAATCTTCAACTGTAAGTCTAATCTAGTTATAGCGGACGTTTCGAAACAAGTCCAGTGAATTAGGTCTGAACCTCACCAGTTCACTAAACTCGTTTCCTTAATTTCACTCTAAACCGAGGACACGCCAGAGAGCCACTTATATGACATGAGTTATGTGTTTGTGGTGTGTGTGTGGGGGGGGGGGGGGGTGGGGGGGGGGGGTGGGTATGAGGGTGTGTATGTGATGTGTTTGTGTGTGCTGAAGGACACAAGCATATTTTCGAAGAATTTTGAATATTCATTTCTGATCCCCAGTCGTGAATCGAACGATGGACAGCGGCGCCTGGTAATCAGAGGTCGAATACCTAGATCTCTACACCATTACACATCGTCAACAAACGATGGCCGTAATCTAGCTTTTTTAGATGACGTTCTCTTGATTACTTGGTTCACTTTCCTTACGGCAACTATCTGGAAGTGTGAAACGTGCTGACCACATTACGACGAAAGTGCTATGGATGGTCTCACACGAAGACTGTCGCGGGCCTCTGTGTGTGTATTGAAGGACTCGATCATGTTTTCGAAGAAATATGAATGTTGATTTCTGATCCCCGGCCGGGAATCGTACCATCGGCAATACCACAGGCAATAAGGAGTCGAACATCTAAACCACTAAACACGATAGCTGGAATCTAGCTTTTTAGATGACTTTCCCACGATGACTTGGTTTACATTAGCAACAAATGGTCTGTTCGATTTAAAGTTTAATAACTCTCTTCTGCACTTATGCTATTGATCATTTCACGAAACCCATCGAATGGCTTTGTACAAAACATCCGAAAGGATATTTTATTTCTTAATTTCTCCATTTTTTCTCCATTTCTTTTCTTCTTTTTTCTTTTTAGCCAACTTTACCGACAAACACTTACATCAACCGTTCTTGTCAAAATATATATTTCTGACACTAGTAGATATAATTCGTTCAGTCAGCAGTCAGCTGCGGCGGAACTAAACCGATAATAATAATAATAATAATAATAATAATAATAATAATAATAATAATAATAATAAAAATAATTAAATGTTGATTAAAAACCGTAATGGTGTGTTTTTTATTCATTTATATGTTTATTTATATATATAAATTTAGTTGTTTTCCAACAACACTGCGTCTAGCATTCTAGACCAAAAATATAATAAGTTGATGCACTTCATTCATTCAGCTGTACTAGAATCGGACTACGTGCTTGAACAACCATTCTTCAAGCAGTACGATTAATAAAGAATGTCAGTCTGATCGCCTGGAGAGCACTCGATCACCTTATGTAAAACAATTATCTCCCCAATAAATCAAATATGATACAAACGGAAAGGTAATGTGCACACCGGGGTTTGCTTTTCAATCCGCAGATCCATACAACAATGCATAATGCCTATTTGTGTGATAGTTAATTATTAATTTCGGCCCAGAGGGAGGGAGTGTCTCTATAAAACATTTCCAAGAAATGTCATCGCTCGTTTTTTCCAGGAATTTTACTGCAACTCTTTTGTTGCCAGAAGCTCCCTTCTCCCGCCTTTGATACTTGGCACAAAGCACACGAAAGTGGATGTCCTATTTCTTGTGTGATGTCAAACGATGTATTGTGTGTAGGACGTACACACTGATTTAAAAACTTGGAAAAGAGCGCTGTGGTGGTCGTCATGTTGATGGCCGTCATATTGAAATCTTTAAAATCTTACATTGATAATATGATGTAAACAAATTTACAAACCTGCAGTTAACACTTTCAGGACGCACGCGATACTTAATTGGTTTTATTAGGGGTTAATGCCACTTTAAGCTAAACGAAGTGGAAGGGGGCAAAATATTTTTCTACTGCTCCTGGCAGTACAAAAATAATTTTCCTCCATCCACTCCTATTTGCGTCCGAAAAATATTTTGTCCCCATCTCCACTTCATTAAATCTCGTGGTGGGGTAAAAGTGTTCATCACCCACAGGTTAAGATCCAGGGTTTTCCCCGAGGAAAAAAAAATCAATGGCAGTCGGAACATTCTGTACTTTTTGAAGTCTTAATTTCACAGAAGGTGAAGAAATAGCCAAAAGCAAAGTGACCCAAGAACAGACAGTATGTGAGTACTTGGACCATTTCTGTTGGTTCAAGGGAAGAATATATATATAATGTTGACATTTTCAGCAAAAGTTAAGGGAGGGGAGGCAAATCCCCCAATTACCCCCTCTGTGGCTGCGCCGCTGACTTTAAGCATTTATGGCTGCACTACTGCAGTACTGTGACTTTAAGACCGGACACAGAATTTCGTCCGAAATTTTCAGTCCGCTTTACCGCCAAAATACTGTAGAATCTCATCTGTTAAAAAAAAAAAAATAAATACAAACATATTGTACCTCAGATGCTATTTCCGTAATTGGTTTCTATTTTTCATTTAGTTGTAGCAATATTTTAATCCTGAAATCTCGTCCCCCGGTTTAAATTTTTCGCGAGCTGGGGCCAGTACTATAAAACTTTTACAATTGTATTCTCTAGAATTTTATTTTTTAGTTATGACTTTAAATGGGGTAAAATGGATCGGATGGAGAAATTGCTCTATTAAATTGCACTTTTAAAATTGCTCTTTTGCCAGTTGGCAAATTGCCATATCTTTCAAAAGGCTAATGATTCATTTTAGTTATTTATATTAACAGTAGAAAATACAATTCTAGAAAATACAATTGCAAAAGTTTTTTGTATTGGGTCCTGATCACGATCTGGAAGAGAAAGATTCCGCTTTTGCGATAACAGCACTCTTTATCACAACGACAACAGAAGTACATAATAACAATTTTCGCTAATCATTATTAATTATTACGCATCCATTAAACTTTAAACCCTTGTATTTAACGCCGCTATCGCCGCTATGACATAAATGTTTCTGTATTCAACCGGTGACATACAAGCCGGAACTTTTTTTTCAGCACCGTTTACAAAAGTTCCTTTCCCGTCGAGTCATTGGTTGCGCTTCGAAAAGTTTCCAAATTCCGTTATTCAGTTATCGACCGTCTGTCGCGTAGTGTCAAAATGAAAACGTCCAAAGCAAACTAAAGTCGGTTCACGAAAAAAAATTAGTTAACCAAAAATGAGATAATATTGAAAAACAATAATTTCCAACCACAACATTAACCCAGTCCCATTGCCGTCTTGTCTGCGGATCCCCAGATATCTAAATTGGTCAACAATATTTCGGTAAATTTTCGGACATCCTGACATGCTTCGAGCTTCTTTCCAGTTTTCCCAGCTGTTTTGCAAATCTGACCAAATTTGAACTAATATTTTTGCTATCAGTAATAGCCACCAAATGGCCAGACGTGAATAAACACCAGCCGAAGAGAAACAGCGATACGAATTTCAACAAACACGCACAATAGAAAAGATAACGAATATAATTTAGACTGGTTCCCAAAAGGCGCAAATTTGAACTTATATTTTTGCTATCAGTAATAGCCACCAAATGGTAAGGCGTGAATAAACACCAGCCGAAGAGAAACAGCGATACGAATTTCAACAAACACGCACAATAGAAAAGATAACGAATATAATTTAGGCTGTTTTGATTTTTTTTTATCAGTCCATTTGACTAGTACAGCTTCAAACAAAACAAACGGTCTCTTCATCTTTAGGTTTAAGCATCGGAATTAAAATTTGCTGATTTAACTGAATTTTAATACTTGTGATGTGTAATAAACGCGGAACGCGATGTGTGTTTGAATCGGTGGAATCTTTGGAATGGCGTCGTCATGTTTCTCGAGAGCCAACGGCTCTCGCGAAATATGACTAGCCATTCCAACTCGTTTTGTAAAACATCCACCGATTCAAACACACATTGAAAGAGACAAAGAAAGAAAGTAAGAGAGAAAGTCCCACATTGGCTTTTCTATATTAGGTCAACTTGTTTTAAGGGAAGTGGCCATCGCTGTTGTGAAATCTAGACACATGCGTTAAATAGTCTATTCGGAGAAACAAGGCGCCCTCAGCAATGTTTTAACATCGTAGATGGCTCTTTGTTGCGCCTAATGGACGAGATAAGGACTTCGACCTGTGTTCAGTATGAGTTTATTCATTCTCTGCACAATTTGCAGACGGCACAGTGATAAATAATTATACATTTGACTCTTCATGTACAACAAATTGCACGCGCAAGGAGTAATATCTCTAAAGAAAATAAACATCCTCCATCTCTCCCTCTTTCAATGCAGATTTTTTCAGCAGTCAGTTATCGTATTTCATCAAGTTACCGAAGCCAGAGGCGTTGGGCGTGATCTTGCTAATCTGCTCTCATCTACGAGGCGAGATCTGAAAACGATCGCACGTCATTGACGTCACATCAGGTTCGTCGTGATATGGGTTTGAACAGTTCAGACTCTCATTTTCCTGCAAACCAGAATCGATGAGTAAACTACAGCGACACGTATGAGTCACATAAATAAAGTAAATGCTCATAGTCTATGATGTGGAAGGAAGAAACATTACAAAATTTGCGTCTAACTTTTTTTCATGCATGAAAATCAATGAACTTGGTGAAGACGTTTGATAAAGTATCAAAAATACTGACACCTTCACATTCCATTTTCTCACCAGGACAGTACATATTACGAAGGAGGGGCACGTGGCACCGTCGACTTACATCGATATATGCATGAGTGGAACAGAGCGACACATGGTCATCCCGGATTAGATAATCGAAATGTAAGTATCTGTAATATTTAAGTTAATTAACTCTTAAGCCACTGAGTATTTTAAAGATTTTTCAACAAATCTAGTTATGGCTGCTGTAAAGCAGCCATGATTGGATTTCATAAAAAATTCTGCTAAATTTAATGCGAACAATTATTGGTGAAAAACTCCATTCAATTTGCAGGGTGGAAATGTATTAAATCTGCCGAAATTATACATATTTCAATGTCAAGAGAAATCCTGTCCTTGGCAGGAAGAACTGCCAGTAGTATGCAAGCAGTTAATAAGAGTTCAGTCACAACAGTATCACAATCAAGAAATGTGAGACAAATTCATCAAACAACGAAGTCCTGCTAAATGGGTACATGTTACCTTACAAATCTCATCTCCGCCCCCACCTTGTATTTTGATTGGATGCTTATGGGCAGGTCACTTGTGAAAATAACTGACGCATACGGTTTTTATCTGCTCGGGTGTTCTCTTGTCGAGTGCATTGAGCGGTAGAAACATAGAGTTGACATTTCAACTGTCAAACTGTGTTTTGAATAGATCAACATTTGATCACATACACGTATTATGAAGGATTTCATTTGGCCTTTGAATACGAAAAGCCGGTCTTTCTGTCCAAGATCGTGATACGACCTGATTTCACAAAGTACATAGGTGCTAAGAGAATTTGTGTGTTGGACCAATCAATATTTTCAATGTGCAGCCCCGAGGCTGCTCGCCGAATATCGTGACTGGTCTTCCCCAAGTAACGACTAACTAATATAGCCTCCAGTTGATGGCTCCGAACTGTCATGGAATATACCATCGGGATTCAAAGGGTTAAATCACAACGAATGACTACTATGTTTTTCACCCTATAAAGACAAAACGGCTTCGATTATATCAGGGTAACCCTTTTCCGCTACGCGAGTTGTAACGCTAATCCAAAAAAACATGTAGGTTATGTCTAAGCATAAGTTGATAAGTGTTAAGCATAACGCTTATTCTTAACAACTCTCATTTCGATGGGACTAGGGTGTCCATATCACATATCCCAATGAATGAGCAAATGCTGCACAGTACTTTGATTCCGGAAAGGCTCGCGATCCAGTCGAAATTATTTGTCCGCCTCTTCTTCCACAATACTGCAGAAAATGCGAGAACTTTGAATCACTGGTATTGTTTTTCTATTTTTTTTTCTTGCATCATTTCGCAATATTTCCGAAATCTCTTCCCACTGGTTTAAGTGTGTCGCAACCTCAACGTGACCTAATCGAGAGAAAATCCGTTTTTATCACAGTACTGTAGCTACTCATTCCTCGTGCAAGAAAAGTACAGGGCCTAGCTCGAGCAAGAAAAGTACAGGGCCTAGGTGTGAGATTTAGTACTTGGGGAATTGACCAGCATCCTTGACTTATATCGTGATGACAATCGCCTTTCGACAAAATTATCTCCGATGAAATTACCAGACGCACGAGGAGGTTCCAGATAAGAAGTAATTGTTAACACATGTATCGTATGACATCAGAAGAAAATAAAGCTAGGTTTCCTTTTTGTTACTTTTAATAAACGAAAACAACAAGTTTGTTTGTGAAACGGTGCGCATGTTGGCGATACAAATTCGCTTACATTTCAATCTTTACATGTATATGAAATTCCTATACTCTTTGTCTTAGTGTTAAATGTACTGAGGGCTTTGGGAAACTAAGGGGAGCTAACTTTGCCATAAATCTGTTCCACTGTCGAAAATTGTCAGTCGAGTGAGAATTTCATTAATTTTAAAACGTCACACGAAACTATTTATAGTCAGCCGAAATCTGGGCACAGATTGGTCTCTCTTTTGTTCATTCATCTTTCCAAAAGTCGCCAGGCAATAACTGCGACAAGTTAAACAAGTAAGAATTCTATCGTTTTAATTTATCGCATTTGCTAGTTCAGTGTATGGTAAAAGTGGTGTGTAAGATATATTCGTCACACAATTTGTTACTTAACACGATGTATACTATGCTAATTAATTCTGTATGGGGACCAACATTCGCTTTCAAACAGTATGGATTTAGTTGGCATCGTATATATCATATCAGGTCACTAACAAATTGTGTGACTAACAATATAAATACTTGCTAGGGAGAAACTTAAACTTCACACAGAAAGCTGCAGTGGCTGGACCACCAGGCGGCCTACCCGGTTTTTTTCGGTTCATCCATTTTAACTGGACTAATAGGTTAGCATATCAATATTTGTTCACGCATCGTGTGACCAAGTACCGCTTCCTCCTAAGTGTATTGTGCATCTGCCCTTGAGTGCAACAATGCGCCATCTGCAATACACTAGCACTCAAGAGACGATATTTCTTCAACAAATTTGACAATAGCCACGTATTTTATTTTTTTCTCAAGAATCTTATCCTTTATGCTGACAAGGTAATATTCTACAGATGGTACGGCCACGGAACTACCCGATATTACCTGTTATCATATACTTGTATATGGAAGAACGGGCCGTGCTTAGTCAAAGCCAGTCCTGTCTGATAAGGCTGAAAACCAAATAAGATGCGATTGGCTGCAGGTTGGTGCAAACCCACACGGCGTGTGAAAACTAGACTTGAAGTTTTTATTTCCTGGACAATGACCTCTGGGTCTGAATTTAGAAACACACACCGGCTGTCTTTCAACTCAGGGTTTAAAACCCACGTCTAGGTATTAAATCCCTTTGTTCCTGGGAGTTGCCAGAGATAATTGATATTACTTCAGCGAATGCACCTCGGGGTTCAACCCATTGCCAATTAGTTGAAACCTTGATGATGCTTTATGTGTTTTTTTCCATAGAATATGACCTGCTGCTTAACTGGTAACTCATCTCGGGAGTATTACCGGTAATTCTCACTTACGGGCGATATGGAAAAAACATAAAACATTTCATGCTAGAGCCAGGATGCAAACAACAGAAAAGTATTGACCAGAACGGGGCGCTTACAGCTCTTCTTTTGCAGAAAACGAGTGTGGTACATTGTTTCTGGAGATCAAAAATGGCTGCTTTTAAAAGAATCAGTACAAACAAGTCTTGACAAACTCTGAGTTTTTATTCGGGTGTTTCCATAATACACTTGTCTGTATGTAAAGGTAATAACTTCATATCCTTTACTTTTCCTCACCCTCTTCGTGACTTTCTATGTTTTTTGTATTTCAGATGAATTACGTCACCTCACTATACAACCTAATGGTAACAGCTGCCTTCAGGCTGTCATTTTATCAAGAATTATCGGGTGAGCCTATGATATCGTCGGTGAGTGATTTATACTCTCACATTTACCGTCGTTTGTTGTGCAATCTGATGGTACTTCACAGCCAGCTATATCCGGGACAAAATATGGCGACGTATGCATGCACCAGGTTTGCAGACCTCAACGTATACAACGGGTTATCGGGAAAGATGAATATTCTTTACACGGCACTCAGAAGCGCAAACATGATAATGGAAAGAGTGCATAGTTGTCTGAGTATCTTACAATCACAGAGTAACAGTTCTTCTGTAATGGAACGACCATGTCCTCCACCCAGGGTATACACTATGCATTGATAATCACCCTTCGAATCGATTTCCGATTAGATTTTTTTTCAATAATTTAGACTCATGTGCATGAATGTATGTCCGACTTGATTATTTTTGCATGTCATGGATTGATGTATTGCAGATCGTTTTACCACATTGTTGGGTTATATTAACCTTGGTAGAACTTGTCTTATCTTAGAGTGTCTAGTAATGTTTATACCTGTTAAACCTTTCAGATTGTTGCATAAATATGACCAAAGGGAAAACATTTAGTGCGGATGTACTTGCAGTCTGATCGTCGATTTTTTTTCGTAGGTTTTCGTTTTGACCAACTGGGAAATATTATAGCAATAGGTGGTTATAAAACATTGCCATTGCTGGTATATATCACACCCACTACCAGGGATCATTTTGAGTGTTGGCCATATTGTGACGATAGCCGGTCCCGGGTCCATCTATCGTTACAATGTGACCACCACTCGGGTTTCGCTACTACAGTAACACGAGGATGGATCAAAGATCCCATGGCTTCGCACAAATAGTCGTGATGGATCAAAACGTGTTCCACATTACTTTACAATAGTATTTCCTGAACTTCTCTTTACCGCTCCCAGTATATGCTATAGTCTAGTTGTGTTATCACAGTACGCATTTTATTAGCAATTCCCCTGAAAGATGAGAGTCTTGATCGTTGATGGCGTCAACAGTTGACCAGATTGAAAATTCCCTGAGAAAATTTGACACGGTAACTATGGAGTCCTCGAAACATCATTTCAAAGGATGTAATTCAGGGTGAGACACGGTCCATTACATTGATTCAGGTAAACACTAAAGCAAGGAATGGAAGCACTATTGTTACTCCCGCAAAGGAAATAGAAAGTTGCATCCGTTTGTAAGGTGATGGCTTCGGAGTTCTGGGACAACAACGATCGGTCAAAACGAAGACTTCTACAGGCAGGACATTGCTGAACTGGAACGTCTCTGAAATAAGCCTTGGAGAATTTATTGAAAAGTAATGTGGAAAACATTTTTATCCCACAATGCTATCTATGTGAGGCCACGAACTGTTTGATCCACTCTAGTACCCAAGTAGTTAATTTAAAAATACAGAACAAAATGGCAGTGGCACGATAGTAAGTACATAACACGTATCTCTATACAACTAGATTGCTGGAACAATAGCAAAAATGCCACAATTCATTTAGCTCAATTCAACATGGCGGAAAGTCATTTAACACGTGTAAATCCTCTCATGGTGATATTGTATATGGTATAGGTCACGCCACTGGTGATTACGGAATGGTCTGCACGGAAATTAGTAACGTGGTATCAACTTCACAATCTCCGTACTTGGTTTGTTACAATAATAACCAAATAATTCATTAAATTTGCAATTTGCATTGTTGTAAGAAATATGTACATCATTAACATATTATTGTATCACAGTTATCAAACTATTTTCTTTTAAATCAATCTATGATCGCGATGCCTCGAAAAACTGAACATTATACCACGATTGCTGTACAGTAACCTGCCGTGGACTGGTCACTGGGCTACTGCGAAAATTCTAAATTCGATTCTAAATTCCATTCGAAAGTCAATATTTGATTCGATTAGAATCGGAAATTCAAATATTTTCGAATATACTTCGGCCATAACCATGAATGTTTACAGATTTTAATCGATCACATTATTTTATATTGATTATTGTTCGGAGTTGAAACGTAACTGACTTTTAGCGGAAACAGTGTGGGGTGTTCTCACTTTGCCAGCAGATATTGTTCTCATAAAAAAGGTATTAATAACTTAGACAATAGGGATTTGAAGTAAAGTCTATACTATATGTCTGTACGTTTTGAGATTATAAACACGAAATACAAATTAATATATATATTTAATTATAAATACCGTTCCTTCAGCGTAACAAGGAGCTATCTGCAATGCTAAGGCATTGCAGATAGCGGCTTGTTGTACTCAAGGGACGATGTATTGTTGATTTTAAACTTTTTTTCCATAACGCAATTGTGAATTTAACCAATGCATCCCATTTTTGACCAACGGAGCAAGATTTTGAACTGCTGAAATTTAAATTTTAGCTCCGATGTAAACAGATCTGTCTAATGATTGTTCTGATTTGTGCTTGAAAGTTGATGACTGCTAAGTAAGCTATCACATTTGTGATTGCCAGCTGATTACCAGCTATCGTCGATACGAAGTAAACACAGCTAACAAACAGAGGACCAACGATTGTGAATATCTGGAACTAATACCAATACAGACTATAGCAGAGGTGTGCAAATTTCTTACTGCAGCCTGCTAGCAAAGTGAGAATACACCAACAGTGTTTGTAGCGATGTAGCTATAACTGTACAGCAGTTGCAGCTACACTGCTACAAACACCATTACCACTACAACTGTGCATTTCAACTTATTGTGCGTTATGACCAGTGACCATTTATAAAAAGTTTTGAACTTTGAAAAGTTATTCAGCTGTTCAACTTCAATAAATGATTTGTTCCACAACATAGTCACATTATTTTATATTGAGTGTTGTTATATTCGATCACAGTTACTGGATACATCGTCAAAAGCAACAGTTTTCTGACAGAATACCCCTGATTATTATATAAACAGAAGTAGAGCAGGCTTTAATTTATAAGCGGATCGACTCCATTCGGTGTTGAATTATCGTTTCGTTTCAGTCATTCCGCATTTTAAAATAAATAGTTTCACGACTGAATGGGGTTTATCTGATTTGAAACGAGTTTTTTCTTCCAAGAAAACATGTGATAAAAGTGAGGTATCAGCTCTATCAGCCTGGTTCGTTTAAAAATGTTTATTGCTGCAGCTTCGAAGATTCAAAGTCAACAATTCGAATAGTTTCAATCAATAGCTAGTATATTGGTTTATATCTCAACTATAGCGTGGGAAGTGATGAGGCGAAACATGCACGCTACATAACTGTGCTTTATCGGAGTTATTATTTTACGTATTTGATGACGTATCCATTAACTGTGATTCGATTAGAAATTCGATTCGTTTTCACCAATTCGATTCGATATTCGATTCTATCAAAAACTGCAATTCGCAGGTCCCTTCTGGCGACGTTCCACAGGTGGGCAGTATTTACACGTACGCAGATTCCAGACACTACGTATGGGAATAATCATCAAGAATTTAATTAACGAAACACCAGGTACAACCGGTGCTTCATTAATTAAACTATTGCTGATGGTGATTTTTATACCCGGTAAGGCATGAGTGGACATCACTGCTCAAATGTGGATTACGACCAGTACATGGCGAATGTACTCTGTGTATTAAACGTTTTCCGATACAACACATACATTGAGACATGTGCTAGATATACCACGCGTGGAATACAGACTACGCGTAAGAACGTCATGTAAGAACGCATCTGATTGGTCGCTACACCCCTGTGCGACGTTATGCCGTGATGAAAGCTTCGGCACAAAACAACGCAAAGCAAGAATGTAGACATGCCATCTAATGTGGTAGTTTTTTTCTTTACAAATATCAACTTCATTCATTAAATTCAAGTTTAATCGTGGTATAAATAGAGAACAAAACAACTCAAGTTGTGTACGAGGGACAGGAATTAACAATCACAGTTGGAGATTCGGCGCTCGTGAAATAGATGAAAAACTCTAACTTGGGTCGATGATTCCAGTCCTCCGTACTCAACCTTTGTTCTGCTCTGTTCTATTTCCAATTTATTTTCTGTGAATGTGTTGGGCATTGTCTATTTATAAAAACAAAACAAATTCCCTCCTTAAGTTAGCATAATCCTATTAATAACCAATCAGCATTCGGACAACC
Source organism: Pictodentalium vernedei (assembly GCA_031216915.1). Classification (NCBI taxonomy): domain Eukaryota; kingdom Metazoa; phylum Mollusca; class Scaphopoda; order Dentaliida; family Dentaliidae; genus Pictodentalium; species Pictodentalium vernedei. The sequence continues at coordinate 333,651,877 of CM062295.1, forward strand.
CAATGGTATAGAGATCATTGGGCAGCACCATTCGAACTAAGCAAATTCATCATTTCAACCATTATCATTTGCAGCCACACCTCGACGTGGTCGGGAAAATATCCGAATATATATATTGACGTATATAAACAAAAGGACAGACGTGAATATAATTTCAGAGGAAGATCATTCGCCTTGGGTACTGCCCCAATTTGGAATACCCTTACAACCACTTGTTGTAAAGGGGTTAATGACAAACATTGTGCCATGATCTTTAGGTATCATTTATTTAAGGACCCTTTCATATAAAGTGCAAGAGTTATTAAACCTAATTATGAAGTCTGATTAAGGAAAAATTATCTTCACTTTTTTCGCTAGACTGCAAGATTCCCACGGAGTATTACGCTGATAACCTGGAAGAAAATTTGTGCGGTTGGAGCAAGAAACAAAAAAGTTGCGTGCGATTTTTTTTTTATTTTCTTTCGCGATTTGCTGTTTCAGCCAGGTATGCACGATTCCGTGAAAGGGAAAATCTAAAATCTCGATGAGCAAATGATATATTGAACAAAAACAGTTCATGCCAGTTCAATGACAGCAATCAGAAGAGTCCATATTCATTACTTAGGGTAGACCAATCAATATTTTCTACGACCAGCCTCAGGGATGAACGTTGAAAATATTGATCGGTCTACCCCACACATTTACTGAACAGCCACCCTATTTAACGACGTTACGACGTATCATGTTCCTGGCCGGAAAAGCGACCTCTCGGGTTCAAAGAGTTAAGGTATATCATTAATAATTTAATCCTACAGCTCTCTGGGTTGCAGAATTAAATTATTACTCAGTCTCCCTACAAATTCAAAATCAGCGGGCCCCCACATTGGCAATCGGGACTAAGTGCCTTGCCCAAGGACACAACGCAGTTACCATTGGTGGGAATTGAACAGTGAACCTTTTGGTTTGAAGTCCAATGCCGTAACCACTGAACCGCCGCGTTACCTACTTGCGTATACCAGAGCAGGGACCGTGATGCTTCCCTTGGGAAATGGGTTTCGGCGCCCTGATAACCGTTTCTAATATTATCATATATCTTCTTTAGATTAATGTTACTTATTTTAGACGTTGCCAATCTGTTGCATGTGTTTCTGATGATTTGTTACTTAGACACTGAATTAATTTGTTCGTTTATTTTAAGTTTTCACTTTTATCTTGCATATTTATGTTTTTTAGTCCGATTAGGGATGATATGTGTTGTGTTTCTTATCTATAGGGTTCGTGTGCCTTTAATCGTCCCCAATACCACAGAACTTTACTATTGTCTATGAAAATTCCATTAAAAAAGCACAGACAAATGTACAGTACGTGGAGAGTGGATTGCAACTCAATCACCCGCGGAGTGGAGTTATCACCCGAGCTATAACTTTCAAATTTTGTACACATCGACTAAAACACAAACAATGTTTCAGCCAATGGACCTCCGGGTTTAACCCGGGGGTCCATTGGCTAAAACTTTGCTTGTGCTGGTTATGCTTTGCAACAAATTTGCAATTATTACTTGGGTGAAATCTCCACCCTGCGGGTGATTGAATGATAATACACTCTCCACGTACTGTACAGGAGTTGCAAGCTACACTAGAAAATCATTTGGGTTAAAAATGAACCCCATTCAACTGGAATGAGTAAATATGAACCCCGTTTGGTTCATATTCACTCAACCGAGCTGATTTGGGTTGATTGTAACCCAATTGATTTTAGAGTGCAAGGATGCTGTCACAACTGAAGCCTCCCAGTGATAAATTATTGCATTTAAAGTTCTCCTCCGACGTCACTCTTTTATTTTTCACAACTAATGTTTTCATAAACATAATCTACATTGTTTTGGATTGAATATTATACAATACTTTCACTTGAAATTATACGCTCTTTAGTGTCCATCCCCGCACCTATTATTTGAGGAGAAAATGTTCAACAAACATATAAACAATTCGTTCGAAAGAACAGACAATTAAGCCATTGTACAACTTGTCTAATTATTTCAATCGATTATGTTTAGTTGCTCGGAATATTTAAATTGAGAAATTGACCCTAACTAAAGGGACAGATTCCTCTGTTTCAATATTACCGACGCCAATATTTATCAGCAATTTACGAAGACCCCCCCCCCCCCCCCCCCAGCCCCGGGCAATCACCAGTCCTTTGAAGAAAATATTCATATAATTGCCACGTTTACTTCTTTCCACCGACCTACGCACTTTCCGGCCAGCCCCGCCTCTCCTCAACTATCTGTATTAACTGACTGACTACGCAAATTAACATGGCACCCATTAACCATAAAGGGTTTCCACATTTGTTGAGATTCTGAAATTAACGTGATGGCCAAACTGATTTCTTTTACTTCTACTATTGTTCCTGACTCGACTGAAATTCAGTTGAACGAGATTTCTGTGATGGAATCCTTGAACTGAGAATTTTACCTACTTTGACGGATGATTTTGAAATTAAAATACACTCATTTAGTAATTCAGTAATTAATGCGAGGGTTGAAAACAATGGAACTAATATCTTTCCGTTTTAGGGGAGGAACGTTTTTCTTGACCCTTTACCCGATACACCTGCGATAAGCAATTAGAGGTAGTTGCAAAAAAAAAAACAAAAAAAAAAAACACTCAAGTTTATTAAATTTTCAATTTTTCATTTCAAAGCACAGCTTTTAACTCATCATTGGAACCTGCTCGTTCCAATGAGAAGTGACAAGGTATGTTTTTTTCTTACGAAAAATGATTTTTTCAATTATTCAGGAGCTTTTTGGAAACTACCGATCTATTCGTATAGGTAATGGGTTAACACCAGTATCCTGTATCAGGAATTATCGCCCCTTATGTGTAATTATAACAATGTTATGTGAGTTAGAATAAATTGCATTCTGAAACAACCAATGAATTTTTGTTGTTGTCAAATCCACACCATTACTCCCAAGCCCACATTATTATTATGTAAGCGAAGAAGGGTGTTGAGTGGAAACCATTCGCAATTTACGCGACAATGTCAAACTTGTACTAATTAGAAGAGTGTTAAAAAAGCCGGCTTCCTCAACCCTTTAGACACGGATGGTATATTCCATGTCAGTTTAATGGCAGTAATTGGAAGAGTTCATATTCATTATTTGGGGGTAGACCAGTTAATATTTTCCATGCGCAGCCATTTGGCTGCTCGTTGAAAATATTGATCAGTCTACTCCGCACATGCACAAAGACGCCAGCTTCTTTATGAAATTATGACATATCGCATTCAAGGCGGAAAAAACGTCCCTCGGGTTCAAAGAGTTAACTTTTCCGGGAAAACCATTCTTTGATGATATCGTTTTTCAGATGCTTTGGGTTAGAAGATGACAAAATATTACTTATTTTTTGCATTGTTAGTGCAAATGCTCATTTGAGAATAATGATTTCACGAGTTCCTTTCAATAAGCCGATAATCCCGTGTTTGTAATACACTATTGGAATGGGCTCAGAGAGCCCTTTCCAAAAGCTTATTTTATCACAGATTTTTGTATTGCCAGCCATTACTGGAAGGCCTAAATGTTAGAGAGAACAACTGGAATAAACGTTTTCGTTATTTATCAGGTACACAATAATCTGAGCAAAATTAAAATAGATCACCCAATTTCTTTCCAGGAAAACAGCATCTCTTTTGTTTAATTTGTACAGGCTCTCAGAAGGTAGATTTGCAGGGCTGAGTGGCGTGCATATTAGATCATAGTTTATTCCGATTCCGCCAATAAAATGCTTTTATGAGCCACATTCTCGGAAAGAGCCGGACAATCCATTTCCAACATTGTAAGTTCATTTGTCTGGAGATATAAGTACAATGTTACGCTTGGGCTTCTTTGAGGGGCAATACACGACCACATTGGGGGGGGGGGGATTATTCATATTACTGCGCGAATGTTGCAGACACGGCCTCTTGTTCGCATCTAAGCTTAAGTACTTATTTTTAAACACCAATAAATAAATATAAGTACTTATTTGCGTTCATATTGCCACTAAGGTTCCGCTCTACAGTTTCGCACTACTGCACATGGAATTCTAGACAAAGGCCATATGTTGAAACTAGTGCCATGTAAATTTGAGACATATTTTTAGTATCAGATTTATGATTACATTAGGCTATTTGTTGGACAAGATAATTTAAAATTTGGGTCCTAAAGTTGGAGTCTGATGCATAAGGGTAAATTACCAGATGCTTTATGGGAAACAGTGGCTTCGAAAAATCGGCAATTTTCTAAAATGTTACTTTTACACGGGTCTGGTCCCAGGCATGTGTCTAACAAATGAGATGGAAACATGGACTTTTTCACATTCTAGAAACGTGGAGTTATATGCTACAGGGTTAGGTGAGTGGGGTCAGTGAGAAAATCCTGCTTTTGAGAAGGCTGCTGGGTGGCTGAAAATGACTGGTATCGTCATTTTTCGTGCAATTTTGCAGGTTAAAGTCTTGCATTTGACAATACATTATTTTGCCCACATTCAGATTGTTTATTTGTTCTTAGTCAGATTTATTTATTTAGCGGATTTGGAAAATGTAATACATGTTATGGGGTTAGATAACTAAGTTACAGATTATTTGCATTTGGAGAGAGTGTATGTCATGCCATGTTAGGAAATGCCTGTAACCTAACCGAAAACTTATTATTTCTATAATTTGAAATACCAGGAAAGAAAGAGAGTTTTTTTTTCTCGCAAGCTGCGCCTCGGTCTCTTTTCAGAAGACGAACGATGTACAGAAATTTTAGTTCTATCAAGAGACACTGAAACATTTTGCTTTACTCTTAATGACATTGTCAGGGCGTTTCTTCCCATCAGTGAGCTTCAATTTACCCGTGGAACATAATGGAAAACGGTTCTCTTTAAACAGTCTCTTTCGTTGAAATGGGTGTGCATCGATTCGGCAGAACAACACTTTCGTTTCTGACACCACTGGTATTTGGCATAAAAGTAGGAACAAAAGCTGAACGATCGTTCATTTTTCTCATCATTACCTTCTTCGACTCGTCGTGATCTGCCCTTAGAATCCGGAGCTCGACTCGGATACATATTTTGTACATCCACATAATGGTAATAATCTCTATGTACCGTACGGCGACTGTGCATTTGGTTTCAACGCTGCTAACACTGCTCATGCAGAGTTAGTAAGTTGGAGAGTCTGACAGTCGCTCGATGCTGTCCGGTAGTTCTCTGCAGGTACTACGCCTTCCTCCAACTGTACGGCTTTTTCGACAAAATGGGACTCTGGCTGCTGAAAGTGTCGTTAAACCCCAATAAGAAACAATTGTAAAAGAGATCATTTTTGAGATACGGTACTGTACTGCTGATTGAAATGTTATACAGAGATTACTACCATTATGTGGATGTACAAAATATGTATCCTAGTCGAGCACCGGGTTCTAAGGGTAGATCACTACGATTGTAATCTCTATTTATCACTGTTTAAATTTTTTTTAAACAGTCCTTAATTTAGCTAGTGTATTAGAGAGAGGGTATCTAGTTTTTTTCGTGGGTACTACTGATTTTGTCAGAATGGGCCATCTGTAGTGTATTTTAGGCCCCCCACGAAGCTTCGAAATTCGATTCAATTTGTCGCACTGATTCGTATTTTTTTTAATCGACATGTTCTCAAAATTGCCATCCTACCAATGGACCTTCACTTAAACGCTTCTTCTCTCACCAGAAGCCAATGCTATAACACTTTTACAATTGTATTTTCTAGAACTGAATTTTTTAGTGATTAATTATACAACTGACGAGAATAAATCATTAACATTTTAAAAGATATGGCAATTTGCCAACTGGCAAATTGCCAACTCTTTGAAAATGCTAATGGCTCATTTCAACCCATCTAAAGCCATAACTAGAAAATACAATTCTATACAATACAGTTGTAAAAGTTTAATAGTATTGGCCCATAGTCTCCTTGTATTGGCCCATAGTCTCATTGTACAAGAAACCAAATGAAAGAAGAATAGTACAGGGACGTTCAGTCTCGGAAACTACTTATGGAATATTCCGGGAGATTGACAACATTTACGGTTGTAAAACGGTGCAATATTATCTACAACTTTTTTTTTTATTGGCACCACTAGAAAAATAGTAATTATATAAGATTATGACAAAATGGAATTTTTACAGTATAATGTATATACAGAGCAGTTCTTCAATTATTCAAAAAATGCTTCAATTTGGTAGCTCAGTTTTCCCTAATGTACCCAGCCTTGCCGATTGAGTACATATATAGAGAATACATTTCAATATTTTTGTAGGATATTATAGCTCTTGCTTGACCTGAGAAAGATGGGGGGGGGGGGGGGGTATTAATTCGGCTGCAGGTGTAAATATACTTTTTGTAGATGGGGAGGCAGGTATTCCAGAAATTTGGATAGTCATGCTCGGAAGTTGCGCCTAAAATTATTTCTTTTTTATTTATGTTTAGTTGAACTTGGGGATCCAGATTATGGTTAACCTTTTCCACTAGTGAAAGTAAAACTGTTTTTGAGAAAGGACAATCGTAAAATTGATGTGCGATCGTTTCCTTCGTATTTCCACAGAACGAGCACAGCTCTGTTTCCAAAAGCCCACATTTTAAGAGTTTAGATGTTGTGTATAGGATTTTGTGGTTAATCTTATATTGTAAATTTTGTAGATATGTATCATCTGTTTCCCTTAAAGTTTGTTTGTAAATGTATTGCCAATCATTATGATCAAGATTTTCTTCCAATGCGGTGTTCCATTTTTCGTGGGTTTGTGTAGGTGTTTGTGATATTTTATAAAGAAATATGGGATAGAAATGGCGGTTTGCTTTAGTGCAAGATATGATGTCACTCACCAAGGTATCTGAAGCATCAAGTTTTGTACTGTTGGATAGTATATTTTTCCACGACCTTGGTATTGCATTCACCACACTGAAGTAGTTGTTGAATGGTATATGAAGGCCATATTTCAACTTAAATTCAGGAAAGTCAATAATGGGTCCTGAAGCACTAAGGATATCTATATAAAACATCCTTTACAACGTCTGTAAAGAAACCATTCATTACTAATTTTTATATAATTATTATAAAATAGTGGTTGTGAGAAGATCTCTGTCGGGGTTGTTTACGTTTTATTTCGTTACTTTTTTCCATTTTCATGGAGTACAGTACCAGAGATAAATACAGTAAACATAATTTCATAGTACATGTCCGTGGTGGGTATTTACAAATTCACAGTGCTCTCTCTCTCTCTCTCTCTCTCTCTCTCTATACAAAGCACCAAATGATGTATTTTGCATAAAATAAAATAAAATAAGAACATGCCAGTGGTAGTCAAAAAATGTACATGTGAGAATGATACAGTCTCGGACAGAGATTCTCCAATGTAAGCCGCCAAATATATCATTACCGCTTGTATATAGTATAGCCCTTCACTCCCATCGTCTTTCGGCAGGAGTAATATGTTATACCATATATAGTATTCGACGTCGTGGAGCCAGTTATAAAAGAATGGAACTAGGCCATAATTTGCATCAAATGTCCTAGCTTCGATTCATTATTATATTTACAGGTTCTACACAACGAGATGCAAAATATGCCTTATGGCATGGGGTTGTGGGGTCGCTGTCTTTTAAGAGAGCCCATACATTAAGCACGTTTTTCCAAAAAGAGTCCATATAATTTGAAACACTAAGTATACCATGCTTATTCAAAGACCATATTTTGCTCCCCCCAAATGTTTCAAAATTGTCGACTACGAGAGTTTTCCATTGGGCCATTGTTTCTTAATCTAGTAACGTTTTGATCCATATCATTTTTAAAGAGCAACACAGTGTTTTCTACGTGGGGTAGTTTGAGCCGGCCATTTTCGATTAAATTGATTAGTACGGCATGTTTAATTTTGTCCTTTTTGTCCGACCATAGGAATTTAAAAGTTATACTTTGAATGTCATGTAATATCCTATCAGCCAGATCAGGGAGAACAGTAAGAGAGTGTATTAGGATGGGGATCGCTAACGTTTTAATAACTGTAACTTTGCCGACTACTGCAAGATTTCTGAGGGACAAATCTGCTAAAACTTTTCGTGCTTTGATTATCTTTTCTGAAAAGTGTTTATAGAAGTAATTGTCCGAATTTAGTTCAAATTTTATGCCAAGGATGGTAAACGTTCCGTTATGATTCCACTTTATACTTTTTTATGTTTCCAGTTCGAACCCACTGCCACGCCGAGATCCTATCAAACGATATCAGTTTTATCAAAGTTAAAACTTAATCCGGATATCGCAGCGAAGTTGTCGAGAGCATTTAGGGCCTTGTTTAGGGAATCTTGGCCGTCATCTAAGAATAGAATACTGTCGTCAGCGTATTGGTTGTTTACACACTCTGAGTCATTAATTTTGATTCCGTTTATCTTGGGGTTGAATTTAAGGAATGCACTAAGTATTTCGACACACAGAATAAACAGGCAAGGAGACAATGGGTCCCCTTGATGTACTCCCTTCTGAATATTAAAATAATCTGAGTAATGCCCATTGTTTATAATGCAGCTAGAAACTTCGCCGTAGAAGGTGTTGAACCACTGGATTAAAGATTCGCCAAAATTTAAAACAATTAAGAGTTTTTCTGGTAAAAGACCATTCAAGTGAGTCAAATGTTTTATTCGAAATCAACTAGAACTAACATTCTAGGGATATTAATAGATTCACATTGTTCAATTGAGTCAGAGACCAATCGCGTGCATTCACCTATGAATCTTGCTTTCATGAATCCCATATGAAATTACTTTAGGAAAAACTTTTTTTTAAGTCTGTTGGCAATTGCCGAAGAGCCTATTTTTTGATCAACATTAAGGAGGGAGATCGGTCGCCAATTTTTTTTATATATTCTTTCGATTTTCCTTCTTTTGGTATACATGTAATGAGCCTCTTCCTCTGAGTGATAGATAATTTCCCTATGTCATATCCAAGATTTAGGGAATTAACTATGTATTTGCCCAAATCGCCCCAGAAATATTTATTAAATTCGATTGTAAATCCATCGGAACCGGATGATTTGTTGTTACCCATGCTTTTTAAAGCTGTACCACACTCATTTAAAGTTAGTTTTCCATCAAGTAGTAAACTTTCTTCAGAATCTAGTTAGCAGTTGTATGGATTTTGCTAGTCAAAAAACAAGTTTTCTAAAAGCTCCGTTTTGTGATTGTTATTAATTTTTGATTTGTAAAGTGATTCGTCAAAGTTACGTATGTCGTTAATTTCTGTACACTCTGTGTTTTCTAACATATTTTCACAACCATCATTATTTTGGATTTTATAATTTAGTGTATCTAAAATTTGGTCCAATGCCACATTCCAATCTTAACCAGTCAACACTGACGTGTTACCGAAATTTTCAACAGTATTAAACAAGTTTTTATATAAAAAAAACTAGGTTCATCATTGTTTGGGCCGTATGCCGCAGCGATGGTTAATCGCTGCGATTGGATCGAAGCATCTAACACTACGAAGTCTCCAGCTGTATCAATTACTTTATTTTTAATTTCGTCGACAAAACGTTTTTTGAACAGAATGGCAGTACCCCTATTGTTACTTTTGTACGATGAAAAGACTACTTCAAACCCCCACTGATGTTTCCAACTGTTTTCAACTTCTTTTGAGGAGTGTGCGCTTATTAGAAATGTTATATCGTATGCCTCTCTACATTTTGAGAAGATCTCCTTCCGCTTAATGGGGTCTGAGGATAGACCTCGACAGTTCGAACTTCCGAAAGTTACACTATCCATGACGATTCTTTTGGTTTAGTCTGTTATAAACAATGAGTAAGGTCAATCGTAATATAATAGATTCATAAATGAAGTTAATATTTTGTTTAAATATATATGCCAATTTCAAACAATTTTTTTGTAAAACAAAACAATAACAATGGGGATATGTGAGAGAGAGAGAGGGGGGGGGGGGAGCGAGCGAGGAAGAGAGTAACAGAGAGACAACAGACGGACAGACAGAAGGACGGACAGAAAGACAGACAGGCAGCAGGTTAGACAGGCAGAAAGACAGATCAACAGATAGATAAACAGGTAGACAACAATAGAATAATATATACAGCAGACAATGGAGGTTAACAGACAGGCGAAAACAAGAGATAGAGAGAGTATGAGAGAGAGAGAGAGAGAGAGAGAGAGAGAGAGAGAGAGAGAGAGAGAGAGAGAGAGGAAGTGAGGTAAAATGGTGGAATCGGACAGGCCATAACATGTTATAGTGTGCTGATTACGTATATATACTATTTTCATGAAATGATCATATGTTGTTGGCTAGCCTTGTATGTAAAATTATACATAAATTATGAAAAAATATCAAACCTGCTCACCATAAAAACAGTCTCTAATAATAAATAACATAGGTACCCATGTCACGGCATCTTGATAATGACCCATAACCCATAGACACACACAAACACACACATAAATATACAAGCGTGCATTTCCATTTATACACATGCATAGACACATAATGAGTACATGGCGAGACGGACACACATACAGATAGCCATGCATTGGTATTTACTGGGTACATGGCGAGCATCGCAGTTTACTGAAAACGTCTCAGACAAATGCGTGCCATGACTTTATATGATAGGAAATTAGCTGAGGATTAGCATGTGAACGGAATATTACTCTTTAGAAGAGTAAAAAAACAGGTATGTTAGGAAGTCGCAAAAGACAGCTTCCAGATACTCTCCCATACACCTGACCAGAGTTCCCCAATTTATCTGCTGGGAAGCTCTTTCTATTTAGCCCTGGGATCTTGATTCGGATGTTCACAGAAGATGGATTTAGTAATGCTACCCTGCCATGCAGCGTAGCATTACCAAATCCCCCAACCACGAGAACTCATTCTGCAGATGACAGTCTAATTATTTTCCGGCTTCAGGGTGGACGTTATAGTATATGGCAGTGTTTCTATTGACGTCTTGGCTGCCTGTAGAATTCTACTGACCCGAAAGGACACATTAAAAATATATGACAAGATCAACTGAATATTTTGCGAAAGTCAAAGTTGATTCTCACTTTGTTCCCTGAAAGAGCCATTTACAACACGTTGTGAGAGAATCGCCACCAAATCACCCAGAGAATGGAGATTTCTCCCAAGCAATGATTGCAAATTTGTTGCAAAGCGTAATAAGCATTAGCAAAGTTCCAGCCGACGATCTCCCGGGCTGAACTCTGAGGTCCATCGGCTGAAACATTGCGTGCGTTTTATGTTGGTATGTACAGAATGTGAAAGTGATACTTTGGATGAAAACAGCACCCCACGGGCGACTCAACCACAACCCACCCTCCACGTACTGTGAGCCCTGTCAATATTTTTAAGTTTCTGGGCTGCCTGTGGCATGCGAGGCAATTTCTGTTGAAACCTTATGTCTTCCGAACCCAACATTTTGGCGAATCTTAGATTTGACCGTGCTTGAAGAGGAGGCATTTACTTCCTGACACACAAAAATAGTTCATTTAATTTTCTGCTATAAGTATATTTTTCATCACAAAGGAGGAAGTGAGGTAAAATGGTGGAATCGGACAGGCCATAACATGTTATAGTGTGCTGATGTACGTATATATACTATTTACATGAAATGATCATATGTTGTTGGCTAACCTTGTATGTTAAATTATACATAAATTATGAAAAAATATCAAACCTGCTCACCATAAAAAACAGTCTCTAATAATAAATAACATAGGTACCCATGTCATGGCATCTTGATAATGACCCATATCCCATAGACACACACAAACACACACATAAATATACAAGCGTGCATTTCCATTTATACACATGCATAGACACATAATGAGTACATGGCGAGACGGACACACATACAGATAGCCATGCATTGGTATTTACTGGGTACATAGCGAGCATCGCAGTTTACTGAAAACGTCTCAGACAAATGCGTGCCATGACTTTATATGATAGGAAATTAGCTGAGGATTAGCATGTGAACGAAATATTACTCTTTAGAAGAGTAAAAAACAGGTATGTTAGGAAGTCGCAAAAGACAGCTTCCAGATACTCTCCCATACACCTGACCAGAGTTCCCCAATTTATCTGCTGGGAAGCTCTTTCTATTTAGCCCTGGGATCTTGATTCGGATGTTCACAGAAGATGGATTTAGTAATGCTACCCTGCCGTGCAGCGTAGCATTACCAAATCCCCCAACCACGAGAACTCATTCTGCAGATGACAGTCTACTTATTTTCCGGCTTCAGGGTGGACGTTACAGTATATGGCAGTGTTTCTATTGACGTCTTGGCTGCCTGTAGAATTCTACTGACCCGAAAGGACACATTAAAAATATATGACAAGATCAACTGAATATTTTGCGAAAGTCAAAGTTGATTCTCACTTTGTTCCCTGAAAGAGCCATTTACAACACGTTGTGAGAGAATCGCCACCAAATCACCCAGAGAATGGAGATTTCACCCAAGCAATGATTGCAAATTTGTTGCAAAGCGTAATAAGCATTAGCAAAGTTCCAGCCGACGATCTCCCGGGCTGAACTCTGAGGTCCATCGGCTGAAACATTGCGTGCGTTTTATGTTGGTATGTACAGAATGTGAAAGTGATACTTTGGATGAAAACAGCACCCCACGGGCGACTCAACCACAACCCACCCTCTACGTACTGTGAGCCCTGTCAATATTTTTAAGTTTCTGGTCTGCTTGTGGCATGCGAGGCAATTTCTGTTGAAACCTTATGTCTTCCGAACCCAACATTTTGGCGAATCTTAGATTTGACCGTGCTTGAAGAGGAGGCATTTACTTCCTGACACACAAAAATAGTTCATTTAAGTTTCTGCTATAAGTATATTTTTCATCACAACACTTGTATTTGAAAGATTTTATATGGGTCTGCAAGGATCTTACGGGTGGAACATCATGTTTATAATTTGGACAACAAAGAAAAGAAAATGAGGGGCAAGGCAGACTACAAGCCAACCCGATGGACAGAAAGATACGAAGAGAGAAAGAGAGAGAGAGAGAGAGAGAGAGAGAGAGAGAGAGAGAGAGAGAGAGAGAGAGGGGAGAGAGAGAGTAGAGGGAGATAGAGAGAGGTGGGGTGGAAGGGATAGATTATTTTCAGTAAAAGCTGTCAGATCGAGGGAAATGAAGATCTCCGGTGCTGGTTGGTATAGGGGTAATTGTTGTAACAGGTGTTTTGGGGTGTCTAGTGGAGACCTGAGGTAAGTATATTCGTTTAAAATTTTTATTTATCTCCTCCATTGTTGGTATCGCCATTCCCTCCCCCTCCCCCGGACCCCATTCTGTAGATGACAGTCAGCTTATTTTTAAGCTTCTAGTGACCTTGCGGATGGACGTTACAATAACCTGGGGCGGTTTTCATTGACATCCTGCCTGCTTCTATAATCACTGCTAAATCTAGGTATTACCTTTTGAAAAGACAGAAAATAGGTAGAATTCACCAGACCATTACGGACACATTCAGAATCTGTAATAAGATCAACTGAGCATTTTGCGAATATCAAAGTTGATTCTCATTTTGTTTCCTGCAAGAACAATTTAAGCCCTGTCAATATTTTCAAGTTACAGGGCTACCATGCAAATTCTGTTGGAAACTGGTGCCTATCAAACATACACTTCTGGGGGGAATCCTAGCTTTGATCGTGTTTGAGGGGCAGCCATTCACTTCTTTACGAATAAGAAGAAGTAGTTCACATAACTGTATTATGGTAACCACTTATATTGTATTTCAAGTTTCGGTCACAAGTATATATTTCTCCCTAACACATTGTGCTTGAAAGCTTTTTTTTCCTTAACCTTTGAACTATTTTGGTATCTTCCATGCCGGTTCAATGACAGCAATTAGAAGATTGCATATTCATTATTTGTGGTAGACCAATCAATATTTTAATGTGCAACCCCGAGGCTGCACGTTGAAAATATTGCTTGGTCTACCCCCACACATTTACTGAACAGCCATCCTATTTAATGACGTTATGACGTATTATGTTCCTGGCCGAAAAAGCGGCCGGGTTCAAAGGGTTAGTATGGGTTTGCAATGGCCTTGCAGGTAAAACATCATATCTATAATTTTGACAACAAAGAAGAAACAAGAGAAGCAAGACAGACCGATAGCCTGCCAAACGGACAGACAGACATGGAGGGAAGTGGGAGGGGAGGGAAGGGGAGAAGAGAGAGAGAGAGAGAGAGAGAGAGAGAGAGATTATTTTCAGAAAAATCTGTCAGATTGAGTGAAGTGGAAGTCTCCGGAGCTGGTTGGTATTGGGGAAAATTGTTCTAAGAGGTGCGACGAAAGATAGTTCACTCAGCTTTTCACTGGAAGCTACACAGAAACGTTATAGATATCAATTTAAAACCACAAATAACAATAAAGACAAATTTCCACCATGAAATATAAGCATCACCAACTTTAATAAGACGTCTAAGTTTTCGGTGATTTCTGATATTTTTAGCGGAGACGTTTTATGTATTTTCAGTATTGAAAGTTAAATTCCACACGATTCCTCACGTGAAAAATGTCACACGTGCTCGAAAGCGGTTTAATATTTACTTGCTTATCTTTCATTTCAAATTTTTAAAAAATTTTTTAAAAATTAATCTCAGTGTTCCAAGATTTGCATTGTTGAAACAGAAGAGAGATATGAAGTAGCCGTAGGAGCTGAAAGGAAACGTACGTCTGGGGAGGGGACTCAGGACTAGGATCCACGACGGATCGGACATCCCATGGCTCATTCCAGTTGTAGAGAAATTGCTGCTCTGTGCGAAACGGACTTAGCCACAGCCGGCCAGGGGTTGCCATCCTACAAAAACACAAAAAAAACCAAAATCCCCATGGTCCCCCATAAAAATGTCAAATTCTACGATCTGCATAGAGTGAAATTATCTATGACATACCACTCTTGGTGAAGACTGACGTTCTTTCCTGTCTCAAAATGTCTCCTAAAAGCGATATCTGGACCTTATGTTTCAATGATTTCTGCTAGGCTGAACCTCTCCTAGAGAAGTTTTTGAAAAATACCACCTCTTACAGACTTGAGCTCGTCAAACTCCTCTTTTATTTCGGATTGTTTTGAGTTAGGATTAGCAATATTAGTGGTTATTCTCTCTTAGTCAATGCTGTATTGCCTTACTTTAGTGGTGTTTTGTCTTCATACAAATTTATGCGGCGACTCTGGCCGTACTCGGTTATTTGCAGCTTGAGCAGCGAAAGGGATAAGCTTATTCAACGAGAGGTCAATCCCATGTATATGTCTGTTGAAGCCTCGCGCGCGCACCGCAGTCTTTAGTTACAAAGTTTCCAACATCGCCATCAACTGCATTAACAGGGTTGTTACGGGTATGAATGCCTCACTTTAATGACCGACATTGCATTCTGTGTCATAGTTTAACTTTAAGGAGATAATTTGATTTGTCTTAGCAATTCCAGTCCATATCTATTATGATCAAAAACAGCATACAACTCACCTGTGAATTTGGCCTTGGAAGGTTCAATGCTTTAGCAGCCTACACGCCCCCCCCCCCCCCTACAATATAAAAATAACATCGTTTACGTCTCCAAAAGTAAATTATCAAATACGAGTTAGTTATCAGCTGACATTGTGTTCGTTATATCGTTTGAATCGCGTGTAGTGTGCAACGACACTGGGGAGGAACTACGTTCCAAAGAACCGACTCTTTTCCGACGTTTTTATCAGTTCACTTCCGGAAATTACTCCTATCATTGTTTTTAATGTGACGTCGCAGGCCTGTTGCTGCTAAAACCTACGGGGGAGAAACTTTTTTTCCGACAGCAATCAGCTAAGATGGTAAGTAGACGTGTAGCGGATATTAAACTATTCCTGTTCGGGCTATCTATGTGCCGAATTCCATGGTAAAATGTCGATGATCACCCCGTTTGTCTTGCAAAAATGTCGATTGCTGCTGTCTTTAGTTTATGGTCTACGGAGGAAAACAATCGTGTAAACTTTCGGCAGTTGCTTCACGAATACTTCGGTGTCATATAAAGAAAAACAACAGAAGGAAAACTGCCATCATAACTCCAAAAAACCGCAATAAAGTGACACGTGCGTGTAAGCTCCAGTTCACTAAAAGCAGGGTTCCGGTTCACTGCACTTTAAAAATCACCGGCTCCAGTTCACTTATCTACAGATAGAGCCGAATCACTCCGTCGTTTTTTGCGTACTGAGTGGAAACGTTGACAATGACGGAGGAAATGCCAAGGCGTTGGTGCCTTTATTTGTACAGCCAGGTGTGTTAGTTAAACCACAACCCAGAACAACGTGGAGCTATTATTTGCATGTTTTTGGCTATAGAATGATCATCAATGAAGACGTATACACATATCTCCAGCTTGTCTAGTGCGATGTGACACTTTTACATAGGAATAGTCATGTGTTGCTCCCAAACTATGTCTGATGATTTTGTTTCCGTCAGATCTATATGATTTGGGGTTTTGCCAGACCGTTTTAGTAGCTCATTGTTTCAGTTTCTAATCAATATTCTTTCTGAACAGCAGCCAACCAGCCACTGGTACCCAAGGTGTCTTCCCACTAGACCAATTCCCCTTAGACCAACTACATAGTGTTTCTGATTAAAGGTTGATCTAGGATAATTAGGAAAACAATTATTTATAAAAATCTGCCCAACATCTATAAAATATCGACAAGCCAGAAAATGAGCAGACCATCATCTGAAAAATGAGGTCCCCAGAGGGTGAATTTGGTGATGCTACCCTGCACAGCAGGGTAGCATCACTAAATTTAGCCTCTGTGAACCATTCTGTAAATGACAGACTGCTTATTTTCAGGCTTGAATATCAATAACATTAAATACATTTATAAATATTTATAAATATATCAAATTATTCATGTAGAATTATTTTTAAAGTAGAACACACCCGTTGGTCTAAGGGGAATTGGTCTTTTGTGAATTGACCTCGTGGGAGTTGGTCTACATGGGATTTGGTCTAGTGGGAATGAACCGTACCCAAATCATGTACACATGCACCACATTCTGGTTAAATGCGCTAGATAAAAATGCCCTAGTGAACGGATCAGAACAGTAGTGATCAGTAGTGAACTGGGTCCCCGTTTTTCGGAATATTTATCACATCAGATTTTAACAGGAAACTGGCTGTCAACCAGTTTCGATAATACAGACTACGAATATATCTTGCCGCACGAGTTATACTGTTCGGCATAAGACGCTTTATTGGGGTAAAATCAGAAAGTGAAAAACTGAAGCGTCGGCACAATTTCTCCAACGGAATTTGTACGCAAATTTTATTGTCAGTTTGAAGCGCCATGTCCGGTGAAATTATCGTCTTAGCTTTGTATTTCACAGTTCCAATGGTCCGTTGGGGTAAGAATCCACGATTAAATCACACAATAAACGTATAAAACTCACCTAAATCCGCTCATTTTTTCTGGAATTAAGTTTTCAATTTCCGAATTGAACCGGGCGACGTTGGTATGCAACTGGAAAAAAAGTCGGAACAGAATTTATTCAATGCAACGTGGTTCCTCCCCAATGAACAACATCAGTTCAGAAAACAATTTCCCCCGCATTGAGACGGCAACGACACGTCGGCCGCTTGAGCAGCATCTTGATTCTAGCAACAGACAAAGATCTGCACACTTCATAAACAGGGACACCCTAATTCGTTGTAGTTCCGTACGACATTTACGTACCAAGTTCACGAAATTCGATTCAGACCGATTATTACCTCGGCACGAATCGAATTTAACCCTTTATCAAACGTAAACACACCGACCTGTGTTATTCACAAAAATCAAGATTCAAACTTTATTTTTTAAGTTTTTTGTTCTCATGTCATGGCTTATGACCACTCATTAGAAAGAACTCGTCCAGCACGCTCCAGTGAGTGGTAATATGCTATTGCTTTTGTGACAAAAATGAAAATTTTAGGAATTCAATAATTCTTTTCGCAAGAGTCGTCTGCAATTCGGTTATTTATTTATTGGTGTTTAAGGTCACATACTTATGCACAGTGGCTAATCATGACCGTGACAGTTTTACGGGTGGAGGAAGCCGGGATACCCGGAGAGAACCACAGAGCAACGACAAGTAGCTGCCAGCTCCCCAACATCATAACTCCGCACTGCAGCAAAGGCAGGGTTAGATTGGTTGAAGACATGCGCACCATCGACGTGCAGTACGATTTAGTACACGGCGTCATCATGCCCCCATGTGGACAATCGGGGTTAAGTGCCCTGCCCAAGGACACAAGGCGGGAGTCCGAATCGATCGCTCAGACGGTCACCCATCCGAGGACTAACCGGGCCCGACGTTGCTTAACGTCGGTGATCTGACGAGAACCGATTACCGCAACGCCACCGCGCCCCCATTCGGTTAGTTAAAAAGTTGTTAAGAAACGATCTTACAAGGATCGCGACGACCTTGAGGTTGTTTTTCAAACAAGCGCGTTGTTGAAAGAAATCGTGAATTCAGTTGAAAACGTCAGAAGAGAAGAAGCAGGCTTGTTTTTTTTTTAAAATGCAAGGTGGCAAAACACCGCTCTCCTTGGGGCTACTTAGGCGAGTAATTTGCTTTCCTTTACTATTTGTCATTTTTTTTGGCATCACCTACACGCACTAAATGCCTAGTAAAGGGTATGTGTTCACAGTGGAATACATTTAAGCCATTCAATGCCAACAAACTGTTGTTGAATCCATGTTCGTTTTTTTACAAACCCCTTTAGGGAGTAGAGCTGTTTGTAAAAATTCAAACAATTTTCCTCTTGAAACCAGATACTGCTGTATGAAAAACTGAAATAAAATTATTGTAGACAATGCAACAATTAATAACATGGTTTTGGAGGGCATTGTGGTTTACTGATGGCCCTTGGAATGCTTAACTGGTAGTGTGGTGAAAGCCCACATTTGGTCTTTGTTTATTTATTTATTTATTTATTTATTTATTTATTTATTTATTTATTTATTTAATTAATAAATTAATTAATTTATTTATTTCGGTTTAACGGGACTTTAACAGCCAAGGGCATATCGTGTGGGTGCTAGTTTTATGGATGGAAGAAGCCGGAGTACCAGGAGAGGACCACCGAGCAACGACGAGCATCAGCCATCTCCCCAACATCGTAACTCCGCACTGCAGAACAGGCATGGTTAGATTGGTTGAAGATATGCGCACCATCGACGTGTAATTCGCATAAGCACACGGCGTCGCCGTACCCCCATGTGGACAATCGGGGTTAAGTACATTGCCCAAGGGCACATCGCGGGAGTCGGAATCATTTGGTATTTTTACTGGAATGCAGGTGTGGCAACCAAAATGCTTTGTACTGTGTGGAAGTGTTTCAGATTATCTTTGAAGTAAATTTGTTTTTGTCTATATGGATTTGCCTTGCTACTATTTAGGGAAGAGTGCCTGAAGGCACTCTCCCGTAGTGCCTAGAGGCACTCTCCCATTAATTGTAACAAGGTAGAAACATATGAACAAATTTCGACTTCCCCAAAACATTCAGCACTCTACCAGTTAACAGTCCAAATCAGACATGGTAAGTTTACTTTTTTGGTGATTCAAGATCAAAGGCAGGCTTAACACCACTTGTGTTTACCCTCCATGAAGGGAGCTGTCGTGGTGCCAGATGAAGAACTGAAACTGTGCACGCAAAATACTACGCTCATGTGAGATTAAAATTGTGAGAGTGGTAGATGCTCAAAACATTGCTTGCTTTAGATTTTTATCACTGTAGAAACCGTTTTCATGTTGAACTACGTCATTGTGCGTAACCGTATCACACGTGTTGCCCATTAAACTGGAACTTGTTTAACCCCTTGAACTGGTGGTATCTTCCATGTCAGTTCAAATGCAGCAATTAGAAGAGTCCATTTTCATTATTTGGGGGTAGATCAATCAATATGTTCAACGTGCAGCCTTGGGGCTGTACGTTGAAGACATTGATTGGTCTACCCTATCCTTAACTAAGCAGGCATCTTACTCAATGAAAGTATGGCGTACCATGTCCCTGAGCCGGTATAGCGGCCTCTCGTGTTCAAAGGGTTCATTATCTTATAAACCATTATACAATGGTACATGAGGTTGTAAAAAAGTGATACAATACAGGAAAAAAAAAAAAAAAAATCATGTGTTGTATTCAATGGGTTTCTTTTTGTTTTATATACATTTACTAATTAAAGTTCTCGTGGTGTACTTAAGGACTACAAAATATACAAGCTGATCCTGTATTCTTATGGAGGTTCAGTGACAATCCAATCCCACACACCCATCGGGCTTTACGACTGATCTTCCACGGATACCACTCTTGCCCACTTTAGTGTCCACTCGGTTATTTATCCACAGAACCCCCCCCCCCCCCCAATGTTTATTTAACATAAAATTGTCGTCATACCGCCTTACACACAACTTCCAAATAACAAAAATTGTATGTCTATCATGTATTCATAGGGGTTTGGTGATAGTTCAACCCTACAGCCCTTTCGGGTTATACTGGTGAACTTCCTCTGAACTCTCCGTCCAATCTGGTGTTTTCTGTGTTATCTACTCACGAACTGCCGTTGTGTTACGCAAAAGTTCTTTTATATTGTCTGTACACTACGTATAAACAGAAAAATGCGCAAATCTATCTTGTATTCGTATGGAGGTTCAGCTATTTTTCAGTCCCACAGCCCTGTCGTGTTGTACGATTAAATTGCCACGGGTCCTCTTGTCCAGTTTGGCGACCACTCGTTTCAAACTCTTTTTTTATCAACCATGTAAAAATGTGATTATAAATAAAAAGTATATCTTAAAACTTCTTACATGTTCAGCTCATTAACTCCATCCAGATTGATAGCAAAATGTCAGGCAACGATATCTTCCCAAAATGCAACTAAGTACTTAACCAATTTAATCTTGCTTGACAGAGCTCACTGAGCTCTGTCAAACAAGACTGGCTTGGTTAAATTCCCTTGAATTATCGAAAACTTTTTAATTTTGATCTGTAGGCATCGGTATGCAGTGGGTAAATTGTAAAGTGCTACTTGTTCGAGAAAGCGGGCAAAGCACATTTAATTTAACTATTTCAATTTCAGTTCGTATAATGAACCTGCAGTGTGCCTATTCCAGCAGGCTTTTCTTTATTTTTCACTTTCGAAAACAACAACGTAAGCAAACATTTATGTCAGGACATATAATTTTCTGACAGATTCCTACTGTTAAAGTAATAAAGAGATTTGAAAGTAATTATCCCTTTCTTTGGCGGAATTGGCACCAATGATATTATCGCCTCGAGTCTATTAAGAATGTATTGACTCGTTATTTCCAAAACGTTCAGAGAGTGTGAATTAAGTCCACACTTCCCTTCCTCTGATTGTGACTTTAAAATTAATAAGTTTTTCCAAGAGCAACGGGTTGAAAGGACATTGAATTCGTACATGAATGATTATAAGACAATGCAAAAATATAACAGTATCCCTAGTGTTTGACTCATTCAACTCACACCAACAGTTATATCATTCTCGTGTCCGTCATTTGATAGTCGTCGATATTAGCCTGTTTGTTGACGGAGGAAAGAATAGAAATTTGCCTCATGGCTGTTCGTAATGACCTTCAAAGCCGGGAGGGGGGGGGGGGGGTGGCGATTTTCAAAGTGAGCGGGCTGGATCGGGCGATGGATGGTCGTCGGTATGGCCCTGGAATTTAAAATTTTCGAACCATGGTCGGCCCGTGGTACGAAAATTTTAAATTCCAGTTCCCAAAACCCCCATTTCCATGCATCTGAGCGGATATTTTGAGATTTTTCAGGAGATGTATTTGAAAGATTTCACACTTTGAGAGCCGTTAAAAAACGTCGGTAAAGCATACAGGTGAGGTCTATTTATCAGCATTGGTCGTAACGACCACAGCTTATAAATAGACCTCACCTGTTTGCTTTACCAGACGTTAACAGCAATTATATTGTCTGTGGATTATCTTGTCTCGAGGTGGATTTGGTACTTGTATGTCTGTAAGATTACGATCTATTTCAGTTAACCGATTTTTTAACAGACTGTATACATTTTAGCGTTTGTTGCCACTTACTGCAAAAATGATCCGAAATCCATCGAAACTGAACAAGTACGAGAGCAACATAGCTGGAGAAACCATGGGGGAGGCTCTGGATGCGCCCCTTGTTTCACCAGTCATTGGTTGTGTTAAAATATACGCATACAAAAAAAAACATGGCCCTGCAAAAAAAGGGGGGGGGGGGGGGACGCTGAAGCCCCCCCCCCCTCCCGGTTCCGCGGACCCTGAAAACGGTTATCTTCTCCTTGCTTTGTGGAACTTGTCAGTGCATTTAATATTCAGGGTACAAGAGTTTTATCTATCACTAAAAATATGGAATATTTGAGAGACATTTTATCAACACTTTGTATGCGCCTGGTTTAATAAAACGCATGAAATGACCTCGAGTGTATATTAATCGCCACCCAGATCTTCTTGCTAAGCTTCATGCATAGCTTTTTGCTTAAATGCTTATCCTTCCATGTACCATGTATGAATGCTCGTCGTTTATTATCTACTCTTATGAATGTTTCTTGTTTCTTCGGTCGTTGTATTCCATCACCCATTATTATTACCATTATAATGCGAGCATACTGAAAGCCTGGAGTCAGCTTACAAAAGCGATTGCTTGCTGCTGCATCCTTTTTCTCTAATGACTGTAAACTTCTATCTTACGAACTCTGCGACATTGTGCAATCATCATGTAATATTTTAGAAATGAAATATGGTTTAAATTAAATCCATTTATGTTGCCCTATCAGATTTCCCCTGTTAATTCGAAGATATTGTAGCTATCGCCCGCTTATACACATTCGATGAAACAAATAGCAAATAGCTTTTTAGGTTGCTTTTCACATTTTAAAATTTTTGTTTTCATCCGAATTAGAGTATACGCTTTGATTTCTCAAGCACAACATATCAGTTGCCGTGTAATCACATGCACGCTGATGCCAAAAGAAATTTTAAAAAAATCTAGTCGCATATGTTTATTATTTTCAAACAATTCGATCTTGTATGACAGAGCTCAACGAGCTCTGTCAAACAATAATGAGTTGGTCAAATTCCTATTGCATCATGGGAAAAGTTGCTTCTTGCAATTTTAATATTTCTACATCAGTGTTCAGACCTTTTGTTCTTTTGAAAGTTAAACCAACCCTAACGGAGTTAGAGGTTCCCGTGTCACTTGTTCAATTGCACTATAACTACCAGATAATTCTGTCATATCAACTTCCATGTTTATTCGTTTCTGATCAGTTCATCTTAAAGCTCATAACCATTCTTGTTGTCATTTAACCAAATGCTTTATTTCCATTTTCCAATCAAATATACATAATGGATAGATCTGGTAATGTCAAAGGACATAGCTTTCTCAAAAGTCATGATCGAAGTAGGTAAGGATGTACCTTGTTGTATGCTTAAAACACCAATCCCCAATGACATCATCATAGTTTCGTGATAACTGATTTAATAAAAACTTGATGAGCCGGCCTATTACCTGACCCTCCACTGTAGCGGGACAAATGTAAGAAACGCTTGTGTGTTTCTATGAAAACAGACGGAATAAACTTAGTTATTTGATGACACACTTCAACGCGGGTTATGTGCCAAAATCGAGTTTACTTCTCATTACACCTTCCAAGTATAAAGCTATTCTTTTATTCTTTCTTTTATTTAACGGTATGTAAAATATGATAATCAATACATTTACAGAATAATGTTGTAATGCATATTCATACCGTTGGAGGACAGCATAGCCAGATTGGCTGTCTCCCTGCTATCCCCCAAGGTAGAAAATATAATTGGAGCAACATCATATCAGACGGAGTATACAGCCGGGAAGAAAGAAATACAGATCATTTTGAACTAATGTTGAATTGTTGCATTGTTGCATGGGAAACAAGACTCTTAATAATAGCAATGATGTTTTAGAATACATTGAAAATAATATTGAAAATAAATGGTTTAAATAATTTAGATAATTTGGGAATAAGTTGAGTGACGAGCTAGCCGACAAAAGCAGAAAGCAGAATTACAGATTAGTATAGAAAACTATCTAGTACAATCTGGGCAATACGGGTTGTTACATATTATTTGTGTTTGATAATTTGAGAAAAGTTCGTGCGTTAGCATTTTCTAAAATGCAGTACGATTTGTAGCATTTCTTATACTCGGTTCCAGGTCATTCCAAAGCTTAGGGTAGTTGAAACGAAGGAGGTAATCTAAGGATATTGTTCTTGTTCTATAGACACGAATCGCTACAGTGTGCCTAGTAATGGGACCAGTAGCATTATTATTAAAGAGTGAAGACATAGAATTTAATGACCGGGGGAGAGATCCACTTTCCAACCGAATAAAAATAACATGGCATGGAGTTTGAAAAGATCTGTAACTTTCATTATTTTATCTTGAAAAAATAGAGGGACAGTGTGGGCATTGAAACGTGCGTTATTAATTATGCGAACTGAGCGTTTTTGAAGTAGAAACAGTTGGTTGATTGATTTTGAGTTCCCACATATCTATATACAATATACTAGACGATTGTGTATCAATGCAAAATATAATGTTTTCATGAAGTCGCGTGGAAGTATGGATTTGACCCTGTTAAGTGCATAATTTGCGCACGCTATCATAGAACACAGATGAGAGATATGGGATTTAAAAGACAGGTGCTCGTCGATATTAATACCCAGGAACTTAATAAATGTTTCATCCTCGTTTACACCTACCCGTTTTATTACAGTATCATTGATTTTTATGGATTTGTTAAAAGGGGTTGCCCTTTTCGAACTGGGATTGATTAAAGTATACTTTGTCTTCTTGCAGTTCAAAAGAACTTGATTGGCGGAACACCATGTAAATTTATGCTGAAGTTCATTATCAACAAATCGTGCCAGTCGTCGTACGTCCGAGTCAGACGAATACGCCGTACGGTCTGCAAACGAAAGAAGATTAATATAGGTGGCTTGATGAATATCATTGGTATAGAGTAGGAACAGAATGAGACCCAAAGTTGAACCCTGAGGCACACCACACATTATTGGCATCAGAGAGGACTTTGTGTTGGCGCACTGGACGTATTGTTTTCTGTTTGTCAAGTAGCTATGTTCCCGCTATAGAATTTTATCGTACGATTTTTTCAGGAAACGACAAAGTTGGTGTCGATCGACAAAAATCTTTTTCGAGAACAGGCAAGACGGGTGACTTTCTTTTGAATTGTGACTGATACGAAATTTTGTCGGAACAATCAAACGTGTTTGATTTCAACTTCTTTTATTGAAAGACAAAACTTTATAGTGAGAACGGTATTCCATGTACTTAAATCAAATCCCATTGAATGCAACCTGGAAACCATCTGCAATGCTTTGGCGTTGAGGATGGCGCACAGCTGCACTCAAGGGACAAAATGCAGTATAATATGAACAATTGATACAAGAATGATGTAATTTCTGATATGGAGTACTGTCAGTGGTAAAGCTGTCAGGGAATTTATAACCGGATCGCAACTGTCTTGTGAAAAGAAAAGGTGGAAATATTGCATCTCGATTACCTTCTATTTTCGTTTGTTTGTCTTGATTTCGCAATATTTTATATGCGTAATTTCAACCCACTGGTGTACGTTTGTCGCGACCAGATTGCGATCTAATCGTTGTGGTGTAAGTTCTGTAGTGAGCCAAGTAATGTCTTAACTCAACATTCGGAAATAAAGTGGTATGTGCTCTTAACTCTTATAACAATAGACTTGCCAGAAAGCAACCCCAATCAAAATATACAGCTTTCTTGTTAAGGTTCTTCTTGGCGAAATACATTGGACGAGCCAGTACGCCTTTGATTTATACCACACCGATGAATAACCCGAACCTGATTGATGAGTTTGTCTTGTATTTCTTCATACACACGTCGTTGTGATTACATGAGATGCTAGGTAAATGCTCTACAAATAAAAGCTCAACGGGACAAAAAAAAACAGAGAAAAGCTCCAGGAAAAGGAAATGTCGAAAAAACCCTACAATATTGTTTTATACCATGCTCGCCTATATTGTACCTGTGAAGAGCCTGCATGTTACATTTTACCTTTTAACCCCACTACCGATGTAAATCTTCTACTGCCGTTAAAAAAATGGCACCTATAGTATGAAGTTCATCCAACATGACCTTTGGCATGAAGCAATTTGTCAACTTCGATGCATTCACACTTCGCGATGTTTCATTCAAACATACGACATTTTTCGGTACTATATGCTACGTGTAAATAACTTATTAAGTTTAAAACACCTACAATTAAAATAAAATTTAAGAATTGTTAATAATAATATCACTGAAAAAACAAGGTAAATTCAATCAACTTGGAAGATGGGTCTAGCGGTCGATCAAGCATTCACGTACATACGGTAGTACTGCCCACTGGCGCAGATGTAAACAAAACATATCCGGGCGTTCGCGATAGAAAGTGTCGTTTTTTCTCCCTTTTGAGTCACAAAGTCGATTATTTATTAAGAGCATGGCATAAATAAAACAAATAAGTACAAGGGACGGTAATCAGATTTAAATCTGATTACCGGCCCTAGTACCTATTTATTCTATATTTCAAGTGTTTTGAAAAACAATATCTTTCTTTTCTAATGACTTAACAAAACTGTGTTACTTAATTCATTTTTCTTTACTTTTAATTCGTCCCATAAAATGCACAACTATCTGAAAGTAGAGTGAAAAGATAAAGTTCTTCGTGACGTATATCACATCCAATTTGTATTATTTTATTTAAAATGTATTTTCTTGTTTCGTCTTTTTAATACTGACCTACAAAAATTTACGGAGTAGAAGAACATTAAATATTTTCATCATGCAACCACAAGGACGCAAGTGAAAAAATATTTGATCTATTCCCTGCAGACTTATTTACAAAGTTTCAGACCGAGTTAAAGTGGACAAAGTTGTAAGTTACAACAACTCAATCAATATTTTCCACCTGCTGCTGTCATTAGAAAGAGTTTTAATTTGGTTAAATTAAAATGTAACACTAGTAAATAAAACGAACTTTGAATAGATTGAAAAACATAACTGAATACCATAATGTTGGGATTTTCTTCAGCTTTGTTGTTTGTTCTTTTTAACCCTTTACCTAACGTAACGGCCAAAACCGGCCAGCGCTATTCTCAAAAATCGCCAATTAATTTTAATTATTTTTTTCATTTTTTGTCTCAAAAACATAGGTTATGACCCCTCGTTGGAACGAGCTCGTCGAGCTCGTTCCAACGAGGGGTCATAACCTATGTTTTTGAGACAAAAAATGAAAAAAATTAGTTATTCAAGAATTATTTTTGCAAGTGTCGTCTGCTTTTCATGTTAGGTAAAGGGTTAATTCGGTACGTTTTGGTTTGTTTTTTTCCCACAGGCCTTCCATCAACCTCATGCTGTCATTACAAAGATAAAGTATCAAACAGATGTAGAGTAAAAACTTAAAATGTAACACCAATAAATTAAATTATCTTTTAGTACATTGCAAAAAAGAACTGAATATTAAAATTTTGGGGGATTTTCTCCACAATTGTCGCTTTGTGTTGTTTTTTGTTGAACGTATGTGCGGAACGGAAATCGTTGACGGACTATTTTTAAATAGAAACGAAATTTCACTGGAATTTTATACAAATCATGCAACGCAATTACAATTTGAATCACTAGCGATAGCTGAAAATCGTCCCCTGAGTTCCAATGTGTTGTATGTGCCAGTAGGCACTATATGCCACCCGACTTAAGTCGGGGGGGGGGGGGCATAAAAACTGAAAGAAGGGAAATGAGAACGAGAAGCAGATATGAGAAGTGAGGCAATCCTGACAACAGCGTGTTCTCCATTGGGAGGGCACGAGGCTCGCTCAATTACTGTCCCTGGCCTACTTGAAAGATTCCATATTTGTTCAGAGGGTTAACTATGGGACCTTGCATTAAGATGATTTTTTTCTCCTCATTAAGTGTGAAAACACGGACTCCAAAAGATTGATTGATTTTATTCAGTAGTGCAACATGTATACAATCAAAACCAAAAATATACAGTCTGGTAACATTATTTATAAAAAAAAACGTGATTGCACCACAGGGAGATGGCGTAGCCACTAGTGACTGTCTTCCCGTCATTCCCGTTTTAAAAAAAGTGAACAAGAAAAAGAGAGGAAACAAAACTAGAGAAAAGAAAAGAAAAGAAAACAAGAGATTCACTCGTAAGTTACTATGCCGCCCTACGTGGCAATGACCTTGATCTGTAAAATGACCTCAATCAAAAAAAAATTGTCAAAAGTTTAATATTTGTACTTTGGTTCGTTTCTGAGTTATGGCTGAGATACGAATATTGATGATTTTCAGTGTGACCTTGAAAAGTGACCTTGACCTTGACCTTACGGACCTGGCTGTGATATGTGACACATCCACCCGTTGTCCTTTATAATTGAGCGAAGTTAGATGATTGTAGCCCTAATAGTTTTGGAGTTATGCTTGAGACACGATTTGTGACCCTGAACATATGAAGGCCAATTGTGACCTTCACCATGCAGATGCAGCCGAAAATATTATACGCGACACACCTTCTGACTGTCCTTAACATTTGTAAAAAGTTTAACAATTGTACTATGATTCGTTTCTGTGTTATGGCTGAGACACGAATATTGACTGATTTTTAGTGTGACCTTGAAATGTAACCTTGACCTTGAAGGTACGAACCCGGCTATGGTATGTGACACATCCTCACATGGTCCTTTATAATTGTGTGAAGTATGATGACTGTGGCCCTAGCAGTTTTCGAGTTATTGGCACGGACACACACACACGGACGGACACACGCACACTTCAATCACTATATGCCACCCGACTTAAGTCGGGGGGCATAACAACTGAGCGAAGAGAAATGAGAACGAGAAGCAGATATGAGAATTATGGCATCCTGACAACAGCGTTTTCTCCATTGAGAGGGCATTTTATAGCCCCACTACAAAAGATATGTTAGGCTGGTTCTTTGGATCATATGATAAATTATTCTGTGTTTTCTAACATGTGATGAAGATTAAGTTTAATAGAAAGGTAGCGATGAGATGAACAGATAATTATTTTAAGAAAAAAATAAGTGATCGCCTGATTGATAACTCGGTGTTGTAACAAAAGAATACTCAGATTTGAGAAGATACATTGGACTGTCCTGGAAAGATGCTCCCCAAAATCTACCTACCTCTTCACAATTGTATTTAATAAACAAAGATAGGAATGTTCCTCATGACTATGATGTTATTTTGTGATCCCAAAATCAACATATTACGTCCTGAAAACAATTTCAGGGGAGACCGCCAGAAAGAATATAAACGTAAGCCATGGTTCAACTCTTTCAACATAGGTCTATCAAAAGTATTATTCGATGAATAAAATCTAACTACTGCTACCAGTGACTTTGTCTATACATTCCTGAGGTGGACATGTGCAATAATTTAAGCATACGGAATTAAATGCCTACACGAATACATTAGCATCGGCAGTCTGCAATGGTTTGCTGATCAACACTTTACCGACCTTTATCTAATTAAACAAACAGAGTCAATCAGGGCAAATCACAAAATTTTCAATTAAATTTTTGGTATTTTTAACTAATTTTTGGCTACGAAACATTGTGTATGGCTTCCTCATCGGAACGAGTAGCATAAGCTATGTTTTGATTCAAGACATGATGCTGCTAAAGTCGACTTCTTGTCATTTAAGGAAAAGAGTTAACATGGCGCATCTTCAATAACTGGCGTTTGTCGTTTATGCACACATTTATGCAGAGAAATTATAATCAGCGGAGTAAATATAGGCGGGACCAGAAAGGCGGATTCTCCCCATCAATAGGGAATATTTGTTATTCGTGGTTAAGAGACAAGAGAGTTAGTCATTTTTTTATATCCATTTTCAATAAAATTCCAAGTTAAGAAATGGAGACCTTCGATTGATAGTGGGTAAGTCGAGATCATCATTTTTTATAGGTGGCACATGGCGAACTTGGTCTATGAATGGGCACGGCCGAGGCACGAAATGTTCGGGGGATGGGATATATTATATGATACGTGACATTTAATTGGCGGATATGGCGTCACAATGCGCGAAGCGAGAACGATATTAGGCGAAGCTTTATATATTGTGCTCTCCAGGCCTCACGTGACACCGTAATCGACATCTAAACGTCCAAAATAATGTATTTATTGTGCCGACCCCTTCCTCCGAGTTTTGTTTGTAAATCGTTTCATGGTTTTGTTAAATTCTCCAATCAACCTTTATTTGTTTACAGAAACAGACGAGCTGTGATGCAAGGCAAGGTGGGTAATCAAACATATCATTGATCGCCAAGAAAATTATTGATTTATTACCTGACATTTTTGGACGCATTTATAGTTACATGTCAGTCTGCTTTCTGACGTTTTGTCCTCAAAATAAACTTTCAAATGTGCCAGTTAGCCGGTGTGACAGGAATGATAGTCCGTAGGAACGTTAGTCCCTCTGGACTATTATTCCGCGGAATTATAGTCCTAGGTCTAACATTCCGCCGGACTACTATTCCTAGGAATGTTAGACCTAGGACTATAATTCCGCGGAATAATAGTCCAGAGGGACTAATTTTCCTACGGACTATCATTCCTGTGACACCGGATTCAGAAAACTTAAATGGCGAGCAGTGACAGTTAATAAACTGCCAGAGTCGGTATATTGAATTCATACGGGATCACAGTTGGCCATTATTACCGATGTATCCCTCAGTGCTAAGCCACTAGTAATAACCGTGTATCGGTTAATCTATCGGCCTTGCGTAATAAAGTCAGTGATTGTTCAGTTCCGACACGCAGCACATTGACACATGAGAATGTTGAAATAAATAAGAGCCATAAAACAAGGAGCGTATAATTTGAATAATGCTATGAAGATCAATATAGTCCTTGAGAAAAAAATGTGATGAAGCTTTGTTCTGTTATCGGCCCCTGCTCATAAAGATACTATTAACTACCAAACACTTTTGTAGGATACCATTCTGCCCGACCATATAGCCGGTGTGACAGGAATGATAGTCCGTAGGAACGTTAGTCCCTCTGGACTATTATTCCGCGGAATTATAGTCCTAGGTCTAACATTTCTAGGAATAGAAGTCCGCCGGACTACTATTCCTAGAAATGTTAGACATAGGACTATAATTACGCAGAATAATAGTCCAGAGGGACTAATTTTCCTACGGACTATCATTCCTGTCACACCAGTACGATTGTTACGGTGCATATTCGTGAAAGTTTTATTCAGTTTTTCCAGCATGTATAATATGACCATTTAGTACGTCGGAAGACACTACTTCAAGGACATAATTTACAAAATTGTTCAATATTGGAAGTGGGGACTCCACGCCTTCCACACCATCGCCTCAGCTCACCGCCATGCTTCAGCCGAAATTTCAAAGTTGTTCAGTGTTCGAAGGGTGGATACCTCCCTCTATACGGTGACCATACATCGCCCTTGCATGCTGACTGTCTCAGTGTTTCAGCCGTATCAATGATAGAAACCCGATGAAATTCAACGCCAGTGCCTATCCGACAGTTTGTTGGTTTAATCCTTGCATCATTCAAATATATCTACTCCACCGCCGTCGTGTGCATTATTGGCTTACTTCGAGTGTTTCAGCTCTACAATAAACGCGAATTTCTCTACGACGTGGTTAAGTGCAATTCAAAATAGTTTCCCAGTTGACAGTATTGAAACCAACAATTAAACAATTTCAAGCTGTAAAGAGTTTAATAGTTAATAGACTTATCCGAATAAACATTTGTATGGATACAGTTTGACATAACAAAGCAGGACGACCCCAATGAGATGAACTAATGTACAAATTGGTTATTCCTTCTTTTTGAATATCGATACCGAACAGCGTGATCTATAATAAGTGATATTTGTTCAAAGACACCAATGAAATGACCAATATGGCCAATGGTGACTTGATCTCATAAATCAGAGGTATCCGTGTTACTATTTTGGATTTTTGACACGTGTATTCAGATGTATAGTGGTTTCCATGTGATGTATTCCACAGGCCTTGCAAAAACCCACTTCTAAAAAAAAATCAGCCGGACCTTTTTCAGGGTTTTTTCCCCAAAGAATGGACTATAAAGAGCCCGGTAAGTTAATATCATTAGCATAACATTTCAGATTTATTATCCTAAGAATAAGTTCAAAATGTCGAAATTGCCTATTTTTTGTAAGTATTTACTACTCTCTTTTAACTATTCCTAATATTTTACCATAAGATAATTGCCAATAAAAGTAACTTATCGTATGTAATAGATTAGAGACACATGTCCATCTTTATTTTTATTACACATCCATTAAACTTTAAATCTTTGTATTTAACGGAATAACCGCTGTGACATAAATGTGTCTGTATTCAAATGGTGATGTACAGGCTGGGACTTTTTTCCCAGCACCGTTTATAATAGTTCCTGTCTCGTCGAGTCATGAGTTAGGCTTCGAAAAGTTTCGAAATTTCGTTATAAAGTTATCGATCGTCTGTCGTGAAAATGAAATCGTCCAAAGCAAAATAAAGTGGGTTAACAGAACAATTAGTAAACCAAAATTGAGGCAATATTTTAAAAAAAACTGAATCATTTCTAACAACAACATTAACCCAGTCCCGTGACCGTCTCGTCTGCGGATCTCCTATATCTAAATTGGTCAACTTTATTTTCGGTAGATCTTTGGACATCCTGACGTGCTTCGAACTTCTTTTAAAAAAGTTTCTCCCAGCTGTTTTGCCAATCTGCCCAAATCTGTACTTAAATTTTTACTATTAAACAGTAATAGCCACCAAATGGTTAGGCGTGAATGGACACTAGCCGAGGAGAAACAGCGATACGAATTTCAACAAACACACCCAACAGAAAAGCTAACGAAAGTAATTTAGACTGGTTCCCAAAAGTTTGTTTTGATTGTTTATCGATCCTTTTGATCAGTGCAGCTTCATAAAAAAAAAACAAAAAAAAAAACGGACTCTTCACTTTGGGTTTAAACATCGGAATTAAATTTGATTCATTTAAATGAATTTTAATACATGGGCTATGTAACAAACACAGAGCGCGATGTGTGGATCTCCTCCCATTTTGAGTCTGATTTAAAACATTTCGCTTAAGATATGCCACAGGAGCGCTCCGCCGTACATAAAACAAAACCTACCCAAGTTTTCGCCCAATCAGGGGGCGAGGATTTTAGTTTTATTGGAACATAAATCTTTTATTTCGCTTTCTTTCTTCGAAGAAAATTGCCTCTGTATCATTTTTTGGCTCAAGTCTATTCATTTTCAAATTTTAATTGAGCGTGTGTATAAACCATTCAATGAGTAAAGTTTGGCACCTTTGCCGAGAAACTGTGTTCATCACTCTTCAGTGTTCTTCTGCATCCACGTTAATGGGACTTGTAAGTGATAAAACTGATGTAAAATAGTTTAGGTGACACAGGTTTCAGTGCAATCAATAAAAAATCATCGACTTTATTTCAGCGTGTCATTTGATCTCTCTGTTGCAGAACATGCGTAGAATAAAGTAAACCCACCGCATTAGTTTCAAAACCTAAAGTAAAACCTATAATCATTTATTGTAATTTTTGCGTAAAAATTATAATGTTCTAAATTTGAGCCCCTGCACCTTTGGACACGGTGTGCTGTTTGTGTACCGGCTCGTTTTGCTGGTGTCACACTGTGTTCGGAACCAAGCTGAAAGGGCAGATCGACTATCAGTTGTCGTCTCTGACGCATCGAATATATTGCGTGCCCATGAAAAGTCCTTTAGTCCCTTACTTGCACAGGCTAGTTGCATATATGGACAAGATATGCGTTTTGTTTTCGAAAAATGGAACTGTGTTAAAGGCAGATAAAGAGGTGAGCGGGAGTACTTGTACTTTGACAATGGCGCCGACGTTACTCATCATGAACTGGGACGCGTTGCGGGGCCACATCGCCTCATATCCCACACAATAACATTATTTCAGCGAACAATGTTTTAATAACCAACGAGAAAGAGAGAGAGAGAGAGAGAGAGAGAGAGAGAGAGAGAGAGAGAGAGAGAGAGAGAGAGAGAGAGAGAGAGAGCTGTAAATACTTATTATGGAGAAAAGAAATTTCATCTCCACTACTAGGTTTACAAAACCGGACATAGAATTACAAAGGGAACAAGACTGGCTCGCGAATCATTGTCCTCCTTCCTCATGACAACACTATAATCTGGGTTGGCGAAAATGAAATGCGGAAAATAAATATAGGTTACCTCGTCTCTGGGCATATATCGACGAGTCCGTTAAAACGAGTAGATATATGTCTCAGAGGCGAGGTCGAAATCAATGAAAGGTATAAGTAGTATGTAATGTGGTTTTCACCCCCGGTTGGCAGGACCCCGGAAGTGATGTCATGTCACGTGAATCAGTGGCGCCATGTGTGTTGCCATGGTAACCCGCGTGAGCGGCCATCTTGTGACGTCATCTCCCTAGTAATACGTGGTGTGAGTGCACATGCGCAGCGCGTGTTGTTAGGATGATACGTGTTTCCGTCATCCATTTTGTATACTGGAGGACGCCATCTTGGTTTCTATAGTAGCACGTGGTTGCTATGTTACCTAGACCCTTCTTATAGGACATGGGTATATTCGGAGGGTGTGTTCCTTTGTAGAAGGTTATTTTCCCGATTCGTAGAATTACCACAAACAACCCGACAAGTTTTACTATTTCGAATTCTTTTAGAATTCTCTGCTTCTATCTATGTATGCAATCGTATTCGTCTACCTGACCATGTTCCTTTTGTCCTATGAGGGATAATAAATTAGGCCTCATTGAGGGCATTTACATAGCCCTCATGGCCTCATACGACAAAAAGGGGATTCTCCAGAGGGTATAATCGATAGGTATCCTCAAATAATACAATACCAGGTCATAGGTATCGTCAAATGTTGAAATGAGGCTAAGAGTCGTAGTAAATTATACCTCATTGAGGGATTGTCCATGGCCCCCATTACCTCAAAATTCAACGAGACTATGAGGGATAGTAAATGAGGGCTCATTGAGGGCTTTTACATAGTCCTCGTAGCCTCATACGACTAAAAAGGGATTCCATAGCCACGGGTTTTTCCCAAAAATGGGATTCCATGGGACGTAGCCATTGAATACAGAGGTGATGAGGCTCGGAAAGGACTTCATTGTTATAAGGGGAGATGACTCTGCATACAGATTATGGGAAATCAAGCAATCTGATTGGTTGGTTAGTATCAGGAAAGTGAAGTGATTGGGTGATCTAGATGAAGGAAACTACAAGAGTACTCGGAATAGGGTCAGGACTAACAAGAACAGACCAGAACAGCTAAATATAGTAATAATATGGTGAACTGTTCCAACTGATAGGCTCTTCTACTGTACTGGAGTATACCATACCCCGGGACAAAGGAACAGGGTCAGGTAGACGAAAACTATATAGATAGAAGCAGAGAATTTAGAAAGAATTCGAATAGTAAAACTTGTCGGGTTGTTTGTGGTAATTCTACGAATCAGGAAATACTCTTCTACAAAGGAACACACACTCCGAATATACCCCTGTCCTATAAGAAGGGTTTAGGTAACATAGCAACCACATGCTACTATAGAAAGCAAGATGGAGGCCTCCAGTATACAAAATGGACGACGGAAACACGTATCACCCTAAAATCACGCGCTGCGCATACGCACTCACACCACGTATCACTATGGAGATGACGTCACAAGATGGCCGCTCACGCGGGTTACCGTGGCAATACAACATGGTACCACTGGGTCACGTGACATGACGTCACCTCCGGGGACCTGCCCCGGGGTTCTGCCAAGCGGGGGTGAAAACCACATTGCATACTACTGGTATATAATGAAAATATGGTAGTAATATAATAAAAACATGTTACATTTACCAATCTATTTAAATACTACATGTTATTATGACACGTGATTTTTGGGGAAAAATAGGAAGGTTGCGGGGAAGTAGGAGGCATTTGGAATTATGGGGAGGGGAGACATGGTCGCTGAATGGAACCTACACACTGATGTATATCAGTGGTGGCCAAACATGGAAATAAGCAGACTGTCATCTGCAAAATGAGATCCCTAGAGGGTGAATTTGGTGACGCTGCCCTGCAGAGCAGGGGGGGGGGGGGATTATTAAATTAACCCTCTGTGAACCTCAGTCTGAATCAAGGTCTAAGGCCTAAACAGAAAGAAGTTCCCAGAGGATAAATTGAGGGATTCTAGCCCACTGTATGAGATAGCATCAACAAATTAACCCTCTGTGGACCTCATTTCGCAAATGGCAGTCTGTTTATTTGCAGGCTTGGCGGTGGCCCGGCGCTCTGGTGAGAGCGTTGGAGTACAATACACAAACCTAATGTATGAACAACGCACAATTATTGTTGAATTGCGCAGTTTTGGCCCCATATCTAATTAATTTCGAAAAATGTGTTAAAACATAGAGCCAAAATGTGCAATTCCTCGACATTAGAAATCACACGAGGGAATTCGCAGTCGCATCTTAAGAATAAAGAGTCAGGGCACACCCTTTCCGGTAAGTCCCAACAAGACTGCTATTACAGGAACTCAAAGAAGATCTGCAGATTACGAGTGACTGAAATTGAGTCGTCACCTGATGGCTAGCGGATCTATGCAATCATTAGTAGTAAAACCACTGTTAGCGTGTGTGGGTGTGTGTGTCTCTCTCTTCTTCCTCTTCTTCTATTTGAGTGCAACAAGGCATCACCTTGTTTCACTAAACTTCTATATTTTTATTTAAGGTTATCCGGCTATTGTAAATATTTTAGTTGCAAAAAACAAACACAAATGATAAAAATGTAGATAAGAAAAACCTAAAAGGCTATTAATAGCCTTCTAAAATTGTTAGTTTCGTGACTATTATTTACTCACTGTTTATTCACTCCATGTAAACTAGTAGAAAATAACTTATTATCTTCCAGAAAGATTACATAGAGAGTAATCGCTTGACTGGACTGGTTACGTGAAATAATTCATGAGAGGTGAGGGACGTTGTACAAACACGAGTGCGCGAATGTGCACGAGTGTTTTACAATATAGTCCCTCGACTCGAATGAATTATTTCAGGTAACCAGTCTAGTGAAGCGATTAATCTATTTATTACTTTTCATTATTAACGATAATTATATTATTTAACCCTTTACCTAACGTAACGGCCAGCGCTTTTCTCAAAAATCGCCAATTAATTTTCATTATTTTTTGTCTCTAAAACATAGGCTATGACCCCTCATTGGAACGAGCTCGTCGAGCTCGTTCCAATAAGGGGCCATAGTGTATGTTTTTGAGACAAAAAATGAAAATAATAGCTATTCAATAATTTATTTTTGCAAGTGTCGTCTGCTTTTCATATTAGGTAAAGGGTTAAAAAAACAAAAAACAATGAAGTCCCATGACATCCATGGCAAAGCGTCTTCGTTTGCGCGCACGGATACATGACACAATTGTTGATTGCGTAATTCACTTGTGAAGTTATCGTTTAAGAATCAAATCCGGAAATCCCAGTAAATCACACATTGGAAAGTAATTAAAAAAAAGATTAAGCTGTTACTTATAGATTTCTTGAAACCTTCTTCGCCTGTGCC
Source organism: Pictodentalium vernedei (assembly GCA_031216915.1). Taxonomy (NCBI): domain Eukaryota; kingdom Metazoa; phylum Mollusca; class Scaphopoda; order Dentaliida; family Dentaliidae; genus Pictodentalium; species Pictodentalium vernedei. Next base: position 333,689,616 of record CM062295.1, read on the forward strand.
GTCAAACGGTGATTTTGTCGAAAACTACGCACTGAAATAATAAACCACAAAGCTTTTGAGACCTGACAAATGTATATTTTTCGTGCCAAATTCTGTATTTTTGATGCCCTTCGAACTATTTTAGTGCAATTGGCACCATTAGCACCCAACAGTGTGGACACTGGGCGAGACCCCCCCCCCCCCCCCCTCCACCCAGAGTCCTACTTCTCAGTAAGGATATTGCAAAAACAAACAGTACGCAGACGATGATAACGAAAGAGATCCATTTGGCTATAAAAAGCAACTAAAATTTAGCCTCATACTGGTAAAGAAATAACAGGATCTTTAAAATATCGCTTTATCTTTATATTTGCAAGAATCATTTTCTTTTGAATACAGGTTTCATATTTACGCAGACAGTTTTGTTCGCAAAATGCAGGTATTTGAGGGAATCTGGTCAAATCAACATCCAAATAACAGAAAACTTTTGTCAGACATGCGCAGGCGGGACTGCTGTCGAAGATGACTTTTTTTCAGATGTTATTCTCCCATCGGCGAATATTACAGATATGGTTATAGATTTCTCAAGAAGTGTTCAGTACTTTCGACAAATGTCAACAGATGCAGCGAATCAATACGTAAGTCACTTTTCTATTGATGACGCTTGTTGATGACACGATCTATTTTCCGTATGTTATAATACCTACATAATTTTATGCTGAACAGGCTTAAAAAATAAATTAGAATACGGTTTATGTGTTTGAATGGGAGTTGGAGGAGATGATACCAGCGAATCCGCATACCAGTCATGGGGTGGCGAGAAACACCCCCAGTGGGCATAGCAGGGAGTTGGGAGCTAGCATGAGAAGGGCTGTCCCACTTCCGTCGGCACTGTCTGGTGGATTTCCTGCGGAAAATTTGGCAAAATGGAAGGTCCTGGGTCTACTTCGCAAAATCTATATATCTGTGCATGGGAAACGTTATTATCTACGATAACACATGGATATCCACCAACAGAGGTCTCAGTGCATGTGGAAAAAATAAGTACTTGAAAATAGGGGCATGGAGGCGCCGGATGCGCCGCCTCTGGATCTGCCCATGAAAGATTGGAATATTTTTTTAAAAAGCTGTTACACAAGTTTTAACTGTTTCAGCCGAAATGCATTACACAAGTTTTAACTGTTTCAGCCGAAATGCATACCTTTTTGAGTGAAAAGGAAAAGAAAAAAAGGAAAATTCAATGGGAAGGATCAATAATAATTTCATCCTACAGCCCTATAGGTCCCATAGGCTGTAGGTTAAAATTATTACTGAACCTCCTCCAACGAAGCAAGAACATCGAACCTCTTTACCACGAATTATCAGTAGAGACAGCCCTGGATTAAATGAAACAATTCCAAAGTAGAGGCGATAAACTATTATAAATCTCTATATGAAGTCCAGGGCAAGCCGCACATAGGAAATATATCTTTTGACTTTATAACTGCAGGATCATACTTTGACCCAAAATGCCTGGAGCTTGGTTATGTCGTTCTGTTGCCTTGCGTTAGACCAAAATGACCCAGTAAGGCTTTTCTACGAACACTTCACAACGGCGTTCTTTGATAGTTTGTAACTCCCAGAAGAGTCTGCAGTATTCTATATTACTGGTCTGATCTGTGGCTTTGATATAATTATCTGGTTAAATATACGGTATGGTACGGGTTCATCCGGTATGCATAATTTTGTCGTGTAGCAAAAGTTGGAAATCCGTGAATGGACAACACAATAAAAACCTGCAGGGTTTTTCAGTCAACCTCTCAACAAACTTTTCAACAAATGCAACATAGAGTCGTCAATTATACTGAAAAGTGTATAAAACGATATAATAAACGTCGTCAGGATTTTAAGGGTTAAACTGGGGCAGGATCATCAGACGCCGTACCATTCATTTGATAGCCGGTGACATCCTCACTATTACCTATTTACCATAACGTTAAAGCCGGTGTTCTTAAATGAATCAGAAAAATGATGGACAACAAACACGGACATGGCGACTGTTACTTACTACCAGTTCCTTATTCAACATTCGTTATCAACCGATTTTATCGGTTGATAACAAATGCCGAATAAGGAACTGAGAATAAGTAACGATTGTCCCGTTCCCCAATAAACAGGAAGTGGGGAAAATCGTAGAAAATACAAAGCAACAAAAACAAACGTACCCACTATTTCAAATGAATTATTCGTCACAGGAAGCAAGAACACTGTGAAATGTCTTAAACTACTGTAAGAGCCGAACTGTGATCTCTGCCGTTCAAACTAACTCTTTCTAGTGATGACGTCTCAAACTTTGTTTTCAGAGCTTTAACTATGAATTATTACTGAGTGAATTAATTTCTTTTGTTTATTTGATTTTTAATTTTATTTGATTTGATTTTTTTTTTTTTTTAAATCTCTTCTTCTTAACGTGTTAGATGAAGCGCTAAAGTAGTTATGAGAGAAGTTGTAAATTACCCCCTGCACACTGATGTCTGAATATCAAAACATTCAGGTTGCAATTTTTTTTCTCAATTTTTCCGTTTTATAACGGACCGTGAGGAATAAATAACAGCCTTCGGGCTTATTAACGGCGCTTGACTTCATCCTGGGCCGTTAATAAAGCCTCGGATTGTTATTTATTCCTTTAGGGACCAGGACAAACCGCAACACACTTCAAACTCGCGTTATTGTTATAATAACGCACACAGACTGTCTCCAAGAGCATTCCTTCTGAATTAATTCCTACGACTGTGTCTGGAAAAAACGACTGTTGCTCTCTTCCCCTCTCCTCCCTCCCCCAACCGTTTATTTTCCTATTTCTTTCTATTTGGCAGGCCGAGTTGCATTATCACGGATACGGTGAACAGGCAGTTGATTTTAATGCATACGAACAAGCTTGGACCTGCACTCACTGCGAACAGGTTGATGGATACAGATCTCAGGTAACTTTCAAAAGCGTTGTTAAGTTTAACCCCATCAACGTGTTCATCGCATTTTTCCACGAAAGACTATTATTATCCCTGATTTGTAAGGGTGTGAGATGGGGAAATCTCACCCGAGGGCAAGACATTTGGAACAGACAAGAGGCTTGCCGAGTGTCTGACCCAAATATTTTGCCCCAAGAGAGAAATTTCCCCATCTCTCAACCATCCTCATAAGGGATAATCCCTCCACCACCACCAAAACACCTGAGGTCATCAAAAGTAATTCAGGGGCACGTGCAGCTATATCGAACAATTCTGTTGCCCATTTCTGAAAAAAACTGGTTTGCATTTCGGAAAGAGCGCACAAAAGTTCTGTATATACCACAGGTATATACCACGAAATTAATTCCCTACGCCGACAAGACAGGGGTTAAAGATTTGTAGCGAAATGAACATTGACAGATTCCGTTGACGTCATATTATGAATTTTGCAATGTATTCGCAACAATTTTTCTACGGGAATTTCGTGCAACTCACTCTACTCATAACGGCGTTCACCCAAAAGAGTAAAGTGTTCTTTGGTTTTTGCGGTCTGTGTTTTTATTTCTGTTTTCTTCGACAAACGTTCGTCTGCTAATATTTCCGAAACGTGACACCATGTTGTTTGTTTACAGAAGAACGTGCGATGATTGAATAGTCCTGTGCTCATTAAATATGCTAATAAGCCAGTCACGTGGGTCATGTGATATAGATATCTATCTCACATGGCCTTCTCACATGAGACACGCATGTCTTGCATAGGAAATGTAGGGGAGGAGGAGGGGGGGGGGGATCTAACTCTGTTCGAGCTGTTGTAACACAAATGCTACTCCTAACAAAACTTGAATGCAGAGGTGTCGTGAAGATGACCAGTAGTGCGGGTGGAAACTTAAGTTCTTTGATGGCGCAAGTTCTGACTGGTAAAATATCCCAACTGCATCATCAGGGCATGCCTTCAACGAAGGCATACCCCGATGAAGTAGTTGGAATACCAGTGGCCGGGATTATAGTTAAAATAATTCAATACTTCTTACAAATGTATTTGTTTGTAAATAAAATACACATGGAACAGTCGTAACGCAATTTCTTATTTCATTAAAATGTACCTCACTCAAATTGATGATGTTGAGACTAATCAGTCCGACTTGTTCACCGCATTCGTCCATTGCTCTGACTGACATTGTCTGTGACAAACGTCCAAGTTCCAAATCTTGTCTCGTAAGAATGGACATAATTACTAGCAAGAGGAATCGATATCTAACATTCCAATCCTGATGAGAACGGATTCGAAACATTATGAAAGGGTGTTTCATACCCTGTCTATTCGCTACGTCCCTACTTCAATGCCCTACTGCCACGATAATCTCCCGTTTAATTACTATGAAAGGTTTGTAGAAGTGTGATCTTATTTTTTTGTTATTGGAATCCTTAATTTTTCTAAGAAATCTCCATTTCAAACGTAATGTATCAAAATCTTTTATTTTATCCATCTTCTTTGTGTAGTCGGTGGAAAAGAGAGGCACCTTGGGCAACATCAGAAACTGGCATCACTCAGTACTCTAAGTACTGATGGATCGACACAAAATTTTCCAGAAGTGATTTGGATTGAGCTCTTCTGTTGCCAAAAGAATTAGTAAGATATGATCTTGTACCTTAATTTAGCTTAATGTCTTACATTGTTATTTCTTCTCTTGGGCAACATCAGAAACTATCATCACTCAGTGCTCTAAGTACTGATGCTTCGACACAAAAGTTTCCAGAAGTGATTTGGATTGAGCACTTCTGTTGCGAAAAGAAATAGTAAGATATTATCTTGTACCTTAATGTACCTTAACTGGTAAAGTGCTGAGTTTTTTCTGACAACAAATCAAAGCTCATCATATACTGCTCTATTACATTTAATTGGATAGTGCCTTATAGGCACTATCCAATTAAATGTCCGAGAGCAAGGTATTGTATAAAAAATCTGATTCATATCAGGGACAATAAAGGCTTCCTCGGGCAGAATGTAGCTGCAGACAGTTATTGCCTGTCACTTTTAGTAAAGCCCAAAATAGGGCTTCCAGCACTCTACCAGTTAATGTCTTACATTATCAATTCTTCTTTTTCAGTTCAATTTTGTTGTTTCCATGTACGAGCATTTGACAGTGATGGCAATGAAATTGTCATTGTCTATGGAATTTGATAACCATGCCGGAACCTTATTGCAACATCTCCGAAACTTGCTATGCCAGTTGAAAAATTTAATCTTTCGTTTGGAACTATCTCTTCCGCACAATGTTTGTAACAAGAGAATAAGTTTGCAAATAGGCCGAGGCGTAACAGAACAGAGAAACATAGTTTACATAACACTAGTCACGACTCGTAGGTCTATTGAACAGATTCAGCAATGTCTCATGAACCTGCGACAGAAAAGATTCAGTCATACTAGACGTGCGGTAGTGTGGATTATCCGACACCAATGCAGTTTGATGGACAGCGACAATTGAATGAGGTTATCGAGTTGCAATAATGACTAAATATCTTGTCGTTTACAAGAAAGAAACTGCTATAAAATAGCAACGATCACAAATGTGTTATTTTTATTAATAATCGCTGGATGCTTTCCACTGTAAATATGTCATACGAATAATACATGGCCAACGAAAATGAAAGTGAATTCAAAAATGTTGTTACGAATGGAACTGAAGATTGTTGAAGACTTTTCTGAGCATACAGTTGTTTGCAGTGTGAATTGATTTTTGGGTATTTTGTTTTCGTCTTTTTTTTCTGTTTTATTATTCGTATTTTGGGGAGTTTTGTTTTTGTTTGATTTTTTGCTTGTTTGCTTGTTTGTTTGTTTTTGTTCATGGAAGGTTGTTTTGTTTTATCTTTTCTTTTTTTGTGAATTTCAAAATGAATAACATTACAAGACAATTATTTAACGATCCTTTCGCTAGGGCCTTGGGAAGCTAAGACATTTTATTCCCTCCAAAATCGTCCCAATAATTCGACCAAGTGTCTCCTCTTGCATTACTCTTTTATCATCAGGTCTCCTGGCAGGAGATCTGATGACAGAAGAGTAATTCAAGAAGCTTCCGCTTTCGAAAATACTTCGATTCCGTCCAAGAATATTTCCCTTTTTTGATTGATTTGCCCAAACGGACGAGTCGTCATTGAATACATTAATTGAATGAGATTGCCAATATGTACCGCTGTCAATGTATACAGGCGTGATATTTACAATTAGAAGAGCCAATGTTTTCGACTTGAGACTTGGTTCGATTCGAAAATTTGTACTAGATTCGATTCGCGTCGAAATTTATGATTCGTTGGGTACGACTTTTCCAACTGTTGCAACACCGAGGTTTACTGTTGCAGCCATACATGACGAGAAGCCTTAATTAATTCACCCCATATTTACCCCATATCTCATTAATATAAGTGTCAAAGTAGTTAGGTTCGAATTTTGTCGCTATGTTAACCCCCTGTACACTGATGTAAAAATCTCAAAATTTCAGACTGCTAATTTTTTCCATGATGCAACTAGAAATTTAATCAATTCAGTCTTGTTTGACAGAGCTCATTGAGCTCTGTCAAACAGGACTGAATTGATTAAATTTCTAGTTGCATTATGGGAATAATGGCTACTTGAAATTTTGGTATTTTGACATCAGTGCAGGGTGTTAAAGCAGTTATTGATTTGTTCTTGCGACAAAATAGGAAGGGGACATTCAACAGAAAAACTGATTTTGTAATAAGGAACACATTATTATGCTCCAGACCGTCTTAGTAGATTCGGTGGGTATATAGTCGAGGTCCCCGTCCGCCTGTACGTCAGTCCGTTCGTACTTTGGTTCGTCCGTAAGTCAGTTCGTCTGCACAAACATTTTGCATTACATCGATTATGGTATTTTGATGTGCTTTGTTGTGGTGATAGACTCGCATGGGGGAAATAATATTCACAAATCGCCGGTTTTGTCAACACATTCATACCATTTATGGCCCTTGTGGAACCTAGAAAACTAGTAAAATGAACATTTTTCATTATTACTCTGGCAAAGGTTGTCAGATTTTGATGTTCCTTGGTATGCTGATAGACCAACATGAGGGACATGATATCCACATTTTGGCGGGTTTCGTCCGCACATTCCTACTAGAGTTATGACCCTAGTTACACTTAAAAAACTTTCTGTACAAACGTTTTCCATTATACCTCTGGCATTTGAGTGCAAAATTTGATATCCTTTGGTATGGCGAGAGACTAGTATGTGGGATAAGACATCCACATATTACGGATTTCGTCCATGTATACTGATCAGAGTTATGTCCCTTGTTACACTTTCCGTACGAATATTTTGCATTACAACTCCTGCATCGATTTATGGATTTTGATGTACTTTGATGTAGAGACAGACTATTTTTTTGTGGGGGGGGGGGGGGGGGGGGGTATATATATCCGTGGTATATTGCAGGTTACGACCATGCATACTTACCATAGTTACCACTGCTATGCTCCTTTCCAAACTTAGAAAATCTGTCGGTGCGATGTTTTACATCACTTTTTGTCCGTACAAATAATTTTTGTTGAATGGCAATAGAAAATTCAATAATTGCTGGCGGGGACATATGAAATTCTTCGCATTATGCTTTTGTTAATACAGGGAAGGATTTGTTGACGAGATTTGTCCACCAATCCCATTAAATCTTGATTGCGGTCAAAGAGTGAATACTGTCAACTGGTTTCTTCAGCAGGTACAAAGTACAGTGTATACACAGAACGACACGCGTGTGTGAATGGGTTAATCAATATGGCACAAGTGTCATATCGATTAACCCATCCACACATACACGCGTGTCATTGTGTGTTTATAACGTCACGACTGTAAAAAACAGTCATTAGAAGGAACTCAGCAATTCATTTGAGAACTTTCAACAGAAAGAAGACATTTTATCGCCAAACAAATTTGCGTGGGGAACCCGCGTTACTATTTCGTCCCCTGAGTTCCAATGCGTTCTATGTGCCTACTGAAACATAGAACGCATTGGAATTCACGGGACGATTTTTAGCTAGCGATTCAAATTGTAATTGCGGTGCACGATTTGTAGACAATTTCATTGACATTTCGCTTCTATTTAAAAATAGTCTATCAAAGATTTCCGTTCCGCACATATGTGCGGAACGGATTTTCATTTTCCGCATGGTTTAGTGTTGCTGTAGGTGAGGATTTCAAAGAACAGGCGTGTAATAAAGGGAGAAAATATTACGTCTAAAACACAGCGAGGTCTGGTTCACTCTCCCCGTAAAGTCGCCGAGTTTTGTGTGTATTGGAAAAGATGCGGAGACTAAAATCTATAAAACGTACCAATCAGGTACAAAGGCATGTACCCTGTATCAGGGAGAGAATCTATTGTGTACTTGTTTACTCTTTTATGAATTCTGTAAAATCGTTCTTTTTGTGTTTTTCATGTCAATTAAATATGTTTAAATTCATAATTGGTCTTTAATGAAACGTTTTCAATATTTCTGCCCAAAAGACTGTATTTTTCCTTCTCTTATCCCGATAATTAAAACAGTTCTTCAGAGATCCACCGAGAACGATGACGGGCTCCGGGGCAAAGTGTAGGTCTGGCCCATGCGGGCTTCAAGGGAGTGGGGGATAGGGTCTTGTCCGGAGGGTCCTAGTTAGGTCAATGCCTTCACGAACTCCGACATATAAAACTATACAATTATGATTACGTGCTTCGTCGGCATTTTATCTCGTGAATATTCAAGGCTATGAAAGGCCTTCTGACCCATTTTCCGGAATTTCAAGGCCTTGAATGATCCTTGGTCAAATTCAAGTCCATTTCTTGAATCCGAGGCTCCATGGGAAACCTGACGATAAAAATACCAGGCGTGACGCGAAAAACCTTGCCAGCTGTTTCAAAGATATTTTATATTCATCATAGTCTCCCTCCCCGCACACAATTTTCAACACCCCCTGTCGCATGTCAAGGCCTGAGAATCAATGAAATGGCTTTTCTGTGAATCCATTTTTTTATCAAGTTTTCTTCCACTGGAGTGTACCACGGTAGACCCATTGCATCTTTGAATTCTGTGCCCCCCCCCCCCCCCCCCCACACACACACAAACCACAAACCATTTTTATTAAGCTCCAGCCTACTACTGCTACTGCACTACTACTTCTACTACTACTACTACTACTACCACTACTGTACTACTGCTACTACCACTAGTGTACCATCACTACTACTAACACCACTACTACCCTACTGTAGTAGTAGAACCAGACAATTATGTCTGCGACTACTACTACTCCGACGACTACTAATGACACTACTATTACTAAATCCGGTGTACAACTAATACTACTATCACCACTACTACTCTTACTACTGATGGTTATGTAGTAGTACCAGACAACATCTACTACTACTATTCCTACAGCTGCTGCTACTACCACTATTTCAACTACTACTACTTACTAGTAGTAGTAGTAGTAATAGTAGGATTAGTAGTAGTATAATCAGCCCAAGTGATGGTAGTTGAATTCCAGGGTGAGAATAGCAGTAACGTAGTAGCAGTAGTGGTAACTTGAGTATATGTTATGACAGCCCGGTTTTGAATCCTGATTGTTGCCAACTATTGCATGTTTTTGTCAACCAGGTGGTAGGTGTGACCATGAGATGTGATAGTCCCTTAACAGAGTGGAAATTTCCCCGTTCCATTTTGCTCTAAACAGAATATTTGATTCCTTCACACTGACGTTCCTAATCCAATAATTCAAATATTTCAGTCATTAAAACTTGGAATTTATCGTTTGGATATTCAAAAAGGGAATTCCGCCTTGACACATATATTCTTTTAACCTGTGAAAACTTCTTAAAACATTTTAAATCAAAGTTTGTCTTGGCTGCTTCACAGCAGCCATGACTATATTTATTGAGAAATTCATTAAGATTGACAAACGAACACTCTTGGAAAGGTTGGTTAAATGTACGGGGAAATTTGATTGGAATTGCCCAAATTATACCTATTCTAGTTGTAAGAAAATCGCGATTCGTTTGGGTTGGTACGATTACGAATTTTCATGACCTTTGAAGAAAAATAATCGATTAAAGTCAACTTTAATCGTTCTCTGTGACATCTAGAAACAACTATATCGTACACAATATTTATGATCATTACTTCCTAAGGCCGGATATTCCTTAGACATGCAGGCATACTGGAGTAACTGGACGTCTCCTGCTCCCTGGGGAAAAATACAGACTCCTGACCATCACAGGCCCAAACCTGAGCCAAGTCTCAGGTTTGGGACTGAGGTGGTCAAAGGTCTGATAAAGGAGAGCACTAACTAATAATTTATCACAAAAAGTTGTGATAAAAACCCATAATCGTCGATTTTGAAATTGCAGTCGATTATGGGCGTTTCCAACTGGTCAACGATTAGTCGATTTCTCGATTAATCATGACAGACCTACAATTCGTGGCAGATTTATACATCAGAATCGCGTAAGGAGTCGAACTCTGACACAATGTCTTGTGGTCTTTAAAAAATAAAGATGTACGTATAGACGGGGGGTGGGCGGCGATTTAGTTCAAATCATATCCAACGAGAGAGGCAGTGTTTCTCAAATTTGTCGCTCATGACTCATGTTCCCACAACAGTGGTGTGGCAGAGTGCATAAAGCCGGATTTGATGACAGTTTTGAAACAAGAATTTGTTTAACAAGACCACAGTTGTTCAACTCGTAAGGAATTGGATTTTCTCTGTGTGAATGTTAATTGAACATAGCAGCAACGGTATCGACGCTACTAAAGTGATGGGAAATTATCCGATCGGAATGCTTTATCACTTCGTATCCACAGCGATTGCCATTATTAGATAGAATAGAACAACCACCACCCCCTCCACCCACACAAAAATAGCAAAGTCTCAATCGAAATTGGAGGAGTGATTATAAGAAGGATCTCTCGGCGAAATGTTTCTTCCTGTTTCCTTCCCGGCGGAAATAGAAGTGGGAAGTTAAGATTCAAAAACTACGTTTCAAACAACGGAAATCCATTTTTAACTTTTCACACCTATGTTCTTGAATGAGCCTTTCATTATTGTCAAAAGAAATACACGATTTTTTTTCAGCTTTAGAGGAAAGGGATACATCATTAATTTGATCCCACAGCTCAACATGATTGAATCATTCCTGATCCTTCCAACCAATTGTGGTTTATCGTGTCATCTAGTCAACCGAATTGTGTCGACATTAAAAGGTGAACAGAAAATGTCAACCGCCTATAGTACCGTGTATTAACATGCGTCGAAAAAGAAAGGCAATAACTCTTTAACCGTTGAGTATTTTCAAGAAATTTGTTGATCAAATTTGGTCAGGGCTGCTTCATAGCAGCCATAACTAAATTTGATCAAAAATGATTGTAACTCAAGAAATTATTGATAAAAATAACCGATTCAATTTACAGAAGGAAATTTCGACAAAATGCGCCCAAATTATACTTATTTCAGTGGCAAGTGAAATCCAGACCTGGAGCCAATACTATAAAACTCTTACAATTGTATTTTCTAGAATTGTATTTTCTAGTTATGACTTTAAATGAGTTGAAATGAACCATTAGCATTTTCAAAGATATGGCAATTTGCCATTTGGCAAATTGCCATAACTTTTAAAATGCTAACGATTCATTTTAGTCAGTTATATTAATAGGCAGAAAATACAATTCTAGAAAATACAATTGCGAAAAGTTTATAGTATTGGATCCTGGGCAGGAATATCCACGAACAGCATGCAAGGAGTTAAATCTGACATACAAGTTCCGCTGGTTGTTTTTGATTCCGTTTTGATTTCGCAATATTTTATGAAATTTCAACCCAGTGGTGTACGTGCGTCGCGCCCAGAGACGACTTTTGCGATTTCGGTAGTGTACGAAACGAAATATATCTAGTGGATCGAATGGGTTCAATTAAAATTCGGATTGAATTTTAACGCGTGCCTTTTTTAAAAATATAAATGTATTAAGAGGGTTAATCGAGAAACTATTTTTTATTTTCATTTTAATACACATGAATGAAAATGACAGATAAAAGGAGACATGAATGACTAACTGTGGGAACAAACAAACCTGTGTACGTGCTTGACGCTTATCAATAAGAACTTCACATTGGGTATGAATGGATCTTCCGCGTCAAAATTGGAGAATGCGGAAATACATCCGAGAGTTAAGTTTCGGTAGAAACTACAACTAACCCAATTTACAATAAAAGGACTTTCACTGTGGAGTTCCTGTTTGTTTATAAATATAGGTTAAATGTCCATTGTGTTCATAGTTACCTTCACAGAGCATTTTAACATTAGTCATTACAGGCAAGCTGACACTATTTTGATTATGGGCGGGGGTGGGGGTGGGGTTAAATTTATAAAAAAAACACAGGTTGCGGGATTGAATTATGTGCTTGCAACGAAGTTTAATTCGGAAACAGGGGTGGGGTAGAGCCTAGTTGTTGGACAAGAGAATTTGAAATTTTGGTTACAGAGATGGAGTCTGATGCATTGGGGTAAATTACTAGAGGTATTATGGGAAACAGTGGCGTCAAAAAATTGACTACTTTTTAAAATGTTACTTACACGGAGCAGTTACCAGGCATGTAACTTAAAAAAATGAGACGGAAACATATTAATCTTATAACATTTTACAAACAAGGGGTGATATGCTCCAGGGGTAGGTAAGTGGGGGTAGTGGGAAAATTCTGCTTTTGAGGCTGTTGGGTGGCTGAAAATGACTGGTTTCGACCTTTTTCCATGCAATGTCCCAGGTTGCAGCCTTGCATTTGACAGTAACTTATTTCACCCCCATTCAGAATGTTTAGTGCTGCTCAATCAGATAGTGCTGTATGTTTTCAGTGGAGTTGTAAAATGTAATACGTGTTGTGGGATAGAAAACTAAGTTGAAGAATATTCGCATTTGAAGAGAGAGTATGGCATGCCATTTTCTAGAAATGTCAGGAAAACAGTAGAGCGGAACCGAAACGTTTCTCGTACTGTGACGTCTTGAAGTGCAGTTTTCCCCCTCGGATTGGTAAAAGCGTCTGGAACATCACGCATGTTCAAAGCATCATGTCTGGTTGCGGGAGAGGTGGAAAGTGCACAGGAGAAGCTGTCCGGCGTTTGACTTGGGGTTTTGCAGACAAGTGGAAGACTATGCTTGCCTGAGATACACAAAAACCCACATCGAACAGCTTCTCCTGTGCACTTTCCTCCTCTTCCGCGACCAGACATGACGCTAAAATCTTATAAACCTAGAGAGGGTCTAAAAGGGGCCGCCTGACGGCGTCCGTGCGCGCCTTTGTTGCGCAAAACCAATTCGTTTCGTTTCGTTTCGTGCATGTGCAAAGCTGATATGTTAGGCTAAAGGAATAAATATTTTGATTCTCAGCCACCGGCGCATTCGATCTTTCGGCCCGCGTTCATCATTTTATTTCGGAGTCAAAATTCAAAATGTACAAAACAGTCATGTGATTGTAGCGGTATCACATCGCGATTTGCGATGCATTATGTCGTATTCATTGATACAGTATTGTTATTCTCTTCGCGAAATGCGACACGATTCTCATATTATACAAAATAAATATTTATTCAACTGGTTGAGGACTAGGATTATTTTTGGTGGACTGAATTTGTTCATCAAAAATTGTTCTATTTCAAATTATTGGAGAATGCCAACATGCGCTCTCCAATAATTTGTAAAAGAAAACACATTTGCACAAACCATCCATTATTTACGTTTAACTGAATACGAAACATGGGAAAGGAAAATGTTACTTTCGCACTGGAACCCTCATTTTTTGAAAGGCCTGATTGTGGCTTCTAGCACTCAGTCAGTTAAAAAACTCCTCACTATTTTTGATCTCCATTTTAGTTGTTCTATATTGATTTTGTGTTGTGTGATCGCTGTTACAAAAAAACCTATGAACGAAATTAACATGGACGCTCTAGTATTTAATTTTAGGCTCTCACAATTCGATTGTAGACATCGGCGATCATTCTTTCAGGAATAAAAAATAAAAATAAATACCGCCCTCTGTCATTCGTTTTAAAAGAAAAGTACCTGAGCATCAAGTATTTAATTTTGTCTGGCCTTACGTGGCCGGTAAAAAGATTGAAACGACGACGTATAGCGACATATATTAACGATAATGTGTCCGACCGTTGTTATGCCAACCCCCAACTGGTTTATCGGTCTTTTACGGAAATTATTCTTTTTTTGAAAGAAACGTAAATTAACCCTTTGAGACTTTAATTATCCTGACGTTCAAACGTCACTGGGAATTCAGTTTCTTCAACGTTTTTCAAAATGCGACGTAAAACGTAGGAAAGTACAAATAACAAGAAAATTTTCATATTATTGATTAACTGGTTGAGGGCTAGATTATTTTTGGTGGTCTGAATTTGTTATTCAAAACTTGTTTTATTACAAATTATTGGAGAGTGCCCACAGACACTCTCCAATAATTTGTAATAAAACAATTTTATATATACAAAATATTATTTGTGTTTGACTAAGTATGAAATATAAGCAAGGAATGTGTTGGCTTTTGCTCCGGTATCCTCATTTTTTGAAAGCCCCGATAGTGGCTTCCAGCACTCAACCGGTTAAGAAGTCTTGAGAGCAGGATTATATTAATATTTCAAGCTGTGATAACATTTGGCTGAACGGTTATCATTCAGCACAATTCGAGAGAAAATAGGAACTGAGGTTAAAACTCTATAAAATCGAAAAATAATAAAAAAAACAAAGGACTACGAAGTATCAACGCGCTGTTTGATTGCGTACGTCATAAGACGTATAAAAGTATCAACGCGCTGTTTGATTGCGTACGTCATAAGACGTATAAAAGTATCAACGCGCTGTTTGATTGCGTACGTCATAAGACGTATAGAAGTATTAAAGGGTTAAAAGTACACTAGTATTAAGGATATTTTTCGTAAGGCCGTCGAAGGTATGTATGACAAGTTCCCTTTCCTTCTGATCACATTTTTGCATTACGTTTCATACGCACCCCAGGAGTCTCGAACACTATACATGTAAATATGTTTTGTTTCCATAATCAAGGCACAGTGCAGACATCAGAACACAATCAGATAACCTTCGTGTATGATTTAAGAATTTGTTTTAGGCTTTACAACACTTTCAAGTGGGAGCGCGGTGGCTCAGTGGTAGACTGTTGGACTTCTATGCTAGAGGTCCCGAGTTCGATCCCCGTCCGGGACGACCCGCGTTGTGTCCTTAGGCAAGGCACTTTATCCCTGTTGCCTACATAGGGGCACGATGACGCCGTGTACTAAAGCGTACTGCACTTCGATTGTGCACATGTCTTTAACCGCTGTAACCCTGCTTGAGTGGAGCTTGAACAGAGTTAGAATGTTGAGGAGCTAACAGTTGCGCGTCGATGCTCGGTGGTTCTCTCAGGGTACTCCGGCTTCCTCTACCTGTGAAACTGTCACGGTCACGATTGGCCATTGTGAATAAGTATGTGACCTTAAACACCAATAAATAAATAAATAAATAAATAAATAAATAATTAAATAAATAACACTATCAAGTTCAACAGCTAAGGTTCCGCTCCACATTCCCCAGGAATCTCCCAAAATGACACACCATACACTCTCTTCAAATGCGAATATTCTTTTACTTAACTATCTAACCTATAATATATATTACATTTACCAAATGCAGTAAAAACATACAACACTATCTGGGAAAGGAGAAATAAACAGTCTGAATGTGGGCGAAACAATTTCCTGTCAAATGCAAGAGAAAATGCCGAAACCAGTCATTTTCAACCACCCAGCAGGCTCAACAGCAGAAAGTTACCACTACGCCCACTTACTGATTATTTAGTCACATGCCTGGTAACAACACTGTGAAAAAATGACATTTAAAAAAATAGTAAAGTTTTCGAAGCGACCTTTTCCCATAATGCCCCTGGTAATTTATCTCGATTCATTTGGGAGCTACTAAACGCCGAACAGAACCTAACAACCGAAAATAAAAAAAATAATGGGACAAGTGTCAATTAAAGTTGATATATTGGTCGATCGGGGTATAAATATCACATATTTCAAGTTGTAAGTTGATCTATCCAGTCAAAGTGATTTTTTAACATTTTATTTCGACTGTTCTGGACTGTTCGGAAAATGATTGTGTTCGGCGTTTTGAAGCTTTCACACCTCTCAGTCATATTCGGCAAATGGTTAACCCCTTGAACTCTAGTGGTATTTTCCATACCAGTTCAATGGCAGCAGAAGAGTCCATATTCATTATGTGGGGTAGACCAATCAATATTTTAACGTGCAGCCTCGAGGCTGCACGTTAAAAATATTGATTGGTCTACCCCACACATTTACTGAACAGCCATCCTCGAAAGCAAAAAAGACAAAGATGTTTATGCCCTCTCTGGATGTAAAAAAGGCATACGATAGAGTATGGAGGGAGGGTATGTGGCGGAAGCTTGAGACTCTGGACTTGGGAGGCGAGTTTGTTGGAATTCTGAAAGCATTACTTTAAGATGTTCAGAGTGAACTTAGCCTGGGTAACATAACAACAAAACGTTTGCCTGTGGAAATAGACCTAAAACATGGGTGTATCCTTTCGCCAATTCTCTTTGCATTGTACATCAAAGGTTTAGGAGACGAGCTCCTGCATAGCGACGAGGGGGTAGCAGTGGGAACTTGAAGATCCCAGGGCTACTTTTTGCGGACGATAGAGGATATGGTGCTAGTGTCAGAAAGCGAAGAGGGGCTAGCGAAAATGCTGGGAATTGTTGGGAAATATGGGAGCAAATGGAGACTCGAACTTAATGAAAGCAAGAGCAAAGTTATACCTGTGGGCCGTAAAGTGGGCCCCACTCGAAGGTGGAGAGTGGGTGAGTGCTGTATTCCCGAAGGCAGTAGCAAACTTCAGGTGACGTCGAGTATCTGGGTGTAAATATAAACATAACAGGAAGAGGCATCTACCGAAACCACACAAATGAATTGATTCTGAAGGGTAGGCGAATCCTTAACCAGATGAAATTTATAGGGAGAAACAGTTTCAATAAGGTTTTCGTGGGGAAAACCATTTGGAAAATGGTGGATCTGCCAAGTATAACATATGGTACGGAAGTGGTACCCCTAAACCAGAGGCTGTAAAGAGCTTGGAAACCCTGCAGAACGATGCAGGCCGACGGATAACGGGGTCGAGTAATGCCGCAGCACTAGAAGCAATCAGGGGTGAGCTTGGGTGGATGAGGATCAAGGACAGGATAGACTTACTGAAACTCGGTTATCTTAATTATTTGGTAAATCTCCCCGACAGCCGATGGTGTAAAGTAATGTTCCAGAGAATTCTCAATTCAAATGTCAAGACAAGATGGATGGTCCAAGTGAGGGAGCTAATGGAGAACTACTCACTGGAGATCTCGGACCTAGACGTTCGGGCAAATCGTCAGAGAAAGGGTCATGGAGGATGGTAACCCCAATTGACGAGAGGGGGGGGGGGGTTCAAATCAAAGAGGTCTTTCGGTGGCCTGCGTGATAAAGAGAAGTCTGGTTTTAAAGAGTTCCTTGATGACACCTTTAGGGGTGGGGGGGGGGGGCACTGTTGTTCAAGCTGAGGTCTCGGTCCCTGGAGCTGAGGGGAAAAATTGGAAAAACAGTGAAATGGAGTGCCAGATGTGTAATTTGGGCGTGGTGGAGACCCTGTGATCTTGGACATTCTTCTAGGATGCCCAGCATACCAGTCTAAAAGGATAAGATTCACTGGGAGTATAATGGGGAAGTAGGATGGGAGAATCAAGGACATGTGGTTAGTGAGAGACTCAAAGGAGAGGGTTAATATGCTAATCGGAGAGATTGAGAAGAATGCGGCAAGGGATGTCATCAAGCAGTTCGTCTCCGAGTGCTGGGAGGAGAGAAGAAGCCTGGAAATAGGGAGACAGTTGGGAGTACAGGGGTAACCAAGGCCTTCTCATCCGAGAAATCAGCGGCCGTCCAAAGTATTATTATTATTATTTAATGACGTATCATGTTCCTGTCTGGAAAACGGCCACTCGGGTTCAATGGGTTAAGACGAAGACAATCGAATTAGCGTCGCTGCACAGTAAAGACTCCAGTCTCCCATTCTTTTCAGTTCGACGTCCAGTTCTAAGAATACTCTCATAACCATTTAGACGGTCTTAGGACTGTCAGGCCGAAACATGACTGGTTGAATTTTTTTTTCCATGTGCATTTGTACTGCCTTTGTAATGTTTTGTCATTCCTATGTTACATATATAGACAATATTTTGTATGTTTTTTAGCGATATACTTTCTGTACTTATCTAGCACTCATTGGATCTTGAAACAATAACCCATATTCAAGTGGAGTGTGTGTCCAACTTCATGATGCAACATATAATTTTGTCCGGTATCATGAATCTCATACATGTATCTCAATAGCAAACTTGTCGAAATATTACCTTCATCAATTGTCATCGATATAGTTGATGAAATTGCACTTGTTGATGAAATGAATTAATTCAATGATAACAAACATATTTGAATTTGGAATATATGTGAAGGTTGCGGAAAGGAAGCTGGCTGTTATCAATCAGACTAGGGAATAATTCTGACGCCCAACTCAATAATCGCCATCGCTTGAGTCGCCAGTAGTGGCACGGTCATTAAAAAGATATAACATCAATCCTGAGTTCTATTCACACAGACCGCAAAACCAAAGGACACGTAAGTGAACGCCATTGTGAGCGAAGAGCGTTGCACGAAATTCCCGTCGAAAAGTTATGCGAAAACATTGCAGAATTCATAATATGACGTCATCGGTAGGCGCCAGTGTTCATTTCGCTACAAATTTTTAACCCACGTCTTGTCGGCTTTGGGATTAACTTCGTGGTATATACATATATACAGAACTTTTGTGTGCTCTTTCTGATAAGCAAACTAAGTTGTTTCAGAAATGGACAACAAAATTGTTCGATAGAGCTGCGCGTGCCCCTTTATTACTTTTGATGACGTCAGAGTGTTTTGGTGGGGGGAGAAAAATTAACCCTGATGCGGGATAGGTGTGGGATGGGAAAATCTCACCCTCGGGACAAGATATTTGGTCCAGGCATTTGGCAAGCCTCGCATCGGACCCAAATATCTTGCCCTCGGGTGAGATTTCCCCATCTCACACCCTCACCCATCAGGGATAATAATATTCCCAGTCTACTAATTTATTAACTTCATTTGACACTTGTCCCATTAGTTTATTTGTGTCCAGTATGCTCGGTTATGTTCTGCGTTTAGTAGCACCAATGCATCACTCATTATTATACACTAGCCTGTGAATTATCGCAAATTATCTGAAAGTTAGTTCGCGATATCCATCGACTCAATGGATATCGAGGAAAATCCCCGAGTAGCTTCCTAAATGACGTCACGCTACGCTGCACCACGCAGCCAGCCTTGAAGGAACGATCAGTTGATCTTTGTTATTGTTTTGAAACGCACGCATTTGGGGTCGAATTGGGCTGAATATTGTGCAATAAAATGTCTCGTAATATATAACAAAAAAATGACATCTGCTCTATTTTAGTCCGAATCTGGAATTATCTTATGAGTGTGGACCTGAAAATTTTATTAACCCTTTACCCAACGTAACGGCCAAAACCGGCCAGCGCTATTCTCAAAAATCGCCAATTAATTTTCAAAATATTTTCATTTTTTGTCTCAAAAACATAGGTTATGACCCCTCATTGGAACGAGCTCGTCGAGCTCGTTCCAATGAGGGGTCATAACCTATGTTTTTGAGACAAAAAATGAAAAAAATTAGTTGTTCAAGATTTTTTTTTGCAAGTGTCGTCTGCTTTTCACGTTAGGTAAAGGGTTAAATAATATTTTCAGGTCCACACGATGAATTTTTTCAGTAGCTTCCTAAATGACGTTACACATCGGCGCATGACGTCGCCTTGAACGTCGCCTCAAAGGAACGATCAGCAGCTATTATTGTTATTGTATTGAAACAGTTTGCATTCGAAATGGGCTGAATATTGAGCAGTAAAAATGTTACGTAGCATATAATAAGAAAATCTAAGCTGTTCTAGTGAATATCGGGAATTATCTCATTCGTGTGGACCTGAAAGTATTATTTTTTCAAGAACACTCGTGAGATAATTCCTGATATTCACTAACATAGCGTAGATATCCTCTATGTAATCCTTATCTGATACTAAAAATAAATCTCCACCTTACATGGCATTAGTTTCAAGATATGCTCTTAGTTTAGAATTTTACGCCTGTGCAATTATGCGAAACTCTAGAGCGAAACCTTAACGGAAAACAAGAGAAATCCCCCATTGAATTTCACTACTGCAAAAGAAACTGGACCGAATGAACAAAAGCTTAAGTTTCTGATTTCAACCAGCATACAGATACGGCATTCTCGTTGTGACTGTTGAGTAGCCTTTGCGGGCAGTTTTCGACTGATTTCACTCCCCACCCCCCCCCCCCCATCTCCCCAACCCCAACATTGCCCTGATCCACAGGAGATAGCAATTTTATTTTTACTACCAGCTTCATTGACTACCCAGGTCATGCCAATAGCATTTAAATGCAATCAAAATATAGAGAGAGGCTTACGGCTTAATGGGCGGATGACACACAGACATGACACCAATGACCAAAATGACAAAGTAAACACCATGACTACAAATCTGTTTTGGATAATAACAATCAGGTTGCTCGTAATTGCATATATCCATAATGAATAGAGCCTGTTGGAAACAGGGCTTTGTCGCTGCAGGAAGAAATAGATTCACGCCGCGTATTCAGCCAAAACACAAAGAGTGCTGCCTGAATCCGTGCGTGAACGTATGTCTCACCGTGACAAACCCGCCCGTTTCACTTTTTATGGGATGGTTAACACTGAAAACAACAATTTTAATACATAAATAAATTTGATAATTTGTGACTTACATGGAATCCAAAAGAATAAGAAAACAAAACGTCAATCACCCCCTACCCATACAGGTTTTGTGTCACTTGCAGGCCCGCATACTCTATGCCTTCCCTCTAACAAGTGACGGAATGTCACTCTTCCGCTGCCGCCGCACGGCCACTAACTTATTGTCACTTTACTGGGCGCTTTTCACCCAAGCAGTCGCCACCAATGGAGTTGAAAACCCCCGTACGTTCAGCTCAAAATAATGTTCATACAGGCCAAGCCTACTCTGCCTATGTATGGCTTGCCTTCTGCAACAGGAAATGCCGTTTACCTAAATGCAAATAGCTCCCTGAGCTCGTACTTCGTGTTACTGATCCTATTCTCATATATGTCCACCGACTTGGCCCGCGACTGCTCCTATTCTAAATATGAGCTTTGTGGCTCCCCTACACCACAACGTGCCTATACTTTCGCACCGACACAGCACTTCCTCTAACCTATAGCATGGGACATCCCCAACTACTCGCAACGACCCACAGCCGTACACACCTTCAGACTGGAATGAATTTTTCGAGAAACCTCCCGATTTTTATTTAGATAGCCAGAACATTAACTTTCAGTTCAATCGCTTCTCTTGAACTTGGCAGCTTAGATCTATCTTAATTTAATATTCACTTTTAAGTTCCTTTGAAAGTCGCATATTCTGACATTCGTGACAGACCGGATGCATAATATGGGTGTGTGTCCAGGATATGCGGGGTGTACTGTTATTACAATACTCACTTATTAACTGGCCATAATTACACAGATAATAACTACAGGAGAATACTATCTCTCTTACTCCCTTTATCAGTTATCAGATAGCTACTAAATGGGTTCTCCAGACCCGCGGTAACGGACATAAAATTTCACGCTGAAATCCACAGCGCTTGAATTATTGCTGGTCTGTTTTAGTGACAAATCGGTTTTCGGGGTCCGTCATATACCTATCTTTACGCTTTATGTTTAACCCAGTCAGAAAGACTATCGAAAATATTTACACTTTTAAACAAGAAAACCGCAACTGTTAGCTGTCACCTTGACAGAGCCCAGTGTTCAAGAAAAGCAACACTCTATCTTAATATGTTTTCGCGGTCTGACGTAAATTCTAAAATATGCGAAATTAGGTTACACAAGCAAACTTCTCATAATTTTCACTTATTTGCTCTCCAGTTCTGCTGAGATACCACTTGCTCAATGTTAACTATCACAAAGAATTGTTAACAAAAGTAGAAATGATAAAATGTTTTTTTGAAAAATGATGTATGTATTTACAACTCAAATATAAATAAAGAACTCCCTGATAGTGCCCTGTGAAGCTTCCAGTATTCGATTCGATTCGAAATCACCGCGAAGCTTCGTTTCGGTTCGATTCGATTTTTTTTATATTCGAGATTTTGAATCGTGGGGTAGATCGACAATTGAAGGAACTATCAAACGATAGGGATGACATTTCTCACCATTGTGCGACCCTTCGGTCGGGAACGCGCATTTATGCTTCTTATCGTTTACTGATACCAAGGTTCATATTTTTATTGTTAGAAATGTCGCCGCGTTTCCTTTGAATCATTTCTTGGGATACAAAACTACCCGCAATATGCACGGAAAATAGTTGATTCGAAATTCGCATGACAATGTGGGCCGGGAATCGGTATACCTGACTTTTTTGTCGTGGAGCACGGAATACGAACTGTTTCAATGAGACATTTCCAATTTTTCAACGAGCACCATCTAATGCATTGTGCTAACAAAAAATGATGGATGAGAATCATTGTGGAATATCTGGCGTAGCGGCTCCAGGATTTCGCGCAAGCATTAGCATGGCTTGATAGTTGTATGCATGTCATTTTTATAATGGTATTCAGATTGTAATTCCAGGTAAGTGATTCACCAGGAATGACAAGCAGGATACCATCATAAAAATGACATCGCGAGTGATAGTCGTGTCAACAATTACGCACTTGTAATTTTGGTATGGGACATTGCGGTACGTTTCTTGTAATATCGCCATCTTGTTTAACTCGCGTTCATCTCCAACGACAAATGTTTCGTTGCAAACTACATCAGATATGATACGGGCATCATTATTCACAGTCACACAGTTGCGATGTTCGAGATTCGACTCGATTCGAAATTTTTCGAATATTCGATTCGAAATTCGATTCGAGTCGAAATTTGTAAATCGCAGGGCCCTACTTCCTGGTACAAGATTTGACACCGAAAGCAAATCCTCTTAAGGTTCTGCTTCACATATTTCCAGGTATTTCCTAAAATGAAACGCCCTACACCCTCTTCAAATGCGAATATTCTTTAACTTAGTTGTCTAACCTATAACATGTCTTACGTATGCCAAATCCAGTAAAAAGATACAACATTATCTGACAAAGTAGAAATAAACAATCTGAATGTGGGCGAAATAATCTACTGTCAAATGCAAGGCTCCAACCTGAAAAATTGCATGAAAAATGCCAAAACCTGTCGTCAGGGTTTGCAAAGTACCGTCGGTTCCACTGTTGTCGGTACAGGTACCGTACTGAGGTTCAGAACCGGGTCGGCACCGGTACTGAGAACGGCACATCTAATATTCCGAAAAGGCAAGTGAAAAGTCGATCGCAGTCGATTCTTGTAAACTCTAATCGGTAAAAAACAGCGAACGGTGATTTCGGGGGTCAAATTCAGTCAATAAACACGTGTTATATAGGCTGAAAAACTGAAAATCTATTTTTCAGTTTGTTGTTTGCAGCAGTTTTCGTCAATGTCTGCAACCCCACGTGTTCGTACTTGGAATAACCCTAATAGTAAGACACAGTAATAATTTGAAGTAGACTATATAGTCTCCACCTATCCAATATCCTCTAGTCCGTTTCAAACGGGTCGTCCACTGCCAGTGGGCACATAGAACACATTGGACCTCGGGGGACGGGGTGGCGAGATGCTAGTCTTTGAAGTTCCAACGTTATGGAAACATTCAATTAGCACTTTACTGTCCGTGTAGATTCCGTCATGTTACACGTGTATCACATTCACGTATAATAACTACGAGTACCGAAACCGTCGATTCTGAAGGATGGGAATCAGTACCGATTAAAAGGTCGAGTACCGCCGGTATCGGGTCGGTTCCAGTACCGATTGCAAACCCTGCCTGTCGTTTTCCATGTGTCCACTTAGGGGTATATATGGGCCGAAAGTCGGCTCCTTTACCAACGGGAAAAAGGTAAGTTATTTTCCTAATTTGGTGTTTCTTATTTCTCAATTGTTGTCACGGATTGTCCGGTCATGAATACCGGTTGTTATTCATATTGGTAATCTTGACTGAATACCGCGTGAACAACGTTTGAATTTGGCGCTGGATAATATTCGCCAAAATACTGATCGTGTTTTGGCGGAAGGAAGGTAGTGATGAACGACACAAATTATAATGACGATATTGTTCTCTTGTGAAAGTTGAGTTTATTCTGGTAAATAGTGTTAATACGGTTTCGTGTATGAATGCAATTGACCTAGTTGTATTAACCAGAAATATTCTGAGCACAGATTTGTCGTGTTTCAGTTTAATAATAGCTTGGATTTAAAACGTGCGTTGTGAACTTGTGTTTGTGCATGGTCAATAAGTGGAAGGCACTTTTACCTCCCTTGATGTGTTTTTGTAATGTTTACTAGAATGCAAGCAGCATTTGGGGAGACATATCAATGGAGGTAACACAAATGAACAATTAACTTTTTATAACGAAAACGTTATTTATTATATATTGGTGTTTAAGGTCACATACTTATGCACAATGGCTAATCGTGACTGTGACAGTTTTACGGGTGGAGGAAGCTGGACTATCCGGAGAGAACAACCGAGCATCGACGAGCAACTGTCAGCTTCTCTGTTCAAGCTCCGCTCAAGCAGGGTTACAGCGGTTGAAGACGTGCACTATTGACGTGCAGTACGCCTTAGTACACGGCGTCATCGAGTCCCCATGTAGGCAATCGGGATAAAGTGCCTTGCCCAAGGACACAACGCTGGTCGTCCCGGACGGGAATCGAACTCGGGACCTCTAGCATAGAGGTCCAACAGTGTACCACTGAGCCACCGCGCTCCCTAATGAAAAGGTGTATGAATGTATTGTTGCAATGGACTATTTCTGTTAATATATCAATTAAACAAGTTAAGGGGTCGTCCAACAAAACGTTTTAATTTTTTGAAAATTTCAACAATGCCCAACTATGAATTGAAGTGGTGAATAGCGACCTATTATGTACCACAATAATGACAAAAATACACAAAACTTGCAATTAACTACTTTTTCAACAAAAAATATATTTTTTGGCTTTTGCAGACAAAGAACTTGCCAGCCGCATTAGTAACCGACATGTATAACAAGAAACAGATCGATAGATCTGTTCTCTGAGTTGTAAATAAAAGACTTTACACTCCATACCAGGAGAAAGCATATTCATCATTTCATCACCTATGTGTTGAAAACTCTCAGAGGGAACTGAACGACTACGAAATATAGATTGTGTTGGGAAAACATGCTTGTTTTGATCACGTGAATTTTCGGCCAAGTTTGGAAACGCTTTAGTTTCCAAAGATATGAACTCTTCAAAAATTGCATTGCTGTTTTCGAATCTGTTGGCGATGCAATATATACTACTCAAAGTTTGCTAAACACCAAATATTTGACACATCTTTTTGAAATTTGCTTGTAACATATTTGCGATATTTTTAGTGGATATGATTGAGGAATGTATTGAGATGGTTCCCAGTGTTTACATTAGCTCTCTTGACAGGCAGACTTTTCGTGACAGTCATGGAAAGAATGTTCCCCTTGATTTTCATGATGTTTTCGTGTACTGTCGACATGTACATGACATTTGAAGGGTATTCAATCTTCATTTCAACACAAACCCATGTGATTTAATGATTGAATACGGCAAATGCAAATGTAAGAAGACATTTGCCTGAAGCAGAAATGTGGCAGGTTGTAGGGATGGTGGAGCAAGGGGCTACCCATCGTCAGATTGGTGAAGCCCTTGGTGTGCACCATACGGTGATCACCAGAGCCTGGGCTCTGCAGTATAGCACACCAGCAAGAGGGCATGGTGGTGGCAGAGGCAGGGCAACATCTGCAGCTGAAGACCGGTTTTTGATCATTCAGGAACCGCTTTGCCACAGCAACCCAGCTTCGCAGTGACCTTTATAATGCATCCGGGGTAAATGTTTCGACGCAGACTATCCGGGCAAGGTTGCACGAAGGTGGTCTACGATCGAGAAGACCATGTATTCGCATTCCGCTGTCCCAGAACCAACGCCAGGCACGATATGAATGGGCCATGGACCACGTTAGATGGACCAGAGAAGATTGGCGACCTGTCCTTTTTACAGAAGAGTCAAGGTACTGCCTAGACCACACAAATTTGCGTTCTATGGTATGGAGAAGACCAGGAGAGCGATTTCATGCAGCCAACATTGCTGAGCATGACCGCTATGGTGGAGGGTCAATCATTGTCTGGGGCGGCATCAACAGGGATGGACGCACAGAACTCTGCGTCCTTGAACGTGGTACATTGACTGCACAGCGGTATATTGATGAGATCCTGAATGTCCACGTCAGATTGTATGCAGGTGCAGTGGGTGATAGATTCATTCTGATGGACGATAATGGCCGTCCTCATGTTGCCCATGCTGTCGAGGAGTACTCACAGAGGGAGGGGATTGGGCGTATGGACTGGCCAGAAAGATCCCCTGACCTCAGTCCAATCGAACATGTCTGGAATGAGTTGCAGCTTGCAATTTCAGCCCGTCCAGTCCAGCCAAGAAGTGTCCAGGAGCTTTGTATCATGTTGAATCAA
Source organism: Pictodentalium vernedei (assembly GCA_031216915.1). Lineage (NCBI taxonomy): Eukaryota > Metazoa > Mollusca > Scaphopoda > Dentaliida > Dentaliidae > Pictodentalium > Pictodentalium vernedei. The sequence goes on from CM062295.1 coordinate 333,716,409, forward strand.
GAATGGAACAACATCCCACAAAGGACCACTAGGAACCTGATTGGGAGCATGAGAAGACGTTGTCAAGATGTAATTAACAGTAATGGTCTCATACTCCATATTGAACCCATACCAGTTCGCTCCGTCAACTTTTTGGAAAATTTGAAAAATTTCCTCTTTTAACAATAATATCCATTTTCCAAGGTTAATGTCATAATAATAAATAAGGTCAAACACAAATAAAATCTTAATTTCTGTACTTAAATCATCAAAGATATAATTAAATAAAAAGTATATATACTTTTCGTTACAATATTCCAACTAAAACGTGAAACAGGTAGTTGGATATACGTGGTGCTCAGCAAGCTTTGAGTAGTCCATCCAACGTGGTCCCTGGCCCATTCATATCGTGCCTGGTAGTGGTTCTGGGAAGGCGGAATGCGAATAAAACAAGCTATTAATTGAAAATAGAATATGTTTTCATATTTGGAATTCACTAAGAAAATAAAAAAAAGCAATCAGGGATCTTAAGCTGAGTTTCAATGCTTTTTGAGAATAGTATGTGCTGGTTTTGACCATTACACTGGGTAAAGAGTTTAGATGAGATTTACATCAAGGCTGTACAGTGCACAGGGTTCGTTACTCATTTAATAATGATTTTTTTTTATAATCAGAAAGTTTGACTAACCCTGTGCAATGCAAAGGGTTAGTCACACTTTCTGGTCATAAAAAAATGATAACTGCTATATCACACACTACATGAAAATATACAGTGACTAAATGCTGCAGAAAGCACAGGGGTAGTTGTTTACATGTTACATGGGGAGGAGCAGGATTCAAGGAACTAACTGAAATACTTATACTGGATTGTGGACATTTTTTAAAGTGAATTCCAAAAATGAAAACATATTCTATTTTCAATTAATAGCTTGATATAAATGGTCTTCTCGATCGGAGACCACCTTCGTGCAACCTTGCCCGGATAGGCTGCGTCGAAACGTTTACACCGGATGCATTCGGAAGCTCACTGCGAAGCTGGGCTGCTGTGGCAAAGCGGTACATAATCAAAAACCGGTCTTCAGCTGCAGATGTTGCCCTGTCTCTGCCACCTCCATGCCGTCTTACTGGTGTGCCATACTGCTGATATCTTGCTCATGCTCTGGTGATCACCGTATGGTGCACACCAAGGGCTTCACCAATCTCGGGATGGTTAGCCCCTTGCTCCACCATCCCTACAGCCCGCCACATTTCAGCTTCAGACAAATGTCTTCTCACATTTGCATTTGCCAAATTCAATCATTAAATCCCAAGGGTTTGTGTTGAAATGAAGACTGAATACCCTACACATGTCATGTACATGTAGACAGTACACGAAAACATCATGAAAATCAAGGGGTACATGCTTTCCATGACTGTCACGAAAAGTCTGCCTGTCAAGAGAGCTAATGTAAACACTGGGTACACCTCATTACATTCCTCAATCATATCCACCAAACATATCGCAAATATGTCACAAGCAAATGTCACAATGATGTGTCAAATATTTGGTGCTCAGCAAACTTTGAGTAGTATAACATACGCTGCATTCATTGGAAAATATTCAACTGACAACGTAATAGCTGCGAGGTACAGTCCATAGCAGCAATGTTAAATCCAGAGACTGTAGAAAGTTATGCAAGTTTCAGCAAATTTCTTCCTCGCAGAACCGCATTGTGTGTAAGATGGAACCACGTCGATTTTGTTCGCTGTTAGCACCAAAAGGTTGCAAAAATCTATGTGTATTGTGCAATCTGTTGACCGAAATAGCACGGAGCCACCTGGTGGGCAAAATCACCCGAATTACCGAATGAGTTTTGAAGTAAACGAATTTAATAAACAACATTATTGCTATATTGTTGAGACCTGTAATTCACTGCTTATTATTTATCATTAGTAAGCAGATCAGTTATATTATTATTAAACATATTTTATTTGTTATAACAAAATGGATTGGATAACAAGTGCCGAGCACTTAGATAAATAGACAGAGCTGCACAAGTGTTTGAATGGGTTAATGTTTATCGCACGAGTTTGGTTTGGCGCAAGAATACCACGAAGAGGCGAAGCCTCGATTGGTATTCTGCGCCAAACCAAACGAGTGCGATAAACATTAACCCATTCAAACTCTTGTGCGGTTCTGTATTTATTACACACGTCTGGACTTTTTAAAACAGCTCCTGTTCTCCAACATAAAATGAGAAATAAACCACATTTCGGAAGCGTTGATGAAATGAAATCGCCCAATCTGAAACAGAAAAAAGAGAAAGCCACACAAACTGGGGACCAGTCTAAAACATTACCTCCAAGAACGATTTCGAAGCGTTGCCGTTTCGAGGAGTAAACTTGCTGTGAAATATGCGTTTTAAGTGCATTTTCGATTATTGGAATGATTTCATGTATCTAATTTTCATAGAGACAAACGTGCTGTGACATTAGAGATATAAGTATGTTTCAAGAATAACGAGTTTAGCCAGAAATGCAGAACTTGAGATTGGAAGTGACGTTCTAAATATAGCAAATGGTAAATCCCAGAATTTTGTTTAACAAGTCAGTCAACATGCAGGCCATTTTCAAACATGTATGATCTGAACCTGACAGTGACATCGTTGCCCAACACAGTGGCTGCAGAACCAGGCCGAGAACAAAAACATGTTCGTCAGTAAAAAGTTACCGTTGTTGCGAAAATCACAAAGGGTTCATTTTAATGAAACTAAATGATAAATCCACGTGAAACTTTAAAAGTGGATGTTTGTTTCTTTGCTTTGAAGTTTTGTGGTTCAAGCATCTATAGGTAGTAGTGGTACGTGGAGAGTGGATTGGCACTAAATCATCCATGGAGTGGAGATATCGCCAAGGAATCACTCAAATTACGCACACATAAATGATAAATTACAAGTGCACAAAAAGCACATGTAATGTTTCAGCTAATGGACCTCTGGTCCAGGCTTAACCCGGAGATTCATTGGTTGAAACTTTGCTTGTGACATGTATAATTTAAGCCACTTCCCAGTGCATGTATAAATATTACTTAAGTATATTAATAACAAACACATAAATAGGGGGCCATCATTAATGAAAAGTGAGGAAGTGAGGGACACCATTAAACCGTTTATATCCGGTGCGCGGAGGAGTGGAGAGGGGGTGGGGTGCAGGGGAATGATGGCCTTCTCTTATGAGAACGGTGACAAACCAGCGGCTGGTCGAGGAGTTATTAATATTAATATTAATATTAACTGGTAAAGTGCTGAGTTTTTTGTGACAAGAAATCAAAGCCTATCATATACTGCTCTATTACATTTAACTGGATAGTGCCTTATAGGCACTATCCAATTAAATGTCAGAGAGCAAGGTATTGTATAAAAAATCTGATTCATATCAGGGACAATAAAGGCTTCCTCAGGCAGAATGTAGCTACAGACAGTTTTTGCCTGTCATTTTTAGTAAAGCCCAAAATAGGGCTTCCAGCACTCTACCAGTTAATAACATTATTATTTGGATTTCAACCATACATTTCTGCAATTTAATGGTACAAGTATCAAAGTTTTACACTAAAACCCAAATATGAACTGGAAATGATAACTTTCATCAACTGAGTGGATACATTCATTACTGGAACTTGCTTATTTTTTATGACAGTTCAGTTTGTTGGTGAAATTTTATTTGATGTCTGTGATGTGACATTAAAAGAAATGTTAAATGCTCCACCACTAATATTGGCACCAGAAAATAAACCGTTAGCTAAATTTTCATATCCAACCAACTTTTGCCCACTATCACTTTGTGCTACTCTCACACTTTTCTCATTCGACACACATGATACAGAATTGGCTTTATTTGATGCATGTATGCTGGGGGCAGACTTTGTTTCCTCTGGATGTGGGTGAGGGTTAATTTCATGCTGTTGCGCCTCCTGTAAAATACTACACATTTCTTTCTGTTGCTGTAGAGATGCTGTTGCATAATTATTTATACTGTTCACATTTTTGTGACCAGAGAGTTGCATTATTGTTGTGGGGGCACCCCAGCATGGAGCAGGTTTGTGCACATTGTTTTCCGCAAAGAATGGTTAGTTTTCCTCCCTTTTAACCCGGCTTGTGTAGCCATAGTTTTCATCATGGTGCGCAGTTTATTTATCCCGACAGGTTGTGACTTGTACCAGTGAGACTTTTCATTTTTTTTGTAGTTGTAATTTACAGCTATATAGAAAGGTGATCCAGTGTGCTTCATATTATCTTGTCTCTGAAAAGCATATTTTTTATAGGCTTCTATTGGGCATAGTGTTTTGTCATCACTGGGGAATATTTTAGGATCAAATGCCCTGGTAGTTGTATTTCCGTCTCTTGTATTTGTTGAACGCTCCCTGAATTCTAGAAACTCGTTTCCATTACTGTCAGATTTTAGTTCAATGTCCCCCATTTTAACTGACGGTTTTCATCACATCCCCTAAATCCCATAAGTTTTGTTATGTTAAACCACATCAAGTTCAAAAGAGCATTAGGGTCATGAAGTCCAATAACTTGAGTATCCCTTAATTTTTTTTCCTCTGAAGCTGTCAATGTCTCAGCTTTATTTTCTTTATTTCCCATTCCCTTTTGTTTGAGCTCCTTTCTTCTCGCTTTCAGAACCTCACGACTCATCTTAAAAAAAATCAGATTTCAGAATACTGTGTTCATAATTTTGGTCACACAGGTATCTTTCTATAGATCTATGATAACTTGTTAATGAATCTGGTTCATCCTTTTTCAATGTTAAAATGAATGTTCCTATTAAGGCATCAAGTTCTTTGGGTGGTATCAAATGAACATCCCTTTTTTCATGAGGAGCCACTTCTCCCAGCCAGTTTTTGAATTTTCGCATTGAGGATTCTGTTTTTTTAACAGTATTGGGATTTTTCTTATCATCAATGTATTTTTTTTAGATCTTTAATATTTGCTGACACTTGAAACTCAGTTGTCTGAGAATGTTTTGGACTTTTCTCAGTAGAATGGCACTGGAATTTGGATGGTAATTTTGGGGCACAGTGTGTGTTATTGGCAGTGGCAGTGCTACTGCTCGAGTTATTGTCACTCTTACTCTCAGTTTCAAAGCTTTCATCGAATATAAAGGGAGGTAACAGATAAACAGAGAGTCTCTGGAAAATCGGTTATTAAATATGTAAATTTTTTAAAGAATTGGGTGATGGATCGTCGTTATCGTGTGCAGAGAAGATGTTATGACAGCTTGATGTGTCGATTTCGGAGGAAAATGTCTAGAATCTAGATTGGTAAAAATGTTTATTTGTCCGTGATCTGACTGCTTTTCCAGTATTTCGTGTCATATTTAAGTGTACTGTCAATCTCCATATCATTCCCAGCAGGTATCTGGTAAGGTGTAACACAAACAGATTGTGCGTGAAACTGAACTGATCTCAATAACATGGAACATAGAAGTGTAATCAGTGAGAATTGTGTCAGCTTGGGTTAACGGTACCCTTATTGATTCATTAAACTGTTGGAAGGTGTTTGTCACTTTGTCACTTATTATCCTTGTTTGCGTTGCAACGAATTAACCATTTAACCATTTGGAGACGGGTATTTTGAAAAGGAAAACGTTGTGAACTCGAACTTGAAAATGAGCCAAGCATCAAGGAGAAGTATGGCTTCTGCCTCTGCCTCTGCAGCCGCTAAGGCTGGTCGTAAATCTTCAGAAAGAGCGAAAACTGTTGATCCTGAAACAAAACAACAAAAGCGAACCTGTCCGGAAGAGAGTTTTTCTAGTGAATATTCTAACTCTATGCGAGATTCCACATTGCTGGACCTATCAGAACAGGTGAAGACGATATCCGAGAAAATTGACACATTTCCTACCAAGTCTGACATCAGTAACATAATCGACGCACTATTGACTGAGAAACTGGAAAATCAAAGGGATGCTATTACGTCTCATTTCAGTGATATAATAGAACAACTGGAGAGTAAAGTAGAGTCTGCATTGATTGAAAACTCACTTATGCGGGAAGAGATTGATCATTATAAGGCAGAAAATACAGTGTTGCAAAAGGGATACGAAAAGTTAAAGGAAGAAACTAGATGTCTCCAACAGGAAATTAACAGATCAGAACAATATTCTAGGAAAGTAAATATTAAAATCCTGGATTTGGAAGAAAGGGAAAACGAGAATCTCGCAGAACGTTTATGTGAAATTGTGAACACCAACAACAACAAGGAAAATATCCACATCACGCCTGACGACATCATAGCCGCACACCGTTTGCCCTCGAGAGTACCCAATGCTACTAAACCATGTATTGTGAAATTCCTACGAAATGATACAAGGAATAGGGTATTCAGGATTAGAAAGGAACTCAAATACACAACAAAAAACAATCAAGTCCGTCAACTGAAAGTTCGAGACGATTTAACCAGAAATAATGTGGAACTAATAAATAATCTCTATAGACACGAAAAAATAGAGTTCGCATATCACAAAAACGGGTGTGTGTGGGGCAAGCTCCACACAGGCAAGCGGATCAAGTTTGAAATATTGGAAGATATTGACTCAAAAATTAATAATTCATAATCTTCCCAGGAGGTCGCTCATATCTTACAATATATCTCATAATAAAAAACATAATGTCACACGAAATGCTTATTTTGCAGCTAGTCGTTTTGGACGGACACTGGGTCTCCTCAACAATTAGCAATAAGTTGCTTAATTTTTCATAATTTATTACATTTTTTATTTAATTTAATTTTTTTTTTTTTTTTTTTTTTTTTTTTTATTATTATTATTCTTTCTATCTCCAAGCCAGTCCAAGGTTTCAACGCTGCTATTATTAGAAAATAAGATGAAACGTTCAATTCCTAACAGTATCTTCATCATTTCTATCGCGGGACAATTCGGAATTGGTACTTATCGGCATCGTGGCCAAAATAAGCCGTAAAAGCGTTCCTCTTAAGGACCGCTGCTCACTAGATGAGATGTGGGCGTAGCCTGGGGTGAGATGAAGGTAGAAACGGCAGTGTGCCAGGTTTGTGGGCTATGCCAGGGAGGCACTAGATTCGGCGTGTAGGCTACAGTGTGATGTTTCTAAATGTGTTTTTTGACGCGGTGAATCGCTGTGTCAGAGCTATAAGGGATGACTTGGTGTTCTACCTAGCTCTTTGGACTCTGTGTGTCCGGTGGAAGTCATTGCACAAAGATAAAACTTCATAACGTAGCCGAATGTCATACAGAAAGAAGATATCTTTGACTTCGAATTTGTCGCATCGCACCTTTGTTACCGTGTCGCACCTCTGTGCAGCGGCCCTTGATATGAAGCGGAAATCTGTAAAAACGTATGAAGGCTTCATTCCCTCTCACACGAATAGAAATTCTGGGGTTCTTTTTTTCTCTTTTTCGATATGAAGCGGAAATCTGTAAAAACGTATGAAGGCTTCATTCCCTCTCACACGAATAGAAATTCTGGGGTTCTTTTTTTCTCTTTTTCGAGGTTCAAAAAGGAACGGCTAATATTGTTAAAACGTTTTCAAGCGATTTTCTTTCTTTTATTATTCTCCCCTTTCTTTGAATTTCAGAAAAGCACAACTCCACTTCAGCTAGTCTTGCAATATCTTAAATTGGACTTACCTCTCTCTTTCTTTCACTTTTAGCTAAATATGGTGTGGAGGTGGGGGGGGGGGGGGGGGGTCTGCAGCGGAGTGTTTGCCTACTATGATTGTTGAACAACCAAATGACCCCCCCCCCCCCCCCCCTCCTCGCCTCAATATTCTTCATACACAATAGAACAGTTGCTGTATTCGGCAGGTTTCTTTATTTGAATAAACTTGTACGTCGAAAAATTACCCCGCTAGTCACCAAACTCCTCGTGTTGATTGACCGATTTGTGCTCAATACATCCAATACAGGTAATTAATCTAGTATATCTTGTTTGGCAGAGCTCTGTAAGCTGTGATTAGATGGAAGGGAGGCACAGTTGGAATACAGTAAATGTGACCAAATACACTTGATTGACCAATTAGGCCTCAAAACATTCATTTCAGATAGTTACTCTTTTGTGTCTTGTTTGACTGAACCCCATAAGTCATGTGGAATAAGACATGGAATACTAAATGCTCAGTTTATCTTAATAATACAGGGAAGTAAGCAAATTCCTGTTAACTGAATACTCCTGTTAACTGAACAATTTTTACTTGCATGATTGCTTTTCTATTAACAAGTTTCAGGTTCCACTCTACGTGTATAATAAGTGTATCTACGTTATGTTTCGATGTGAAAGTTCTATTTGTTTATATGTATGCGCTCAACTTGTATAGTTCAATTTGCATCACAAAAACGTTGACACATAAGAAGGGAGCGCAGCTGTGATGTAGCATGTTGCTGGTCTTTGGATGGTGATGGTGATGATAATAATGATAATGATAATGATGGTTATTATTATTGTTGTTGTTATTATTATTGTTGTTTTGTTGACTATGACTGTTGAAGTACCAAATGCCCCCCCCCCCCCCACTCCCCAACCATTCCACACACAAAACAGCATTTGCTATGCTCCACGGGATTCCATATCTACCATAATCTGGGGATGTATTGATTGTAGCTCTTTCCAACAACCCAGCTCTGTATAGCGCTCACTTCTATAAAAGAAGATTAATCAAATACAAATACTTTATGTTTACTCCCAAGTCGGGCAGGAATTTCGTCGGGCATGGTCCCTGGACAGTGCCTGGTGGATTTCCTGCCCGACATGGGCGATCTATAACTGGATCCAAGCAGTTGCAGTAACAGAAATAACAGTAGAAATTGTTGTAATAACAACAAACGATAGAATAAATTGAGATTGCTGTGTCCAAAAACGGGGACCATGGGTCATCATCGGAGCGAGCACGGCGGAATTGCTCCGTTTCTTCTTGCTGGCTCCTTCGCTGCGCTCGCTCGGGCGGTCACCTTTGTACAACTCAGTATGTCTAATTATTATCGGTGAAAGCTCGTAAATATTATAAAGAAAATGATACTGCTGTTGGTAAACTTTCAGCCAACAGGCATCCAGGTTTAACCATGAAGTGCATTGTCTAAAACTTTACTAGTCCTTCTTATGTGGTGTCGTTGCAGTTGATATTTAACGTTCAGGAGGAAACGCCAGTCTGTGATTTATTAGAGGTAGTCCACACACATCTTGTGATGTGCTGTCTATGGAGAGTAATCTAATTACTATGACACCCATAGAGTGGATTTCCCGTCAGGTAATTATTTTAGTTTCCCATCAAAGCATGGTAAGCACAATTAAAGCTTCAGCTAAAGGACCATCAATTTAAAAATGACTTTTAACCCAACAAACAAAAAACTTAAAGGCCTTACTATAAATACTTCTAATTTAAAAAGTATTCAAGTATTCAAAGATGTATTTATGAATACATTGTAATGTATTTGTATTCGTGTTCAAATGCATTTGAAAATTTAGTATTCTTATTCGTGTTCGAATACATGTACAAAGTACTCACCCAAGCCTGCTGTGATGTAACATGTTGCTGGTCCATGGATGGTGATGATAATAATGATAATGATAATGATAATGCTGGTTATTATTATTGTTATTGCTATTATTGTTATTGTTATTATTATTATTAGATGTGACTGTGTGATTGTTGAAGTAACACCCCCCCCCCCTTCTGCACGCAAAACAACATTTGCTATGCTCCGCGGGATTCCTTATCTACCATAATTTGGGGGAAATATTGAATGTAGCTCTCTTTCCAACAACCCAGCTCTGTATTGTACTCACTTCTATAACAAAAAGATAAAAAACAGAAAGATTTTATGTCAAATCCCATGTCGGGCAGGAATTCCGTCGGGCATGGTCCTGGGACTATGCATGGGGGACTTCCTGCCTGACATGGGTTCTGTATTGTGCTCCCTTCTATTAAAAAAAAAAAAAAAAAAAAAAAAAAGATAAAAAAATACAAAGATTTTATGTCAAATCCCGTGTCGGACAGGGATTCCGACGGGCATGGTCCTGGGACTATGCCTGGTGGACTTCCTGCCTGACATGGACGATCCATAATTGGATCCAAGCAGTTGCAGTAACAGAATTAATAGTAAAATGTATTGTAATAAGAACTAACAATAGATAAACTGAGAATGCTGTGTCCAAAAGCTGGGACCATAGATCACCATCGGATTGAGCACGATGGAATTGGTCCGTTTGTTCTTGCTGGCTCCTTCGCTGAGCTTGCTACGATGAGGGGTCATTCAAAAAATGAATAAACTTAGTTAGCCAAGTAATTTGTTTGCCAACGTCGCCCGCCTTTCATGCTGGTTAAAGGTTAAGCTTCTATGAGTTATGTCAAACCAGCTGCTACCAACGGGCAATACGTTTTTTCCATGTTTTCTCCTAGTCCACCTTTTATCCATGTCCCCCCCCCCCCCCCAGTCTACCTTTTATCATTCTTTTCATAAATAAAAACACTTAATAATACTGTGATTGCTTATGGGGTCCACCTTGAGCAAGGAGGGTAAGAGATGAAGAAAGTTGAACTATCGATTCTGATCAATTTCCTCTCATGAGGTGTGAGAAAAGTTTAATGATCTTCCAAACTGAGACAAGGGACCCAACCGATATGAGCTTCCTTTCCTCCAATTCGTGTTTCCTCCAAGCTGCATTAAATCACATTTTCAGTCTACCCTCTATTCAACGCCGATCGGTGTTTTTTATGTTCCTACAGCTAAGAACTGTCCCAATCCCCTCGACGACATCACTCGACTTTTTAATCAGATTCTTTCCTATGTTTGCTATTAATCTTTTTATAATCATGTTCTTCTCTTTATTTGTTATCTACCATATCATCATTCCTACACTATCTCAGACTGTAAAAAACATAAAGCTAATTTCTTCAATTTATTTTTCACAAAATATTAATCGTCTTGAGAGTCAACGTCTAAAATGTACAATGAAGACTTCAATGGACATTAATCAATCCATTTCTGGTGTTAGAATGGAATCAGGTGGCAGTATTGTGAACAATGGCGGGTAACTTAACCCTGGACGAGATCCAGACAAGTGTGGAATACGACTCTACCGCCCATATAAATTCCATTAATAATACATTAATCGATGTAGATGACTCTCCATATAATAATATTGAAACAAACTGTACATATTACCGGCCCGATGAATTTCTCTCAGTATTTGAGAACATCCACAAATCATTTTCCCTATTTCATATTAACTGTCAAAGTCTGAATGCCCATTGGGACTCGCTGCATGAGCTGCTTTTTAACCTTCAAGGAGAACATAACATGTTTGATGTTATAGGTCTAACTGAGACCTTCCAAATTCCCCCTAATACATCCTATAAATTGGAAGGCTACCACCCCCTAGTAAAAAACACTCGTCCCGAAAACGACGACGGTAGGGGTGGTGTGGGACTCTTCATCAGGGAAGATACGGAGTTTAAAATTCTTCACAATTTATCAGTCTTTATTCCTCACATATTTGAATCTCTCTTTGTGGAAATTAAAGTAAGAAACTCACGAAACATAGTTGGAGTAATATATAGACCTAACACGCCACCCAAAGCTGACCTGGATCTTTTTCTTACGAAATTAAACTATATAACTGATAATTTAAATCACAGCTGTAAGAAATCCTACATAATGGGGGACATGAATATCGACCTTTTAAAATCGGAATCTCATCTCAAAACAAAAACCTACACAGATCTAATGTTTAGTCAGGGCTTCATACCCTTCATCACTAGACCTACAAGACTTACGAATAGTTCAGCGACTATTATTGACCACATTTTCTCAAATAATATCATCACCAAAACACTGTCAGGAATAATCATAACCGATGTTTCTGACCATTTTGGCATCTTTCACCTTGAAACTATTCCAAAGAGGTCAAAAACACAATCCCACGTTCTGAAGCGGAAAATTAATACTGAGAGTATTGCAAATTTCAGAGCCATTCTTGCAGAATGCGATTTCTCCCCAACCATGGGATCTAGCTGCCCCGACTTTGCTTATGATACATTTATGAATATATACCTTAACGCATTTGAGGTTGCATTCCCACCAGAGCTAGCTAGACTAAATAAGCGGCGGATAAAACGGCAACCGTGGATGACGAAGGGATTAATAATCTCATCAAATAACAAAGCAAAATTTTATAATAAAAAAATAAAAAAGCCGACCGATATAAATACCCAAAACTACAAAAACTACTGTAGAATTTTCAATAAAATTAAAAAACAGAGTAAAGCCATGTACTATAGGAAAATACTGAATGAATCTAAGTATAACATTCGTGACACCTGGAAAATTTTGAATGAAACAATTAGAAAAACAAAACAGACATCAAAACTACCCTCTTTCTTCGTTCAAGAAAATCAGGAAATGAATGATCCACATAAGATAGCCCAAGAATTCAACAATTTTTTTGTAAACGTAGGGCGGCGAACATGCGAAAATATAGGAAATGCTAAAAAATCATTCCGTGACTACATGAAAACTCCCATTACGAACAACTTCTTCATAAGTCCGACATGTATTAATGAAGTCCTACATGTGGTTAATTCACTCAAATTTAAAACAAGTAAAGATTGGAATGATATAAGTACGGAACTTTTAAAAAAGACAATAGACCTAATAGGCGATCCCTTAACACACATTTTCAATTGTTCATTTGCGGAGGGAATATTCCCAAGCAAAATGAAAATTGCCAAAGTAATCCCGATTTTAAAATCAGGCGATGAACACACTTTCACGAACTACAGACCTATCAGCTTGCTGCCAACTTTCTCAAAAGTACTTGAAAAACTTATGTCAACTAGATTAATCAATTTTTTGGACCATTTTGGTATTTTGAATCCTAATCAATATGGCTTTCGGAAAAAACATAGCACTATCCATCCAGTGCTGCATCTACTAAAACACATTGGACAGGAAAACAATAAGATCAGCAAAGATACCACGCTGGCTGTCTTCTTGGACCTATCAAAGGCTTTTGACACATTACAGCATGACATCTTATTGAGTAAACTGAATAGCTATGGTATAAGAGGATTAACGAACGACTGGTTCAAAAGCTACTTGTCCGGTAGACAACAGTATGTTAGCTATAATGACAACAGATCTGAAATGGCTGAAATAACACGTGGCGTCCCTCAGGGATCAGTTCTTGGCCCAATACTTTTTTTGTTATATATCAATGACATTTCTGAAGCATCTTCATTAAACCTCCTCGTGTTTGCTGATGATACAACAGCATACTCATCAGGTCCCGACACTTGCGTACTGGCCGGTTATATAAATAAAGAACTTGAAAAGATTTTTGATTGGTGTTGTGCGAACCAGTTAGCCCTAAATGCCAGAAAAACCAAATATATTTTGCTCAACCCAAACCAAAGTAACAGACAAAGATCAGTTAAACCAAATATCTTTATAAACAATGAGAAAATAAGTACTGTAGGATCAGAGGAAACTGAAAAAGCGATTAAATTTCTAGGAATACATATTGATGAAAACTTAACATATAAGGACCACGTAAATAAACTTTGTTCTAAAATTGCATATGCAAATTTTGCCCTAAATAAGGTGAAGACTATATTGCCAACGGATGTCATGCGAACACTGTACCACGCACTAATACATAGTCACCTGGTATATGGAATTCATATCTGGGGAAATTCGAAGGCAATGAACAAGGTGTTGTTGCTCCAAAAACGTGCTCTGCGTATAATACATAACAAACGTTATAATGCCCACACGGATCCACTGTTCTTAAAAAGCAGAATATTGAAAGTGAGCGACTTATTTAAACTCCATGCGAACCTATTTGTTTTTGACTTTCTCAATGGTAACCTCCGTCGATCTTTCGAAAACTTCTTCGGTCATGTCAGCAATCGATCAACTAGGAACAATAGACAATGTAGTACACTAACAGTTGAACGAACAAGAACTAAAGCCCTAGATAGGTTCCCAAATTATGCTTATCCAAAATTATGGAACGACCTAAACTGTGAACTACGTGCGATAAGAAGCAGAAACTTGTTAAAAAAAGAAATAATGAATAAAATACTCGCGTCATATCCGGGTACTGTAGAATGTAACAATCCGTATTGCCCAGACTGTAACCCATAAGTTAACCCTTAGGATCATAATTACTACATATCTTATATATTACATCTTGCATTTAATCAAGTCTGGTATTCTCGTCATATCGCACCTCACGCTTCCCATCCACTCCCTCCAGCTTGAAATATATTTTATATTTCGGTAAATAAAACTGTTTTGTTTCCTCTAAATAACCACCTCAAGGGCCGACGTTTAAAAACAGGATGATCCAAGGCGTGAGTTGGGATGAATTTGTAGACACTAGCCACCTGATTCCGATCGATTACGATTGCAAAGAGGTCTTGTTAAATTTACTAATACTTGTATGAAGTATTCAAAATTAATGTTGTTAACAGTCTGAGTGTGTGCCAAATGCACTTTTGGTTCTATAGGGGATGACAGGTAGACAGCCAATCTGGCTATGTCATCCCCTGGGAGTATACATATTTACGTCAATAATGTTTCTGTAAATTTGGTCATTGTTTTCTGTGTTGCATGATGTATTATGTGTGCTCCTAATAAAGTATCTATCTATCTATCTATCTCATCTGTAAAGTCTAATTCCATGAGAGCATCTTCATCATTGAATTCTAACATATAGCTATCTAAATTACTCTCATTTTCCCAATTTTCATCATCAGAATTCGTTAAATTTAAATTAAAATTTCCATATTCACTTTTTTGCGATGCAAACTCGGCCATCGTTTTTGTGTCGGAACTGTATTTGCAGTCGACAAATCATCGCCTCGTTAATTTCGACGCTGAAATACGGGGCACTGAAGAACCCGTAATTTGATGAAAATAAACGAATGACAGATAATCTTTTTTTATTGAAAGAATGAAAGGGTAACACCATTATTTGAATTTTTTAATGTTTAAATCCGATTTTTTAACATTTGGCTCTGTTGATTTACGAAGCAATTGCGTCACTCAAACCCTGACCTATTTTATTCTTAGATTTTCCAGCAGCTAAAAATACATGGCCGGGTCGACCGCAACGTCGAGATATGATTGGTCAACTTTGCAGAAAAGAGAACCCCAGAATTTACGACTGGTTCTCTTTCTGCATTTGTAGTTCAGAAAAAGTGCGAAAAGCTGTATTGCAGACGTGTGCAATAAGACTTTAGTTTTATTTCACAATCTGGAATGTCGGAAACGAGCGGTAATTTTACATAGGTGTGTAATAATATCCCTTCCTTAATATACATTTGAAAATTTCAGATTATGTTTACAAATATTTACAAAAAGTCACCAAAATGTGCATGCAATGGCAAAGCAAACTTATGAATAATTAAAACAATATTGTGTATGTACACTCTTCAAGATGGATGTTGGTAGGTATTCGACTTCACAAGAGTCAGAACAGATAGGCGAGAGGAAGGAGAGCAAAAAGGTGAACGGTGAACTGCCACATCGCAACACTGCTGGACTTGGTCAACTAGCCAACGTGTCATATCACGGTACAATCGCGATTCCAGCGGAACCGCGATTTAGATGGAGCCCCGTTACCACTGCTATAGCCAGGGCATACAGGACGAACATGCGGAATGCACAAAGCTGTAACTGAAGGAAATGGAAGTGAAAATGAAAATGGACACTCATGTTATAGGACATTTGGCTGGGAAGATGTTGACAGACTAGTCTGCCTGATTGCGGTCCAGTCTTAAAATCTCTTCCTGGCCTTAATGAAATTTTGTACACTTCGAAAAAGGTGGATGTTGACGGATTCTGGTAGGTTGGGGATACCATAAAGAAGATCGTTGATCGATCTTATTGTAAGATGCGCAAGATTTCTCTGTAGGACTAGTCTTTCGTTTGAATAGTTATTACAGTCGAAAAGGTAATGGTTCGCGTCTTCATTCTCGTAGCCACACGAACAGATAGGTGTATCATAGACGTAGTTGGAGTATTTATCATAATTTAGGTCGCTACACGAATTTCGCAACTTGCAGTGTATAATATTGATGGCTCTATCGCCATTGTTAAAGTACTTAGGTGGTCTACATGCGCCACTATTAAAATATTTGAGAAAGTTATTCAGTGAACTCGATTGTCTTATTTCTTGGGGTAATGCATTCCATTCCGATATACATGAGGGGATAAATGAGCGCTTAAATGTTGCCGTGTGCGTAAGTGGTAATTGAAAATTAGTGTGCGACCGGGTGCTATACGTGGAAATATCATCGAAGGTCCGTGGCAATAAGCCAGAGAGATATGTGGGGGCCTGATTATTTACGATTTTAAAAAACGTTTTTCATTTTGTGGAGATGACGTCTCTGCGCAAGGGTTTCCCAACCAAGTTCTGCAAATAGAGCAGATACTGGGGTTGATCTCGTTAGACCGGATATTATTCTCGCTGCATCCGCGTGGATTCTATCCAATTTGGTAAGTTGGTAGTCGGGCGCACAGGCTCACACCACATCGGCGTTTTCTAAGATAGGGAGTATAAATGATTTGTATAACGTTTCCAGGCTTTTTCGACCTAGAATATACTTTAATTTTCGTAACTGAGACAGTCTGGAATTAGCCTTTTGCCATAATCTATTAATTTGGGCATTCCAGTTTAAGTCCCCATGTAAAGATAGGCCGAGGTGGATGTGAGACTTTTCCATTTCGAGTAGCGTGTCACCATACATTACCATACTGCTTACATTAACACGTTTTTGGTGATTAAAACAGTTTCAGTTTTTGAATTGTTAAATGTAACAACCATGCGTTTGCCCATTCGGAAACGGCCGCAAGGTTTTCATTACACTTTAAAACAATATCGTCCAGTTCAAATCCAGTTTCTGTTATACTTGTATCATCCGCAAATAGTCTACAAGCATCCGGTGCATTTAAATTTTCAGAAATGTCATTTATGTATATAAAGAAGAGGAAGGGACCTAAGACGGATCCTTGGGGAACACCGTAATCAACAGGTAAATACTCAGAGGGAGTTGAGTTAATAGTTACCCTTTGTCTACGATCAGATAAATAGCTTTTGGTCCACTCAAGGAGTGGGCCAGATATACCGTTTTGTCTCAGTTTGTAAATTAACCCTTTGTGCCAAATGCTTTTGATATGTCGCAGAATACTCCAAGTGAAAACTGGTTCCTATCAAAGGCTAAGCAGAGATTATGATATATTTCGATAAACTGATAGACGGTGCTATTTTGGGGTAGAAAGCCAGACTGATATTTAAAAAGTAAATTGTTGACACAACAGTATTCGTACATTTGGTTAAAAACAATCCTCTCCATAACTTTACTGACACAGCTTAGTAGAGAAATAGGTCTATAATTACTGGGGTCGTGTGTGTCTCCCTTTTTAAAAATATAGGTACAACAGTTGCCAGCTTCCACCCCAATTGGTAGACACGTGAAGAAAAAGAAAGCCTAAATAACTGAACCAAAGGCTTGCATATTGTATCTTTGGTTTCTTTAAGCATGCGATTACTTATGCCATCATGTCCCGGTGCTTTTTTGGTATCTAGTTTGCCTAGGATTCGAGTCACTTCATCTTCAGAGAAGTCTATCTCAGAGAGACTCTCAGAACACTTGCTTCTGAAAGGAGGTAAACTATGTCCGTCGTCATTTATCTTACTATTTGACAAAAATGTTTTGTTGAGCAAGTCACCTTTTTCTTTGTCAGCTGTTACCATAACTGGACTACCCGCATTGTCTTTATGATTAAGAAAAGGGACAGAAGGCTTGCTTTCAAAATTATTCAGTAACTGTTTAACAGTGTGCCAGAAGTCTTTAGGGTTTCTACTTACTGAAGGTGGAGTATCTAATTTTGAAAAAAATAGATGGATTTAGCCTTCTTTTTCATGTTATTTACTTTGTTTCGGGCATGTTTGCATTTTTCAATTATTCGTGGGTTTGGATTTTTCAGAATTCGTTTCCGTAAACGGTCTCTATGGCGAATTTCCCGGCGAAGAGCCGAGTCGAACCAGGGCTTATCATGGGGACGGATAACTACGTTATAAGATGGAATACATTCTCTAGCAATATTTAAAAATTTGGATGCAAATTTATGGTATGATATATCAGGGGTAGTCGTGTCTGAGATGAAAGACCAGTCTGTTTCAGAAATCAAATTATTCATTTTGGGGAAATCTGGCGTGTTATAATTCCAGATCTGTCGAATTTTCGTTTCGGACTGTGCGATTCCAGTCTCTATGACTGCTGATACAGCTTTGTGGTCGGAAACACCAAGTTCGTGAACTTCTGAGTTCAGAATCACAACATTATCACTAACTATTATTGGGTCCAATAAAATACTTGAGGTTGGCGTTACACGAGTCGGCTGTTCAATGACGTTTTGTAGGTTGTAAAAGTTTATAATTTCGTTTAATCGACTGGAAGGGTTAAGAAGGTCGCTATTTAAATCTCCGGCAATTATCAGGGACGCATTTATGCTGATAGACTCTTCAATGGCTCCTTCGAACTTCTCCCAGTAGTCATTGGTAGAGAACTGAACCGATCGGTATGCCAGGCAGAGCAGAAACTTGCGTTTTGAGGTAATCTCAAACCATAAGACCGACTGGTCAAATTCTAGTTCAGGTAAACGTTTGGCATATATTTCTTTTGAAAAATAAACCGCGACACCGCCACCATGTCGGTTCCTATCCTTTCTAACTGGTGGGGGGGGGGGGGGGGGGGTAATTGGGGATCAAAACGTTGTTAGAATTGAAGCTGGGATCGAGGTGCGTTTCGGTAAAACAGATAATGTCGAAATCATCAATGTCGTCTGTAATATGATCAAGCTTATTCCTGATGTATAGAAATACTACTAACGTCTGCTGCCCCAGTTTGGGATGGCCCTGGATTAACCTCGATGTCGCCAGACAGAAGAATGATGCCCAGAATAACGCACATAACCAGCGTGAAACGGACTTTTACGATACGAATCGTCACGCGATGCTGAGGCCCACCTGGTTTAATCGTTACACGGTAACTGTACATGAGGAGATTGTTGTGCCGTCCCGTGTTGCTCGATGCTAATACCCGCGATTCAAGTCTGGATAACAGGTGGAAAAAAGGCCCGTCGAGGTGCCGTGAAATGCAGTTAGTATGTTTGATACAGGTTGGTTGCGCAACAGTGAGAGTGAGTGGCAGTATTTGAAGAGGATGAGAGGATGTCAAATGAGAGGAAAAACAGAAGTAACTGTTATGAAATAACAAGTATATACAGTTTGTAATAAGATTATATATGTTATACACATATTCAGGGTTGGTTGGGTGGTGATATCGGCTTATAGTTTGTTTTTTGATTAGCTGGAATACCTCTTATTTCCGAACTGGTGCAGTTTGCCGGGGACTGTCAAAACTTGATCAATCCATGGGAGAGCACCCGCATGCACTCTCTCACAATTCGCAACGAGGCAGATCCTGACAGACTGGATAATTTCACATGTCTTTGCCCTGCTGCAATCTGTGGGAAGTCACCCGCAGATGCTGGCAGACTGAATAACTTCACTTCAATGGGCATATGGAGACCATCCACCAATTGTGAGCATCCACCAAATGTGAGGACTTTGAATTGCGGCACCTGTATTTCAGGGTAAGACACTCTCCACCAACTCGCAACAAATCGAATTTTCTTTTTTTTTTTGGGGGGGGGGGGGGGAGGGGGAGTGGGTGGGTGGAAGTGTTGGCTTGGCCACTATGGTAATTTTCCATGGTCGAGTGCCAGTTTATGAATGACTGTCAAGAGTACTGTCAAAATATGTTCACAGATTTCTGCCCAACCGCAATCCGTGGGAAAGCGACCGTAGGCACTCTTCCATAATGGAGAGTTTGGAACCGCTAGAGAGTACCTGGCGACACTCTCCAATAACTTATAACAGATCAGATTTTTTTCTTTTTTTGGGGGGGGGGGGGGGTGTTGGCTACTATGATGACGCGGTAGCGTGCCAAATTATCCCTGACTGCCAGATGGACTGTCAAAATGTGTTCACAAGTTTATGCCACATCGCAACATATGGGAACTCTCCCATAAATTGCAACGACGCAGATCCTGACAGATTGGATAATTAACTTTAAGAGACTGTCAAAATTTGTTCGATCCATGGGAGAGCACCCGCCAGCACTCCCTCACAATTCGCAACGGGGCAGGTCCTGACAGACTGGGATCATTTCACAGGTCTTTGCCCTGCTGCATTTAATGGGAAGGCGCCCGTAGCCGCTCTCACATAAGTTGCAACGAGGCAGATCCTGACTGACTGAATAACTTCACTTCGAAGGGCCTATGGAGACCATCCACCAATGTGAGGACTTTGAGTTGCAGTACCTGTATTTCAGAGTAAGACCCAAACTTGGGCATCCGGTCCTCGATAAGTTTAAGAAAGATAAGTATATCCTAATGTAGTCTTCGTGTTTGGGGTCATGCTTCGTGTTGATCCAAAGGCAAACAACATTTGCTTTTGTTTGAAAATAATAGAGAGTACCTGATGACATTCTCGAAAAGCTTATGACAATTCAAGTCAAGATTTTTTTGGGGGGGGGGATGGGGGGGGGGGAATCTTGATAGATTATGCATGGCTGTCAAGTTGACCGTCGAAGTGTGTTTGAGTGTCAAGTAGGCTGACAAAGTGCATTCACAGGTTTTTGCCTTGTCGCACTTCATGGGAAGGTGCCCTTAAGCACTCTCCCACAAATCGCAACGAGGCAAATCCTAACAGACTGAATAATTTCACTTCAAAAGATTGTCGAAATTTGTTCGCAACTATTTTTCCCTGCTACAATCAATGGGAAAGTGCCCGTAATCACCAATCCACAATCTGCAGCGACGCGGTTTCGGGAAAACTCTATATTTTCAATCTGGATGGCTGTCAGAATTTGTTCACAAGTTTTTGCCTTGGTGCAACTTATTTGGAGGCGCCTGCAAGCACCCCCCCATACACCGCAACGATGCAACAGAGAGGAATATTTCGCTTCGAAGTACATATGAAGAGCATTCGCAGAATATGAGGACTTCTAAATGCAGTACCTGTGTTTCAGAATGAACCTCAAGAATGGGCGTACGGTCCTCGATCATTTAAAGAACTATCAGTATGTCCTGATGCGGTCTTCATATTTTGGGGTCATGCTTCGTACTGATCGAAATATGTTCACCAGTTTTTGCCTGGCCGTAATTCGCTGGAAAGTGCCTGTTAGCACTCTCCCACAAACCGTAAGGGAGCAGATCCTGGCAGATTGAAAAATTACACTTCAAGGGACTGCCCAAATTTGTTCACAAGTTTTTGCCCTGGCGCAATTCGTGGGAGAGTGCCTATAAGCATCGTCCCACAAATTGCAACCCAGCAGTTCCTAGCCAACTGAATAATTTCACTTCGGTTGACTGTCAATATTTATTCACGAATTTTTGCCTTGCCGCAAACTATGGGAAAGTGCCAATAAGCACTCCCACAAATCACAACGCGGCAAATCCTGACGCACTGGATAGATTTACCCCGAAGAACATATGAAAACCATCCACAAGATGTGAGGACTTTAGATTCTGATACCTGTATTTCAGAGAAAAGCACAAAAATGGGCGTCCGGTCCTCGATAAGTTAAGGGAAAGTGAGTATATCCTAAAGCAGTCTTCGTGTTTTGGGTAATGCTTTGTAACAATGCAAAGACAAGGAGCATTTGCTGAGTATATATTTGGTTTGTTAGAGATTATTGGAGGGTACTTGATGGCACTCTTCAACAACCCACAACAAACAAATTTTTTTTATTTTTTTTTTTTTGCTTTTGGGTAGGGTGGGGGACAAATGATGGCCATCCGACACAATCCAGCACACGACCGGTTAGTGGACTGCATGAATGATGATGCAGTTGGATGTGTTTATGCTTTGTTACAACCCAAAGACAAATAGCAATTGCTGGTTATATATTTGGCTTATTAGAGATTATTGGAGAGTGTTTGATGGCACTCACCAACAACCCACAACAAACCAAATTGTTTTAGTTTTTTTTTCGCTTTTGGGTGGGGGGGGGTGGGGGGCATCCGACAAAGTCCAGCACACGACCGGTTAGTGGTCTGCCTGAAACAGAATGCAGTTGGATGTGCTTGTGCTTTATAACAATCAAACGAAAATAGCATTTACTGAGTATATATTTGGTTTATTAGAGATTATTGGGGAGTACCTGATGGCACTCTCCAACAGCCCACAACAGACAAAAAAATTGTTTTTGGGTGGGGGGAACAAATGATGGCCACCCGACGCAATCTAGCACACGACCGGTTAGTGGACTGCATGGATGAGGATGCAGTTGGATGTGTTTGTGTTTTCTAACAATCCAAAGACAAATAGCATTTGCTGGGTGCATATTTGGTTTATTAGAGATTATTGGAAAGTACATGACTGCATTCTCCAACAGCCCACAACAAACAAAAAATATTTTTTTTTTTTTGCTTTTGAGTGGGTGGGTGGGGGTGGGGGTGGGGGTGGACAAATGACGGCCACCCGACACAATCCAGCACACGACCGGTTAGTGGTCTGCATGAATGAGAATGCAGTTTGATGTGTTTGTGTTCTGTAACAATCCAAAGACAAATATCATTTGCTGAGTATATATTTGGCTTATTAGAGATTATTGGAGAGTACTTGATGGCACTCTCCAACAACCCACAACAAACATTTTTTTTTCTTTTTTTTTTTTTTTTTTGGAGGGGTGGGGGTGGGGGACAAATGATGACCACCCGACACAATCCAGCACGAGACCAGTTAGTGGACTGCATGAAGGAGGATGCAGTTGAATGTGTTTGTGCTTTGTAACAATCGAAAGATAAATAGCATTTGCTGGGTATATATTTGGTTTATTAGAGATTATTGGAGAGTACTTGATGCCACTCTCCAACAACCCACAACAAACATTTTTTTTTTCTTTTTTTTTTTGGAGGGGTGGAGGTGGGGGACAAATGATGACCACCCGACACAATCCAGCACGAGACCAGTTAGTGGACTGCATGAAGGAGGATGCAGTTGAATGTGTTTGTGTTTTCTAACAATCCAAAGACAAATAGCATTTGCTGGGTGTATATTTGGTTTTTTTTAGAGATTATTGGAAAGTACATGGCTGCATTCTCCAACAGCCCACAACAAACAAAAAATATTTTGTTTTTTTTTTGCTTTTGAGTGGGTGTGGGGGGGGGGTGAGGGTGGACAAATGACGGCCACCCGACACAATCCAGCACACGACCGGTTAGTGGTCTGCATGAATGAGAATGCAGTTTGATGTGTTTGTGTTTTGTAACAATCCAAAGACAAATATCATTTGCTGAGTATATATTTGGCTTATTAGAGATTATTGGAGAGTACTTGATGGCACTCTCCAACAACCCACAACAAACATTTTTTTTTCTTTTTGTTTTTTTTTTTGTTTTTTTGGAGGGGTGGGGGTGGGGGACAAATGATGACCACCGACACAATCCAGCACGAGACCAGTTAGTGGACTGCATGAAGGAGGATGCAGTTGAATGTGTTTGTGCTTTGTAACAATCCAAAGATAAATAGCATTTGCTGGGTATATGTTTGGTTTATTAGAAATTATTGGAGAGTGCTTGATGCCACTCTCCACCAACCCACAACAAACATTTTTTTTTTTTTTTGGGGGGGGGGGCACAAATGATGGCCACCCGACACAATCCAGCACACGAACGGTTAGTGGTCTGCATGAATGAGGACGCAGTTGGATGTATTTGTACTTTGTAACAATCCAAAGACAAATAACATTTGCTGGGTATATATTTGGTTTATTAGAGATTATTGGAGCGTACTTGATAACACTCTCCAACAACCCACAACAAACCAAAAATGTTTTTCATTTTTTATTTTTTATTTTTTGGGTGGGGATGATGGCCACCCGACACAATCCAGCACACGACCGGTTAGTGGTCTGCATGAATAAAGATGCAGTTGAATGTGTTTGGGAGACAGTACAGTTAATCCAGGTTTTGAATTGCGAGGTCAATTTCCTCGCCAACATTTAATTTCAATTTTTTCTTATGTACTTTATCCGAGGCTCTGATGTGACCGTTCGAATACCATGCGGAAATTATTTTATGATGGTTCCTCAAGGAATTCAAAAGCTCCAGGTTGAGTTTAGTCAGATCATCAACAGAGTAATAAATGTTCTTATCTCTCACGCGTTAGCAACAGTCAAGCCTCCCTAAACAGCAACTACAGACGGTCGATAGTTTCGAAACAAATGAAACACACCAAACCATTTTTACAAATCTATGCTTTCTAACTTAACGATGTCGATTGATGCAAGTCTACTGATTGCAAGGCAGGTCATTTTTGTCGTTTTCGCCATTCTTGAGTATTCACATGGCACTCTCGGTATCTGTCATTACGATGTTTGGCAGTTTTCCCTTCATTGGTTATCAATCTTATCTTTTTCACAATTGGGCACAAAGCTCAAAATGGCATAGACTTGTGGCGGTATGATCACTGCAGACTGACAAAAGCCACATCGAACATACTTCATTTTACACTGATGCAATCTCTCATGGCTCCATACTAGATCTTGTGAACTGTGTGGATTTGACTCTTGGTGAACTTCATAAAAGGCAAACAAGTACAAGAAAAATGGCAGCCCTTGTGAAATTTGTACACCCTAAAATACAATTAGTCTTACTGTCCGTTCCTTGCAAGAATGAGAAAAAATAAGTGACGAAACAAGAAATGTAAATACCTTATATAAATCAAGCTGTTGAATTGGAGACTAGAAGAGTCTAGTGTAAAAGAATAACACAATTTTAAAATTAACTAAACAGGTTGATCGCTTTTAAAAATGAGAGGGTTTTGTGCGGGCTCGAATGATAAAAAAGATCTCGTAGAGATACTACGGCGCAATACTGCCCTCTGGCATGATTGAAATCAGTGCAGTGTAAAATAATGTATTCCAGAGAAAGCACCTACTGGCAAGGAACGCACTCTGGTCGCAGAGTTTCCCTCTAATAAAAAGAAATATTAAGTAGTGTGTGACCATTATGACATCATGTAAAAACCACATGATCTCTTCTATAAAGGTTACTGGACGTGTAGTGATCCAAAATGTTTGGTCGGAAGCAACGCCGCTTGTTGTTGGACGCACCGTCCCATTCCACCTGCCAAACATATTTGATGCATATACTGATATGTGACTTGTAATCGCGGAATGGAATCCTGAAATCAGTGATAGGCTTGTTTAAAGCCTGTTTTGCTGCACTGTCTGCCATGGTGTTACCGGAGATGCTAACATATCCAGGTAACCAACAAAGCACGATATCATATTGGTCAGACATAGGAGTACTCAACTTCTCATGAAGTTCCAAGATGAGAGGGTTCTTCAACCTGGGGTTGAGTACGGCAAGCAAAGAAGAAAGAATAGAGTCGGAAAAATAAGCGACCTCATTTCCTATACATTCTCGATGTGTTCGAGCGCAAGTTGTAAGGATTTAACTTCAGCTGTGAAAATAGAACACCTGTTTGGTATTCTGTCGGTGTATGGACCCAAAGAATGTCGATCGTCGAGAGAACATTTATGTATAAGCAATATCATGACGGTATGTACTTCTGATATTTTTCGGTGTTACTCTGACGATAGTCGGGCTGACACGAACTCATTTTCACCGTGAAACATTCAAAATCGGCATACACTGTGAATGGCACTCTCAGCCTTCTGTTGTGATGTATGAATTTAATGCGAGTGTGAGGTTTGACATGTCGATGGCAACACATTGATTTGAGTTGCAATACTCATCGTGACATTCTAGCGATTCTTCACACGGAAGGAACTCAAACAGTTGAAACAGAAAAATGAGTAATTCTGATTTCCCGAAATCAATAATAAATCGATGGTTTCTCGCGATTTTTGAGAACTCATCAGAGGAAATGTTTTTTTTTAATTGACGTATCCCAAGACGTTGAAGGTGATCGTTCAATTTTGATTTTCGAAATGCTCGATGTTGCATTGCAGTCGGAAAATTCATTACCGACCATTCTAAATTCTTAGATGTCTCCGCGTGCTTCGATACTCTCTTCAGATTCGTTTCTATGGAATATAAGGCAGATGTGACAGCCCATTTGAAGCAATGACTGTATTCTTTATTTTCCACGTTGATGACAGTTTTTTATTTATTTTGGTTTTCTACGAAATAAGGCAATTTTATATACAAAGACATTCGCAACAGAATGTACTTGTCAATGCGAATCTCTAGATTCAATCCTTCTCTAAATCCCCAATTGCTACCATCGTTTTGGTACTGCACCAAATAGAGTATTATTTTTTCTTTCATGTTATCAAAGATATCGGACATCGAAGAACTTTCGGTCACGGTTTTCGTGCGAGATTGAAAATAAGCCGCTTTTTATTCAACTTTAACTGTGTTCAGATCCATCTCCATCTGACACTTCAATACTTCAACACTTCAGTACCATTTTCGTGTTGATACCCACGCCTAGCATCCGACGAAATAAATTCAACACACTAGATTTTATCTCGTTTAAGAAATTGTTTGGATGAAACGTGTTTCTACCCTCACCACAAAACGTTTTGAAAAATCCCTTTACATTCTGCTCTCGTTCTGCAGGAGTGGGCAATATTTGTTTTCATATAACTTTAGCTAAGACGTCTTCTATGTCATCATTTTTTTCCGAATTCAGCCATCACTGCTTTTACAATGGTCGTTATTTGATCTTCCTGTTTACTCTTTTTTATTTCCGCTGTCGCCGAATAAATCAAACTGTTTTCTCCCCATGTTTCCACACATTTGAATGAATGAATGATATGTTTATTCACCAGTATACAAGAAAATTAATAGAGTGTTCACAAATGTACATATACATTTATGCAATATTTACATTCAAAAGACAATATAAACACAAACATGCAATCATCGAACACAATACGCACACTGGCATGGAAAGGCATAGACAGATTGGCCGCCTTCCTGCCTTCCCATATAGAACGGGGCTTACAAAAACAAAATTAAGAAAGAAGGAAGAAGAATAAGAACCAAAAAAAAAAGAAAGATGTAAAAATAAAAGAGTAAACAGTAAAAAAGAAAGAGAAAAAAAAAACAAAACAAAAACAAAAAAAAAAACGCGTGTGCAACATTGTTCATTCCAGTTTTCCATTCACAACATCAAACGGTGAGAAACATATGCGGGTGGGTGCAAATGATAGCTAACTTCCAAAGGAAGAATCGGGCTCAGTCGACAAGTCCTCAGACAAAGACCAATCAATAATTGATATAATACGGGTTCAGTGTGCATCCCCATGCACACCTGCACGGCCCAACCGCACACACACACACCATATATATATATATATATATATATATATATATATATATATATATATATATATATATATATATATATATATATATATATATATATATATATATATATATATAGGGATCGAACCACTGTCTTGCGAAACAGGACCAGCGCCATAGACCACTCGACTACCGACAAGCCCCAATAAAGGCATGCTAGCAGGCCGAGCGTCCATGGAACATGGAATTAGTTGTTTACTGTGCCAGTTCCATGGACGCTCGACCTGCTAGCATGCCTTTATTGGGGCTTGTCGGTAGTCGAGTGGTCTATGGCGCTGGTCCAGTTTCGCTAGGCGATTGGTGCCGCAGAAATGTACTCTCATCAAGGCAGTGGTTCGATCCTCATCGGCCTCAGTCTTTCATCCTAAAAATGCATAACAGAAGTGCCGAATTCTGTATTCTGTACCTTCAGCAGGAAATTTGAAAAAGAAATTGATTCTCACTGATTTCATCTCCATTACATGGTATAATTCATTGTAAACAACTAATTCTGGGGGATACCGAGCAATTTCGTGTGGACTGTGCCAGTTCCATGGACGCTCGACCTGCTAGCATACCTTTATTGGGGCTTGTCGGTAGTCGAGTGGTCTATGGCGCTGGTCCAGTTTCGCTAGGAGATTGGTGCCGCAGAAATGTACTCTCATCAAGGCAGTGGTTCGATCCCCATCGGCGTCAGAGTCTTTCATCCTAAATGCATATCAGAAGTGCAGAATTCTGTATTCTGTATCTTAAGCAGGAAATTTGAAAAAGAGATTGATTCTCACTGATTTCATCTGCATTACATGGTATAATTCATTATATATATCAGAAGTTTATAAACAAATCCTTGTGCTGGTAGTTACAAGAAAAACTCATCAAAGTTCAAAACAAATACAACGAAATTATTGAAGTTTTTCCTGCTAGCGCTTTCACCGCTCTCTCTGCGGATCTTCAGGCATTTCTCTGCAGATCTTCAGGCATTTGCTATGAACTTCACTAGCAGGAATAAATTCAATAATTTCTTTGTATTTGTTTTGAACTTTGATGATTTTTTTCTTATAAGTGTACATACGTATATAATAAAAGCCCGCTAGGACGAGTATCCAGACGAAACACAGGTTGATGCCATCTGTCGACGTATTGAGATTGCATTACGTGGCACAGTCCGGGCAATAAGGATTCGAACATGTGTCGTCGTTCGAATAGAGGGGAATGAAATGAGCTGTTAACTTTTTCTTGAATTCTGCCTTATTTGTTAGTTCACATTTTCCCCCATCGAGTGAATACATCGTCTATCAGCTCACATCTCTATGTAAAGGACTCTACAGATTTCATTAATAAAAGTTCAGATGTCGACAAAACTGAACAGTCTATATTTGTGACACTTGATGTTAAGGCTCTCTACACCAATATAGATCACAAAGATGGTATAGAAAGAAGCATTACGACGTTCGCTAAATTCACCCAACCTTAGACCTACAACTGTTGATTGTGATACGACGGTTAAACATACTTATTACTTTCCAATGTGTGATTTACTGGGATCTCCGGCTTTGATTATAAACGATAACTTCACAAGTGAATTATGCAATCAACAATTGTGTCATGTATCCGTGCGCGCAAACGAAGACGTTTTGCCGTGGGTGTAATGGGGACTTCATTGTTTTTTTGTTTTTTTTAACCTTTTACCTAACATGAAAAGCAGACGACACTTGCAAACAAAAATCCTGAATAATTATTAGTTTCATTGTTTTGTCTCAAAAACATAGGTTATGACCCCTCATTGGAACGAGCTCGTTCCAATGAGGGGTCATAACCTATGTTTTAGAGACAAAAGATGAAAAAAAAATAATGAAAATTAATTGGCGAGTTTGAGAATAGCGCTGACCGTTTTTGGTCGTTATGTTAGGTAAAGGGTTAAATAATATAATTATCGTTAATAATGAAAAGTAATAAACAGAGTAATCGCTTGACTGGACTGGTTACGTGAAATAATTCATTCGAGGCGAGGGACTAATTGTAAAACACTCGTGCACATTGAACCCTAAAGTTTATCTCCGATTCATCGACGATATATTTTTGATATGGGAACTTGGTGAGTCGACGCTACAAACATTCTATCAGGAAATTAAATCTGCCAATCCTAAGTTGAAGTTCACCATGCAACAGGCTACAGAAACTGTGTATTTCCTGGACATCACAATTTTCAAAAATAATGGGAAGCTAGTACTACAGTATACAGGAAACCTACCGACCGCTGCAGTTATTTAAATGCCAGCAGCTTCCATCCGCAGCATACAAAGAGATCTGTTATTTACAGTCAAGCCCCTCGGTATCATCGCATTAACTCAGACACCGAAATTCGGGATCGACAAGTATCTATACTCAAATTGGCTTTCGGGAAAATCGAGTACGGAAGACACATGGTCAACAAGGAATTTGACAAAGCCCTCGCACCGGATCGCCAAGCTTTGCTCATATACAAAAGTGTAACTGAACAATCGCGCGTTCCACCTGTTGTGACTTATCATCCAGCTACTCAGATAATTAGAAAAAAATCGTCGAAAATCTCAAAACACCCTCGATGACGATGAATACCTTAAACGGGTGTTCCCTGAGAAACCTATTCCTGCTACAAGACAACCACCTAATTTGCGACAGAAACTTTCTAGTAAATGAGTCACATCACCCCTCATTCTCGGAACTAATCCATGTAACACTAACCGACGATGCCTAATATGCCCACTCATTTCACCATCCGACATCAACTGTGAATTGGGCAATCAAATTACTCCGAAGGGCCGTTTTTCCTGCAGATCAAGGGATCTGGTGTATTATTTAACGTGTGCTCGTTGTCCAGGTATGCATTGCATTGGTGAAACCGGACAACTCTTATGCAGGAGAATGACAGGGAATAGACAGAACATAAAAAACAGAGATGATATGCCAGTGGCCAACCATTTCAACCTGCAAGCACACTCCGTATATGATATTCGAGTTCAGGTTCTCGAGGGTAATTTGACGGACACTCATAGGAGAAGGACTGATGTCCCTATATCCCGATAAATTCTGTCTTTTGATTGGTCAGAATGCCTTGGACAAATAGCCATGGCAAAGGGTGCGCCCAACATCCAAGGTATGTGAGAGCGTGCAACAACCAACATCGGGGGTATATCGTTTCAATGAAAGCTTTTCGCTTCCGCTCACGCCTCATTATAAAACTATAAGCAAAAAACCCGAAAATAGTCACAAATATCATCAGATTGCCGACAATACAATCTTAAAAATACAATAAGAGCAAATAATTCGTCCCCAGAGTACTAATGTGTTCTATGTGCCAACAGGCACATAGAACACAAAAGAACTCAGGGTACGATTTGTCAACAAAATACTGTTTATTTGTTTCCTTAACGACCCAAGGCATGTAACACTATCTGTTGTCTTCCGCGATTATAAAAACAAAATTATTATCACGAATTTGGTCCAAATGATTGTGGAGCTGAGAAATGCGTCCACGAATTTATTTCCACTAAGTTGTATTGTGTTTCAAACGGGGCAAAAACGTTATCTCCGCCAACATGTATGGTATATGGAGATTTAATACCTGGATGCGGCTCGGTATTTAAACACCGACATCCCGGTATTAAATCACCATATACCATACATGTTGGTGGAGATAACTTATATTGAGCAGAATACATATGGGCATGCAACAGCCTTAATAGAGGCATAAACGGAGACACTGGTTTTATGTCTGCGTGGCTCTGATCAGCTTGACTACAAACTTTCAACTTCCTTTTATTTTCACACCAGTATTTACGTTACGTCAAACGTAATTACGCGTTCCTTCACTTGAACTGTATTTCCATTTCATTCTTACCATTTTATCACATGAAGAAGACCGGGATGATCGAAAGCTAGAGTGTAAAAATTTATCGTATCGATCGAGGGAACATTTGATGAGCTAAGTAAAAAAATACACGGTTTGGGTTTGTCGACAACTTAGGATTTTTCATCGTGGGTTTGCGGTATCTTCACTGTCATCACTGTCATCTTGTGAAACCAATTCGATGAATTCTCTCACTGGGCCAGAACCGGACAGTCACGAAATTTTCTGAGATTTTTTAAGATATTATGTTTGTTCCATCTCCGACCGTCAATACAGGACAAATACTCGTAGTATCTCTATCGGCGATTCGATTTCTAATTCGAAAAAGTCGCGTGTCGTCTCGTGACATAATCATTTTGCGAGAAGTCAGAAGTGTCCAGTATCCGACTTAGTCGACTTCACTCAGTCGATTTCTCGAGACAATAAGCTCGAAAACTTCGAGAAATTACTTAAGTCAAAACCCAAGTCTTTCTGTTCAAGAACACTCACTTATGCTGTACTGAGGTTCATTGTAATCCTCTAAACTGTGAGCGGTAAATTTGATCTTTTGTTTTTCCTGTTCTTTTTTATCTTAACAAATTCCAGATTACAATTTTCAGACGACGAATGTTTCGAAAATGCTGAAGCCAATTTGTTTGATATTTGTTACTTTCGATGTAATAAGTATGTTATCTTCGAGGTGTGTTGTACAGTTGAGTTTGTTTCCATTCTTTTAAGTTTTTTAATCATTTTCTAAATTTTGTTAATGTGTGTATGCTGTATAAGTTCAGAGACATAACATTCCCAAGAACTTTTCTTCTTTTTTATAAGTCGTCTTCTTTTTTTTGCCCGATTTTTACGTAGTTTTTCCAAATATGTGTGGTTGGTGACTTACTAAATTCCAGTTCAGTATTCTTGCGATCTTTTATAGCTCGTTTACAATCCGTATCAAATCATGGTTTTGGTGAAACGTTCAGGATTTGCCGAGGTTTTAGGGTTAACTGTGTTTGCAATGCCCAGCAACTCTGTTGTCAAATGTTCTATTTGGTCAGAATTTTTCTCAAATTTCTCCTTTGTGTACAGAAGCTAGTATAATGAAAATCACCACTAATAACTGACGCAGACGGTGCAAAGAATGGGTTGAAAAGGTTCGAAAATCATTAAAAGTCAGAAAACATTAGTAATGATGAAATCGAGTTATGAGTTAAATAAATACTGATTAAAAAAACACCCAATCTCCCCTCCACCTCCCCGACGTGATATCCCTTCTGGTGCTCCCGACTGGCCAGGACGGACCGGTTCGACAATCCGTCTACTCCTGAAGTTTGGGCCAAAGTAGTGTATTGGACAAATATCTCCAGAAATGGAAATTGCCCAAACCGAGGTACTGTTTGTCCTCAACTGTCAGGATTCCATCCGCCGGTGCCTTCGGAACGCACATCGCGGGGAAACAAGGTGCCTGCAGGGTGGAATAGCAGGATCGTACCATTTTGACCTTGGGCTACGTATTTGTATATTCCGCAGCAGACCTGTTCAATTGAGCGAACCTGCTAAATTTAATCCAGCAAACCTGCCCATCTGTTCCGGCCGTCCTCTATCGGTCACCTGAGGAACCGCCTAGTAAGGGATGGAACCCCCCCTAGGGGACCGGCCGACTAGTCCACCCGAAAAATCCCGGTTGGTCCCTCTTGGGTGGCCCCTGTGCCCCCAAAACTTATGCAGCCCGACACCTGTTGCCTGCGGAAATTTTTTTGAAAACGCCCAACCGGCGAAATGGATCTGATTGCAAAGAGTGCTGGTATATTGAAATGTTCTCTGTGTGGGCTGCCCAGTCCACATAGAGAACGTTTCGATATACATGTACCACAAATCTAGTCTGCCACTGAGCGCACAGATACAAGGAAACCGCGTTCTTTCAATGTAAAAATTCAAAATTTTCCCCATGGGGCCGAACTGTGGTCGGCCAAATTGGTCCACGCACCCCACCGCTGTTGGTACCATTCTTGCCGAATGACTGATGAAGATGAGTAAAAAATGCTCTGTGCGTGAACTGTCATTCACCACTCCGGTGCAAGGAAGCAGCGTTTGTTCGGTTCGAAAAAACAAAATTTTGTCTGGGTCCAGTCCGCCTTGGTTCGTTTCCCGGTAACTATTCTTGGTCCAGTCCATCCCAGCTAAAATGAACATCACAGTGCAACAATTTAGGTGTTCATCAAAAAATCAGCCAAGCTGCAGCTAATGACTGACAATGCCAGAAAGCTTGCTTTGAATATACCATAATATTGGTGATGCGTATTCACTTAGATTTTCAATTTATTTTATTGCATGTCCTGTCAGGTTTTTGAATACCAGATTGTATAAGACCATGGAAATTTATTCTAGGTTCCGATGGGAGAAGTGGGGTTGTTTTGCATGGATTGGTGATAAGAGGTTTGAGAACAAGTGGACCGGGAAAATACTGAACAACGGGTGAACTGATATGAAACTTGTATTCTGTTTTGTAAACTTTAATTTACTGAGAACATATGGCATATTCTTGCAACCATTACTGTTTAGAGGATCGATTCTGAAATTACTAATAAATATTAGACGAGAACTACTCCTGTGATCCTGGGCAAGAATGTGTGTTTGGGAGATATGGCACGAACACTTGTCCATGGAGGGTTTCATTGTTTTACAACTTTAGAATGCCACATTGCTTCAGGAATTCTGGTGACAGATCTCATTTTATCATATTTAATTCATGCAGATGAGGTTTTTGAAAAAAAAACAACCGCTCGAGAGTCGATAGTTTAGTCCAATATTATCAAACTAGCAATATATTGTGATGTTATTTACCGCAATTGTTGAATTAAAATGTTTTTTTTTAAACAAAACATCTTTTTTCATTGTTTCATTGTTAGAATATCTTTGAGTCCACTGTGGATGAATAAGTCGTTTTTGTTATCAGGACAATTTTTGTTTTTGGGGATATAATTAATTTATCTACTAAGCTTAACGCTTTTCAACAACACTTGGATACAAGAAATCGTTGGACTGGCAGTATGGTCCACTGTGAAAATCCCCTGTGGGCCCCCTATTGAGTTGCCTCTGAGCCCCCCAAACTGATGCAGCCCAAAACCTGGTGATTGGCCTACGCCAAAATTCGCGAAAATTACCAAAAGGCGAAAATCTGATTGGATAGACTGCCGGTATATCGAAATGTTCTCTGTGTGGACTGCCAATGGCAGTCCACGTAGATGACATTTAAAACAACAGCAGTCTAGTCTGCCAGTGATCGCTCAAATGAAAGGAAGCAGCGTTCCTTCAATTTCAAAAATAAAAATTGTCTCCGATTGTGCCGAACTATCGTTTTCCCGATGCCACCCCCCCCCCCCCCACCCCTTCTCTGGTAGAACAATTTTTGTCGAATGGTCGATGAAGATGATACAAACATGCCTTCGAAATTTCCACTATGTGGCATTTCACTGATCTCCCAGATCTAAGGATGCCGCGTTCGTTCAGTTTGCAAAATCAAAATTTTCTTCTTGGTGCATACTTCGGTAACTTTTCTCTGCCCAGTCCGCCCCTGGCCATATATAGCCTTTATTGCTGTCTCTGACAAAAGTGCGACTTTTAAAACAGTTTTTGAAGATGCTTGGTCCCCAATTAACATTTAAATGTGAAATAATCCCCAAAATAATAATTAAATCTGGCTTGGAAGCCAAACAACATATTTCCTGTAGGCATCACGGAATTAAATATTTTACCATAGGCGACCATTATAACGTTCAGGCGAAACAAATATGATCGCATCACTTTAATTTTGGCATGCAAATATCTTTGTCAAGTAGAGCCCTTCAGACAACTTTCTTCTGACCCGAAAACAGGGGGTCGTGCAACAAATAAGATAGAGAAAATGACAGGAAGGGAAGTACCGGTCACGTGCACATATTTTGGGGAATTTCCAACAAAAACACACCAAAAGTCAATGGTATTTTTTTGGTCCGAAAGTCATAAAACCACCCTCTTTATTTATCTGGAATATTCAACAATAATGTTTGATGTCAACAGAATGTTTCAAATGTTTATTGAAACAATATATTTTCCCAAGGCTGCTTATTTTTAGAGATTGCATCATTTCTATTTTCAATGTGGGTAACTCTAATTCAAATATTTAGTTCAGTGATACCTATAATCATCCCCAACCCTACCAGGGATATATTTTACCACTTCTCTGAGATAAAAGAGTAATTTCTGCATTAGAATTTAACTTTTGGCTTCTGTTAAGTCAAAAACATGGGAAATTTGCTATTTTAAGGAAAAGTGTCCAAACTTTGTCAAATGGGCTTACAAACTGGTATTGCCTCCAGAAGATTTTTCTAGCCTGTTACCTAATAAATTAGCTGAGAGGGATGAGTATTCAAAGCTTTCTTTAAAAGCTACCCTGTTCCCAAAATAAAACTAAAATCTGCATCAGCCCACAATATTTTTGGAAAAAGTCTGTCTAATTTAACCATACGGCAAGCGAAACAGTGTCCCAACCCCCATGAAACAATATAAATGTCAATTTTGTTTCAAAAATTGGGGTTGCAGCTATATATTTCACCAATATTAAAATTTTTTCTACTGATGTGGTCAAATATAGCCCTAAATAGGGTCCCCGGTATGCCCTTTTTCATAAAAAAAAACTATGATATAATTCATAAATTAACTGATATTGACACAAAACAAACCTCTTGTGATATTAAATTTCCCATTTGTGACAGTCATATTCCGGCTTCTGAAGACATTTCATATTCTGTTGGATGAATATATTGCATTTTTTGTAAAAAAATGCCTCAGGTTTCTCAGTTAAGGTACTTAGAGTCATTGGTATGGCACTAACAGAACATAAAATAGTGATTGCTTCCAACAGAATGACCAATAGCTGCCACTGTGGTATCTCATAACACTGTACAAATGCCTGAAACCATAAAATTTGATTCTTTTGTGTTATGCTTGTGCTGCAAGTACCCATAAGTCCACTTTCACAACTTTTGTTTTAATACCCACAGGCACCCATTCAATCAAAAGGAGTGAAATTGTAGAAAATTTGTTTTCAAAATAGGATAAAACAGACATTTCCGTCAAGAATATAGAGGTTTTTGATGATGTTTAACCCTTTACCTAACAAGAATAGCAGACGACACTTGCCAAAAAATTATTGAATAACTTTTTTTTTCATTTTTTGTCTCAAAAACATAGGTTATGACCCCTCATTGGAACGAGCTCGACGAGCTCGTTCCAATGGGGGGGGGGGGGGGGGGTCATAACTTATGTTTTTGAGACAAAAAATGAAAAAATAATGAAAATTAATTGGCGACTTTTGAGAATAGTGTTGGCCGGTTTTGACCGTTAGGTTGGGTAAAGGGTTAATATATTTGTAGGTGGGTGGTGAGTGGAGGGTGAACAATAGCTGCCAATTATTGCAAATGTAGGCAGCCAAATGAAAAGCAAAGAAACACCTTGTCTGATGAAGAGACAGACAGATAGACTTGCAGTCACGCATTCAGGAGTCAATATAAGAGTACTGAATTACATACAATGAAAAATATAGTGCAAGAGCCAGGACAAGGTTGTCAAATATAAAAATCTCCGTGGACAATGAGTGCTGCAGTCCCAAAGTAAATCATAAGAAACTGAAAGTGTATGATATTAACTCCAGCCTCTAAAAATATGCTGTACAGTCTTTCCAAATGTTTATCACCAGCAGACGAGATAAAAAATGGGTGGGAAGTGGACTTGGTTGAAGAAGAGAGCAATACTACACAACTGTCACTGTAAATTTGTGCTGTAACATGGGAAACATGGCAGCACTAGTACTGGACTACAATATTTGAAGCTGTGGTGCACAAATACCATTCATTCACATTTGTCACTTTATTATGTTATTTTTTTACACTTTAACACCCCCCCCCCCCCCCCAATTTGTGTTCAAAACTCTCTTTAAATGAAGGAATTGTTTTTCAACATTTTAAAGAGCATAATATAGAAGAGAAAAGCTTCTAAATACCAGTGAATAGACGTGCAGTGTAGGTTTTTTGGCTGTGTGTTTGGTGATTTCGGAGGGGGTTGGAAGATTAGAACCCCCCCCCTCTCCCTAACACTATGAGGGTAACCATTGTTTAAACAAGCAAATTCAGTGAATGCTTGTCCCCCGCTGGGCCGCAGTTTTCAAGGGGAATTAATGCATCCAGTGGAATATAGTTGAGTTGCAAGTGGAAGTTATTTAGAAGAGACAGTGCAGACAGTGCTTCAGACAGTGGTTATCAGATTTATTTTCACGGAGGTCACCGTCAAAGCAAAAATTAAGACTGTATGATAAGACATATTACATTAAACTGATGTGAAAAGTGTTAACCAACCTGTAAAGCTTGTGATTGAAAGTTAATGGAACCTTGAAAGTGATGTCCATATAATATGGTGGTCTGTATATGGTACTGGGAGAGTCTGACTTCGTAGAGTTGCAAAAGAAGTAATGATGAAGACATATTCTGGTCTCACAATGATAACAAAGATACACAAGAAGTTTCGTAAGGATCGGTTCATAAATACAGCTTTTAGTCCAGGTGCGTTGATGCATGGGCTGACGGACAGGCAGACGAACAGATTTTCGGAACAAAATTTCCCACATTTGAACTTGACCTAGGTATTGATAAAAGTAATCCATATATGAAATGTCATTGAAATCGGTTGACTTTAAGAAAAGTTAGAGTCTGGAAACCATCAGCCAATCAAATTTGAGCAACCTGATTAAATATGCGCGGAAAATGCCCATGTCCGAACTTGGACCCACAATTGATGGAAGTGATCTACTACCCAAATTTCATCGAAATCGACTGACTGTAAGGAAAGTTAGAGTCTGGAAACGAAAAAACACGGAAGGTGTGCATTTACTGTGTATTAGTAGTAGCACTGAACAAATCAAAGTTTCCCTAATTTGCATAATTTTTGTACGAGAACAAAACCCGTATTATATGTGATGCACTGCATGTTACTAAACATTCATACAAAAATTATTCAAATCCGAACTTTCATATAGAAGTTCTGTACAAAAAACTGATTACACCCAATGTCGGAACAAAATGGTCGCTGGCGGCCATCTTGAATTTTGGACTAAAGCCCAAAACACATATTCTGGTCTCACAGTGATAATAAAGATACCCAAGACGTTTCGTGAAGATCGGTTCATAAATACGGCTTTTAGTCCGAGGTGCGTTGACGCACGGGGCAGACGGACAGATTTTCGGTACAGAATTTCCCATATTCGAACTTGACCTAGGTATTGATAAAAGTAATCCATATATGAAATTTCATCGAAATCGTTTGATTTTAAGGAAAGTTAGTGTCTGGAAACCGTCAGCCAATCAAATTTCAGCAACCTAATTAAATATGCGCGGAAAATGCCCATATTCGAACTTGGACCCACAATTGATGAAAGTTATCTACTACCCAAATTTCATCGAAATCCGGTCACTGTAAGGAAAGTTAGTCTGGAGCCGAAAAACACGGAAGGACACCCCGAATTTAATATCTCCCATTTTTTTTCAAAAAGCGGAAGACAATAAATGTGTTAATAGGGTGTGCTCCTGGGGAATACAATTGCACGAGATGTGAATTTGTTTACATTAACAGCCTTAGTTTTGGCAATATACAGAGGCGGACTGGACTGGCCGTATGGTCCACCGGGAAAGTTACCGGTGCCCCCTCCCCCCCCCCATTCGGTTGCCCCTACGGCCCCAAACATTGATGCAGCCTAACACCTGTTGATAGGCCTACGCGAAATTTCGTGAAAATGACCAAAAAGAGAAATCGATCTGATTGCATAGACTGCCGGTATATCGAAATGTTCTCTGTGTGGACACCATTCGATACAACAACAGTCCAGTCTGCCTTTGATCCCTCAAATGAAAGGAACAGAGTTCCTTCAATTTCAAAAATCGGCCGAAGATTGGGCCGAACTACCCCGCCCCCCCCCCCCCCCCCCCCCATCTCCCGGTAGAAACACTTTTGTCGAATGATCGATGAAGATGATACATAAATGCCATCGAGATGTCCTCTATGTGGACAGCCATTGATCTCTCATGTGCAAAGAAGACGCGTTCGTTCACTTCGCAAAATCAAAATTTTCTTCGGGTCTGGACCCTTCCAGTCCCCCCCCCCCCTCCCCTAGTGCATTCCCCGGTTACTTTTCTTTGTCCAGTACCCCTGACACAAGACCCATGGTAAGCCATACAAAGTAACATTATTTTACTTCAAATGAGAAATGGAACGCAGAGATACGCCTGTATCTCCATTTACTAGCGTTCACGAGTTAAAAACCTGTGAATTATGTCGAACGCGTATATGGACGATCACCGGCAGGAATCAAGCAGGGCTCTTTTTCAGTTCTGATAACACCGGATAAGTTTACATTGACGTGATAAGTTTCGGATATGTATTTTACATAAATATACAAGTTTCGTCTCAAAAGTTGGCCGTAACAATTAAATTATTTCGAATGATTCGTATTTTATATCCTTCACGGAATGAAAACCTTGCATAGAACGCGTACAAGATATCACCAATGGAATCTAACACCATCGCTCTTTTCTTTTAGTTCCGCTAACATAAAATGAACTACTGAGGACGGTGTATTTGCATTATAATCAGATGAGAGTGCCAAGCGTAAGCTTGTAGAGATAATATGCAGGCGCCTATAGCCTGCAGGTGTTTACACACTCTGGTCCCAGGGTCCAAGCCATGCAGGAGAAAATTATATTCAAAATTGAAAGAGTGTGACCAGGATTTGGAGGGGGGGGGGGGGCATATTGGGCAGGGATTATCTGCGTACCGTCAAAACAGATTTGTATTGGATATAGTTTGTTTGTAGTTTCAGTAAAAGCAAAACAATGCAGTTGGTTGCAATGACCTACGGTAACTAGTGTGCATGGAATCAGAATACAACTTGTGGGGGGTAATATTCCATTACTGCCTCATCCACCTCGTATGGCGTCGGCAACTCTTGAATCGTTCAGGCTGCTTACGCCCGATGAGTTGACTGAGATTGTAATGAAAGCACCGTCCAAACAATGTAAGCTTGATGTTATTCTTACAAAACTACAAAAATCATGTCTTCCTGATCTTATGCCATGGCTCATTGATATTGTGAATACGTCGCTAGCATTAGGAGTTTTCCCATCATCTATGAAAGAGGCTCTAGTCACACCTCTCATTAAGAAACCTGGTTTGGATCCTGAAATCTTAAAAAAACTATCGTCCCGTTTCTGGTCTTTCATTTCTGTCCAAAGTAATTGAGCGTGCAGTCGCTAAACAGATCTGCGAACAAATATCTAGCTGCAATCTTGCAGAGGAGTTTCAGTCAGCATACAGGTCATTCTGCAGTACTGAAACCGCCCTTTCACGAGTGCAGAACGACATTCTCCTCTCCATAGATAAACGGCAAGTTTCCTGTCTGGTGTTGCTCGATCTCAGTGCGGCGTTTGACACTATCAACCACGGCGTACTTCTTAACAGACTTGCTTCCCGGCTTGGTATTGTTAGTACTGCCCTGGAGTGGTTTCGATCGTACCTGACGAATCGAACACAGCGGGTAACTTTCACAGGTTCAAACTCAAAACAGGCTCATTTGAAGTTTGGTGTTCCCCGGGGGTCAGTGCTTGGACCTTTGCTATACGTCATTTATGTTCTCCCCATTGGCGATATCATCCGCAGACATGGCCTGTCATTCCATTGCTACGCGGGTGATACACAGCTGTACATACACTTTACACCACAGTCCGATACAATGGCCAAAGAAAAACTTGAAAAATGTGTAACTGATTTTAGATCTTGGATGGCAAAATATTTCTTGAAACTGAATGCTGATAAAACTGAAATCATATACATTGGATTAAGACATCAGTTATCTAAATGCTCAGAGTGATATATAGATATAAAGTTTTTTGTGTGTTAAGCCCAAGAGCTCTATGAGGATTTTCGGCTTTAAACTACATTTATTATTATTATTATATTATAACTTGAGACGGTGTAGAAACACCCATTACATGCGCGATAACTAGAAATTTGTGGTCGCACTGGAGGTCATCTTGTTTTTCGCATGGACTATAATTATTGATGCCTATTCGCAGTGGGTATTAGCGGCGGATAATTTACAATCATTTTTAACCTTTAATCGTTTACACGTTTGTGTGTTTTTTTATATTATTTTTAATTTTGCGCGAAATAGTGTCGAAAAAACCATGTTCTTCAATTTCGTGGCATATTCTGGCGGCCATTTTGGATATTCACTGACTAAATTGGTATTACTAAGCGCAGAAAATTGTTCAAAATGCAAAATAGTTGATTCGTGTCCCCTGTATCAAACGGTTGCCACTTGAGAAAGTGTAAACTTGTCCATTGCATATTCGAGATATTTTGGAAACGGGTAGTCGCACAGGCGGGCATCTTGTTTTTCGCATCGGCTTTCGATGGTGCCTGTTCACGCTGGATATTATCGGAGAATAATTTGCGATCAACTTAACATCTGATAGTTTACAGTTCTAATTTGTTATCATGATTCTATAAGTTTGTTTCGAAAAATGTGTCGAAGAACTCGATTTTCTTCAAGTTTGAGGTTTGCATTTTCACTAACTTGATTGATATTATACGGGGACAAGTCGCAGGAATACGAATGAGTTAATTCCTTTCTTTTTCGGCAATCCAGAACAATAGAAATGGTGTAAAATCGAGAAATTGACCCACTCTCTTTCGCGCCATCTTGGATTACGTCATATCCGGCGTTTGCTTTTCCCGAAAGTTTTCTAGAACCAACATTGACTGGGATTGACCCTGAGACTACTACTCCCACCCCTAGCCACAAGTGTTTCTACTATCATACTGAAATAACTAATATACCCCCGCCCCCACCGCCCCAAAACGATTGGAATTATCTCTGCCCGTATTTTGGTTTGCATTCAGAATTCCCCCACCCTCGAGTCGCACGTGCGAGAACAGACAATTGCTAAACATTGTTTACGATAATTACCTATAATTGTTTGCGAGAGCCGTCTATCCAATTGTGTGATGTCAACATTCAACCCACCGAGAGAGTGTTTTGAATCCACAGATTGATTGATTGATTGATTCTTTTATTTTGCAATATACAACAACATGGAAAATTACAAAAAAGTGTACAAAATAATAGAAATTATGAATATACTGCAGGGAGATGGCATAGTCTTTTAGACTGTCTGCCTGCCATCTCACACTTAACACGAACCCCTGGATGCATATTTGGGCTTTGTTTGTGAACCTGAATTTTAGGTTAGTACAATTTCTTATTTTTTTATTTTTTTTGCCCATCAATTTCTTTAGTAAAAATACTAACTGCTCGCCTCTTGTGCACCTCAAATATTTAGGTGAAATGGTAACGCCTCTCCTAATTCGCTATGATGAAGATATTAGCGAAAAATGTATATATGTTCTTATTTTCTTCTTGTACTTTTACTGGTCCGTAAATCAGCATCTTCCAACACCATATTCGGCTATGTGTATATCCAACACAACTGTAAATAAATCTGTCGTTGACAGCTTCCATTCTAGTAAGTTTCAATGTGAACTCAAGTTAATGAAATGTGAAATTGTATGTTCCCGCATTCTCGCCGTAGACATCTTTCTGGGATTGTACATTATTCTTTGACCATTCGACTTGGTGACCTGATATTGAATAATGGCGGGTAACGTCTCACTGGACGAGATCCAGAACAATTTAAATTACGATTTCAAACAAACATGTAACGAAAAATCAGGCGAAACCTCCAATTTGGAATATTCCAAATTCCTCCAAATTGTTCTTACACTCTGAATGGTTATCATCCCCTTATTAAAAATACGAGGCCCGAAGGGGATGATAGACGTGGTGGGGTTGGAATGTGCATCAGAGAAGACATAGCTTATAAATTACGTAATGATCTATCTGTGTTTATTCCACATGTTATTGGATCTCTCTTCGTTGAAATTAAATGTATGAGGTCCACTAAGTTACTTGGGGTAATCTGCAGACCCAATATTCAACCGAAAGCAGATATTGATTTTTTTTTCTAGATTAAGTGAAATAACTGATAAAGTAAAATGTGAAGACAAAAAATCATACATAATGGGCGACTTTAGTATTGATTTGTTGAAAACTGGTCTCCACGCAAAAAAACTAACGAATATATACATATACTGACCAGTCAGGGTTTCTTACCATTTATCACTAAAGAGTAACTCATCACTCGGCCACTTTAATTGATCACATTTTTTCAAGTAATATCCAGTCTTCATCAGTATCGGATATAATTATTACAGATGTCTCCGACCATTTCGGTACTTTCTAAATAGAATCAGGCTGCTCTATGAAAGATGACAGGCTGATTCAGCTTTAGCGTAAAATTAATCCAGATAATATTGCCCTTTTTAAAACGTACCTTTCTCAAAGCGACTTTTCACCCGTTTTTGAAAGCAATTGCGCAAACTTGGCATACAACACAATCCTCAACATTTACGTCTGCCTACGAAACGGCTTTTCCTCTCACAAATATTTAGCCACCGAAAAGGTTTCTGAGGAAGAAACCTTGGATGACGAAAGGACTTATTATTTCGTCAAACAATAAATCTAGATTCTTTCATAAAAAAATTAAGATTCCCAACTGAACAAAATATTAACAATTACAAAAGCTACTGCAGGATCTTCAAAAAAATTAAAAAAGAAAGCCATGTATTATAAAAATATACTATTAGAAAATAAAAACGATATGCGTAAAACTTGGAAAGTTTTAAATGAATCTATAAAT
This sequence comes from Pictodentalium vernedei, assembly GCA_031216915.1. Classification (NCBI taxonomy): domain Eukaryota; kingdom Metazoa; phylum Mollusca; class Scaphopoda; order Dentaliida; family Dentaliidae; genus Pictodentalium; species Pictodentalium vernedei. Next base: position 333,760,506 of record CM062295.1, read on the forward strand.
AGAACTAAACATTGTGCCACTCTGTCAGAGTTTTTTTTTAACAGAAAACAAACAAAAAAATTACAAACCCGTTTGAAATAGCCCAGGAGTTTAATGATTTTTTGCTAATATAGGTAAATGTACTAGTGAAAAAATTAAAAAAAAAAACAGAAACACTTTCTAGACTACCTTGACAATAATTCTTTACACAACCTTTTTATCAGCCCAACAAACGAGCAACAAATAGTTACTGTTACTAATTTATTCATGTCTAAAAAAGTGAGGATTGCGACGGTATTACCACTACTATTCTTAAGTAAACTATAAACATTATCGTTGATCTATATCATAAACAGCTCATTCGATCATGGCGAAGTCCCAGATAAAATGAAGATAGTCAAAGTGACGCCTATTTTTAAAGCAGGAGATGAATACGGCTTCAATAACTATATGCCTGTAAGTATATTACCAGTTTTCTCACAAGTATTAGAGAAGCTTATGTGCAACAGAGTAATTAAATATTTAGATATGTTTGACATATTATATCATCATCAATAAGGGTTTAGAAAAACTCACTCCACTATACACCCAGTGATGCAGCTTCTCAAATCTGTAGGTCTGGTGAATAATAAGGATAGTAAAAATATTACCATGGCTACATTTCTGGACCTCTCCAAGGCCTTCGATACGATAAATCGTGACATTTTATTGAGTAAACTTGAGAAATATGGCTTTAGGGGAATTAGCAATAATTGGTTTCGAAGTTACCTCTCAGGCAGGGCGCAATATGTCAAATATGGCACAGCCAAATCCGACACAGCCACAATGACATGTGACGTTCCACAAGGTTCTGTCCTCGGGCCCGTGTTATTCTTGTTATATATAAATGACATTAGTCGATCTACGTCCTTAAATCTACTCTCAATTGCAGATGACACATCCGTGCACGACTCGGCCCCAGTGAAATTCACCTAGCCACACGTTTCAATAACGAACTTAATAACCTGAATGATTGGTGTTCGGAAAACAAGCTTACTCTAAATGCCAGTAAAACAAAATATATTGTCATTAAGCCAACTCGCAATAGAAATTGTGGAACCCATCTAAATATATCCGTAAATAATCAGACAATTAAATTAGTAGGAACTCACGAAGAAGAACAATCCCTGATATTTTTAGGAATAAATATCGATGAAAACCTATCTTATGAGTACCACATATCAAATATCTGCTCCACGATTTGTTGGACAAACTATACACTTAATAAAGCCAAAAAAAATCCTATCCCATGCAGTCATGAAAACGCTGTATTATACACGTGTGCATTGTCATCTTCTATATGGTATCCAAATGTGGGGAAACGCTAGAGGGGTTTATAAGCTTTCAAAAGTACAAAAACGCTCCATTCGAATCATAAATAAAGAAAGGTTAACTCTCATACATATCCACTGTTTGCAAAGGATAACATTCTCAAAGTTGCGGACTTGTATAAAATGCAGGTCTGCCTTTTTGCGTTCGACTGGAAAAAATGATGCGCTTCCTCGATCCTTTGAACATTTGTACAGTGTATCAAATGACCCGCAACACATGAACACAAGGCAATCCGGGTTTTTATGTTAAAATAGAACCAGAATTAAGGCCTAAGACAGTTTACCCTTTTTGCGCTCCCTAAAATTTGGAACAATTTAGACCAATTACTAACAGGAATGAATTTAGGAGGAAAGTAAGAACTAACTTTCTATCATTGTATCAAGAGAGCACACAATGCAATAACCTCTACTGCCCTGATTGTCAAAGTTAGTAAGTACTGAAAATCAATTTTATATGAGCCCTTATGTCAGTCCAGGTTATCGGGCTCATGTTGTATGAGGTAGTCAACCAATGTGATGGGGACTTTTGTGAGTATCTGGAATTTCAATTCAATATTTTTTTTAAATTACGTAGTAAGAATATTTTACTTTCCTTTCCTAGTTAACCTGCTATATTACCATTGAATAACTTCTGGTAATCTCGTCATCCACACACCTATTTAGATCACCAAGTCTTTTAACTGAGTCCGTCGTTTGAATTTATAATCCATGGTCTACAATCTGCAGTTTTCAAATATCTTACTGAGTTAATGAAGGTTGTCTTCGATCACATAGCGATGTTGGAGTGAAATGTTATGGGGGATTACAGGTAGACAGCCAATCTGGCTATGTTATCTCCATACGGTGTAAACCGATTGTTATTAGTTAATTTATATCTTTTCTTTTACTTGATGTATCAGCATTTGATGTTTTTCCGTTAAATAAAACATATCTATCTATCTGTCTATCTATCTGTCTGTCTGTCTGTCTGTCTGTCTGTCTGTCTGTCTGAATTCACCTGCTTCCTGAAGAAGGGCATTTAACCCGACACATCGAGGCAACGACAGTGCGCTCTATTTATTTCATCAACATTTTCATTAGGTATTCACATTTCATTTATTCGTTCATTTTCATTTTTGCATCATTTTTCCATAACTTTTTCATCATTTTGACTTGTACTAATAATTATTTATTTCAGCCTAAATTAAGTCCGGGAAAATGGCTAAAAAATTCACGAATGTTACATCTGTTAACCGCCAAGAGCGGCAAAAAGACCCGGCATATTCGGCTCATGCACAATTGGTAAAATCCCTTTGCCAAATTCTTTAACTATTTCACCATTTGGCATTTCTCGAGGACTGTTTGGCAAAGAAAGTCCTCCCAAAATCATTCCAAAAAAAAAACAGTGGACGAGCGCAACAAAACCTTTCGGCCGGCTCTGCCAACCATTTATATTTCGGACCCGCTCAACAATTTAACAAAAAAAAAAATGGGCTTTTGAAGTTATACAAACTTTGGTAGATTATTACAAAAAAACTCTACAAGAAAAACAAGACCTGGTTCTCTCGGCTCCTTTTCTAAAACCCCTGGACGTTCCACGAGCACAGAATACGGCAGTTAAATGGGGACAGAAGAATTTTGGTAATCGACTACAAGAAAGTACCATTGGCAAATTTTATTCTCTTTCGGGTCAACTTCTGTCCCAGTTCAAAAAAAAACAGCGGTCATTAGCCAGACCTCTTTCAATCAACGTGCTCGTTCTAAATCGCCGGTGGCCCGCCAGCAAATTTCATTTTCTACTTCCAAAGAAACTCCATCGAAAAGAAAAAGACGAGAAACCATCTCTCCTACAGCACCAGCGACCAAAAAAACATCATTTGCAGCACGTTGCTCCACAACACCGGAATCGCCATCGTACGCCATCATAGTCAAGACACCACATCAAAAGAAACCATCTACAAATGGCAAGTCGTCATTCTACCGATTCTGGAAATCTGGTGAAAACAAGAACAGCTGGACCCTGTCAGTCAAGCCAAACAAACCTGTTTGGATCATCGGATCATCGAACATCTCGAGGATTGATGCCAACTCTCCACCCAACACGTTCATTGCATCATACTTTGGTGGAACCTTAAACCACATTCGGCAGATGGCTAAGAACATGGAAAAAGAGAAAGATCGACAACATCCCAATGCAATTTTATTCAACGATGGGGTCAACAATAGAGAAGACTGGCGCATAGACGTGCAGAACAGAAAAAAGATTGGTCACACATCAACAGGTAGACTAGGTAATATGATAAGCAATTTCCGCAAATGTTACCCTAATACAAAACTTCTTTTTCAGGAACATAATTTTTCTTCTAGTTTATGTTCTAGGGACCAACAAAATTCGACTGTCATAAACGAGGCTGCGAAGTCAACAAAGAATTTAGAGATAATCCCGGCAATTCCAGCAAGCAAGTTTAAATGTTGCCCAGGTGATCCCATCCACTGGTCGACGAAAACAGCGAACAGAATCTACCAAGGATGGCTGCCACGCATAGAACCATACACCAAAGAGCAGCCTTTAAACTAATTACAGAAGAAGGCATCAGCCATGGAGAGAAAGTAGGACTAGGAACCGAAATAGTAAACTTGGTTCCTGATCTACAATTAACTGAAGGTGAGAAAGATCTACTCAGGTATGGTTTAACTTTCGTTCCCGTCCCAGCCCCATTAAAACCTAAGCCCAAAATCTTAGATTTTGGGAGAGGTGCAGTGGTCATGGATGATTACAGTTACATTAACGAAATGAACGGTGGTCCAGCAAGCCAACAATTTTTTAGGGCAACAGCATTGGCAGATAAATTTCGAAATTCAACAGGCTCCAAAGACCTCTTTGCCAATCCAACCGGATGGTGTCCATCACCTCGGAAAGTTAAACCAGAAATTAATGAGATTTCTCAAAAAGTTAAAGAGCAAGTAAGCCAAATCCCGGAATCATTTTTGAAAGACAAACAAAATTTGAACCAAATCGAAAGAAACGCCCTGAAGACGCTGAAAAACAACAAACAAATTATCATCCAGCCTTGTGACAAAGGATCTGCTACAGTTCTGATGTCAAAAGATAATTATGTTAAAGAAGCTGAACGCCAATTAAATAACCCAAAATATTACAAACCTTTAGAAGCACCAATTTGGCAAGAAAATTGTTCAAAATTTAACGGAATTCTAAAAAGCTTTGCTGGACAACGACTTCATTGAGAAAACAACATGTATTTAATTGCAGAGAGGGATTCAAACAATCGTAAGATTTACCTCTTGCCTAAAATACATAAACCACTCAGCAGTTGGAGTGACGAATTTACCTCTCGTAGTCGGCCTATTGTCAACGACTGTGGCTCGGAATCTTACCACATTTCTCAGTATATTGATGTTTATTTAAAACCAATTGCTTGCCGCCATCCGAGCTTGCTCAAAGACACTGAGGACTTTGTAATGAAAATTAACAAATTGCAGGTTCCTTCCGACAGTCTCCTCATTACCCTAGACATTGAAAGTATGTACACTAACATTGGTATTGGCGCTGGTCTAGAGGCAATAAAAAAATCATTCAAAAGGTACAATGACCCAAACAGACCATCGGAAGAAATCCCGCAATTGTTAGAATTATCATTGAAAGGTAACGACTTTGAATTTAACAATAAATTTTACCTCCAAATAAGTGGATGTAGTATGGGTAAAAAATACAGTCCAAATTTTGCTAATATTTTTGTTGCAGAATGGGAAAGAGGTGCTCTTGCTAAAGCAAGAAAACAGCCATTATGTTATCACAGGTTCCAAGACGACATTTTCAACATATGGCCCCATGGCCATGATGACTTCAACGAATTCTTGGAAATCCTGAACAACCACGATGAATCCATTAAATTACAGCCCTGCATTTCAGAAAATACCATTGATTTTCTGGATGTGACTGTATTCAAGGGCCCTCAGTTCCGGCATAGCAACGTACTAGACACAAAAGTCTTTTTTAAACCGACCGATTCTCACCAACTTCTCCATAGAGCTTCTTACCACCCACCCAAACTATTCAATGGATTGGTAAAATCTCAAATCATTCGATTCCATAGAAATTGTACGAACAGAAGCGACCTCAATCACGCCTGTTGAATTCTTTTCAAAACACTTGTTAAACGCGGTTACTCAAAACGCCTTCTGCAGAAAATTAAATCTGTTACAATCCGTGAGATAGAAACACCCATTTGGGACTCTGAGCCAACGCACCCCACGAAAATTCGGCATAACCGCCCAGTTCTGGGAAATGGATCAGAAAATCTATGTGAACGCAAAATTTGTTACATACATCGTATGAACTACATGAATACTGGCAAAACATTTTTTAGCGAACAAACCCGTATGTTTTACCAAGTTAGAAACAGCTTCAACTGTGATTTTGAAAACATTATTTATTTAATCACATGTAAATTATGCCATATCCAATATGTCCGCCAGACGAAAAATCCTCTGCGCGTCAGAATGCAAAACCATTTATCAAATATCCGTTTAGATTCAGGAAAGGCAGTCTCAGACCTCTTTAACCTCCCGGGTCATGATATTAAGTCACATTTCAGTTTTCAACCCATTGAGCAAATTCTGTTTTTGGACGATGATGAAACCACAACAGACAACGACTTGAACGTGAAAACTATTGGATTGGTAAGCTCAGGACCTATCTCCCATACAGACTCAATAGAGAGTACTCTGGGTTGCCAAATAAAATTATTTGTTTTCCTTTGGTTTATAATTGACGCAATGTCGAAATTGCAAAAATTTTCAAAAACAACTTCACAGAATTAAACACAAAACTGCCAGAAGCCAACAAACGATGCATCATAGCTTATAAAAAAATCCCAGTCTTCGAAACATTCTTGTGAAAGCACTTTTGAGATGAGTTCATCTTGTCATAAAGTCATATAACTTCAAAAATATTAAAACAACATTGAATTCCATAGAAATAATTTACAACAGAGATCGATTTCCCGACCTGTGCCCGTGCTCCTTTGTTTTGAAAAATATCTATCTATCTATCCATCCAGCCAGCCAGCCATCCATCCATCCATCTACAATATGAAAAAAAATCTCTAAAAGTCTTCCTCAGAGCCACCACAAATCTTCTGATATTTGGTATACAGCCTCCTTATCAAATTGTTCATGTGAGCCCCGATTTTAACTTAGTGCATTTTGTGGAATATTCTTTAAAAATCTTCTTCTGATCCACCAGTCGCGATTTTCGGACATTCAGTATACACAATCCTAGTTGGAAGCCAGATCCAAATCCATGAGTCTATATTTGGTCTTCTTGTATGAACCTGCATTTTAACTTATTCAGGTCCATTTGCCAGAGACCTTTGATATTTGATATTCAACATCCTTGGGGTGGGGGGCACTTTCAATTTTGTTCAAGTCAAGTCCATGAGTTACTATTTGGGCTCCCTATGGGAACCCAGATTTTAACTTGGTGCAATATGCTGTATATTCTTAAAACAATCTTCTCAGACCCACCAGTCTGTTTAGTCTTTTGTTTTTCAACACTCTTGGGGGGTCAGGTTTAAATTGGCTCAAATAAAGCTTCTCGTGTAATATTTAGACTTCCTATGGAAGCATAGATCTCAACTTAATGCAATATTTGCAATATTCTTGAAAGAAATCTACTAAATTCACCCGTCAAGATTTCCGCGCACTTGGTATACATCATACTTATACATGTAGGTGGCAGATTCGAATTTATGTGGGTTCATATTTGAATCTCCTTTGGTGGCCCAAATCTTAAATAGTGCAGTGTTGGAATAAGCGACTTCGTCATATCCACCGACCAGAATCAATCAATATTTGGTATACATCATCCCTGGAGGGAAGAGGAGTTGAAGGGCAGATTCAGATTTCTTTAAAATCAAATATGTTGGTCCATACTTTTACTTCTTATACTGGCCCGTATTTTAACTTGCTGCAGTATGAATCTAGAGACATTTTGTTTTCAGCATCTTTGTTTTGGTGGGGGTGGGGGGGGGGGGGGGCAGATTTAAACTTGTTTAAATCAAGTGCCTGGTTTCATGTTTGGGCTCTACAACGCCAATTAGCCTTAGATGTTCTATATGTCCTAACATTCTCCATTAAACAGCTTTTTTTCAGGTGAGCGATTAAGGCCCATTGTCCCTTGTGACGAACAACACCTCACAAAAACACTAAAACAACTCATCCATAATTTTCTAATCGGCATCTTCTCATGTTCTAATATGATATCCTATTGTTATTAAATTCATCTGCGTTGATTCCTTGGGCAGGCAACTCACTCCTGATTGCCAATATTTGGAGAATGTAGCGCTATGTGCTAGGTTAGTAAGTTAGAGGGTATGGTAGTTACTTGCCATTGATTGATTGTCCTCTCCGGGTACTCTGATTGCTTCCACCCATGAAACGGTCTGCCATGTGACCCTGGCTGTTGAAAGACATTAAACCCATTAAAGAAACAAACTCACAGCTCTCAAACCAAAGCTGGTTATTACAAAGTGCGTCATGGCTCTACCACAACAACCAAATCTAATATGTCTGCCTTTAACCTGTTATCAAACACAGATAGCAGACAAAGCTAGAAAACATATATTTGAGTAACGAACGTTTTGCCTAAAAGTATAGCTTATGCCCCTGATTGGAATGAGCTGAAGGTAATCATTTAATGATGTGTCATAAGCTATGTTTTTTACATAATAATTGAACACTTCAGAGGTTTCAATTATTACAAAAGAAAGCTCAATTAAAATTATATTTCCGTTTTTTTTATGTTTGAGTAGAGAGATAATAATATAATAACATATGACGGTGTAACAATTTAAGAATACTTTGCGGCTTCTGCGCAGTTACATGCAGGCGTGTCCATTAGTATCCCATGAACACATTTATGCTGGCTTTAAGCTCAAGTTCGCCCTCATTGGATTGCATTACCTCCAAAGTAATTCTAGTGAATGGATGGTGTATTGCTCAGTTGGAATGTATATTCTTTTAAATGTTTTGATTCCAGGTGACTTTTTCTCAGCTCCAGGGTACCAAATTACTTCATATTAGAAGTTTAGAACCCATTAATAGTAAGTAATCCAAGATTTGTGGTTCTCTCAACAAATCGTCCACTGAGTTCCAATGTGTTCTATGTGCATTCTTGCGCATAGAACACATTGGAACTCAGGGGACGAAATGTCAGGAACTGGATCAGTGTTTGTTTAAGGTGGTAAACACATTCTGCCTCACTGGGTCCTGTGTTCAGTCCTCTAAAGTAGGCTCGTCTTGTAATTGGGGCAGCATAGGTATAAACACTTGGAAAAACTTGACAACATACCTACGATACAGTCATAGATGGTGAAAATTACCCTAAACAACAATACCAGGTAAATAAATAAAACATGTGAATAGTATATACACAGAATGACAGACGCGTGTGAATGGGTTAATCGATATGGTACGAGTGCCAGCGCGGAAGGATAAAACGAGAGGCCGCGATGGCACAAGTGCAATATCGATTAACCCATTCACACCCATTCGTTCTGTGTTTATTACACGCCTTAACGTCTATAAAAACAATTACTAGAAGGGAACTCAGCAATTCATTTGACAACTATCAACAAAAACAACACATTTTATCGCTAACCAAATTTGCGAGGGGAAACCGTGCTACTATTTCGTCCCCTGCATTCCAATGTGTTCTGTGTGCCTACTGGCACACAGAACACAATCGAACTCAGGGGACGATTTTCGGCTATCGCTAGTTATTCAAATTGTAATTGCGTTGCACGATTTGTAGAAAATTCCATTGCTTATCCTTTCAGCACCCGCAACCATCTCCACTCTCTTCACCTCTGCCTCAAACTCTCCCCCAGTGCATTGGAATCTAAAACACTGAATGTATTTTCTAAACGCCGCTTCTTTGCCTTAGTAGCCCTACGCTAACTTTGACTCATCTCTACCCAGTCCTGTCCTGGCACTACCGATTTCTCACTCGAACCCAACACACTTCTCCAACAACTGTAAGATACCTCTGCAATTCTAACACGCCATACTACTGTGCATTGTGCGGCTACCCCCATACAACATACACTGCCTGCAAACCTCTCCCACCTCAGCCTGCAACCCTCTGCCATCCAAACTTTTTCCCCATATTGCGAGCGTGCCACTGAAATGCTTCAGATTTGGATGGACAAGTGGAGCTACATGCACACGGTTTATAATGAAATCATGGGAAGAAATCGTCCTCATAACATCCTCTTTTCTGTCACATAAATGTCCGCCTAAAATTCATCTCATTTTGTCCCCACAAAGGACTAATACAAAACTGTGTTTCGCGTTAGCCGGTCTCTCATTTTGATTTCAAAAAAATGCTCGTACCTAGGAATCTAACGAGAGAGACGGGCTTTTCCGTGCAGTTCTGATTCTTTGAGCCGGCGCTGAAGACTTTACTGGTATGGATTTGAACCTTGCTTAGGTAATAAGCTAAAAGCAGTGTACGCGTAACAGTGGTATTTAGACGGTTGGCACACAAACGACCAAACAAAGTCTAGAGAGAGAAAGAGTCATTTACTCTAGTTGGCAAATAGTAGTGGAAGACAATAACGCGAGTGATATGAACTGGGAACATAGCAGAAGCAGGGTAATGATGGTGTAAAGATAAGTACTAAGAATCATAGTAACGGGAGCGCGGTGGATCAGTGGTAGACTATTGGACTTTATCCCGGTTGCCCACCTGGAGGCAAGATGACGCCGTGACTTTATCCCGGTTGCCCACCTGGGGGCAAGATGACGCCGTGTACTAAGGCGTACTGCACGTCGATGGTGCACATGTCTTCAATCGCTGTAGCCCTGCTTGAGCGGAGCTATAACAGAGTTAGAATGTTGCTCGTCGATGCCCGGTCGTTCTCTCCGGGTACTCCGACTTTCTCCACCCGTAAAACTCTCACGGTCAGGATTAACCATTGTGCATAAGTATGTGACCTTAAACACCAATAAATAAATAAATAAATAAATAAATAAATAAATAAATAAATAAATAAATAAATAAATTGTCATAGTAAAATTATAAATTATTGGAATGAATTGACGGTAACATGGTCTGAGGTTAGCGTCTCGGAGCTTGCTTTCAACCGAGACATCAGACCGTGTTATCGTCAACTCATCACAATAAAGTATATGTTCCAATAAGACACTACACATAGCCCAAAACCTATAATGTGAAACGCGAGAGGCTTATTTACTAAACTTGTGATCGTTAAAACTTGCCTTCTGCAAGGCAACTTTTAACGATCACAGGTTTAGTAAAAAAACCTCTGGAGTATCCACGACGGCACTGGATAAATAATCATTAAACCAGATAAACTCATTCCATCTTAGTTCAAATCATAAATCGGTTTGTAATTTAAACAACACTTTATCCGGAACACCGTCTGCTGCACGTGCGAAAAATCCAGAAAAATGAAGCGGCTTGCTAGTCACTCCGTTGATGAAGCAATTACGAAACGGACGACATAATTTCAAATATTTCACATGGTGACGTCAGACGGTAACATTTGCTACTGGGGCCGTAAACATAAAATACACAACGCCAACTCTCCTTCAATCAGAGGGCGAGGATTTTACTCCGCCAGCTCTCCTCCAATCAGAGGGCGAGGATTTTACTCTTATTGGAACATAACTCCATTGTAATGATACGAGGCGGTAAGAGAGGTAGAAAACTAGTAATGGTGAATACAAAAGAGGTTGATCATAGGATAGAAGTCGTTGTAAAAGCCAATGGTAAGACTACAATGGGCTGTATAAGAGCCTGGAATCCTATCCTATGAAGGAATTCCACGTATGGAATCTGTTTGTAGGATAGGATATGTCTGTTGTTATAGGATATGATATGTCTTTTGTTACAGAATTCCTTTTTCTGTTTATGTGTTGCATGACTGTGTTGTGCACACATTGTGCATTTTTACATAAGCATCCAATGTGTTCACATTGTGCACTATTACACGAGCACGTCTCGTTACGATCATCGGACTGTTTTGTTTAACCCTTTGCCTAACATGAAATGCAGACGACCCTTGCAAACAAAATTCTTGAATAACTAATCTTTTTCATTTTTTGTCTCAAAAACATAGGTTATGACCCCTCATTGGAACGAGCTCGACGAGCACGTTCCAAAGAGGGGTCATAACCTATGTTTTTGAGACAAAAAATGAAAAAAAAAATAATGAAAATTAATTGGCGATTATTGTGAATAGCGCTGGCCGGTTTTGGCCGTTACGTTAGGTAAAGGGTTAATGTACCCTACGTTAAGCAACTGTAAATACTGAGGCGTTTATTTATGAATGCGGCGATCTGAATGAGTTCATTAAAGACTTTGCAGGGGTCAGAGATTGGAACAGAGCTAGGAACCCCGTAATAGTACCACAAGACAGCAGTAACTGTTGAGTGTGAAAGGGTGGTAGAAGACTCTAGTATTGGGTGAATATAGTGGAAGCTGATCATAGGACAACCAGGTAAGTATCCTGCAAATGTATCCTCCATTAGTACATCACCATGTTATAGTATTCTCAAATACCCGATAAGTGCATGTGTGCTGGATGTGTTGTGCGAACACTGTGTTTTTCACATGGGCACATATCGGCACACAAAGCATGGGTGCAGGTGATGTGCACATATTGTTACTCACATATCGACACAACCGGGAAGTCACGACATAGGCAAGCTGACTAAGGAATCGAAAGAATGAGAAAGGAATAAGCAGACCGGGGATTCTGGAAGAAGCCGAGTCAAGTAAATGCCTTTTGGTGATTTTCGGTTGCTTTGGGATATTTTGGGAAGTTACTGGGCTGTTTGTGGTAATTATATATGCACCAGTCCAACGGAACGCAACATTTGGCGACCTGTCGGTACTACGTGCTTCTCCTATTAGCCAAGGTTGGGGTCTTCGTCAGGGCCGTTTCGGTGATTTGGGGTGTATTTGTGATTTTGGGGTATTTATCGTATTGTTTGTGGGAATTATATTCAGTACCAGCCCTCTCCAATCGACCCCCCCCCCCCCCCCCCCCCGTCATATTAGAGGTCTGGAGGCCGACAGCAATCACGTGCCACCACAGAAACCACGACGGCGGCCTCCTGTATACAAAAATGGTCTTCGGGCCCACATATAACCACAACAACGCACGCTGCGCGTGCGCACTGCGACCACATATTACTATGATAGTGACGTCACAATATCGCCATTCACGTGGGATACCATGAGAACCAAACAGCACGTGTCTGCTTCAGGTGACTATGACGTCATATGACATAATCCATGAGACAACCCTGATAAGGGTCGAAACATACGATACATACTACTCTACCAAACAGACGAGTCGCCACCCCCCTTGAATACAATTATTGAGTGGAGACGAGCACAATATATTGTTGTGAGAAAGTTGAATATCTACAATTTTAGTAGCGTTGTGATTCGATTCCAATTTCGAATCGATTCGAAATCCCTTCTTTGGTTCGATTCCACCCGGAATTTGGGATTCACGGAACCTTACCATACGGTAATGGCATACCCTCACCTCTGGCTAGCACTCCATCTTCCGCCGGTGAAGTGCTTCCTGTTGATTTTAGGTTGCTTTGCCTTTCGACAAGATTATTCCAGGGCCCCTGAACTTTCCTTGTGAATTCTATACTTAGTAACGGGGGTGGGTGGGGAGGGGGTGCACGGCGGTCGAGAGCAAGGACGGCCCGGGGCAATGTGTAGAACGGGAATAGTATAGCTCGGGCTTTTCAGGTCAATTCTGGGGTACCTAGGTGGGGGACCTCGGAAGTGACGTCATATCACGTGACCTAGTGGCACCATGTTGTGTTGTCATGGTAACCCGCGTGAGCGGCCATGTTGTGACGTCATTCCCATAGTGACACGTGGTGTGTGTGCGCATGCGCAGCGCGTGTTGTTAGGGTGATACGTGTTTCCGTCGTCCATTTTATATATTGGAGGACGCCATTTTGGTTTCTATGGTAGCACGTAGTTGCTATGTGACCTAAAACTTTCTAATAGGATAAAGGTATATCTGAGGGTTGGTTCCTTTGTACAACAGTATATCTAATTACCACAAACAACCCGATAATCCCTCCAAATCATCAAAATCCAATTTTATTTTCTACGGATTTCCCCCAGAATCCTTTTTAGGACCGTCATACTGTAGATTTTAATAGTAGCACGTAGTGCTATAGTACAGAAGGGTACCAGGGTGTGTTCGATTGAACTGGAGTAGTTTTTCTGGTTCGGATTCCCCCCAGGATCCCTTTTTATGACAACTTCGTTCTATTTATTCTGACTTCCCTAAACGTGTTTATGTTTTATTGTACACATTACAGGTAGCACATAGGCACACGTTGGATGTGCAACTATGTGTATATTGGAGGACGCCATTTTGGTTTCTATGGTAGCACGTAGTTGCTATGTGACCTAAAACTTTCTAATAGGATAAAGGTATATCTGAGGGTTGGTTCCTTTGTACAAGAGTATATCTAATTACCACAAACAACCCGATAATCCCTCCAAATCACCAAAATCCAATTTTATTTTCTACGGATTTCCCCCAGAATCCTTTTTAGGACCGTCATACTGTAGATTTTAATAGTAGCACGTAGTGCTATAGTACAGAAGGGTACCAGGGTGTGTTCGATTGAACTGGAGTAGTTTTTCTGGTTCGGATTCCCCCCAGAATCCCTTTTTATGACAACTTCGTTCTATTTATTCTGACTTCCCTAAACGTGTTTATGTTTTATTGTACACATTACAGGTAGCACATAGGCACACGTTGGATGTGCAACTATGTGTATATTGGAGGACGCCATTTTGGTTTCTATGGTAGCACGTAGTTGCTATGTGACCTAAAACTTTCTAATAGGATAAAGGTATATCTGAGGGTTGGTTCCTTTGTACAAGAGTATATCTAATTACCACAAACAACCCGATAATCCGTCCAAATCACCAAAATCCAATTTTATTTTCTACGGATTTCCCCCAGAATCCTTTTTAGGACCGTCATACTGTAGATTTTAATAGTAGCACGTAGTGCTATAGTACAGAGGGGTACCAGGGTGTGTTCGATTGAACTGGAGTAGTTTTTCTGGTTCGGATTCCCCCCAGGATCCCTTTTTATGACTACTTCGTTCTATTTATTCTGACTTCCCTAAACGTGTTTATGTTTTATTGCACACATTACAGGTAGCACATAGGCACATGCTGGATGTGCCGATACGTGCTTATGTGAAAAGGCACAATGTGACACATTGTGCACTAGCACATAGGCACACACGGGTATTTGAGGATACCTATGGCCTGGTATTGTATTATTTGGGGATACCTATCGAGTATACTTTCTGGAGAATCCCTTTTTTGTCGCATGTGCTTATGTGAAAATGCACAATGTGCACTAGCACATAGGCACATGCTGGATGTGCCGATATGTGCTTATGTGAAAAGGCACAATGTGACACATTGTGCACTAGCACATAGACACATACGGGTATTTGGGGATACCTATGACCTGACATTGTATTATTTGAGGATACATATCTAGGATGCCTTCTGGAAAATCACTGTTTTGACGTATGTGCATATGTGAAAGGCACAATGTGACACATTGTGCACACGCACATAAGAACATTCTGGATGTGCCGATATATGCTTATGTGAAAATGCACAATGTGACACATAGTACACTAGCACATAGGCACAGACGACCAAAAAGGGATTCCATAGCCACTGGCTATTTCCAAAAAGGGATTCTTAAAAGGGGATTCCGTAAAATGGGATTCCTATCCGACTCTGTAAAATATGATTCCGTGTTTTAACATCAACACTCGAGAGTATGGAAATGGACTGATAATACCCAATTATTATCGCAAGAACCTGAACAGATAAAACCTGATAACAACCACTACAAAACGACGAATGTACAAAAGTGAACGAAGGTCCACCAAAACCAAGATCGAAGTGAACATAACAAACATAAAGAACTTTGACTTAATCTTAACGCCCAATAAATGCAATAAAATTTTTCACCTGAATGGACTGTAACCCCTAAATATTACATGCAACAACCCAACTAAACAGACAAAACATGAACGAAGATGAACTGACTGGAAACAACTGAATTATGAACAGATCCAACACAACTACGATTGAACCGTTCGAACGAAGTCGTAGTGAAAGAAGATCCAACAAAATCAAGATCGGAGTGAACAGAACAAAGTGAAGAAAATCGAACTTATCTGATTGAACACAACATTCCAAACTTTATCACACTGGTTGAACTACAACCCCCATACATAACGCAGTGCTAACTTTCTTGAACTGAACAAAAGTTTAAGTGATTGAACTCTATTTTTTAACCATAACCCTAATTCAAATAGAACACAGTGCGAACCCCTTTGAACTGTTTGAATGAACTATATATAAATAATATAAACACCCTTGAACGCCGCTATTTAACTGAATACATTTTTAAACTACAGCCTTAATGAAAATATAACGCAGGTGATCTGAATGAAATTTTTAACTACAACCGTTTGAACTAAATTCTTCCAATAGGGACGGGAATACCCTCGAGTGTTGATGTTAAAACACGGAATCCCATTTTGCAGAGTCGGATAGGAATCCCATTTTACGGAATCCCTTTTTAAGAATCCATTTTTGGAAAACGCCTGTGGCTATGGAATCCCTTTTTGGTCGTATGTGCTAGTGCACAATGTGTCACATTGTGCATTTTCACATAAGCACATATGGGCACATCCAGCATGTGCTTATGTGCTAGTGCACAATGTGTCACATTGTGCCTTTTCACATAAGCACGTACAACAAAAAAGGGATTCACTGGAAGGTATCCTAGATAGGTATCCTCGAATAATACAATACCAGGTCATAGGTATCCTCAAATGTCCGTATGTGCATATGTGCTAGTGCACAATGTGTCACACTGTGCGTTTTCACATAAGCACATATCGACACATCCAGCTTGTGCCTATGTGCTAGTGCACACTGTGCATTTTCACATACACACTTGCGACAAAAAAGGGATTCTCCAGAAAGTATCCTCGATAGGTATCCTCAAATAATACAATACCAGGCCATAGGTATCCTCAAATACCCGTATGTGCCTATGTGCTAGTGCACAATGTGTCATATTGTGCCTTTTCACATCAGCACATATCGGCACATCCAGCATGTGCTTATGTGCTAGTGCACATTGTGTCACATTGCGCACTTTCACATAAGCAAATAGTTGAACATCCTGCATGTGCCTATGTGCTACCTGTAATGTGTACAATAAACATGTTTAGGGAAGTCAGAATAAATAGAACAAAGAAGTCACAAAAGGGGATTCTGGGGAGGGGGAATCCGAACCAGAAAAAACACTCTAGTTCAATCGAACACACCCCGGTACACCCTCTGTACTATAGAACTACGGGCTACTATTAAATTCTACGGTATGACGGTCCTAAAAAGGAATCTGGGGGAAATCCGTAGTAAATAAAAGTGGATTTTGGTGATTTGAAGGGATTATCGGGTTGTTTGTGCGAAACGGGGAATTACTCCAGTTCAATCGAAAACACCCTTCGAACATACCCCTATCCTATTAGAAGGTTTTAGGTCACATAGCAACCACGTGCTACCATAGAAACCAAGACGGCGGCCCCCAGTATACAAAATGGACGACGGAAACACGTATCACCCTAACAACACGCGTTGCGCTTGCACACTAACACCACGTATCACTATGGGGATGACGTCACAACATGGCCGCTCACGCGGGTTACCATGACACAACATGGCGCCACTGGGTCACATGACATGACGTCACTTCCGAGGTCCCCAGCCGAGGTCCCTCAAAATTGACCTGAAAAGCTCGTGCTATACTACTAACGGGCGTTACGGGCCCTGGGAGCGCCGAAGGCACGTAGCAATAAACGTGGGTCTAGGAATCACCGCCCCCCCCCCCTCCGATTTTTTTTTACTTATTGTGAGAAGCATTCTCCTGCATTTTTGTGATAGTATCTACTCAATTATTTCCTTACAATTTGGGTAATTTATTACCTGTATTTCTATGTGAATGGTGCATTCTTTCTCCAAAGATAATCATGACCACCATGATACAGGAAATACCGGTGGAAAACCAACAAACTGAAGCAAGTGTGTTTTTATACCAATAGAACCGGGGGCGCGGTGGCGTTGCGGTAACCGGTTCTTGTCAGATCACCGAAGTTAAGCAACGTCTGAGCGATCGATTCGGACGCCCGCGCTGT
Source organism: Pictodentalium vernedei (assembly GCA_031216915.1). NCBI lineage: Eukaryota > Metazoa > Mollusca > Scaphopoda > Dentaliida > Dentaliidae > Pictodentalium > Pictodentalium vernedei. Next base: position 333,778,178 of record CM062295.1, read on the forward strand.
GTCCTTGGGGACGGCACTTGACCCCCATTGTTCACATGGGGGCACGATGACGCTGTGTAGTAAGGCGTGCTGCACGTTGATGGTGCGCATGTCTTTGACAAATCTAACCCTGCCTGTGCTGCAGTGCGGAGTTACGATGTTGGGGAGCTGGCAGCTTCTCGTCGTTGCTCGGTGGTTCTCTCCGGGTACTCCGGCTTCCTCCAGCCATACAACTGCCACGATCATGATTAGCCATTGTGCATACGTATGTGACCTTAAACACCAATAAATAAATAGATAAATAAATAAATACCAATAGAACCTGCTGGAGTAATGCAACTACGTATACATGCCACCCCCACCAGTGTCGGCGACCATATCAAAAGTCTTCTCACGACTTTCAGCTTTTTGAAACACCAAAAATACAGGGGCAATTCCCCCACCCACCCTCTCCCTCCTCTCGGGGCTAATTCGAGGAGGGGTGAACTCGAGAAACAGACTGCATTTGTGTATCGCATTTTCAATAATAACAATCCATTAATATATATACTTTTTGAAAAAAATCCGCGTTTGTTCAAAAAGTGTCATTGACGGCACAAAATATCATTGAGCTTTTTTTTACGTGATTGCTTATTAAAACTTGTTTGTCGGACCGATTTCGCGATCTTCACCTATTTACATATCAGAAGCTGGTGTTTAGAAGGAGTTATAATAAAATAAACACTTAACATATTTTAGCTCCCTACAGTGTCTGGCAAACTCGGGTGTTTTGTTATTTTTTAATGTGAGGGATAAGTAATGTGTTGAAAGCGAGAGGAAAGATACCAACATTTGTTCTCTCAAAAACCATGAAAAAGCACATTTGTGCCGGGGGGGGGGGGGTAGGGGTAGGGGTGTTAAATATTCGCAGAAAGGTAAGCCGGGGCGGTGGATGTCAGAGCGATGGCCGAATTCAAATTTTGTGCACCATCTTGTAAAGTTGTTACTTATGCCAAAAAATCCATCGTTCGGATTTGGATCTCATTTGGTATGCTGATAGACCTGTATGAGGGGACGGATATGCACAAGGAAACGTTTCCGTCCAATAATTTTTCCCAGAGTTAAGGCCTTTTTTCGACTAAGAAAATTGTTCTGTTTTCACTCTTTCCACTTACCAATTTTTTCTGTCCCACAATACCTTCAAGGCCACTTCGAACTTGCATATGAGTCGGGGCAGAGGCCCACGCTTTGCGTTGCCCTTATACAATTTACTCACTACACCTGCTGGGTCAGGCATGCTTTGTTTATATTTGTTTTGTCAAATTACTCTGCAGACAGTTTTGTGCTGAAAGAGACGACTGTCAATATTATGGATGGAAATAGGAAGGAAACCAGTTTTGGTCCATTCTAGAAGTTTGTTTTCAATGTGATATTTCCACGTTTTAACCAATGTTTGGGGTGGAGTTATGTGGACAAAATTATTACTATGCCATAATCCATATACGAAAAGTAGAAAATTGAAGATGTAATGTACAGATATAGGCTTACATGTGGAACAAATCTGAAATATGTTATAAACCATATAGATTACCGTAGGGCATATAGACTAGATGAATACCCATTATTCATAAGCTTTTTGGGTTGTATTCGCTCTCAGAGAAAAACATTAGAATACTAATGGGGTGGGTGTAAAACATTTTTCGAGTAATTTTTTCTTTCGCAGAAAAGAGGATGGTGGGCCTTCAAACAAAATGGACGCTTGCAAATTTTCATCATACTTTCCTGCATTTTTTTACCCCCCCCCCCCTCCCCCACACACACACACATACACACATCATCCTTACCAGTTTGTTCCGGAATTATTTTTTTTAAATCATATATTTGTTGAAGTGTAGAAACCGCTATTTTTTGTTGATGAAGGCTCCACCCATAACCTGCATTATAAAATCATCACGTTACGTCATAATAGACATGACGTCAAACTTTATATCAATAAATAAGATGGCAATAAAAGTGTAAAAGGAGTGATTTAGTGAATGAAAACACAGTTGAAAATGGAAGGAAGGTGGACCGTTTTATTCATCTCCCAGCTTTTATCAATCCTTGGATCAACCACACAAATTGTACAGCATGTGAATTTGTCCGCTAACGAAGATTTTCAGTACATTGTTTGGAGTACGAAAACTGACGACAGAAACAATAGTTTTACAATAAAGTGGAAACTGACAGCTCAAAATACAAATCATGTGGTCTTCATGACAATAGAAAGCTATGATTTAGCGCCAGGATGTATACTTTATGTGTACGACGATAAAAACACGTCGACAATTTATAACGGGACCGCTTGTATTCAGAACACAATTAGAAGCGCCACAAATGTCATGTATTTGATGTTAAACCATATTCCTCAAAATGAGGGGAAGAAACATTACAGGGGATTCAAATTGAAGTATTGGTCGGCTGAAAATCTCTTGAGAGGCATCAGGTTACCTCTGTCAGTCACAACAAAAACCATGAAAGACCCTGCAACAACATCGAACACATTCCACTCCAATAACTACATATTTTGGATCAGTATACCCGCCATTGCACTAATGAGTCTGATTTGCTTTGTTGTTGCTGTGAAGATGTGCTACAGTTATTCTAAACTACATCAGTCTGTACATCCAAACGTCACAAACCAAAACACTGGCGATCCAGAAAAAACAGGACTTCAAGTCGGACATTCTTCAGCAGATGGTTCGTCTTACCTCATTACACCCGTATCACTTCCTACATCTCATGAACTGCCGGCGCCAATTTATTCGTTTCGGGAAGACGAAATTCTACGTCGCGCGCTAGATCATAAATACCACTTTTCTGAATTTAACCACAATATGCCACAGTTGATCAACTCACGTGCCGAACTTCATTTACCATTGCAAACACGCGCGAAACTTTCCCATCATCGTTATGCCTGGTAAAACACCATTTTTACCTTTTACCTAACGAATCGGCCACACCCGCCCTCGTAATATGCAAATTCAGTAGCTGAAAAACTATTATTTTTCAAACAATTTCAACAAAACCATATCATATGACCCTTCTTTGAAACGAGCCCATCGAGCTCGTTCCGATGAGGTGTAATATGATATGGTTTTATTGAAACTTTTGAAAAAAAAATGATATTTAAAATAATAAATTTTGATATCGCCTGCGTAGGGTAGAGGGTTAAAAGTACCACGATACACCATTCTATTTCCTCAGAATACGCCAGTTTATCTACATTATTTTGGGAGAAAATTTCGGGTTCCTGGATATTTTTTTTAAACTTTAAACTACAATTCTGGGAATCAGTCATACACCCTGAATTGAGTCCTGCGAAGCTTTGTTTTCGATTCGATAAGAAAATGTCTCGATGATTTGATTTGATTTGCCTTGATTCGGAAAATTCGAATTGTGGAGAAGTTCTCAAAATCAAACCAATAGTCTTATCTGGAACACATCTTCAATCACCGGGTCTCCTGTACAGGAGACCCGATGATAGGAGAAGGCTCCAACGAGGCTCCGCGTCCGAAGCTACTTCGACGTCCTGGGCTATTCCTCATTTTTGAATGATTTGCAAAAAAAAAACCCCAGACGAGTTGCAGTTAAATCCAATACTTGAGCGGGGACTGGCACAATTTCTGGTTGCAAGAAGGTGTATTATCTGCAACTTCGAGAACGGTGAGATTCCATTTGGGATTGTTTCGGTTCGAATTTCTCTGCCGGATTCGATTCGATTCGACATTTGAGTTTCGCAGGACTCTAAACCTGAAGCAGAACCATAAAGACAAAATGAGAAACCTGTATTGGTATATTATATGGAGAGAAAGAGAGAGTGAGGGAGATAGAGAGATAAAGAGAGAGAGGGAGAGAGCGCAAATGTTTTGCCGATCCGAAAAACTCTTAGCAATCGGTGAGCGGAGGGGGGAGGGGGGAGGGAAAAAAATCTCCAGGAACATATGATGATTTTCAACTTTCAACACCCACCCGCTTCTCAAATTTTTTTCTGCATTTTCGACAGCTTTTCCGACCGATTTCTAACACGCACCTCGCCCCCTTTGATGACATCCACAGCCCTGCTCGGTGCTCTCTGGAGTTTGAAACTATTACGGGATGGTCTCTAATGATATATAATTTTCTCCAGTATTATTTGTCCGCAATCTTCACAGGAAGTTGACGAGCATGTTGTATTCAAAATTAAAAAAAACTCCGGGAGTGCGGTGCCTCAGTGGTACGGCATTGGACTTCAAACCGAAAGGCCAACGGTTCGACCCCGCCCAGGGTAACTGCGTTGTGCCCTTCTGCAAGTCACTTCATCCCGATTGCCCGGTTGGGGACAACGAGGCGGTGTGTATTATGGCGTACTGCACGTCGATTGTGTGCGGTATTAGAACGCTGGGGTGTGTGACAGTTGGTATCGTTGTTCGGTGACCCTGACTGTCGAAAGTGTCGTTAAACCCCAATGAATAAATTAAAAAACGTCTGCAAAATATTTCTGCAAGTTTGGCGACTATACACTCATATCCTCAAAGAATTGGGGATTTACAGTTCGGATCATGGAGCAAGGACAATCAAATGTTAACAGCTGATCAGATGATCACAGTTCATAAGATGTTGATTTTATTTTCACAAATCCGATCTTCCAGAATTGAACATACAGTTGCTTCCTCTTGTATCCATGTTAACCCTTTAACCAACGTAATGGAAAAAACCCGGCCAGTGCTATTCACAAAAAATCACCATTTAATATTCATTTTTTTTTCATGTTTTACCTCGAAAACATAGCTTACGACCCCTCTTTGGAACGAGCTCGTTGAGCTCGTTCCAATGGGGGTCATAACCTATGTTTTGGGAGCAAAAAATGAAAACAAATAGTTATTTGAAAATTTTGTTTGCAAGTTTCGTCTGCCTTTCGTGATAGGTAAAGGTTTTAACCCCTTACCCAACGTAACGGCCAAAACCAGCCAGCGCTATTCTCCAAACTCGCCAATTAATTTTCATTATTTTTTTCATTTTTTGTCTCAAAAACATAGGTTATGACCCCTCATTGGAACGAGCTCGTCGAGCTCGTTCCAATGAGGGGTCATAACCTATGTTTTTGAGACAAAAAATGAAAAAAATTAGTTATTCAAGAATATTTTTTGCAAGTGTCGTCTGCTTTTCATGTTAGGTAAAGGGTTAACAAACATTGAATATGAGATTTCAGGTGCCCAGGTAGTGTACCACTAACTATTTTTGACACCATGCTGCTGAAACAATTACATCATGTGATAGAAAAAATGCTTTAATACTTCCATTCTCTGGTATTCTGGGGGTTTATTGACTTCTATTTTATTTAGTATCTTTTCATACCTATTCATTCTTCGAAGTATTTTTTAGCCTGCACATGCAATTTATAGAGTGATTCTTACATTTTTTCTTATTACATTTCATTCATTGATGGCGAAAACGAGTGAAGTGGGAGATATGAACCGCGGGACTGTCAATGATTAGTAAATTTTATACACGTATTTCAGAAGTTTATAAATTTTAATTTTTGTTTTTGTTGGAAAGAGTTTGAAGAACAAATAGATTATCAGTTTATAACCACTGACGTTCATGAAGCCATTGACCTATCTTTAGTTCATGTCAGTGCCTCAAATCAGGGGGTGTCATTTGAGACTAATCAGCCTGAAAGTGCACTGATATATACATATAGCCCTGTGAAGAGGTTCTTCACATACATATACCCTTATTTATTTATTTATTTATTTATTTATTTATTTATTTATTTATTTATTTATTTATTTATTTATTGGGGTTTAACGCCACTTTCGACAGCCAGGGTCACCTCGTGTCGGAACAGTTTGTATATTTATTGAATGATTGTTGCAAATCTATAAAAATGAGAAACTCAACATTTATATGGATGCCTGTCCTAAAAAGCCTATAAAATCATCAACAAAAACAAGAACGAAAAGAAAAAAAATAAGACCATGGAAACTGACAACTCGTACCACCACCCTCCCCATTATACGTTCCTTGGAGGGAAAACATGCCCCCTCCCCCTGTAGAAGTTGCGAAAAAATCGCAAAAGTAAAATTATAACTGAATGTTAGCAAGCTTGGAAATAAGCAGACTACCATGTTCAACTATTCTCGTTATTCGCATCTATTTACCAAATAGTTATCTCCCCTGATTGCTAGGAATTGGCTTGCAAAAATTAGCACTAATTGAATGGGGAATTTTTATATTTCTCAAAATTATATAAAACCCGTGAAAGTTATATTTGCTCTGCGCATCAGACATTTAAGAACAATATATATGCTCTCACTTGGTGATATAATCGAACCATTTCATTCGACCAATTTTTTTCCCCTGTTCATTTAAAAAGGTACGGTTATTTCGTGTAGAGTGCCATGTAAAATAATGGAAAATTGCGTTTTCGTCAACTTTTAGAGATTAAAATATTTTTTAGTCTTCATATTAGCAATGCTCTGCGCATATGTGCATATAATATAGATATTGTCCTCTCTAATCATATAAAAATATATAATCTGACATTTGCCCATTTTTTTCCTTTTGATGTTAAAACCAAGACAAATTTGATTGTTGTAAAAACAGTTGAACCCACAGTCCACAATATGCAGAAGGTTTCGGTGTGAATAAAAGGAAAGGTGCGATAGCCCTATTAATTACTTTCAGTTCAGCCAGAAATGTGAAGCTTGTCGCTTATTTAACTAGTATGCCTCATTGTCCATTGAAGTCCATAAATATATGTATGTGTGTGTTTTTTCTACAATAAGAAGATAGTTTGCGTTGACGCATTATTTTTCATGCGTGACTTCTGCTTGCCATTGATGTTAAAATCTTCGAAATCTCTTCCTCTTCCCTCCCCCGATAAACCTGTCCCGTTTCTATACCCCCACCCCAACATCGTAGTTGAGAGGACAGTGTAAAGTACCAACATTCTCAAAATCAAAACAATTCTCGATTATTGTAATCAAATTAACAATTCTCTTAAATGATTGCACAATAAACTGTCTGACGCCTTCATTCTCAACTTACTTCTCTCGCCGCTTGAGAAAACGATTTCCCGACAAACAAGATTTTATTCACACCTTTCAGTGGATCAATGCTAATAACATTACAGTCAGACTCCAGTATTCACAGGGGGAGATAACTTTTCGAATAATACATCCCTACGACGAATTAAGTTGAGTATGCATCTTTAAAGGTCCCCAGGGGGTCAATTTGGTTATGCTACCCTGCACAGCAGGGTAGCATTACTAAAATTAATAAATTTATCTCCTGTTAACCTCAATGTGAATCAAGCTCGCTGGCCTAAACAGAAAGAGGTATCCAGAGGATAAAGTGGGGGATTCTAGCCCGCTGTATGGAATAGCATCGGCAAAAACCTCCTCCGGGGACCTCATTCAGCAAATGTCCAGCCTTGAATGTTAGTTCGCGTAAGAGCCTAAGATTTCTTCAGCAATAAAAGGTGGAAGTTTTTGGAAGCTTACATCTTTGAGCCCGAAAACCCGCCTTTCCGGTCCAGGATAGTAATACGTTATATTCCTACTTCTACAACACAGTGACCACCTTCAAAAAGTTGAAGTTTTTATCTCGAGAGAAGCCTTTTTCTGAGACCCAGATTGAGTGCTTCCAAAGAGGCACTCAAGACTATCTCTAATGTTAGTTTGTCCCCAACAGAGACTGTTCTGTAGAGAAGTACTCATTTAGGTAGTTCATCACGATGGGATTTTCTACGAGGGAGGAGAGAGAGAGTGGCTAAGCCTAGAGTGCCTTAACTGGATGAGTGCTAAATTATTTCTGGTCATCAACATTTACTCACCAGTGTTTGCCATATTGCAATATATGGGAGAGTGCCAAAATAATAATATCACTTCAAAGATAATATGAACACACCGACTGAGTAAGAAGGTTTCGAATTGTTATTCTTGCGCTTCAGAATAAGTCCCAGAAAGGGGATTCGAGTACTCTACCACTTAAAATATTGGGGAGGGGGTCGAGGTCGGTTTGCTTTATCTATTAATTGCCGAGAGTTTAACATGACGCTCACACTAGAGCGAGAGGCATTGTGTAAACTCTTAACCCTTTACCTAACAAATGGACCGTATCCACCCGCGTATAATATTCAAATTCAGCAGTTGAATAAATATTATTTTTAAGAAAATTTCCACAAAGCCATATCACGTGACTCCTCGTTGGAACGGCGCGTCGAGCTCGTTCCAATGACGGGTCATATGATATGGTTTTGTTGATTGTTTTATTTTTAGAAGTTGAAAAACTGATATTTAAAATAATACATTTTGATATCGTCTGCGTTGGGTAAATGGCTAAAGATATAGTGGACAGCCCGGCGATGCATCATATCAATGTTATTGATGTCCTTTTGGAACCCGTTCCCATACTGAACAAGCATGAGAAGGATAAGAGATCCCAGCTTCGTGGCGTAAATGAGGCCTGAATGAATTTATATGATAGATTGATCAATATTTCAACGTTCAAATTTGGACCTGTGCGTTGAAAATATTAATTAGTCTACACGATGCAATCAATGCGGGCCCCACCATTTGTTATCAGTGAACTGACATGGAAGACGGCATCATTGTTCCAAGGGTTAAGTAAATTTTATTTCACTCCCGAAAAGTTATACTTAAAGTACAAGGACTGCTTCGACTGCAAAGAAAATATCACACTACTTTGAAAAAATAAACTCCAGTGCAAGTTCTTCTCAGTTTGCATAACAAATCACCATCAGAATATTTATATATACTACTGAAAGTTTGCTAAGCACCAAATATTTGACACATCATTGTGAAATTTGCTTGTGACATATTTGAGATATTTTTGGTGGATATGATTGAGGAATGCATTGAGATGGTCCCCGGTGTTTACATTAGCTCTCTTGACAGGCAGACTTTTTGTCACAGGCATGAAAAGCATTACCCCTTGATTTTCAAGATGTCTTCGTGTACTGTCTACATGGACATGGCATCTGTAGGGTATTCAATCTTCATTTCAACACAAACTCTTGTGATTTAATGATTGAATATGGCAAATGCAAATGTAAGAAGATATTTGTCTGTAGCAGAAATGTGGCGGGCTATAGGGATGGTGGAGCAAGGGGCTAACCATCGTCAGGTTGGTGAATCCCTTGGTGTGCACCATACTGTGATCACCAGAGCCTGGGCAAGATTTCAGCAGTATGGCACACCAGTAAGACAGCATGGTGGTGGCAAAGGCAAGGCAACATCTGTAGCTGAAGACCGGATTTTGATCATTCATGCCCGTAGGAACCGCTTTGCCACAGCAACCCAGCTTCGCAGTGACCTCCAGAATGCATCCGGGGTAAATGTTTCGACGCAGATTATCGGGCCAAGCTTGCACGAAGGTGGTCTCCTATCGAGAATACCATGTATTCGTATTCCGCTGTCCCAGAATCACCGCCAGGCACGATATGAATGGGTCATGGACCGCGTTGGATGGACCGGAGAAGATTGGCGACCTGTCCTTCTTACAGATGAGTCAAGGTACTGCCTAAACCACACAGACAGGAGTTCTAAGGTATGGAGAAGACCAGGAGAGCAATTCATGCAGCCAGCATTGCTGAGCGTGACCGCCATGTTGGAGGGTTAATCATGGTCTGGGGCGACATAAGCAGGGATGAACGTACAGAGCACTGTGTCCTTGAACGTGGTACATTGACTGCACAGCGGTATATTGATGAGATCCTGGATGTCCACGTCAGATTGTACGCAGGTGCAGTTGGTGATAGATTCATTCTGATGGACGATAATACCCGTCCTCATGTTGCCCATGCTGTCGGGAAATACCGACAGAGGGAGGGGATTGAGCGTATGGACTGGCCAGCAAGATCCCCTGACCTCAATCCAATCGAACATGTCTGGAATGAGTTGCAGCTTTCAATTTCAGTCCGTCCAGTCCAGCCAAGAAGTGTCCAGATGCTTGGTGCCATGCCGGTCCAAGAATGGAACAACATCCCACAAAGGACCACCAGAAACCTGATTGGGAGCATGAGAAGGCGTTGTCAAGCTGAAATTAACGGTAATGGGTCTCATACTCGATACTGAACCCATACCAGTTCGATCCATCAACTTTTTGGCAAATTGAAAAATTTCCTCTTTTAACAATAATATCCATTTTCCATGGTTATCGTATTCAAAAGCTAAAAAATAATGTCAAACACAAATAAAATCTTAATTTCTGTACTTAAATCATTAAAGATATAATTAAATAAAATATATATACACACCCATGGGGGGGGGGGGGGTGGGGCTGAGCTAGTCCTAACTAGGACACTCCGGTCGCTGCCCGTCCTCTTGCTTTCCTAACGAGGACCCTCTGGTCGTTGCTTTTCAGAGAATGAGAGAAGGAGCTACGGCCGGAAGGGCCCAGTTAGGACTAGAGGAGGCCCCGAATCCCCACACAACTACCTTTCAACTATCCCCACAAACCTGGCAGGAGCACGCCCTATTATAGAATTCTGGCTACGCGCCTGATCTGAGATTCAGTGGCCTGGGAAAGAAAAGCAATAAATCTAACTAGAGAAACAGAATTTACTGCATCCAGTAAATTCAAGTCTATTTGAAAAGGGTTAAAGTATCAGGAATAAACTCTACAGAAAGCGAATTTATGGAGGCTTATCTTCTGGTGTAAAATATTTTTTAACAAATCAGAAATGGGTTTTCGTTAACAGTATTTACAGATATCATACAGGAATCAGAACAATTTTTATAAGAAACCAGAAAAGGCATATATGTGACCAGCATTCAAAGGGTTCGATACACGAATCAGAAATGGACAATTTTGGCTCTGCCCACTAATTTGAGTGATGAAATACATTCATAAACTTTAGAAATATATTAAGGTGTAAATGCATTTCCCAGTCTTTCTGAATAATATGCATTTGATGACCTCATTCACGTGGACCATATATTGAATCTCCAGCACTTTTTAACTGTAGTCCAATGTCTACATCTACCTTGAAGAATGAGCGCAACCCACTTTGAAATAATGGCTCCACCAATTTCAGATCTGTCATCTGTCATTCAGATGGAACGGGTGAAAAAAACATAGATGAGTGCAAACTGGTTACTGTTAACCAGCATGCCAAAATGCATAGAGATAGGAGTATTTGAGTTGTTGCGCTGACAAAGGGTGCATAGACTCTGTGTCGGAGATTTTGTCATAACAACGTTAAAAACTCCAAGAGCTCATTTGAAGGCCTGCTCATAAAAGAGCATCTAGTGACCCAAACAAGGCATACATAAAACTAGAACTTCTGTAATAAATTAATTTTAAACAGTCTTAGAACTAACACAGTTAACAGTACAGTCAACTATGTCAGTATTGCATCTTTTACCGGCATTTTGACAGTATTGAGATAGGTTTCAATAACAAATCTTCAGTGTACTTTTACAATTACATGTACACCGGAATTCTTCACGATCAAGTTGTTTGTTTTTATATTAACTTGGTTTGGGAATTAATTCTGTACAATGAGATTAAATAAATAGATCACGTTATTGTATGTGACGGTCAGAGCTTTCGCCCTTCTGCTTTTTGTGAAATTCTTTCATGGTGAAAATATTCATACAGGAATCAGAACAATGTTTCTAAGAAACCCGAAAAGGCATACATGTGCACACCATTTATAAGGTTCGATAAAGGAATCAGAAATGGACATTACTGCCGCTGCCATTTATTTGGATGATGAGATACATGAATAATCTTCAGAACTGCATTAATTGGTATAAAATGAAATTCCTAATAGGTCGAAAAAGTATGCATTTAATGACCTCTCTTGACCGCATAGAGGTGGACCACATTTTGAACCTCCAGCAAGTTTCAACTCATTTGGTGTAGGTACCATTACTATAGGTCAAACCAAACCTGAAGTATGAGCATAAACTACTTTATAAATATTGGCTCCACCAACTCTGGATCTGCCATATTTGTAGATGATTGCAAATGTTCATATTAGCAAGACAATGATGAAGTGCATGCATGGTACCTCTGGAAAATATATTGCAAGCAAAAAGGTTTAGTAATGTTGGAATGTAGGCGTTAAAAGGCATTGAAAACCCCAAGAGCCTATCTGAAGACTTGGCATTGCCAAAATACCGAGGTCCGATCTATGCCCATGTGCGTTTAGAACAACACTGTGAGAATGGAAATGGTTTTCATTATTCTCAAAGATTTTTTTGAAGAGAGGTGCACCATCGAAGTGCAGTACGCTTTAGTACACAGCGCCACCGTGCCCCCATATTAAGATCTTCAGAGGGTTAAAGTACTCTCTTTTAATATTCCATTTTAATCCTTTAACCCTTTACCCAACGAATCGGCCGTATCCGCCCGCGTATTATGTAAATTGAGAAGTTGAAAATATATTAGCTCCAACGAGGGGTCACATGATATGGTTTTGTTGAAATTGTTTGGAAAATTTGAGAAAATGATATTTGAAATAATACATTTTGCTATCGTCTGCGTTGGGTAAAGGGTTAAATGGGGGCGCAGTGGCTGAGTTGGCAGAGGTGCAGACTGCAAGTCGAGCGGTCCTCACTCTGTCCTTGGGCAAGACACTTCACCCCATTGCCCACGTGGGTGCATGGTGGCGATGTGTACTACACCGTACTGCACATCGATCATGCACCTGTCTTCAACCAATGCTAACCCTGCTTGTGTGGTGTTGGTATGTGGGGAATCTGATAGTTGCTCGCTGTTGCCCGGAGATTCTCCCCAGATACTCCGGCTTCCTCCACCCGTAAAACTATCCTGGTCATGGTAAACCACTGTGTAGAAATATGTGACATTAAACACCAATAAATAAATAATCCTTTAAAAATGAGCTCATTCCAATGAAGGGTCAAAAGCTACGTTTTTCAAGCAAAAATGAAAAAGTAATTAAAACAACTGAATAGACATTTCTGTGTATAAAGCTGACCGGTTTTTGCCATTATGTTGGCTAAAGGGTTAAGAATCCCTTAGTTTGGAAAGCACACTGAAAAGGTGGCCCATTCCACATAGAATTAAATGTTGCAGAAAAGAAAGCGAAAAACATTCTGTAGCCATGAGTTATATTAGAGGTTTTTTTTTACTCACATCGAAGTATTAAGAGGGTTAAAATCTGATCATTAAAATATTCCATTGTATTACTTTGTAACTGTGATAGGTGTTTCGAGAAAGCCACACACCACTCCATCCCAAAACCTCTCAATCCTGAGTTATGATTGAGAATAAATAGATATTTAAAAAAATGCTTTGAAAAGTGAAGGTTTCTCTCTCTCTTCAATGATTCTACTGAAGTTTTGTAACATGATACAACATAAATATACAGTGCTGTTCAATGTAATAAAGAATTCTATCTCAGCTTTCTCTCTGGAGATTATATTCTGTTTTAGATAATGCTTACTGCTTCAGCTAACTCATTTCCCAGTAAATGTTGTAAACATATTTTTAACCTCTAGAGCCCGAAGGCCCCCACATGCCTCCAAATCATTGATGACCGAGTACCAATGGAGGGCAGTCTATCAGTATACCAAAAACTCTGAGATAGGATTGATTATATTTTGGTTATCATGTTGACAAACAGTGCATAGAAGACATTCTATGAATGTTATTAATTTATTGGGGTTTAATGACACTTTTCGACAGCTAGGCACGCCTCGTGTCGTACAGTTTTTACGGATGGAGGAAGCCTGAGAACACAGAGGACCACCAAGCAACAACAACAAGCAACTGTCTGGCTCCCCAACATGCTAACTCCACACAAGCAGGGTTAGTGCAAGTGCATCATCGACATGCAGTATGTCTTAGTACACAGCATCACCATGCCATTATGTGGGCAATGGGGGTGAAGTGTTTTTGCCCAAAGACACAAGGCAGTTGCCGCAGATAGGATTCGAACTGATAATCTCTCGGCTTGCAGCCTGCACCTCTAACTGCTTAGCCACCGAGCCCCTCTACGAATGTAATGGGAATACTTTAGAGGCTTATTTGGGGATAAAATAGTTTTAAAGAAAGAAGAAATAGGTTTTCAATGACAGTATTTATAGATATTCATTCAAAAATCGGATAATTTTTTCAAAGAAACCAGATAAGGTATATATCTTAACAGAATTCAAAGGGACCGATCAAGGGAATGCACAAGGAGGTTCAAAAATATGATTTCCAGCAATTCTGGTAATAGCCCTCGTGACTCCTGTTCGTCCTTGGCCCAAATTTTGAACCTACATCGAGTGTCGACTCGTTTGGTATTGGTCCCAGGTCCATACATCATACCATGCTTGAAATATGAGCATGACCCACTTTCACAAATTTTGGCCACACCAACGTTTTACATAAAAATGGATGTATGGATTTCAGGAATGCTTTAAAGAGTCAAAAAATGTGATTTCCAGCAATTTTGAAAAAAAAATGCACTCAATGACCCCAGGTGACCTCCGTGACCTTGACCCATATTTTTGAACCTCCATCAAGTGTCGACTTTTTTAGTGTTGGCTCCAGGTCCATGCATCACACCATGCTTGAAATATGAGCGTGACCCACTTTCAAAAATTTTGGCCACGCCCACTTTTTTCATGAAAAAATGCACGTCTGAATTTTGGGGAAGCATTTGGAGGTCAAAAAAAATTGATTTCCAGCAATTTTGAAAAATGCACTCATTGACCCCTTGGTGACCTCGGTGACCTTGAACCATATTTTGAATCTCCATTGAGTGTCGACTCAATTCGTGTTGGTCCCAGGTCCAAACGTCATACGATGCTTGAGATACGAGCGTGACCCACTTTCAAAAATGTTGGCCACGCCCACTTTGTTTACATCAAAATGCATGTATGTATGTCAGAAATGCTTTAGGGGTCAAAAATGTGATTTCTAGCAATTATAAAAAATGCACTTAATGACCCCTAGGTGACCTCCGTGACCTTGACCCATATTTTGAATCTCCATCGAGTGTCGACTCATTTGGGGTTGGTCCCAGGTCTATACGTCATACCATGCTTGAGATATGAGCGTGACCCACTTTCAAAAATTTTGGCCACGCCCACCTTTTTTACGTCAAAATGCATGTGTGTATGTCATAAATGCTTTAGGGGTAAAAAAAATGTGATTTCTAGCAATTATGAAAAATGCACTTAATGACCCTTAAGTGACCTTCGTGACCTTGACCCATATTTTGAATCTCCATCGAGTGTCGACTCGCCACGTTTTGTTACTTCAAAATGCATGTGTGTACGTCTGGAATGCTTTAGGGGGTCAAAAAATATGATTTCTAGCAATTATGAAAAATGCACTTAATGACCCCTAGGTGACCTCCGTGACCTTCACCCATATTTGAATCTCCATCGAGTGTCGACTCATTTGGTATTGGTCCCAGGTCCATACGTCATACCATGCTTGAGATATGAGTGTGACCCACTTTCAAAAATTTTGTCCACGCCCACTTTTTTACGTCAGAATGCATGTGTGTGTCAGGAATGCTTTAGGGGGTCAAAAAATGTTATTTCTAGCAATTATGAAAAATGCACTTAATGACCCCCTAGGTGACCTCCATGACCTTGATCCATATTTGAAATCTCCATCGAGTGTCGATTCATTTGGTGTTGGTCCCAGGTCGATACATCATACCATGATTGAGATATGAGCATGACCCACTTTCCAAAATTTTGGCCACGCCCACTTTTTTTACTTCAAAACGCATGTGTGTACGTCAGGAATGCTTTAGGGGGGCAAAAAATGTGATTTCTAGCAATTATGAAAAATGGACTTAATGACCCCTAGGTGACCTCCGTGACCTTGACCCATATTTTGAATCTCCATCGAGTGTCGACTCATTTGGTGTTGGTCCCAGGTCCATACGTCATACCATGTTTGAGGTATGAGCATGACCCACTTTCAAAAAATTTTTCCACGCCCACTTTTTTTACGTCAAAATGCATGTGTGTATGTCAGGAATGCTTTATGGGGTCAAAAGATGTGATTTCTAGCAATTATGAAAAAGGCACTTAATGACCCCTAGGTGACCTCCGTGACCTTCACCCATATTTTGAATCTCCATCGAGTGTCGACTCATTTGGTGTTGGTCCCAGGTCCATACGTTATACCATGCTTGAGATATAGGCGTGACCCACTTTCAAAAATTTTGGCCACGCCCACTTTTTTTACATCAAAATGCATGTGTGTGTCAGGAATGCTTTAGGAGGTCAAAAAATGTGATTTCTAGCAATTATGAAACATGCACTCATTGACCCCTAGGTGACCTCCGTGACCTTGAACCATATTTTGAATCTCCATCGAGTGTCGATTCATTTAGTGTTGGTCCCAGGTCCGTATGTCATACCATGCCTGAGATATGAGCGTGACCCACTTTCAACAATTTTGGCCACGCCCACTTTTTTTACTTCAAAATGCATGTGTGTACGTCAGAAATGCTTTAGGGGGTCAAAAATGTGATTTCTAGCAATTATGAAAAATGCACTTAATGACCCCTAGGTGACCTCTGTGACCTTGACCCATATTTTGAATCTCCATCGAGTGTCGACAGTAGTTGGGGGAGCCACTCGGGACCCAAGATTTTGAAAATTCTAGACCCAAGAACTTCTAGACCCAAGATTGTGAAATACATACAGTGCATACATGTTGGGTCTATAAGTTCTTGGGTCTAGAAGTTTCACAAATCTTGGGTCTAGAAGTTTCACAATCTTGGGTCTAGAAGTTCTTGGGTCTAGAATTTTCAAAATCTTGGGTCCCGAGTGGCACCGCATCATGCTTTTTTTTTTATGGCCAGATCCTATAGTACATTTTTGCTTATAAGTTTTTTTCACTGGAGGATAAGGGAACTGGTTTTTTGTCTTTTTATAACAAAGACTTGATTGTGTACATGAGAAGATCTCTTTCTAATAGTGTGGGTAGCCCTGAGAAGGGCTGTTTTAGTTTTGATGAAGTGCAAGTCACTCAACAGTTAGCAATATTTTTCATGTATCGCCCAAGACCATCGAATCGTACCCGTTTCTTTTTTTTAGGTTTAACAATATCATCAGATGATTCTTCCTCTGGAATAGGTTGTTGAATTACTGTATCTGTTTGTGTGGATGTAGTCACTAACTGATTCTGTGCTTGACACCCCCTTTTTCTCTTAGGTTTAGGTGTTGGTTCTGCCAACTCATGTGGTACTGTTAAAGGAAGAGATGACACTTTGAATTCTATAGGAACTGTAATCTTATCAGCTGAGAGAACGATCTTTTGGTGAGATGATTTCATGTCTTGTAGAGTCTCCAAGATTTTCTGTAATAATGTTTCATTTTTTTCATCTTGTGAAAAAGTATTATTCACCCTCTTATTTGGTATGGTATCCTTTTGGTTTGGTATTCTCTGCTGTGTCATCAATGAGTTGTCAATACGAATTAAATCGTTAAAATCATCTAGTATATTGTATTCATCCATGATTGAATGCAGAACAGGCGATTGCTTTTTATCAAATGAATTGTCTGGAATGTGTGTTAGATTTTATAGACAATGCGAGGATCGGAAATGCACTGGAGAATGCTCACGCGACATTTTTGATTGAGTGCGGGAAAATATTGTTGATAACAAACGTTTACTATCACAGCCGTCCGATGTCAACAATATTTTCCCGCACTCGATCAAAATTGTCGCGTGAGCGTTCTCCAGTGCATTTCCGATCCTCGCATTGTCTATAAAAAGAAGGTGAGTTGAGGATTTGGATACATTTCATCTGACTAAAGAAAAATCATCTTTTGACAGAGAGGAAAAAGACATGGAGCCAACGAAGATCAATTACAGTTCCGTAGAGAGTTATGAGAGAACCAAGAAACAGAGAGCCGATGAAGAATTCGCCTTGGCTTTGAGAAAGTGGTGGTCGGCAACACTTTCGATGGAAGAACAACTTAAGAAGATTGAAGACCACCCTTTCGTCAAAGCCGCCACACGTCCGTTCGGGGAGATCCAGTACAAGAATCGACCTAAACACTGGTTTGATCTCCCCGTACATTTGCAGGAGGAAGCTCTTGTAGGACGAAGCTATTCATGGGAACAAGATTGCTTTACAGATGAAGAGATGCTAGCAACAACCATAGGCGTGTGGGAAGGTGAATTCTTCACCGAAGCAGAGATGGCTTTACCAAACAGCTCTCTACGGAACTGAAGATTTTTAAAAACGGCCCTTTTCAGGGCCAACCCACACTATTAGAAAGAGATCTTCTCATGTACACAATCAAGTCTTTGTTATAAAAAGACAAAAAACAGTTCCCTCCCTAGAGTGTGACCCAATGTCTATATTAATTTAAAATCATTTTATATTAGGGGTTATCCATATGGTTTTGGGTTTTGTCATCTCTCCACCCTGTGTATACAACTTCTATAAATGGGGAAATTTTGTGTGTCTTCTTGTGTTTTGTTGTAAGTATAAGGAAATTATGCTTACAACAAAACACAAGAACACATGCACAAAATAAAAAAAACTTAGTAATTCGCGTTGTGGTCGAACTCTCTGTGATAGTTGTTTTTTCTATAGTAAGAATAGTATTCATTGTATGTTTAGCAATCAAAATTATCTCTACAGTATAAACTGTATATCAGGTTACACTATAAAAGTTTTCGATAAGTATGCATACAATATTAAAACCTAATACTCACAGTGAAAAAGAGAAGTGACTCTTAACTCTTTTTTACTGGTGGGAGATAATAGGGACACGGTGATAAAAAAGGGATTATAGGACTAACCTAACAAATTCGACAAAACTATCACAAAGGTTTTAACAAAAGACAAAACTGTATTTAAAGTTGAATCATTATATTGAAATGAACTCTGAACATATATACACCGAGATCTGAGTTTTGCCTATCCATGAGAAAACCTATTTACATCAAGATTCTTTTTTATGCTATCTTTTTTATTTGATACCCAAGATTGTTTTTTTGAAAACAATCTTGGGTATCAAATAAAAAACTGATATCACTCAAGTGATCTGATCTTGAAACAAATATAAAAAATAACTAAAAAACCCTATCTCTCTGTTACACAAATGTCTGGCGAAAATTATATAATAGATGATTGACTTTTAATAAAAAACTTAAAAAACTAAAAGATGTAAAAAATTACCTCTGTGGGATTGTTTTGACACCTGATATTTATTACAGTTATTTCAAATAATGTCTATAAGTTTGCTCAAACCATCGTCGAACATCTCTATCATTCTCTTGAAAATTTCTTGGATCAAATTTGATAGTAAGAACTGTCTCTAAATCATATCCTCTTGCAAGATGATCTAAAGCAAATATACAGTACATTCCACACACAACAGTAAATTCACTTTGTAGTCTCATTGTATTTATTGTCCAGGAATCTGTATTTTTCACTATGAAATTGTATATGTCTCTATCTAATGGTGGTAAACCATATGAATCAAAGTAGATAGCAGAATGATTGTCTTTAAAATATATTGCTATCCAATGTTCTCCTGGTTCTTTTGATGAATCTGTGTTCACAATATATGCTTGTCTGTGTTTAGGTTTTCGTTTTGGTAACAAGTCTTTTGAACACACTTTTCCTTTTAAGGATGATAACCTTTGAGAACTGTCAAGTATAGTTTGTAATTGTATGATTTCCATCTTCTTAGCCTTGAAAAAGGCTGGCACGGAGCCATTAATCAAGATATCCTGTATAATATGACCAGTCTCTTTTCACTAAATCTGCCCACTTTTGAATGTCTTTTTGGCAGTCTATTTCAAAGTCTATATGAGCACAATATTCTAATAAGTTTATTTTTCTTGCTCTCTTGTGTAGATTATATAGTATAGTCACTGGACACACTTTCTGTAAACACTCTGCAATGTTCATATCTATTAATGTTGTTGTGTTGGTTCGATTTTCTTCTTCACAGATATTTTTCATTTTCTGTTGAATGGATTTTGTCAGTTCTATCACTACACATTCTTGAAATAATGTTTGTATTTTTTCTTTACACATCTTGCAATGTTCACACTGACTCATCTTGTTTAATAGTCAAATATCACTTCTCTGAATTTGTTGATTTCTATCTCACTATCAAATTCTGCATAGACAACAACGTTGATCACCTCTGGAAGAGCTTGAGCAAACTGAAGTTCAAACCTAAGATTGCCAGACTTTATTGGGTGAGCCAAGGGCCCACTACTACTCTGATCAGGTGTCAAATCAATACCCCAAAGGGTATACCCTTTTGCATAATCCTGCAAAGATAAATTAAATGATTGATTTTGTCCAAAATAGCCCATAGCTTCAAACAATGATAAATATGAATTTAGATAAAGTCCACCTTCAAAATTCGGTTCAAAGGGACGTGCTTTAATGGAATGTCCATCTATTGTGATTTCCAACTTATTCAAATCGAAATGTTGAAAATTAAATGGATTACTGCCAATATCTCCATTTATATCTCTATTACTAACTAAACCAAGAATAATTCGTTTTGGCATCTGTTTATGAAACAGATAGTCTTCTATTTTTGAACGAAGACCACTTCCAATAGTAAAAGTTTTAATTTCACTACGTCTTATGGGCATTTTATAATTTGTTCGATCTATTTGTGCATTAAGATCATTCGCAAATTTTGGAAATAAATCCAATGCCGGTATTCTGAATATGGCTTTTTGAATTTCTATTTTTCCATGTTCACTACCAATCAAACAAAATTTAGTTGGAGCACGATGCAATTTAATTCTCATCTCAACTCCATTTGGTAAATACTTATCTTGCACAAACAGATCTAAATGCAGTTTTCCTCTTAGTTGTACATTTTTGCTACCACCAATTATTTTAGCTCGCTCAGTCAAACCTTTGTTCGACGAAGCTTTACTTGTTTCTGTGAGGTGTCCAGGAGTATCTGTATACCACAACTCACTAGCAGCTAGATGTGTTTTTTTCACATCTTTTGAATAACTAAGAAAATTCTCAAAATATGCTCTATAAGGATAAAGATCTGTATTGGTGGTGATAAGATTGCCGTTCAGTGTAACATCAATTTTACTGAACATGCTATGAAAAAAATTATTGATAGGAGCAATTTGTGTATCTCCAGCCAAAAACACTCCCACCTTGTTTTGTAATTTTAAATTGAACTTCAAGTGTAGATGCTGCAAGATCTAACCACTTGGTTGTTTGTCTTGGAATTAAAAATTCTATTGGTGAAGAATTATTTAAAGATGCAATAGGAAATTGTTCAATTTCACCAATATTTTCTATACCACTTGATGTTGGTGATACATTATCTGGATCAAAACTACTACCAAAATGTTCGCAAGATCCATGTAACATCATGATTTTTTTCAATCAAATATATCAAGTGGCCTTGATT
Source organism: Pictodentalium vernedei (assembly GCA_031216915.1). Lineage (NCBI taxonomy): Eukaryota > Metazoa > Mollusca > Scaphopoda > Dentaliida > Dentaliidae > Pictodentalium > Pictodentalium vernedei. Next base: position 333,799,540 of record CM062295.1, read on the forward strand.
TTCGTTTTGAATAAGCTTGTCTTTGACGTGTCTTACCTCTACGAGAACGAACCACAGACTGACGTTTTCGTTCTTGTTTTTGTCTTTTTATACCTAAAGCAGATTCACCAACTGATTTCAAAAGATCTTTTCCATGAGTTAATAAAATGTCTTTAGGTGCTTTACGTTTTTTTATCAATTTATTTGCTATTTCTAAACCATGTCTTAATCCATCTCTCTTTAAGGTTTGAAATGCATTTTTTGCAATTGGTTTTATAAATGGTGCAGCTGTTCTTATTGCTGTGCGAAAAATAGACCCTAATCCACATCCATATTGCCGTGGTACACCTTGATACACCGGCATCATTTTTTACAAATTTAATTTATGTCTCTGTCTAAAATGCAACTTGACAACTGTCTTGCCACTTGCAAACTGAATGGGTTTACCAGTGTTCCCATTTATATTTATACTAATCTGATCAAAATAAGATTTTGATACTGGTACATAATGTACATTATCAAATTCTATATGAGTATGTAGAGACTCTTTATGTGATTCAAATGGAATCACACGTAAAATAGGTGCTTCAATATCACCTAAAAATGTATAATCTGCTATGTCAGAATAAATAAAGATTTGATTGAAATCCACATTTAAGTCCACATTATATTTAAATGCACCTTTTGATGTGTTAGGAAAAATGACAGGAAAAATATTGTCTTTACACCCCATTTTTTGTAATAAACTTTCTGACATTTCAATACCCACTTTCCCAATACTATTTCCTACTATTTTTACACGCCCTTGGAGAGTTGAAAATCCAACATGAAATAATACATCAAATGATTTAAATATGTCTCCAAGTTTTTCTTGAATTTCTGTTTGCATTGCATCTATGACATGAGCGCCATTTGAATATGCACCTGATAAAATATTTAATTCAACAACAGCAACACCTTTGTGTAATGTATGTTTCAAATTCGTTTTATTAATACGATTTGATATTTTGCTATCTGTTACAATGATTTTAAAAACAGATTCTTCATCTGTAATATTTTTTGCTTCCGAAGGTAAAATTACTTCAACTAATCCCACTTCCCAATGTTCTTTATCAACATGAATGGGTTTAGATAATTGTGTTTGAAAACAACATTGGCTATTACTTGGAAACATATCCATAGAACTATCACTGAGAAGTGTTACGTAAAATGAATTCATTTTTCTTATCTTGTGGTTGTTTCAAATATTTTAAACCTGGACTTGGAAGAATATATCCTAATGAACTACTTAATAACACTAACCACAATTCTTTATCAGGGCTTTGTAAACTCAAATGTGCAATGGCAGTAATTATAATACCATAAATGATAATAATCTGTGTGAAATAAGTGACTTGATTTTTTGCAACACGATTTCCACAAATTTTAAATTGTTGACTTTGTTGACTTTGTACATCAACACTTGTGGTTTCATTAGGTAATGAAGTTTCATTTAATGACATATTCTTTTTATATCAAATCTGATTCTGCTATCCAACTATCAAATTTCTTTGGATAACCTTCCCAATGTACTTTAAGTTCTTTGATAATTTTCTTTCCCACACGTCTTGACCGTCTATTAAGAATTGATTCAATTATATATTTTTTATCATCTTTTATACTTTGAATTTCTTGTGGATAAAATGTCCCTTGTATATTTTCACCACCCATATCTTCAAGTTTATAAGTGGGTGGTATTGTATGTTTTACATGAGTAATTTTAAATAACTCTTTTGTCCAATTTGGTAAATACCCTTTTTCAAATGTACGTTTGGTTTTATTAATACGTACTATATCACCAACTTTAAATTGTATTTTTTTCTTTTTAGACTTTTTTTTACCATACAAATGTTGAGATACTTCTACTTCATTTTCTAATGATACTGAAGCAGGAGTTCTCTGAATACTTCGATGAAAACTATGATTATATCCATCAACTAAATTTTCCAACACATCAATGTACCTTAATGTACGTTTGTGTGTAAAATATTTGCACATTCATGTTTTCAATGTACGTTGAAAACGTTCAACAATACTAGCTTTGGTTTCAGGATTTTCTGTTGTGAAGAAATGAATGTTTTGTTTCTTTAAAAATTTTTGCACGTCTTTATTTTTAAATTCAGAACCTTTATCAGATTGTAATGATAATGGTTTACGTCCAGAAGTTTTCAAAATACTCTGAAAAGATTTTGTTAATGTCTCTCCTGATTTATTGTGAATGGGTATTACCCATGCATATTTGGAAAATACATCAATAACACAAACTAAATAACGAAATTGGTCATTGTAAGATTGTAAACTTTGTAAGTCTGCTAAATCAATCTGCCATTGATGATCAATACCACCCACTATAGTCTTACGTCTTGAAAATTTTTTACGGATGGGTTTATGTAAAGTATAAGTTCTTTCTCCTTTCAACCATTTTTTCACTTGATCAATTGTGATGGAATTATCTTTACTATGAGCTGCTTTGTACAATTTTTGTATACCACCTTAACCAGCAGGATGTTTTGTATTGTAATATATTTCAGTTAATAAATCATTCAATAAGCTTCCCATTTTTCAGATAATCTACGTTTTGTCAATTTACACTTTAGTACTGACTTTGGTGTGTCTTCACTCCACTGCACTCTATGACCTCGACGAACTTTACGTTTTGGAGGGGAGGATTGAGGAGTTTCAGACCAACTATCTTCTGGAGAACTTTGATATTTACTGGGTTTGGGTATAGGTTGTCTATTCATCCATAACCAACGTTCACGATTACCAACAAAATCTTGAGGGATATTTATATCTTTTAATCCACGACTAAACATTTCCCATCCACTCGGTTTAAAACCTTTTCGGTGTCTAAGAACATCATTGACTAAATCTATGATATTTGAACCTTTTATGACTTCTCCATCGTAACTTAATACACCCTGATCATCCCAACTCATGTGTGGATGAGATGATAAAGCAGATAATAATGAAGTTGCTTTACGTCTCATTGTAACAGGGACACTTTCTATAATACGATCTCGTAAAAATAATGATTTTTCTCCTGACTCAGGCAATGGAACCAATGTTGGTTGTAATGTTTTCTTATGTGACATTTGAAATTTTTGTAAAGTTTCCCCATACTTTTGTTCTTTCTCACTTTCAGACAACTCTGAATTTCCTAACACAGATGATAAATCATTTTGAAGTTGTGCAGTATTTGTAACTTGTGGGTTAGGGGGTAATCTTGGTCTTTGAGCTTTTTCATTTCTAAAATGTTGCATATCTTCTAACATTTGATAAGGTACAATAGCCATCTTTTTCATATTTTATCGACTAATTTATTTGCAAGATTTGTTGCAACTCCTATAGCAGGTCCAAGTAAACCAAGTAATGGTAAAAAACCACCTTTTTGATTTAAAATTTGTTTTTTCTTTTTAAGAGTTATTGATTTACTAGCGAGTGCTCGTAGTTGTTGATGCTTTGGATGTAATTTTTGTTTCTGATTTTTTGTTAGATGTATGTTGCCTTTTAAAAGATTATGACAGCATTCTGACACACAATTAATTAATTCTTTAGGTGCATTTTTCATAATTTGTTTTTGAAATGCTGGAGGAGTTTGACTTAAACCTATTAACATACCACCATATTTTTTAACTAAAGGAATTTTTTGTTTCTTATTTTGTCTCACCATCTTGCTCTTATAGAATCTGATGATTAAATGAAACAAATATAAAAATGTAATGCTATTTATATATGTGCAAACTTTATATTATTTAAAGTAAGACCTTATCCCTTTAACAGGTTTAGGTGTATTTAAAGCTGTAAAACGTGCCATTGTGGGAATCTTTTCTTTTAATGGTACATGTTGTGTATTTTGTACAGAATACATTGGTTCATGATTTTTAACACCATCTTTTGTTATTGACACTACACGTGTTAACTTAAGTGGTGATACTTTTCTTTGTCTTTGAAGATTTTTCACAAGTAATGCTTTTGTTTTTGTAGATGGAGATATATGAGGTGCAATTTCAAAATTTGTGTACATATATTTTGGTCCTACCTTTCGTTGATTTTTTATCTCTCTAGAACTTGATGAATTATTTGATCTTTTCTTAGGGGATTTTTGTTTCCTTTTAGGTGACTTTTGTTTCTTACTCTTTGTTTTTTTGAATGGTGAATAGAATGATCTACTTGTCTTATCACCATCCCATCGAATTAAATTACGAATGATAACACCACCAAAAAATCCACCACCTCCTGGTTTTAAAATAATGTTTCGTTTTGTTGCAAGATCAACTCTGGGGTTTGCAAGTTGTTCAAGATCTTGTTTATGTTTATCCATATAGGTTAAAGTTTGTTTTGGCAATTTAATTTTCTTATTCAGTATGATTCTACTTGCTAATGTAAACCATTTTAAAATTTTCTTAAAACCTTTCTTAAGTAATTTTTGTCTTGCAAATGGACTTGTTTCTTGACCAAGTTGTTCCAAAGATTGTATGAATGATACCATGATGATGTGTAGTCGTTGACAAACTTTGACTAACTAACATCAACTCATTAGAACATGGGGAATTTATAGTTTTGTATAAATGATGGGACCACGTTCATTTTGTGTTACCCAAGGATGAAAAATATCAGTTCTTAATCTCAAAGACTCAGGAGTTCTAGGATGAAAATCAATTAATAAATAACCATGATCAATACTTGTTGCATCTTGATAACATGCATTTAAATGTGGTAATTGAACTTGATTTGCCAATACTTTAATTTGCCCTTTATCTCTGGTATTTTGAAATAAAATCATATAATGTGCATTTAAACTTATGGTACGACTAGATTTAGATTGTTGAAACATATTTTGTGTTATGTAAATGACACTTGCATTTCTATGATGTCCTTTTCGTGTGAACCATAATTTAATTTTTTCTTCATCTTTATCTCCTAACATATCATCAAAAACTACAAGATGGGGAATAGTGACATCACTGACAATTTCATATTCATCATCAGGGATACCTTCTATGAATTTAATATCTTCACTTTCTTTAAGTAAAGTATATGTATTTTGCCATTCTTTATAACACCAAATGATTTTTTGTGGGGGATTTTGAAATAAGTCATGTTTCATATCAATAAGCTTTTTGACAAATTCTGTTTTTCCTGAACCACTAGGTCCCGAAATAAAGATATTACAAGGGTGTTGAAACAATAAACATTCACTCGATGCCATAATTGTATTTGTGTGAATAAGAGTTGTCAAATCATTCACTTATATACTTTCTGATTCCATACCTTCTTCATGTCTTTTAGTAGGTATTCGTTTTAAGGGTGCTTTTAACTCAAATACAGTTTCTGAAGAATCTATTCTTCTATCTATTTGTGGTACACATTGTCTATACAAGTAATTAATGATTTCTTTATCATAAATTATATTACCCCACACAACTCTTGTCCAAATATTTTCTATATTATCTTTGTAAAAAGCATTCATGATTTGTAATGCATTACAAAATTCCCCATACATTTCATCTTTTCCCAATTGATTATGAATAAACTCTTTTGTTATTGTTAGATAACCAGGAGTGATCAATTGAAATGCATATAATAATGCCTTACGTGTAATCTTGTTGTCTAACATACGTCTTACTGGTTCCATGGTTGAAATCAAAGTGATGATTCTTTTGTCTCTTCTGATGTATTTTGTCCATCAGGTACTATATTACCTGATGCACAAAATACATCAGGACGGTCAGGAAAATCATTTCCTGCATTATCTGAAAACATTTTATCAAACTTAGTTTTGAATTGTCCTGCAGCTTGTCTTGCAATTATGGTACTAAATGATGTACTTTGATCATTTAGCACCATGAGTGCAAATAAAGACTTAGAATCTGGAAAATCATCTAAACACTTGTCATATTTTTTCATTGTTGAAAATATTTGATTTAAAGTGAATCCATAATCCATCACTGATAATATTTTATCTGGGGGTGTTTGCATACTTGTTGGTGGTTTGTATAATTGACAATTTCTTATCAATTGAATATAAGAACAATTTGGTGACCACTTAACATGTTCTTGCAAAGGAATATCTTTTTCTTCCCAATTCATTAAACCTTGTCCACATACAAAACATTTTACTTTACCATCTCCTATATAGAAAAATCCAGCTTTAGCTAAGTCTTCTTTCTTGGATTTTAAAATAGGGTTTGTAGTCATGCTAAAACTCGAAAGTCTTCTTAACTCTGACAAGTATATAGGATAAGTAGGATTGAGTGGTAGAGACATCTTGCCTGCTCAGTGTTCAAAGTTGAAATGAGAAATCTGAAGGGTTCTTTTATACCTTAGGCCCATAAGGTTTTGTGTCATATTTATCCACTACAAAATGGTTTGTGTACACAGATCTGAATGTTTTGGTTTGTAATTCAATTGTGACATGTCTGTTCTTGTTCAAACTTGAAAATGAGAATTCTAAAGAGTAATTTTTATACCTTAAACCCATAAGGTCTTGTATCATATTTATCCACTACAAAACGTTTTGTGTACACAGATCTGAATGTTTTGGTTTGTTTTTCACTTGTAACTTGTCTGTTCTTGTTGCGTTTAATTCTATGTGTGTATTCAATGTTCATTTTATAATTATGTCTGTCTTGTACACATTCCACCATGGATTCAAAATTGACTTTCTGTGATGTATTGTAGTCTAATGTGATTCCTTTAACTTTACATGAAGTGTGTATTTGACCATCTTTAATGTATTTGTAACCATAATTTTTGGGACCTAAACCTACATATTCAATAATTTTTGCATCTGGATGTTCATCTGTCCATTGACCTAACCTACTGTTTATAATTTGTGGATTCCAAAGTGAGGGGTTATGGATGTAAATACAACTGTCTGTGTCAAAGTATAATACCCGTCTACCCAAACGTCCTATTACTTTATATAATTCCATTCGTGCATAAGCTGTGACAAAAGAGGCAACTGCAACATTAGCTGATTTGTGAGGTTCATAAACATCTGTAAATTTTGTGTAATTGACTAAAATGCATTTATCATGATCAAACAATTCAACATTTTTAATAATGATGTCTTTATCTTGTATCAGGTCAAAATATTTGGATGGGTCTTGTATGTATTCTGTTTTTGTTTTTAAATTGTTTTGTGCACTTTTCCCCCATAAACAGTTTAACATGGTTTTAGCAAATGATCTTTGTCCTGGATTTTTTTCAATATTTTCCAAACGTATGTTTTCAATTTGTGCATAGTCTTTCTTAAATGTGTCTCTGTCTGTTTCTGTTTTCACCCAATCTGGATATCCACTGGCTTCTTGTTTCATTTTTAAATATTTGTTCACATAATGTTTGTAAATTTCTGAAGACCATTCTCCCCAATGCCAAATCTGATAAGTGTCAAGTAATGTGTATCCCATCCCCAATGCTTTAAAAAGTTCAACAGATGTCCATGTACCTGTGATACTGCGTTGATCTGGTGTGTGTTCACATTTGTCTAATTCTTGTTCTGCACATGTATTGCAAAGTGTAAAAACCATTTTCTTGTTGCAGTGAATTGGTAATACTGGCATGTGTAGAGATTGTGGTGGTAAAACTTTACATTTGATAAGTCCCCTGTACTGTCTTATAGCATCCATGTTTATGTTTTCTTTTGTGAGTATATGTGGATGACCTACTGGATATTCTCTGTGTTTATTGACATAAGGATAGAGTGAACAGATGTCTATGTATTTTATTTCATTGTCTGTGCTTTGGTCTATTTTATGATGTAATTTAATGGCATTTGTTCTCCCCCCAAATAATGCTTCACGTGGTTTAATAGGATCCATGTTTGGAAAAAATGAATTCAATGTTGATTTTACTTCAGGATTTAATTTGCAAAAATCATCAAGTTCATGTTCCCATGTTATTCTCATGTTATACCCTAATGATTCTAAATGGTGTATGCGTTCCTGTGTTTTGTTGTATAGAGTTTGGTAATTTAGCAAATTGACTGGATTTTTCTCATGTCTGTTGTCTTTATAACATGTCATGCACCCATGCCACATACATCCATAAAATTCAAAGATTGTATTTGTGTCTTTGTGAAACCCATCAACATAATATCCCCCTATTTTAACCTCCCCACCATTGAGTGCATGTTGAATATGTATGTTTTCTTCCTGTGCAAGTGTCTGTAAAAATCTAATGGCTTTAATGGAGTATTTGACTTTAGCTGGGTAACCTATGTCTGAAATGATTGCCATTTTGTTTTCTGGAAGTGAATTTTTTCTCCAAGCTTTTGTACATGCATCGGCTAAGGTAAATGCTTCTCTCAAAGGATCTATGCCATCACTATCTATAAATTTTTGTCTGAATTCCCCACACCCCCTACGTAAAATATCTACATCTGATTTACAGTATAATTCCATTTCTTTTTGAAAATCAAAACTGGCATGACTAGTAATTTTTTGTTTGTACCACTTGATAAAATCCTCCCTATCTGATGGAGACATTGAATCTGGCATATACAATGTTGAATCTAAATAAGGGCCAATATAATTTTGATAAGCTTGTGTGTTTGCCAAATGGGGGAAATAACCTTTTGCTAATTCTGTCAAGCCAAATGTTTTGGGAAATTGTGCCAATCTCATTGAAAGAAAATTTAAAGAATCTATAAGTCTAATACCACAAGCTTTAAGTGAAAGAATTTTGTTCCCATTCATAATTACATCAGGAGTTGTTGTACCAGTTTCAATGAGGTGTCTTAAAATAAATTGTCCATCGAAACCTCTTAAATTGTGAGCAATAGCTGTTGTCCCTTTATGTTCCTTACTGAAAAGCCAATCACAAAAATCTGATAAAGTAGATTCCCCTTTAAATATTGATTGCCTATATCCAAATTTGTCACATGAAATACATTCTTGATCTATAGATTTGCAAATACATTCCCCACATGCACGATGAGCAACACAGAAATTTGGGGTATGAACTCCTGAGTCTTGTGTGGTTTCAAAATCAAAAAATACAAATGGAATGTTTGGTATTTTTTCATCCTCGGGTGAAGTGTATTTTGGAATAAAACATTGGTGATCAGAATTAACTACTTGTTGACAATATTTGCATTTTTTGAATCCTTCACAGATATGTTTTCCTTTGGTTGGATATATTAATGAATTGCATGTTTTACATTTTTGAACTAATTGACAAATTGTTTTTTCTTCTTTCCCCTTTCTAGTGATATGGTTATTATAGCATGATAAACTTCTAAATTGTCTATTGCAACTGTAACAGGTAGTGGGATGTTCAGGAATACATTTTGTTGGAGCATAGCAAATACAACCAAAAGGGCACATGTGACGTTCTCTCTGTTGGACACCTTTACTGCAAAGTTCACAATAGTAGTGACATCCTAAAAACCCTGTAATTGTTGTGATAGTATCAAAATGCTGGTCATGGTGGTAAATATGAATAACTTTACTATCAGTGGTGGTAACTGGAGGTTTGAATAAAAATTCACTTTTTGCATACTGTGGATGAATTTTGATGACATACTCTGGGTAAAGCAGGTCTTGTATTTTATAATATTCTTCATATCCACAAGGAATATTATAATCAAGACCTGCTTTGTCCATCAATGCCTTAGCTTCCAACTCTTGTGTCGGTCTATCAGAACGTCTAATATTTTTCCATTTCTTTTGCCAAAGTTCAGAATTATCTTTATCAACATGACATTTTCCCACTACAATGGCCTGTGCGAGACACATTGAATCATTAACATTTTTAATTTCAATAATACTCTGTTTATTTTTAACCATTTTATCAACAGATGAAAATGAAATTGGTGCATGTCGCCCAGACCCTTGTGGTAGAGAAGTGTGTGTTATTTCTAAAGATAATTGCCCATCATGGATAGTAAAGTTATCATTTGATTGTACAACCTTTTCTATTTCATCTAATATGGTGTTACCAGTGATACCTGAAGCCTTAGTAAATGGAATAAATATACCTATTTCTAATCCTGGGTGGTTAACTGATATTCTCATTGGATCGTTGTCTTCTACTCCACATTCTTCTTTAATATCATCTACCAAACTGTCAAATACTTTTCCAAGGGTGTCAAATGGATTCTTTTGATTAAATTGTTTGAATGTTATTCTGCATACATGGGATTTGGAACGGAATTTTCTTGATGTTTTTTGTAGAAGTGGGAGAATGGTGTATAAGTCTCTTGCTGATTCTACTCTCTGCTTTTTGTTATCTACTTCACTCTCTGTCTCACTATATTCTTCAATGGCTCTCTTCATCTTTTCTTCTATCGTCTTCTAGCTTTTGAAAATATGTCTTGTCTTCTTGAAGTCAAAAAAACCAAGTGTGAAACATCCTAAGATTCTTCCTCCTTTTATACTTTTTTAATGTACATTTAAATGTGCATTTAAATGTACATTTAATACCCACTGAATTATACTGTTAATAAATGTTTCTTATACACATTTGAAAAGTCATAAAATGTAATCCATTCACTCTATGGGAAAATTCCTATGGTAAAAATATTTTATAGCTTTTATTTGTTAAGTGTATCTTTCAGTCAATATTTAACAACAGCAATATAGTATCCAGAGATTATTGAGTGTAAGAGATAGCATAACTGTTTGTAACCAAATGAATGCATATTTAAACAATTGTGTGCAAATGCACGTTATGGAACATTTAAGTGTACAATTAAATGTACATTTAATACCCACTGAATTATACTGTTAATAAATGTTTCTTATACACATTTGAAAAGTCATAAAATGTAATCCATTCACTCTATGGGAAAATTCCTATGGTAAAAATATTTTATAGCTTTTATTTGTTAAGTGTATCTTTCAGTCAATATTTAACAACAGCAATATAGTATCCAGAGATTATTGAGTGTAAGAGATAGCATAACTGTTTGTAACCAAATGAATGCATATTTAAACAATTGTGTGCAAATGCACGTTATGGAACATTTAAGTGTACAATTAAATGTACATTAAAAAAGTATAAAAGGAGGAAGAATCTTAGGATGTTTCACACTTGGTTTTTTTGACTTCAAGAAGACAAGACATAATTTTGAAACGCTCCAAAAGTTAAAGATGGATAGAGTTACAGATCCAAGATTAGAAAAAGCAAGTGATGCTAAAAGTATTTACTATAAACCATCTAAATGGGGAGAAGTTAGAAGACTTGTGAATGAACTTTATAAATTGATATCAACACCTAAAGAGATGATTTGTTCCATTTGTCATCAGAAAGGACATTGGGCGAATACATGTTCAGACAAAGGGCCATGTTTTTATTGCAATCAGAGAGGACATTGGATAAATGAATGCAGATTGAAAAAGCTATCGAATAACTCTGTGTCTCAACCAAGATGGGGTTCACCAGCTGTTGATCAACGAGGACCGGTAAAAGTTTATCCATGGTCAGAATACATAAAGCATACAGAAGATAGATTACCGATTACAGGTTTCAACTTACAACTTGATGAAAAAGACATTGACAACCACACTTTACAGGGGATGAGCACGCTACCATTATCACCACCTCCCCATATAAACTTTACAAATAAGAAAGTTGACTTAGCAGAACCTGTGTTACCAGAGTTTGATGATAATGATGATACATTATTATATAATATGGATATACCCAAAGAAACAAAAATGGAAATAGATGATGAGTTAGAAGTATTATTTCCAGAGAAAGAGGAACCACCAAAGAAAGTTACAAGAAAACGAAAAGCTAAAGACAATAATTCTAAAATAGGAAAACTTGCCAAGAAACATTGAAAACAGTTTTTGAAAGTGACATTTTCATAAAAGACATTTACAAATCTGTAAATATTCATGGAATAAATTTTTCGGATTTGAAAAAAGGTAATATTATTTTGTTGTTATTTAAACAGGGGAAAATTTTTTCCAACTCAAGATTTTTTAAAAATAAAAAACATTTTTCATAACATTCTTTTGCAAGCACAAAAAATATTTTTGTGTTTGCAAATGAATGTTATGAAAAAGTTTTTTTCATAACATTCATTTGCAAACACGAAAATATTTTTCTTATAAAATAAAAAACTTGCAAGACAGAAAATAATTTGCAAACAGAAAAAATATTTTTTGTGTTTGTAAAATGAATGTTATGAAAAAGTTTTTTTCATAACATTCATTTTACAAACACAAAAAATATTTTTCTTATAAAATAAAAAACTTGCAAGACAGAAAAATAATTTGCAAACACAAAAATATTTTTATGTTTGCAAATTATTTTTGTTTTTTACCTAAATGTTTTCACACAAAAACATTTAGGTAAAAACAAAAATAATTTGCAAACACAAAAAATATGCCATGACAGGGAAATCTAGTGTGGGAGCTATGAGGTTAACCTCTTTTGAATTGAGTAATGAAATTATATTTGAACAAAAAGTTCAATTCATTCCATTGTGGTAGCACTGAAATGTGCCACTCAAGTGTGTAAACGTGATATCTCTTTTTAAGAATATGGTGGCCCTTATAAGGGCCGTTTTTTACTAAACAAATCATGTTTAGTTCACCAACTTTATTCCATTTCTCTTTGCAGCTCTCTTGACATCCTTTTGATTAACGAGATGTTGTGATCCTCTTCCCCTAATTGTTGCATAATGATAGGTATCTCTTATCAATTTTCGAACAAAACAGTGTAAGGCTTCTTCAGCTTCATCAAGTGACAATGGTGAGATATTATTCACCCCAGCTTTTCTTGCCAATCTTCGCAAATTACTCCTTGGAATAGTATTACGCTCCTCTCTCTCCATCTTCACCTCTTGTGGTGGAATAGTATTGCACTCCTCTCTCTCCTTCTTCACTCCTCGTGGCCCACATTCACCTTCTAGTGATGGAATCTTTACCTCGATGGATAGCTCAACTCTCATGATTGATGATAAGAAGAAAAATGACATTATGATATCTCCAGCAGTGTTTTTATAGACAATGCGAGGATCGAAAATGCACTGAAGAACCCTCACGCGACAATTCGATCGAGTGCGGGAAAAAAACTGTTGATAACAGACGTTTACTATCACAGCCGTCCAAAAATTTTAAAATATTGCTAACTGTTGAGTGACTTGCACTTCATCAAAACTAAAACAGCCCTTCTCAGGGCTACCCACACTATTCGAAAGAGATCTTCTCATGTACACAATCAAGTCTTTGTTATAAAAAGACAAAAAACCAGTTCCCTTATCCTCCAGTGAAAAAAACTTATAAGCAAAAATGTACTATAGGATCTGGCCATAAAAAAAAGCATGATGCAGTGCCACTCGGGACCCAAGATTTTGAAAATTCTAGACCCAAGAACTTCTAGACCCAAGATTGTGAAACTTCTAGACCCAAGATTTGTGAAACTTCTAGACCCAAGAACTTATAGACCCAACATGTATGCACTGGTTGCCACCAGTGCATACATGTTGGGTCTATAAGTTCTTGGGTCTAGAAGTTTCACAAATCTTGGGTCTAGAAGTTTCACAATCTTGGGTCTAGAAGTTTCACAATCTTGGGTCTAGAAGTTCTTGGGTCTAGAATTTTCAAAATCTTGGGTCCCGAGTGGCTCCCCCAACTACTGTCGACTCATTTGTTGTTGGTCCTAGGTCCATACGTCATACCACGCCTGAGATATGGGCGTAGCTCACTTTCAAAACACCCCTACAGATACCACAAAAACCTCAGGAATCTGAAAAACAAAAGTGGACAAGAACTTTTGACTGTCTATCAGTGTGCCAAAAATTAACGAGATAGGGCAATTCGTTTGCGAGTTATCTTGCGGACAAAAAAGTGATGAGAAGACCAGGAGAAGAAGAAGAAGAAGAAGAAGAAGAAGAAGAAGAAGAAGAAGAAGAAGAAGAAGAAGAAGAAAAAAAAAGGAAAAAGAAAAAAACCCTCCAAAAACAATAGTCTGTGTGTTTCACATAGACTAATAAATAATGTTCTTTGCGCCATCAGCAAATGAAAACGAGATGCGGTGGCCAAAGAAATACTGATAGTAATACACTTCTCTGATGTTTCAAAATCTCTCAATTACATCGATATTACCTTTCTACGTTTTTCTTTAGATCATCTGAATTATTTAAAAATGTGTGAGCTGAATATTACACGACTGAAGTTAAAATATTTCTACTGTAATTGGAAGCAAGTCTGCTGTGATTGGAAGCAAGTCTGAGAAAGCGTATTAGTTCTACAGTTGAGAATTTGTTGTTTATCTTTTAACCATTAACCTAACATGAAAAGCAGACAACATTTGAAAACAAAATTAACGAATAACTACTTTTTTTCATTTTTGTCTCCAATATATAGGTTATGACCCCCTCATTGGAACGAGCTCGATGAGCTCGTTCCAAAGAGGGGTCATAACCTATGTTTTTGAGACAAAAAAATGGAGATATTATGAAAATTAAATGGCGATTTTTGAGAATAGCGCTGGCCGGTTTTGGCCGTTACGTTGGCTAAATGGTTAAATTAACTGGATGAGGACTAGATTATTTTTGGTGGTCTGTATTTTCTATTTAGAATTTGCTTTATTACAAATTATTGAAGAGTTACCACGGACACTCTCCAATAATTTGCTATAGAACAAATTTATATAAACAAAATAGTCTTTGCGTTTGACTGAATATTAAACACAGGCAAGCAAAATATAGGCTTTTGCTCTAGTACCCTATTTTTTGGAAAGGCCTCGTAGTGGCTTCTGGCATTCAACCAGTTGAGACTAACTTATCTCTGAATTAAAACATACAGTATCTCTTTAATTGGGCTTACGCATCACATAATCAACACTTATTATCTCCGATTTAACATATACGTATCTCTGATTTTTTTATCTCTGAATTTAGACTTACAGTATCTCTTAAATTAGAATGAGGCATCTCTAAAGTCTGCGTTACCTTTCGTAGGATTGCTGTTTACTCCGGAAGCGCACGAAAGTGTATTAATCAAGACCTGCGTGTCTCTGAATTAAGACTTGTTATCTCTGAAGTAAGCCTTACGTATCTCCGAATTAAGACTTGTTATCCCTGGATTAAGACTCCCGTATCTCTCAATTAAGACTTACAGTATCTTTTAAATTACGACTTGCTTTTCTCTGATTTAAAACTTATTATCTCTGACTGCTGAGTTACGTATAACTGAACTAAGACTTATCATCTCTGACTTAAGACTTTCGTATCGTCGAATTATGACGCACATGTGTCATGTGGTCTTGTGTGGTAGTAATGTATAGATTGTCTGGACACCTATTGGTATCTGCAGAAGCGCACCTGGAGAGATTCCCCGTTTAGCGACCATCATTTAACACAGAAAGATGTTGCTTCAATGCTGAGATCTCGGTTGGGTGGATTTGAATGCTCTCCCAAACAGATATCACGCACCGATTTAAAATTGGTTATTTTGTTATTTAATGTGTGCCTGGCTTGTTCGCTGCTTGTTTTTCACTATTTGTCTTTTAGCTGATTATTCTTTTGTTTTCGGCGTCTAGAATAAAGATTTACTACTTTATCGTTCTCTAACCGATGATCCACCTGCAATTCAGTGGTGCACCTGCCTGTGGTCGCTATGGGTTCCATTTGGTATTGTTGGGTGTACATGGTTGTCTTATATGGTTGTATACCATGAACCGTTGCCTCTCACCTCAAGCCTGTTCACTCTCATCCTACGGCTGGTCGAACGTACCGGAATACACACTATGCAATGAAAGCACATGACACGTGGAACATATGCATATGCCAGATGTGCTGATAGGTGCGTGTGTGCAATATTCCATTCTAGTGTCTTCTCTTTTCTTCATCTTGGTATGTTTGAGTTTTTAGAAATGTCTGGTTTGTGACTAACGTTGACCTATGTCGACACCTGTTGACTGGCTCATAGCTTATAGACTATGGCCTATACTGCAGAGTATCACAAAATCAATTTTCCCCAAAACTGCTACTACCCTCTAACATAACTTTATCAGGTTCATAGTAGTTTTACCGGACCCTAGCACCGGTATAGCGGCACAATCAATAACTTCTACCCCGCTTTACCGCTGTTTTCGAAGTCCACTACAGCAGGTCACTATAGATTTTTACCGCTGTTGTAACTGACATGTACCATGGTTACCCTTATCTATCCTATGATCAACTTCCACTACTTCCAAGTCTAATAACAAATACCAGTTCTTAATCTCTATTCACCACTACTCTACTAGACTCGGTCACTATCTGTCCACACAGTATCCAGACAAATTTGCCTTTGATCATATAGAGCAACTAGGTATAACCCATTGGGGTAAACTCTGAAACTCCTCACAAAAACTCTGAAACTCCTCACATACTCATCTGGCGATTGAACAATCAGGTTCTCTGGAAACTCGGAATTCTTTCTTTGTATGACTATATAATCTCCCTTGCAACGTATGGTAGTAGTACCTCCCGTCCGAATAGAACACCTCCTCCCCATAGACTCTGTACAAAATCCGCCATCTTGTTTTGAGGAGGGAATTTTTTTCCTGTATACTCTATACAAATCCGCCATCTAGGCCTATTGTTCTGTTATTCTCCGGCTGTTTGCCTATTGTATGGGGGCTTTGATATCATAGGTGTTCAAGAGGGTGAGTCACGGTTATGACTATTGTCTGAGGATAAATCCTATTGTTTTAGAGTCTTGACACGCCGCGTCCCATATTGTCCCACGACCTTACCCCAGTGTTCTAGATAATTAAACTTACAGGTGTTCAAGATATGGCGGCACTGACTCATTGGAATTATCCATCGAACAAGCTTGGGCATGTTTGTATGTAGGTCGTTGAGTCAGCTGTAATTTTCCCATTGGTTTTGTGGAAGGATTTTTATTTGCTTGGACAGTAGTGGGATGGGAGGTATCGGTACACTTGGGATCTCGATCGATAGCCCTTAGCGGCCATGGGTATTGTTTCAAGACAAAGCCTATTGTTCTGGTTTGATGAGTAAGGCCCAGGTGTTCGTGCGATGACTCATAGGCCTATTGTGAGTGGACAAAGCTTATTGTTCTGATGTGATGACTAAGGCCAGGTGTGGGGCGTGTCACCCGCACATGTCCGATTGTTTCGAGTCAGTACCTATTGTTTTAAGAGATGACGCATAGCGTGCCCTGGTGTTCGGGTGGGCGTGTCACCCGCAGGTGTTTCGAGACAATACCTATTGTTTGAAGTGATGACACGTGGCGTCCTCATGCCATCTAGGGACCGCCCCACCACAGATGTTTCGGGGGCCTGACTCAACGCGCTATTATGTCAAGACAATGTCTATAGTAGTCATCATAATAGACCCAGGCCTAACACGTGTTGAATGGTGAGTCACACGTCTGCCTATGCGTGCCAGGTACCTGCAAGGCTGGGAAATGTCCACTACGTGAGAACACAAGCTGGCCCAAATGCGTCATCAACGGTAACTGAACAAAATAATTCATGTTTTTCTAGGGGCCTAAATCATCGATTTGTCAGCACGCGTTCCTGTATAATTACTATAATACACTAATCCTCGTTCCATATCACGAAATCATTTTGTTGAGTTAACACTGAACGTTACGTTTACAGACAAAAAAAGAAAAACATTTCTTTCCAGCTTCAACACAAGTCAAGGTAAAATATTTTTAGTACACCTATTGTGTAAATATACATGATACCCATTTACTAAACACCGTTTTTTTTCTCCTTGGAAAACATAAATATACACAATACAATTGTATACGAATAAAAAATCACGAACATATACGTATCAAAGGAACGAGCTCGTGGAGCTCGTTTAATGACCTCCCGCATATATGTCATGTATTTTTTCATGGCACGTGCCACTCAAAATTCCTCAATCAGAATGAATTATTTAACGTCAAGTGTCATCGACCTCTATAGTTGAAAATTGTGATTTAATCTTTCGCCGACCCGTTGTTAATGTGAATGAAACATTCGGTGCATCGTACGAGTATTGGTTTTATTCAATGAGAAAATGTACTGAGGGATATCCACCCAACAAAAGGTATTCTTCAGCAGATTGAATCGCTGCATTTTTTTTTTTTTGGCAATTAAGGGAGAACGAAAATCCATCCGTGTGTAGTCTATTCGTCATTGTTTATTCATTTTCAAAATTTGATTTTTTTTTAAAAAAAAAGAAAGAAAAAAAAACCGTCGGCGTGAAAATATGCTCGCTCTGTGAGTTTAGGACATCTGCCTGAGAATCAGCTGTCACACCTTACCAAAAGAGACATTAACGTTTCTACGGCTCTTTTTAAAAGTCAATAATAAGACCATACTCGTAAGAAGGGTAGTCCTGCTAACTAATCCCCACCTGTAACTTGACCTTCCGTTCTTCACACAGTGAGAGTCATTCAGACTCTAATTAAACCCTCATCTAAAGGGTCTGGTAACCTTCATAGAGAGAGATGAGCATCATTATCTATAAAAGAAAGCACTATAGATATAGCCAGTCTTAGAATTTTTCAATTTTTTTTTTATCACGGCTCATTCAAACATGTTTGTTTGTTTTTGTTTGTTGAATGGACATGGGCGTCCTCTCTCTATGTAGGTGGCAAAAAAAACCCAACTTATTTCTTTACTTTAAAAAAAAATAATAACCGTCGCGTTATAGCCCATCTGTTGAAAGTGTCGTTAAACCCCCACGAGAAATGTTTCTCATCGACGAATTTATGCAATAGTACATGTGTACACCGCAAGCACACACATTTCCCATAGCCTCTGAATAAAAATGTATAAGAGTATGTATTTATTGGTGTGTTAAGACTGTTTTCCCTTTTTCAACTTGCAGTTTAACCATGAATCCTAGGGAGTTGGCGTTGAAACTCGCAGTTGAAGGTGTATCTACTGAACAGATACGGGGGGTGCTCGACAATATTGACGTAGGACCACGCAGGGACTCGTTGATAGCAGCTGGAGACGCATTACGGGAACTAGAACAAAACCGAGGCGTTGAGCATTTGTGGTATGCAGAACTATTAATTAGCCAAAGCGTTGCGAGCTCGGAGGTGAACGTGTGGTTAAACGGGTTAGCGGATGGACCTTTAGAAAGTTATCTCAGACACGTCGCATTAACGTATTGAAAATGTTCAGCAGTCGGATGCCGTTTGGAACGAACTAACCCAAATTTTGTAACTGGGCCCATCAGATCTCGTCCCCCAAAATAATCCTAGGATTAATGATGTTATTGCAACAAATTTAAATTTCGTGAAACCCTACAGTATCAGTAAGACGGGTGAGCGTCATTTTGCTCGAACTGCTGCAAATGAAACTACTTTTTCCGTTTCCTTCAACCGGGATTGGGTCGCAAAAGAGCTTAGAGGGCTTTACACAGAGCTCCACGACATGTTTATAGACGTTTTAAATCAAGCCCGCGGCAGTGGCGCGTCGAACGATTTGGGACGTGTCATCGTGTCACACCCAGCATTGATAGACCCCATAGTCATTTCGCTGAGAATCTGGGAGCATTTGAATGCCCAGAAGGTCATGGGGATCATCGCGAGCGTCCCCCAGAGCCATCAACACTTGACCTTGACCGAACGATTTGGGATACAAGTAGGTATAATAGTCTCCATAGAAAAAAATCGATCGTAGAAATTTTGAATCGTGCCAATATGTGCATGTCGCGTGCCTTCGCAGTTGCGTTTGCCAGTGCCCACCAAATCAGCTCAAAAGAATGGCGTGGAATTACAAAAAACTTTACACACCTCACAAAAGTCCAAAATATTTTAAATTATCGCAAAGTCTCCACTACGGATTACAGGAGCATTAGGAACAAGGACAGGCAACTGCAAGCCCTCTTAGCTCGCAAGCTCTGCGAGCTTTCCGGTGTATCCCCGAATAATCCTGCGACAATCGACGGCATGAAAAAATTTGAAGAAATCCTCATCTGTAGAATTTTAGTTGTAAGGTCTGACTTGGGGAATAAATTTATTCGGACCGGGGACAAATGGAGACTTGCTCGAAGATCCTACAAAAAAGGATGAACTTAGGTTTTGAAGGCTTCAAGGTTTCAGCCCTGATATAATATAGATGTTCTCCAATAAAATTACCCTTACATTGATTACAAGTAAATTCACCGCATTGGTGGGGGAGTCACTCGATATCCCATTTAGTCAGGTCGATAATCTTTTTACAAGTCGGACACCAGAACCATTTGTCACACTGACTTATGGGATGGGGATGTCGACAGGTTTTTTCGAGTTTATCCGAATGTCTGATAAAACATTCGTATGATCGACAGGTCATTTTACACTTGGCACAGGACAGTGGGGCATCCGATTGGGGACAATCGGGATTGGGGACAACAAAATGAACTGCACTTGTGCTTTTCTCTTTTCTGATAAGGTTTCAGACATTTGTCGCAGAAATAACTCCTTTTAAAAAGCCGCATATGTCCAGAATAGCGTGATAATGAGAGGAATTGCCCAAATATAGGTATAGGGGCGGTTTTGTAGGATCTTCGAGCAAGTCTTCATTGTCCCCGGTCCAAATAAATTTATTCCCCAAGTCAGACCTTACAACTAAAATTCTACAGCTGAGGATTTCTTCAAACTTTTTCACGCCGTCGATTGTCGCAGGACTGCTCGGGGATACACCGAAAAGCTCGCAGAGGGACTGTTCGGGGATACACCGGAAAGCTCGCAGATCTTGCGAGCTAAAAGGGCTTGCAGTTGCCTGTCCTTGGTCCTAATGCTCCTGGAGTCCGTAGTGGAGACTTTGCGATACTTTAAAATAGTCTGGACTTTTGTGAGGTTGTACAGTTTTTTGTTATTTCACGCCATTCTTTTGAGCTGATTTGGTGGGCACTTGAAAACTCAACTGCGATGGCACGCGACATGCACATATTGTCACGATTCAACATTTTTTTCTATGGGGACTATTATTGGCGCCGGCGAGTTCGGTGACCCCAAGAGAATGACTACGAATTCCTTTTAGTAATTCGATATTTCCTACTTGTTTCCGAAATTGTTCGGTCAAGGTCAAGTGTTGGTGACTCTGGAGGACGCTCGCGATGATCCCCATGACCACCTGGGCATTCAAATTCTCCCAGGTTCTCAGAGAAGTGACTATGGGGTCTATCAATTCTGCTGGGTGTGAAACGATGACACGTCCCAAATCGTTCGATGCGCCACTCCCGCGGGCTTGATTTAAAACTTCCGTAAACATGTCGTGGAGCTCTGTGTAAAGCTCTCTAAGCACTTTTGCGACCCAATCCCGGTTGAAGGAAATGGAAAAGGTAGTTTCATTCGCGGCAGTTCGAGCAAAATGACACTCACCCGTCTTACTGATACTGTAGGGTTTCTCGAAATTTAAATTTGTTACAATAACATCATTAGGATCATTTTGGAGGACGAGATCTAATGGGCCCAGTTCCAAAATTTGGGTTAGTTCGTTCCAAACGACATCCGACAGCTGAACATTTGCAATACGTTGCATTTCTAACGCGGCGTGTCTGAGATAACTTTCTAAAGGTCCATCCGCTAACCCGTTTAACCACACGTTCTCCTCCGAGCTCGTAACGCCTTGGCTAATTAAAAATTCTGCATACCATAAATGCTCAATGCCTCGGTTTTGTTCTAGTGCCCGTAATACGTCTCCAGCTGCTATCAACGAGTCCCTGCGTGGTCCTACGTCCATATTGTCGAGCACCCCCCGTATCTGTTCGTTAGTACACCTTCACCTGCGAGTTTCAACGCCAACTCCCTAGGATTCATGGTTAAACTGCAAGTTGAAAAAGAGAAAACAGTCTTAACACACCAATAAATACATACTCTTATACATTTTTATTCAGAGGCTATGGGAAATATGTGTGCGTGCGGTGTACACATGTATTATTGCATAAATTAGTCGATGAGAAACATTTCTCGTGGGGGTTCAACGACACTTTCAGCAGCTTGGGTTATAACGCAACGGTCAATATTGTTTTTAAAGTTAAGAAATAGGTTATTTTTTTTTGCCACCTACATAGAGAGGAGATAGGACGCCCATGTCCATTCAACAAACAAAAACAAACAAACATGTTTGAATGAACCGTGGTAAAAAAAAACTTGAAAAATTCTAAGACTGGATATATATATAGTGCTTTCTCTTAAACATAATGATGCTCACCTCTCTCTATGAAGGTTACCAGACACTTTAGATAAGGGTTTAATTAGAGTCTGAATGCCTCTAACTGGGTGAAGAACGGAAGGTCAAGTTACAGGTGGGGATTAGTTAGCAGGACTACCCTTCTTACGAGTATGGTCTTATTGTTGACTTTTAAAAAGACCCGTAGAAACTTTAATGTCTCTTTTGGTAAGGTGTGACAGCTGATTCTCAAGCAGATGTCCTAAGCTCACAGAGCGAGCATATTTTCACGCTGACGGTTTTTTTTTCTTTTTTTTTTTTTAAATTCAAATTTTCAAAATGAATAAACATCGACGAATAGACTAGATATTCACAGAGGCGTCACACGGATGGATTTTCATTCTTCCTTAATTGTCAAAAAAATACAGCGATTCAATCTGCTGAAGAATACCTTTAGTTGGGTGGATATCGCTCAGTACATGTTCTCATTGAATAAAACCAATACTCGTACGATGCACCGAATGTTTCATTCACATTAACAACGGGTCGGCGAAAGATTAAATCGCAATTTTCAACTATAAAAGTAGATGACACTTGACGTTAAATAATTCATTCTGATTGAGGAATTTTGAGTGGCACGTGCCATGATAAAATACATGACATATATGTGGGAGGTTATTAAACGAGCTCCACGAGCTCGTTCCTTTGATATGGAAATGTTCGTGATTTTTTATTCGTATACAGTTGTACTGTTTATAATTATGTTTTGCACGGAGAAAAAAGAACGGTGTTTGGTAAAATGATATTTGTATATTTACAAAATAGATGTACTGAAAATATCTTACCTTGACTTGTGTTGAAGCTGGAAAGAAATGTTTTTCTTTTTTTCTGTAAACGTAACATTCAATGTTAACTCAGATTTTTTTGTTCGTATACAATTGTACTGTTTATAATTATGTTTTGCACGGAGAAAAAAGAACGGTGTTTGGTAAAATGGTATTTGTATATTTACAAAATAGATGTACTAAAAATATCTTACCTTGACTTGTATTGAAGCTGGAAAGAAATGTTTTTCTCTTTTTTCTGTAAACGTAACGTTCAGTGTTAATTCAACAAAATGATTTCGTGATATGGAACGAGGATTAGTGTATTATAGTAATTATACGGGAACGCGTGCTGACAAATCGATGATTCAGGCCCCTAGAAAAACATGAATTATTTTGTTCAGTTACCGTTGATGACGCGTTTGGGCCAGAACGTGTTCTCACGTAGTGGAAATTTCCCAGCCTTGCAGGTACCTGGCACGCATAGGCAGACGTGTGACTCACCATTCAACACGTGTTAGTCCTGGGTCTATTATGTTGACTACTATAGACATTGTCTTGACATAATAGCGCGTTGAGTCAGGCCCCCGAAACATCTGTGGTGGGGCGGTCCCTAGATGGCATGAGTACGCCACGCGTCTTCACTTAAAACAATAGGTATTGCCTCGAAACACCTGCGGGTGACACACCCACTCGAACACCTGGGCACGCTATGCGCCATCACTTAAAACAATAAGTATTGACTCGAAACAATTGGACACGTGCGGGTGACACGTCCCACACCTGGCCATATTCATCACACCAGAACAATAAGCTTTGTCCACTCACAACAGGCCTATGAGTGATCGCTCGAACACCTGGGCCTTACTCATCAACCTAGAGCAATAGGCTTTGTCTTGAAACAATACCCATGGACGATCGAGATCTCAAGTGTACCGATACCTCCCATCCCACTACTGTCCAAGCAGAAAAAAACTCCTTTCGCAAAGCCAATCGGAAAATTACAGCTGACTCAACGACCTACATACAAACATGCCCAAGCTTGTTCGATGGATAATTCCAATGAGTCAGTGCCGCCATATCTTGAACACCTGCAAGTTTAATGACCTAGAACACTGGGGTAAGGTCGTGGGACAATATGGGACGCGGCGTGTCAAGACTCTAAAACAATAGGATTTATCCTCAGACAATAGTCAGAACCGTGACTCACCCTCTTGAACACCTATGATATCAAAGCCCCCATACGTTAGGCAAACAATGGGAGAATAACAGAAGAATAAACCGAGATGGCGGATTTGTATAGAGTATACAGGAAAAAAATTCCCTCCTCAAAACAAGAGGGCGGATTTTGTACAGAGTCTATGGGGAGGAGGTGTTCTATACGGACGGGAGCTACTACTTATGGTGCCGTGAAGTAAAGCTTCAGGCCTCACCCATTATACTAAGTAATGATAGTATATGTTAGTTGAACCGTTATTAGGAGAGATGTAGTACTGGCATAGGTGATGGTTAGACTTACTATTGACAGGGTTACATTCATACACAAAAAATGAGATGAGGAAGTTTAGATAGCTACAGAGGTATATTTGTTAGAAGCAATATTGATAAGGTATTCTAGAAGGTTCTCCATGAAAGGCTTGCGGAAAGTGTCCAAGAAAGAGTATTCCTGGGGGAATCCAGAATGGGTCCGGAGCAGGAGGCGTGTCACAGACCACTTGTTTACTCTCTCTCAACTGATAGAATCAACAAACGTCAATAAGAGAAAGATGATTATGGCCTTCCTTGATGTGAAAATGCATACGACAGAGTGTGGAGGGAGGGAATTTGGCAGAAACTTGAGGGCCTTGGTTTCGGAGGAAGTTTTGCCCGAATCGTGAGAGCACAATACAAAGATGTGCACAGTGTAACATCATAAGTAGAAAGGTCCCAATGGAAATAGGCCTTAATCAGGGGTGAATCGTGTCACCAATTCTGTTTGGAATGTTCATAAAAGACTTAGGAGAGGAGCAAGCACAGAGGAGGGGGGGGGGGGGGGGGTCAAAGTTCGAGAGACAAAACTTCCAAGGCTATTCTTTATCGATGACATGGCTTAATTAGCCGGGAGCGAGGAGGGGCGTGTTAACCATGGTATCAAAGGATAAATGTCAACTTGAACTCAACGAAAACAAAAGCAATTTAGTACCAATGAGCCGTTGGGTGGACGGTGGATAACTTCTCTGATTGTGATGAGGACAACAAGGATATAACAGTGGGGGTGGGGGAAAGGGGAGAATATGAACACTTGGGAGTGAATGTATGTGTTACAGGTGGGGGACATATGAAGAAACCACACAAATAAACTTAAGTCAAAGGGGAAAAGGATATTCAATCAGTTTATTTAATTATTTATTATGGTTTAACGACACTAACAGCCAGGGTCACCTCATGTCGGTGATAGTTTTACGGGTGAAGGAAGCCGGAGAGAACCACCGGTCAACGACGAGCAGCTGTCAGCCCTCCAACATCGTAACTCATAACTCTGCACCGAGGCACAGGCTAGGTTAGATTGGTTGAAGACATGCGCAACATCGATGTGCAGTGCGCCTTAGTACACAGCGTCATCGTGCCACCGCGTAGGTAATCGGGGTTAAGTGCATTGCCTCAAGGACACAACGCGGAAGCTCGAATCAGTCGCTGAAATGGTCACCCATCTACTACTACTAACCGGGCTCGGCTTTGCTTAACTTCGGTGATCTGACGAGAACCGGTTACTGCGACGCCACCGCTCCCCCATCCAATCAGATAAAATTACTTGGAAGAAATAGCGTTAAAAGATGTTCATTGTAAAGACCATTCAGAAGAGAGTGGAATTACCAAGTATAACATATGGAACGGATTTGATCTCTCGTAATCAAACAAATGTGAGGAAATTGGAGATTCCATAAAACGATGTGGGTCGGTTGATAACCGGATCAAGTAACACAACTGTGCTGGAAGCGGTCAGAGGAGAATTCGGGTTGTGCCGGTTAAATATAGAATAGATATGGGAACATGATGGTACCTAAATTATCTGGTAAACCTCCCAAACAGCAGAAGGTGTAAAACGACGTTTAACCATGTATAGAACCCTAACATTCAGACAGGGTGGTTGTGGCAAGCGGGAGAGCTAATGAAGAATAACTCTATAGAGACCGAAGACCTGGAAGGGTGACAGAAGCAAGGTAGCAGTATTATCAGGGGAAGGGTGCTCGAGGATTGTAATAGAAACTGGCGTGCTGGAATTATGACCAAGAGTTCTCTTGACGGTTGTACAAAAACGATGCTTTGTTGTTCAAGACGAGATCGAAGTCACTAGAGTTGAGGGTGAGAATCGGGAAAGGCGAGGAGAGAATGTGCCAAATGTGTAATTTAGGAGTAACGAGTGTCCCAAATATTTGCCTAGCAGAACAAGACTCCTTAGAAAACTAATGGAGAAATGGGATGAAATCACGAAGCACAAGTGGATGGGGAGTGGCATGAGAGAAAGGGCCAATTTAATAGTTAGGGAGATAGAGAAAACGCCGATGGGAGGAATTATGAAACACTTTTTGACTGAATGCTGGGAGATTAGGAGGGAGAGTGGAGGAGAAATAGCCCGATGGGGATTGGGTTAATGTACGCCTCCTCGTTAGATGACCACGACAAATCAGCAGAAGGCGAAAGAATTAGTATTATTAGTGGCTCGGATTATCAGACATATAGGGAGAGTGGTACTGTACTGAAGGAAACAGCAGTAGTTGGACCCATTACTTGGCATGATGGTGCAAGCTAAAAGCGGTAGTGGAAGACTATAGTACACATTGGACGCTGATCATAGGATGAATACTGATAACATGGAACCAAGTCTGTTCCAGCGGTAGTATAACTCAATGTTAGTGATGGCCTACAGTAGTGGTCTTCGAATACAGTGGTGATAAGGAGAAAAAGTCAGTGGCAGTACTGCTAAATCCGTGGAAGGGTCTGGCATCAGCAATAATGGACATAGCAAACGTTATAGTAGACGCTAGTAGTAGTTGTGAGGTAGAACGATGTAGCGATAGAATCAGGAGCTAGGTGGCAGTCCACAAAGGTACAAAGGTCTACATTAGTCAGCAAACCTCATATCTCTGAAAGTTAACAAATACCCAGATGAAGCGAAGAGTCATACGAGGAGTCACTAGAATCGAACATTGCATACATCAGATCATCTGGCAAATGCACATGTGCCACGCCGGATATGCCTGCATGGGTGCATTTCGGTGTGCTCGGACAGCCTTGAGCTGAGAAGAAACCGCACAAAACATACTACCACAGAAGACAAGAAAGTACACCTAACAATACCACATGGCGCAGCATAACATACCCGTATAATCTGTAAGCTGGTATAGCAGCGAGACTCGGGCAGACTGGTGGTCCGAAAATCATGAAGAGAGGTCAACAGAGGTACAGCCTGTCCATTCTATTCTACCCCACATGACCATACAGTACATTATAAGTCGTAATTCAGTGATTCGTAAGTCTAAATCCAAGAGATAAATCTTAATTCAGAAATACAAAAGTCTTAATTCAGAGATACCTAAGTCTAAATTCAGAGATACGCAAGCTTTAATTTGAAAGATAGTGTAAGTCTTAACTGATTGAGTGCTAGAAGCTACTATCATGGATCTATTGAAAAGTGCTGAAAGCTACTTTAGCGGCTTTACCTCGAGTGCATTAGCGTGATGTATACTCAGCAGTGGAGCAAAATATTTTATTATATAAAATATCCACCTGGAACTTAATTAACCTCCACCTGTTTGTTTCGCAGTGGTGTTAATAGAAACTGTTATTACTTTTAAGCTTACTTTCAGTGGCCAAAAGTGATTGCTTGCGGACAGAATGGTCTGTTGACAAATGAAAGACAGCACAATGATGAAAATATGCAGTATTCTAAGGGCGCTAATTGCGCATATCTGTCACTAATGTTTTTGATGGACAAATGTTCTTTCGACAAGTATGATCCTTTAACGGTCCATGATGAAACAACGCCGGTAATTACTTGTACTGACAAAAAAAATCTTAACTTGTGATCTCCTGAACATAATAGCAATAGCAGTGTCTGACGTAAGTAGCGTGTGTATCCACCACGTGTCCGGATGACAGCCTGAACCCTCCTCCTAATGCTACAGTGAGCCTTCTGATACGGTCCAGGGGCAATTGCTGCCTCTCCTCATGCAATACAGCCTGCAAATCTGCACATTCTGTACAGGCAGATCCCTTGCTTGCAATCGAGGTTCAAGAAAGTCCTAGATGGGTTCTAAGGCATTCAAATCGGGGTTCATTGCAGGCCAATTTAGTGTTGCAATAGCGCTGTTCTGAAAGGATGTTCTCATAGAAGGGGATCGATGTGGCCTTGCATTTTCTTCCATGAATACAGGTCGAGTAGCCAACGGGTTGTTGTCAAAATGAGGAACGACAACCGGATAGCGAATTCCCGGATTTTCTGATGACAACTGAGATTCCCACGTACAGTCACCATATCAAGTTTACAATCATGAGAGAGGCTCCCCCAGATCATTACTGATCGTCCACCATATGGAACAGTAGGTATGATGTTCCTGGGCTAGTAAACAGTATTTCTGTGCCTCTACACTCTCACGCGACCATCTGTAACGTGAAGCAGGAACCTACTCTCTTCTGACCAATAGACTCTGCTCCACGTCCTGAGATTGCAATGGTGTCGTGACATACAGCTCTCCAAACGTCGTCTTTGATGCTGATCGGACAGAGCTGGACGCTTGATGACACTTTTGGACAACATGCCCAGTGCTTTGAGACGGTTTCGGACAGTTCTGTTACACAACAGCCTGTTGAGGAGCCAAAGGCGTTTCAAAACCCCACATGCAGCAAAGGGTTCGAGCCTAACGAGGTGTGCCATTCTCCCATCTTCCCGAGGAGATTGAAATCATGAGGTATTTGTTTATTTAAAAAAGAAACGTAAAGGTTGAAACTAATCATACATAGGGGATTAAATTCTGGGCAAGCACATGTATCAATGGGCTTCTGGTCAAACAAATTATATACCGAAACAAATATTAGCGCTATATTAAAATTAGCTCTTTTATCACGAGCTTAAAGAGCTTACATGGGACAAAATACATTGCTCAATTGCTTTCAGTTCAACGACCATATTTATTTAGTGTCAACAATTATTTACTTAGACAATGGTCAAAGCCTAATGATTAAAATGGGCATACCTCAAACAATGAAGCAAGCATATACCGATAAGCCTTTTAATACAGGCTTAATCCATCTTGCCTGCCCGAAACTGATACAGTCTTGCACGTTGAGTATCATACCGACCTAATAATAGGGCTGCATCCAGTCACTGGAAACCAGGCGAATTTAATGCCTACATCACAGTCGATCGACCATCCATTTTATCAAGGGCGCCAATATGTTGCAAGTAAATTATCGTATCACCAACGCCGGTGTGACAGGAATGATAGTCCGTAGGAAAATTAGTCCCTCTGGACTATTATTCCGCGGAATTATATTCCTAGGTCTAACATTCCTAGGAATAGTAGTCCGCCGGACTACTATTCCTAGGAATGTTAGACCTAGGACTATAATTCCGCGGAATAATAGTCCAGAGGGACTAACGTTCCTACGGACTACCATTCCTGTCACACCGGTCTGAATTACCTACCGAACTGTCTTCAGACAAATACACTTTATTGTCAATAATGACATACCAAGAAATTGGCTGAAGTTTTGAGCAATACATAACTAACATGTTGAATCACGAATTGCCAGGCACAGGGCAAAGGATTAAAATAAATGCCTACACTCATCGCGCCAAGAACGAATCATTTCAATGTAATGGGCAAAGGGTTAAAATTTATACCTACTCCCGGTAAACCGTTCACTGTCTATTTTAGCCAATTTGACCACACCTTTGAGTGCATCTAACCACCATAACGGATACAGAGACCCCTGATGGGCATTTGCTTACGCCGTATTACCCTCGCGACCAGCAGTAATATTAATAACACCACACGCACATCAATTTGCTTAAGCATGAAACCTCCCTTTAGGATCGGTCCTGATTGCGAATGTCACAAAGTGTTTTGAGTGTATGTATAGCTTGCAAACTATATGATTGTGGATATATTGGTATACCACAACATTGTTTTAAATATCGTGACTGGTATTCAAATTTCAATACCGTACAGCCCGATAATATTCGGCATTTTGATAGACTCATCCAACCTGAAAAGAACCAAAACGAATCGTCGTTGCAATTAAAACTGCGGTTACTGTGCCCGATAAGTGGAAATACAACTCTCGAGTGGAGACATATTTTCCATATTCCACCTTAGTAAGAAAGACCAATATTCACACCTTCGATGTTTGAAAAGGGTAATAATTTTTGTCAGATTCGATTCGAAGACAAGAGTCTAATTCGATTCGACCCGAAATTTGAGATTAAGGAGACGCAAACAAAACAAAGGAAAGAGAAGTTATTGCTTGGATAAAATAGGTTAAAAGTAGCAAAGTACGCCGCAGGCGATGTGTTTAAATGTGACATCCAGGTATTACATCTCCATATACCATACATGTTGGCAGAGATAACGTTTTTGTCCCGTTTGAAACACAAATTTGTGGACGTGTTTCTCACGCTCCGCAGTCAATTGGACCAAACGCGTGAATAATTGTTGTTTTTACAAACCCAAAAGACAACAGATAGAGTTACATCACTTTCCCCTGGAAACGCATAAACATATCGGTTATTTTGTTATTAGATTTGCT
Source organism: Pictodentalium vernedei (assembly GCA_031216915.1). Taxonomy (NCBI): domain Eukaryota; kingdom Metazoa; phylum Mollusca; class Scaphopoda; order Dentaliida; family Dentaliidae; genus Pictodentalium; species Pictodentalium vernedei. Next base: position 333,830,250 of record CM062295.1, read on the forward strand.
CTTATTTCATTTTTCTCGAGTTGTTTGATTTAATTATTCGGCTATTTAATTTATAACAGCAACATATGATCGAATTGTTTGAAATCTAATTATATTTGTGACTATTTTCAGTTTTTTTGGTTCGATTTTTATATCGGGGCGAGCAAAAGCGGAAAGCTTTCATTTAACCCTTTACCTAACATGAAAAGCAGACGACACTTGCAAAAATAATTCTTGAATAACTAATTTTTTCATTTTTTGTCTCAAAAACATAGGTTATGACCCCTCGTGGGAACGAGCTCGACGAGCTCGTTCCAACGAGGGGTCATAACCTATGTTTTTGAGACAAAAAATGAAAAAAATAATGAAAATTAATTGGCGATTTTTGAGAATAGCGCTGGCCGGTTTTGGCCGTTACGTTGGGTAAAGGGTTAAACCATATACCCTCGATGTTTCGCGTGCGCTTATATCCGGGATGTTGCACGCTCTCTTATACTTTCGATGTTGGGTGCATCCGTTGCCATGGCTATTTGTCCAAGCCATTCAGGACCAATCAACAGACAAAATTTACCGGGATGTAGGCACAAATAGAGATGTCGCTCATGCGACGTAAATGTGACGTTTTTCATGACGTTGTAATGGAGCGAGTTTTTGTTTACAGCGACGTTAGCTGTCAGTTGCGTGAGTCACTACGGATAAGCCATGGGTATAATAGGAGCGGAATTTCTTAATTTAAGATGATGACCTATCGACGAGAGAACGTCTTGATGAATAAAACTGTGATCGAGAAGTGAGAGATTCTATTTGGAGCTTGAAACGGAGGTTTGTTGATGTTGAGGCTGGAAAATGAAATGACAGATTATGCGAAAAAGATGAGAAATGAGAACATTCGAGAAAAACAGGAAGTTATTTCGCCCATCCTATCCCATTTTGGGAGTGTAGTAATTCAACGGTCTATCTAATTAATAAATAGGCCATCATTTGACTAGTTCGATATCGTCCGAGATATCAGCTTTCGGCAATTTCACATCAGCCTTCGACCTTTGGTCTCGGAGATTGCCTCATGCAGATATCTCGGCCGATATCGAACTAGTCAGGCAATAACCTCTAAATATTTATCAGTAACTTCCCAAATGACGCCTTGAACGTCGCCTTGCAGGAACGATAAACAGATCTTTGTTATTGTCTTGAAACTGTTTGCAGTCGAATTCGGTTGAATATTGCGCAGTAAAATGTCACGTAGCATTCAATAAAATGAAAATCTACGCTCTATTAGTGAATATCGGGAATTATGTCATTCGTGTTGACCTGAAAGTATTATTTTTGACGAGCGCTTGTTTGAGTGAAAAATAATACTTTCAGATCCACACGAATGACATAATTCCCGATATTCATTCACTAAAACAGCGTAAATATCCTCTATATTTTAAACATCCATTAGACAAAAACTTTTCCGAATGAAGTGGTTGATCCCCTCTCCCAATACTGGGGAGAGCTGCTACAGACGTTGTCAGCCACAGAGGGGAAATTTGCAATAGTTGGAAATTCGAAGCCTTAATTTGGAAAAAAGTTGGGAATTACAGACAGGGAGCTAATGGAAGTTTTCCAAAGATGCACAGAACTTCGCCAAATATGGAGTTTTTAGACAGAAATGCTGTGAAAGCCCACCAGATATTGAATATATAGTTCTAACCCTCCCTCCCCATATATTGATTTGAAGTTGAAATTTGTGACTGACAAGATTCGATAATTCGATAATCTACAGTCAATGAGTGTACAAATGGAGTTCTGCATCTTAAATTTTACCTAACGAATCGGCCACATCTGCCCGCGGAATTTACAAATTCAGAAGTTGCCCCCCCCCACCCCCGCACAAAAAAAAGAATAACGAGCTCGTTACAATGAGAGGTCACATGACATGTTCCACTTATGCTAGTATCTTGTTGTTTTCAAGACGAAGTAAATCATTGATTGGAATATCTATAACTGGAGAGTCGAAAGAATATCTGTGTATCTTTATGAGTAAAATAAGCTAGCATTACACCACGGTAGTCTGCGATCAAACTTCCTTTAAAAATGGGCAAACAAACAGCCAACACCAGCATCGAATTCCGAATATAATTAGACTAGTGCTCTGAGAGTTTGGCTGTGAATGATGCTGACCGAATTTGGCTGTTAGGTTGGATAAATCTTTAACATTATTTATACATGTACATCCATTTTTAACTGGATGAGTGCTAGAAGCCACTATCAAGGCTTTTTAAAAAAAGTAGGGTAGCAGAGCAAAAGCCAACATTTTCCTTGTTCATATTTCATATTCAATCAAACACCAATAATATTTTGTTTATATAAGCTTGTTTGCTAGAAATTTTTGTATACAATAATTTGTAATAAAACAAATTTTGCTGAACGATTTCAGACCACCGAAAATAATATAGCCCTCAACCAGTTAAAAGCTTACCAAACTGATCAGCTCTTCTCTCCCCACGAGCTTCCCGACTGTATGGTTCCCACAGTTCTTATTACACAAACAGGTGTTCATACGTCTTTTGACAGTGTTCGAATCGAGAACCTCGGCTGCCCACCATGCAGTTCATACGAAAGTTTAGTGATTATTTGTGTGTAATTGACACAAATCGGAACAAATTTTGTTTATTCAGTTATTTGTGGACTTAAGTTTGAATTTTTTTTTTTTATTTTTCTGCCACTGGAGAAATTCAGTCTCTAGCTGGTTTTACTTCAACTATTGGATAGTGGTTTGCATCTCAAGTTTAGTTAGACGAAAACTCTCATATTCTTCCGTGTAATGCCAAAAAGAGTGATTCAACGTCTCAAGCCACCATTGTCAAGCAAACAGACTAAGCCTGTATGAAATGTGACGCTGTTTTGTCCTGGAACCAATCAAGACCTCAAATTGGTCATTGTCTATGTTTGGATTCACTAGTCTGTAACAGTTCAGCTGACTGGTAAAGCGAACCTATGGCTAGCTTTTTCCGACCAACTCATATAGTCCGGACTATTGAATCTGAAACATTTCCTAACGATTCATTTTCCGAAAATCAAAACTTCAAATGTTGCTCACTGGAGCCTTGATTTGATCGATATTTTGGTGACATCAAAATCAGAAATAAAGACACAATACAACCGGTAGCTTCACGATTACGCCGTGTATAGTTCCACAAATTATGTTACTATCTTGACGAATTCAATGGGAATTTAAATACGCATCGATGAAATATCTACATGACAGAATACCAGTTTATTACACGTCTGTTCCATGTAATCGTCATCTATAACAACAGTAGTATGTAATTTGGTTTTCACCCCTAGGTTGCAGGACCTCGGTCCACGATTTCGGAAGTGACGTCATGTCACGTGACCTAGTGGCGCCATGTTGTGTTGTCATGGTAACGCGCGTGAGCGGCCATGTTGTGACGCCATCTCCACAGTGATACGTTGTGCGAGTACGCATGCGCAGCGCGTGTTGTTAGGGTGATACGTGTTTCCGTCGTCCATTTTGTATACTGGAGGCCGCCATCTTGGTTTCTATGGTAGCACGTGATTGCTATGTTACCCAGTTTTTCTGCAATAAAGCGGGGTATGTTTTGAGGTATGTTCGATTGTAGAAGAGTAAATCTAATTACCACAAACAACTCGACAATCCCTCCAAATCACCAAAATCTATCCCAATTTTTACTATTTCGAATTCATTCAGCATTCTCTGCTTCTATCTATATATGTAATAGTTTACATCAATCTGGGCATGTTCCTTTGTTCTGGAGTATACTCCAGTAGCGTAGAAGAGCCTATTAGTTGGAACAGTTTACCTTATTATTACTGTATTCAGCAATTCCTGGTCTATTCTTGTTAGTTCTGACCCTATTCCGTGTACTCTTGTTGTTTCATTTATCTAGATTATAACAAACCAATCAGATTGCTTAATTTTCCATAATGCAGGGTTATCTCCCCTGTGTATAATAAAAGCATATATCCAATTGCCATATTCCCAGGCACCCCTTTTATCTGAAAAACATATGGCCTTCGGCACCCCTTTTTGCTGAAATGAGGCTAAGAGTCGTAGTAAATTATACCTCATTAGCCGATTGCTTTGTACTATTCTATGACTGGTATAGGGACTACGTTATGGCAGGTCAAGTAGTATTGTTGAGGTGGGGTGGGGGTAATGCCTGGCAGTATATAACAGCAATATAGCATGGACGATATATACCTCTGTGGGCCCCTGCAGGTCCCATGTTAGCCCTTAGTACTATCAATCCACCTGATGGTTCATGTTATCCTATGACTGGTATAGGTAGTATTCAATGCTAGGCATAGGGGTATTGTGGGTAGGGGTACTGCCTGGTAGTTTAGAACGGTACTATAGTATGGGCAGTGTATACACCTATGGGCCCCTGTTAGTGCTTGGTACTATTAACCAACCGATTGCTTTGTTTTATTATATGGCTGGTATATGTAGTACGTTATGGTAGACCTAGTGATTTTGTGGGGGTGGGGGTAATGCTTGGTAGTTTAGAACGGTAGTATAGCATAGAGTGTACATATCCCTGTAGGTCTCTTGCTGGCCCTTGATACTAATGATGCACCAGGTGCTTCATATTATTGAGCGGTATTCTAGGGTGAGATCAATGCCTGGTAATACAGAACGGCAGCAGAGTATGGTTGCTATATTCCCCTGTAGGTTCCATCCTAACCGTTGATAGTATTAACCTACCAAATGCTTTGTATCATCCTGTTACTGGTAAGGTGGTACGTAATAACAGTAGTTCTGACCCTATTCCAAGTACTCCTGTTGTTTCATTTATCTAGATCATTGATATAAATTATAACTAACCAATCAGATTGCTTGATTTCCCATAATCTGTATGCAGAGTTATCTCCCTTGTGTATAATAAAAGCCTATATCCAATGGCCATATCCTCGGGCACCCCAATTTCAGAACCCCTTGTTTGAAAAACATATGGCCTTCGGCACACATTTTTTCTGAAATGAGGATAAGAGCCGTAGTAAAAATCCCTCAATGAGGTATAATTTACTACGACTCTTATCCTCATTTCAGAAAAAAGGGATTCTCCAGAAGGCACCCCAATTTCGGCACGCCTTTTTGGAAAACATATGGCCTTCGGCACCCCTTTTTTCTGAAATGAGGATAAGAGTCGTAGTAAAAATCCCTCATTGAGGTATAATTTACTACGACTCTTATCCTCATTTCAGAAAAAGCAATCACGTGCTACCATAGAAACCAAGATGGCGGCCTCCAGTATACAAAATGGACGACGGAACACGTATCACCCTAACAACACGCGCTGCGCATGCGTACTCACACCACGTATCACTATGGAGACGACTTCACAACATGGCCGCTCACGCGGGTTACCATGACAATACAACACGGCGCCACTAGGTCACGTTACATGACGTCACTTTCGAGATCCTGCACCGAGGTCCTGCAACTTAGGGGTCAAAACCACATTACATACTACTAGCAACACTAAACCACGTGGAAAATGAAAATCTGTTCCGCACATATGTGCAGAACGGAAATCTTTGACGGATTATTTTTAAACAGATGCAAAATTTCACTGAAATTTTCTACAAATCGTGCACCGCAATTAGTTTTTGAATCGCTAGCGATAGCTAAAATAGTAACACTGGTTACCCTCGCAAATTTAGTTGACGATAAAATGTGTTCTTTTTGACGATAGTTCGTCCCATGCGTTCCAATGTAGGCACATAGAACACATTGGAACTCAGGGGACGACTGTTGTCAAATGAAGTCCTGAGTGTCCTTCTATGAATTGTTTAAAAGACGTGATGTCATGTAATAAACACACAACGACACAGGCGTGTGGATTGGTTTATCTATATGGCACTTGTACCATCGCGGAAGGATAAAACTCGAGGCTGCGGCCTCTCGGTTTATCCTTCCGCTTTGGCACGTGTGCCATATCGATTAACCCATTCACTCGCGTGTGTCGTTCTGTATATATATCTTTGTAAATGAGGCACACCACATTACATCAACGGTCGTCAGAGTACATATTTCCACAAAAAACGAGTAAACAAATAGCCCATAATAGGCGTTGAGTTCCAAACAGAATTAAACTGGTGCCTCGGAGCTTGGTAACGTCTGTTTGCATTGGATCTGAGCAATACGTAAATTTATATCTCACTATTATTCCATTCTTTCGCTTCTCGTTACCCTAACTCTACGACACTCGTTGACCAAAAACAAAGTCCCTGGCCAACTAAAAATGTAGATTCTTTGCCTCAAAATATAGATTATGACCTCTCTTTACAACGACTCGGCAACCTCGTTCCAATGTGGGATCATCAGGTTTTATTGTAGACGCAGAAATTGAAAAAATATGATCCATCAAATTGAATTACGATTTTTTTCTGAATACCTCTGCACTGATATGACAGTTAAGTTAGCTGAGGGGTTAAACGATGCATTGTGACCTCCCAAAGTCTGTAGAGTGCTTTGACGTATAATGTATACAAACACAGTTCGCTCCCCATGAATAAGTCAAAATATACAAGCCCTGCATTTATAATAATATTTACTGACCACCGCATTATTACATAATTTTTTAAATTGGTAATGCATCCAGCTGGGCCTAGAACTATAAAACTTTTACTATTGTATTTTCTAGAAATGTATTTTTTAGTTACTACTTTAAATGGGTTAAAATGGACTACAAGCATTATCAAAGATGTGACAATTTGCAAGCTGGAAAATTGCCATATCTTTTAAAATGTTAATAATGATTCATTTTAGTCAGTTATATTAGTAAGTAGAAAATACAATTCTAGAAAATAAAATGGTACAAGTTTTATAGTAGTGGCGCCCCCAACCCCCCCCCCCCCCCGCCAAAAAAACAAAAAAAAAAAAACAAAACAAAACAAAACAAAAAAATTAAAACAAAAAACAAATCAAGAATACAAAACCGAGGTAAAATGAGAATTTTATGAATGCCACAAACTTAGGTCTAGTTTCGGGATTCTTGAGCAATCTTCGACACGGTTCCTGAAAGTAAGTAGAAATTAATCAAATTGTGTTTAGGGCTTACAGCGCCAATGGAGCGCTTATTTCAGAATATTTTATTATAATGTTCTACACGTTCGGTAAATCTCAGATTAACACTACCATCTGATGACTTGTTGGAAAGATCTCTAAACTTGGCCACAGAGAGTACCATGTATTGGAGTGCGTTATTTCAGAACAAATGTTCTCGTGTAGTTTCTGTGAAACGCCTAGGCATAATTTGTATTCATTTTTATATCCTTCGCTCAAAAAAGGTACCAAAGTGCCTACGCGTTTCACAGAAATTAGTTCCATGGACCTTGTGTAACAGACCCGATGTGTTCCACTGAGCTTATCACTGTTTAATTTCTGCCAGAATCAAACATTCACACAATTTAATATATAGGTATAATAATAGCTGGAAAATAAAATATGACCACTGGCACTGTCAATCGATTTTGAGTGTAACTTTTCACATACAATAATGCAGAACCTCATATTTTAGATCCTGAATTTCACGTAATATTTTCCCAGATGCTACCATACACCTCTAGTTCATTCTCATTTTCCACAATGTTCGGGGGATCATCGGTCGCCATTTAGCACACCTCTCCAACAAAATTCCTGGATACGCGCCTGAAGCAATAGGCCTTATATCAGATCCACCACAAAATGTATAGAAACTCGGCGTTGGCCTAAATCAAGGAAGCGTTTTTTTCAACTTTTTCTGTCGGGAGCTCTCGAGACATAGCCTAGTCGACCAACTAGAAACACTAAGGTGTGGCTAATTCAGTTATTTCTCTTATTGTGATATGATATGACGTGCCTCTGACTTAATCGGTATTTGATGGGCTCTACATCTCCATGCGCTTACGAAAGCCAATCCAAACTTTGGAGGGTGTTATGGTGTTATGGTCCAAAGATTGGATAGGCTTTGCTTCAAACAAGGCCATAAATGGGGAAGGGGTGGTCTTGTGTAGTTTCTATTTCCTGTTTACGAAGGGATGTTCCACCCTATTAATGGATAGAAAAGACCAAAGACAGTGTCACGAGTAATCCTCAAATGCTGAAAGAGAAACTTATCGACATTGCCATTTTTGTGGTTATGAAAGGATTTGGGAATATCCCGAAAAGACAGGGGAAATGGCTTTAAAAAAACGTCTAGATGAAGAAAGAGAAGGAAAGTATCTCTGCGAAATTTGCATCGTTAAATTAAGCCGGAACATTTGTTTTCTTGTCCCCTCCTCCACCGCCCCACTCCACAAAAAAACAACCATCTCTGACACTGGGCATATGAACCTTCTTTTCACACTCTGAATCTCACAGCACTAAGAAGTAATTCAAAAGGCCTCTTATGTGTTGCTCTCTTATTTTTCAAGGAAAACATACTGATTCTTCCACTCAAGATTTCTCCAGACGAATCGGTCAACATCTATTCCATGTTAAGTTATAATCGGAAAGTAATTTGCGGGGCGCCAATTGGTTTGAAGAATTAAGATGATGGAAGCCAAATCGTCTCCAGTCATATATGTGTGTAATCAAAGAATGTCTGCTGTTCAAATTCAATTTATACGTGCCGAATCAATGCCAGCATCCGATAATGTTCCGCGGAAAACATTCCAGAAGAGTTGTACAGGGGTCAGCGTCGGCTGCAGGCATTACAGTAAAATCATTTTTTACTTGAAAAACAAGATTACTTTTTAGGATACTACCCACATATTTTGAATCTTTTGTTGTCTCTGAAAGGGATTTAGGGTGTACTGCTGTGATGTGAATATACAGAACCGCACAAACGTTTGAATGGGTTGAGAATTATCACCCGAGAGGGCTTTTTGGCCCACATTTGTTCTCGTGATATCCTGGGCCAAAGCAATCTTGTGCGATAATTCTTAGCCCATTCAAACGTATGTGCGGTTTTGTACTTATAACATACTTCTCATATAACAACCAGTCAACACGAAAGCTGAACTAAAAGCACTTTTCAAATGGATAATTGCTGCGTTTCCTTCGTTACCAACGAGACATCACTGTTAGGTGGCAGAGTACCAACCCTAATTTTTAATTTTTACGGCATTCAATTGGTCGAAACCAGCTGACGCCGATCAGTGTCACGGTTACGAGATCGTACTTCAAATATTGACAAAACTGCAGGGAATAACTCAACAAAAACTTTTTAAATAGCTAATAAGTTTAGCAAACGCCATCATTATATGATCAGTCGTGGAAAGTATTTGTCAAGAAGCACGCAGTCAGAAAGTTATTTTTATTTTGTTGATTTTTGACTCGATTCTGATTGTTTAAATATCCCGGGCAAACAAATCTAAATGAAGAACTTGAAATTTCCTAACGATCTGGACTCCCGTTCATTCGATCAACGATGACGTGATTTGTTTAGACGTGTTCCTTCTCTGTTTACGTTGGAAACGAAATCGAACGTGTTTTGTATCACCAAATGTGCGATACAACTTTGCTTTTATCGTACAAGCAGAATAGTGGAAATCTCGTGTTTTACATTAATAAGTGTGTGATAAATATAGAATATATCCATAATAGCTTGGTGGACCAAGTGTTCACCACGAGTGGTGGACATTTGGTACACCAAACTACTTTGGGTATATTTTATTTATACCATGATCGTCAGATTATTAAGAGTAGCTATCATTTTTCTCGATTTTACTCAGCAGGACCGTACATACGTGCGAATTTGCTTTTGTTTTCATAAGGATCGGTGGGCGGTACTTCCGGTGTCATTTTTATCACCAAAACGAGATAGAAAAAGTAGCAGGGTTTTTTCATTTTAATAACATAATAACACGCTGCTTCGAGTTATAGATGCTTTATCGACACAAGACAATGCATGTTTGTTAAGTTTTGGCATTTTATGGGGTGAACGCATTTAAAAACGTAATAAATAATTGCCACCTTCATTTCACTCTTCGCGAGGCGACATGCGATAAATTCAGACAAGTTCGCGTTCAGGTCGACGTAACTAAAGGTCATCTTGTAGGTAGGTCCACTGTAGGTGTAAATTTTAACTATTGAAATCCCATTGCTGGCGTGTTCACCGGTATAAAATTAATTTAAATCAAACGAATCGATACAAGTGTTCGCGATATCGGGTGCCAAGTCAGGCAATTACACTAAAATGTTCCTCTTGGTACCCAAAAATCAACCAAAAAGTTCGACGACGAAGTAAACACACACACACAAATATTATTTCTAGTACAAAGAATACGTAAGCTCGCAATAAATGCGGAAACAATAAATGACTTTTTTCAACAAAGACACTTAAATCCAGTGATTTTGTTTTAAGGTGTTAGAAATAGTCTTTGGGCAAACTTTCAGGGTTAACTGATTGTGAGTGGCCAGGGGACGTAGTGTTTCTTCAATAAAACATTGTAGGTTTATCACTTTCACAAAATGCAGCATTTAATTAGATAAACTCTTCAAACTCGCGTCGGTCTGGAGTATTTATCCAATCAAATTCTGCCTTTTGCAAAAACTCGTTAATCCCTGTGGATTAACCGTAATTAGTCAATTAATCTGTTATTAGTAACTTTGGTGACTGTCCCTTTCGCCTACCGCGAATTTCATCAGAACTCTCTCTCACGGACTTTTTCTTTGACAAATTGTCCTTTCACTCTTCAAATAATTGCCAGTTCATTTTTCACTACTCGATCAATGTATTCGGATCAGACAGCGAAAAAAACTCCCCTTCCCTCTTAAGAATTATGGAGCGAAAAAACCCGCCTCTTCTCCCATTAGCATGTTCGCACTAAAATACTTTGTCTGGCATTGGAATATCCAGAATGGCTAAATACTTGGAACCAGTGAATTTTGGACCAGCGTGAATACTGATTGATACTTGCCACCCAAGGTGCCCAGAGTACCTTATTGCTTTAGAAATTTTGATTTATACATGTACCTACCGAATGGACAAAAGTACTCGATACTGCTCCACAAAGCTCTCGAAGAGAGCTTCCAGGGGGGGGGGGTGCATTAGAGTAGAACCATTGCAAGTTGAAATCAACTCTTAATTTGTAATAATTGAGGAAAGTTTATGCAGAGACGGAGGCGAAAAACAAGATCAGAAGTTAATTATTTTAGCTACGACCCAAGTATTTTGAATGAATAGCTGCTTCTGGCAAGATATTAGAAGCTGACACTCTTCCATGGATAGAGTTCTGGAAGATTTATACAGGAGCAGTGTCAGATGGGGATATTACAGTCGAACTTTTCTGAATTGTTCTCAAATTCAAATTTGTAAAAAATCAATTTTTTTCTGGCGAATGAAACTTTGCAGTTGTAATATTTGAGGAAAACTTGTGCAGAGATGGATGCGAAAACAATCTTAGAACTTAATTATTTAGGTTACTACCTAAGTATTTTGTATCAATATGTACCCATTAAAATGGGCGTAGGGTGTATTGCTGCTGTGTAAAATTGATTTTACTTGTAAGATTGCAGAACATTATTGAAAGAAGACCAGTACTTAAATATGTAAGCTTCTGCCCATGTAATATAAATTTATACTCGCATCTGAAAAAGACTTAAGATGCGCGCTGCTGTGCAAATTTGATTTTTGTTTACTACATTAATACCAACTCCCGACACTGTTCCATTGAAAGGCCTTCTAGGAGAGTTTCCATGGGGATTAGAATCTTTACGAGTTCTCTCATCTTAATCCTTTGAACTCGAGAGGCCGCTTTTCCAGTTCAGGAACATAATCTTTTATAGTTCCATTAAGAATGATGGCTGTGAAGTGAATGTATGGGGTAAACCAATCAATATTAATTGGTCAACCCTCAAATAATGAATATGAACTCTTCCAATTGCCAATATTGAACCGACATGGAAGATACCACTATTGTTCAAAGGGATAATTAGTCCCTGATAGAATTGACGGAATGAGATCAGTACTAAATTATTAAAGCAAATATCCAAGCTTTGAGAAAAATACTTGCCACTGACACAGATTTAGTATGCTTTTTCGAACATGCGAAATTATCTGCCTTATCAATACCAGCTCCATACAATACCTCATGGAAGGCTTTCTTGGAGTGTCTCCCAAGATCAGTGTTAGCTGCGCGTTCTATATGTAGAGTTATGCTAAACTAACATCCACCTCCCTTCTGTTAGAATTAGGAAAATTAATGAAATAATAAGTTTAGTATTAATTATTTTAGTTACTATCCTAGTATTGTGAATCAATACTTGTCCCCGAAGGGGGTATAAGATGTTTTGCTGTTGCGCAAATTTGATTTTGTATCTACCTAATATGTCATTCGAGGGTATTACGATAGAACCATGTTAAATTAATACCCATCCCTTATTTGTAGGAATTGATAAGGAATAAGAAAAGTATGTGGTGAAAGAAGGCAAAGAGCAAGATCATAACTCACTGAGTGAAGATCAGCTCCTTCCATTGTCCCATAGAAGGGCTTTGAGGCGGCAAGTGTCAGTATATCAGGTTGTATCATCCATGTGTGAACTTGACATTTATCTGTTGAATCAATACAGGCTCCAAAATCGATTTCCACTGGCGGGTTTAGTTTAGCTCAAACCCCGGGATTTGTTGTTTTCTGCATAATCTATGTGTTGAATAAAGAGTTTATTGTAGTACCCCACACTCTGAAATCAACCCAAAAGACATGGGTTGAGTGAAAATGAACGCACTTGGGCTCATATTCTCTCAATCCAGTTGGGATTCAATTTTAGCCCAGAGGCCGAAAGAGCTTCACAGTGCCTCATTGATATAGTTTTCACATCTCTCCACGTTTAAAAAGGACATCTAACTATAAAATGAAGATTGCACATATAATATTAAAAAACGTAGGGGATATTTGGTAAAAGGGAGATATTTGAAAAAATATATTTATAGTTTCATGAGAAAAAAAAACAAAACAGTTGAGGCAATGCACTGTGACATCTGTGAATGATTTCAGCGATAGTTGAGTGTCTGACAAGCACACATTCCACGCACGAGTTGTAGAAGACATTGGCGGTCAGTCAGAGAATTTACCACATTCAGTCCAAGACCTCAATATCTTGTAAATCCTCTTCAGTTCGCCAGACAAACGCTGATCCGACCCGATGTGACACACTCCTCACCAAACGTCCAATATTAGCTTAACCGATGTTATTCCATCGCAGCGGCGAGTTCCTGGACATTGGTAGGGTGCTGTGGGCGTTGTCATAGGCGCCTGCCCAACATATTCCAGACATGCTCGATTGGTGATAGGTCTGGGCGTAGTGCTAACGAAGGCAGTGTAGTGATGTTCTGCTCCTGGAAGAGCTCTTCAACGACACGGGCCCTATGAGTTCTTGCATTGTCATCTTGAAAAATGAATGGACGGCCATGACGTCGCGCAAGTGGCACCACATGAGCTGCTAACATGTTGTCACAGAAGTACTGTCCTGTGACAGTACTTGGAGGACATGTAATGCTGTTCAGCTTGTCATGGTTATGCAAACCCACACCATAACAGATCCACCAACAAACCAATCGTGCTGCCTAACGGTTAGGTCATGGTATTGTTCGTTCCGCTGCCGCCACACTCTGTTTCACCTGTCGCGGAAGTCGAGAGTGAACCTCGATTAATCGTCGAGCGTACAAATTCCAGCTCTATAGGCGAAAAAGTCCGTCCAGTACAAATGAAAATTTCAAATCGTACCCCACAGACATTAACGCAGCGCTCCTCCGAAAAACCTCTACGAAGTTTTTTCGTGGGCTGGTGACATTCATGATCCACACTAAACTTGGTAACATATTGATGTGCCTAATGACGCGTATCCAATACCATTTTCCGAAAATAAGAACATCAGTTTGTTTATTGCTTTTTGTTCTTTCTCCCCTTTTCGAAACTCATCAACATTGCACTGGGTCCCATGCAACAGAGAAGAATATTTTTGATGCTTTGCGTATGAGATCCTCCCAATAATCTTATTTCAACGTGACTACAATTCACATAACATTATGCATGAATGCCTTGATGGTCATATGTGGAACAATTGCGGGTAGCATTACGATGGGCGAGATCCACGAGTAAGAAATAATACGACTTCAATATATCTCAAATGACAAACAAGGCGATCCCAATACTAATGCAGACCCGATCCTCTCCTTCGAGTTATCTGAGAATGAATGCAAATACTATTCACCAAACGAGATCCCGTCAAACTTCAATAACAAACAAGCAGGGTTTTCGTTATTCCATCTGAATTGCCAGAGTCTCAAAGTACTTAAGAAATAACTGTTGTTTTCCTTCGGTTTATGCGATATAAACCGACAATTTTCAGCACAAGCTTCATAACTCGCGCATAATTTAATCTGGCTGTAATATTCAAATATAAAAACTATGTGCGTGAACGAAAAACTTTTAATTTTCGCAAAAGGCAACAGTCAAACTGAGGAAAGTGTGTCACAAACAGGTCACGTCAATCATTGTCAAATTGTTTGTTGTTTGATTTTCGATCGCAGGCAACAGATATTTAGCAAGTCACGTAACAATAGCATTAAAAACATTTTTTTAAGTTCCCCCAAAATCATGTTTGGATATATCTTTTTATTCGTCTCCCACTTCGGTATATTTTATTAAATTCAATTGTTCCCGAGAAATTATCATTATATTCTCGCTGAATGGAGGCGATGAAAACTCGATCATTGATCGTTGTTTACAAGCTTGTTATCCATCTATCAGTCTGCCGTCACGCCCTCACGGTGACAATTTGCGTTGAGTGGGCGGGGCTTTCAGAGTCTTCAAAGATGGATCGGATGTGTGCGAACGTGTATACATTCCAAATCATTACGTGATTTGGGTTATACGATTTTGACAACTTTCACGCTGTATGCTTTCAACCAATCAAACGCAGAGGCGGGGCAAACGATTAAATTATATTAGTATCATCTTAATGAGCTCCTTTATGAAATGCAAGACTCTCACAACGATTTTGATATCATAGGACTTACAGAATTTTTCAAAGTCCCTTCCAAAACGCCAAACTGCTCGCGATTAACAATACAAAGACCATGCAGAGATCACAGATGACTTGGTGTTGGAATATTTATTTATTGCGGTTTGTCGACACTTTTGATAGCCAGGGTTACCTCGTGTCGGACGGTTTTACGGGTGGATTACCCGGAGAGAACAATCGAGCAACTGTCAGAATCCCCAGAAAACTAACTACACACAAACAGGATTACAGTTCGTTGATGACAAGTGCATCATCGACATACAGTTCATCTTAGTACACAACACCACGTGGCAGTTGGCATTAAGTGTCTTGTCTGAGGACAAAATGCGGTTGCTGGATCTGGAATTCGAAACAAGGGCCTCTCAACTTGCAGCCTGCATCTCTACCTACTGAGCCATCGTACTCCCTTTTAGAATCTATATGAAGGAAGATGTAGCGTTCAAAATACAAGACGTTTCAATTTTTATCCCACATATTTTTGAATCCATTTTCATTGAAATGAAATATTAAAAATGTATCAGAATAGTATGGATGATATACAGGCTCAATGCTCTATCGGCCGCAGATGTAGATCTCATCGTGACTAAACAAAGTGATAACTTGGTAGATAGCTGAACCAATGCAGTTACTGTAGCAAGTAAGATCCTGCGAAGCTTCGAGATTCGATTCGATTTCGAACCTTAGGTCGGTATTCGGTTCGATTTGAAATCGGCTGTCCGATTCGTTTTCCTTTCACTGGAATTTCGCTTGGTATCAGTCATCTCTGTGGTTACACAAAACGTAGAGCTTATATAGAAACTGTACATAAATAATGTTGAAAATAAAGCCCGATGTGATTTCCGCTAAGCATCTGTACCCATGCCACCACCCATGTTAATTCCAGTTTCAAGAGTCACTACTAGTACTGAAAGGAAGTTTAACTTTCTCAAGCAGTATCGACGACGAGCCCACGATTGCTAGCGGCTAGCTTCGTGCAACGACCACTACAGAGATCTCTAACCCGTTTCCGTTTTTATACAAAACTCCTTCGACGAAGGCATGCCTTGTTGATGTAATTGGTATATTTTATCAGCCGGGATTTCAAGACGTCCGTATTCGATTGGAGGTTCGATTCGATTTCGGATAAAATACTCGATCCGATTAAAGATTCGATTCGAACCGAAAATATGTGACTCGCAGGGCCCCAGCAGCAAGGCTTATATTATGTAACAATAACATTGACCTCTTAAAAACAGGCATTCAGAGTAATACCTACAATTATAAAGATATCATGCTTTGCAAGGTATATGTTTTATCTGTTGAAAACGAATGTCGAACAAGGAATTGAGATTGAGTAACGAGTGTCACGTCTCTCACAAAGTGTAATAGTGAACAAATGTTTGAGGTGACTTTTTATATACACCTGGGGTTTAATTAAGCACCCTCTTCTTTTTAAGCAGTGGTGTCAATAGAAACGGTCATTACTTTCGTGCTATCTTCACGATGGCCAAAAGTGATTGTTTGTGGAAAGAATGGTCTATTGAGAAATGCAAGACAACACAATGATGACAATATGCAGTATTTTAATGGCGCTAATTACACACATCTGTCACTAATATTTTTGACGGTTAAATGTGCTGTCGACGTGTATGGCGTTAGAACGGCCCATGAAGGAACGATGCCGGTAAGTACTGACAAAGCAAGAGGGGTGTGTCCGTCCTCTGCAAAAAATGTCCGGACATGTACATGTGCAGCAAAACAGGTTAGAAATTTCCTAAGTCCACAGTGGCAAAAAAGTCTAACATTGCATTAAAAAAGTCCAAAATCTGCGAATAATGCCCGGCCAAGGGTTAATGTCATCTTATACTGAGGCATTTAACACATATATGAAATATAAAAGACACCGCATACCGGTTGTAGCTTCCACTCTTGTTTAGCAAAACAGGTCAGAAATGTTTTAAGTCCAAAGTGACATAAATGTCTAACATTTCAAAAACACTAAACATCGTTAAAATATCACTGGGTAAAAATCTGTGGGTGATTGTAAGTCATCGAGACAGTACAAGGTGCATAGCAACAGGGTGGGAATTCAAAGTGAACTCTGACAATAACTTTAACACAAGTGTTGACGCCGCCGCCGCCGCCGCCGCCGACGACGACGTCGATGCGCCTCGAGTATTGACATAAGCTCACAAAACTTCGTCGGTGAGCTAAAAATGTAACTTGTGATGTACTGAAAACAATAGCAGTATCTGGCGTCAGTAGCGAATGTATCCTCCATATGTCCGGATGACAGCGTAAACCCACCACATAATGCTACCAATGAGCCTTCTGATACGGTTCAGAGGCAACTGCTGCCACTCCCCATGCTATGCAGCTTCTAAAACGGCCAAATGCTGTACAGGCGGAGGATCCCTTGCTTGCACATGTCGATCAAGAAAGTCCCAGATGTGCTCTAAGGGATTCAAATCGAGGCTCGCTGGAGGCCAAGGTAATAGCGTTGTTCTGAAGGAATGCTCTCCCAGCTTGAG
The DNA here is from genome assembly GCA_031216915.1 of Pictodentalium vernedei. Classification (NCBI taxonomy): domain Eukaryota; kingdom Metazoa; phylum Mollusca; class Scaphopoda; order Dentaliida; family Dentaliidae; genus Pictodentalium; species Pictodentalium vernedei. Next base: position 333,847,758 of record CM062295.1, read on the forward strand.
AACGATGTGGCATTGCATTGTCGTCCACGAATACAGCGCGAGCAGCCAGCAGGTGATTGTCAAAATGAGGCACGGCAACTGGCTTGAGAATGTTCCGGATGTACAGATGACCATTGGGATTTCCACGTAGTCACCACATCAAGTTTACAATCATGAGAGAGGCATGCCCAGATCAGTACTGATCCACCGCCATAAGGAACAGTTGGTCTCATGGTCCTGGGAACGTAAGCAGTTTTCCTAGAAGTTTTAAGTTCTAGGTGTATATGTGAACTGTGTAGCTAATAACAACAGGTCCGCAAACCACTGATGTTGGTTCTATAGTGAAATGTAATGCCCATAAAAAAGTTATGTTATTGTTTGTTATCTTGTTTAAAGAGATATGTAGCAAATCTTTTATATCCACGTTGCCTATTTTAGAGAATGTCAACACCAAGCATTGATTACTGGGTTCTGCTTTCCCATGCAGTGCAGAGTTTGTTTATCACAGTAAATAAGCACCACCTCACTCCGCTGGGTTCTCACGGGGAACAAGTATGAATAACATTGGGGGATGTATTTGCACGGGGACGACATTCAGTTGGCTTTAGTATACAGCGCCAGCGTGTCCGCACCCAAGCAATCGGGATTAAGTGCCTGCCCAAGGACACAGCGCAATCACCGCTAACTAGGGTGGAACCTTGCCACCTTACTCCCCAACATTCTGCCAAGTTTTAAAGATAATTTATTATTTACTATGTATTTGATTTTCAAATTTCGAAGAAAAAGTTTCCGCTTCAAAATAAATTCCTTAAAATCTTTAGGCGACTGAAAAATATGCAAAAAAATTAGCTCCGTTTTTTACACAGATATGCGTTTGTAAATACAGTAATTGTATTATATATATTTAACAAGGATTCAGACTTACCAGCGTCCACGTGATTCGTGCCAAAACGCATATGGCACCAGCTGTTTAATATCAGTGTTGTCACAAATGATTCTCGATAATCTCACCCTCTTGATTGAATTCAACTGAGCTGGAAAAAATAAGTATTTATTTATTTATTTATTTATTTATTTATTTATTTATTTATTTATTTATTTATTTATTTATTTATTAGGGTTTAACGACACATTAATAGCCAAGGTCACATCGTGTCTGTGGCAGTTTTACGGGTGGAGGAACCCGGAGTATCCGGAGAGAACCACGGAGCTACGACGAGCAGCAGCCAGCTCCCCAACATCGTAACTCCGCACTGCAGCACAGGCAGTGTTATAGTGGTTGACAACATGCTCAGCAATCGACGTGCAGTACGCTGTAGTACACGGCGTCATCGCGCCCCCATGTGGACAATCGGGGTGAAGTGCCTTGTCCAAGGACACAACGCGAGAGTCCGAATCGATCGCTCAGACGGTCACCCACCCAAGCACTAACGACGTTGCTTAACTTCGGTGATTTGACGAGAACCGGTTACCGCAACGCCATCGCGCGTAAACGTGTCTTTTTAAAATACAGGGTTGAAAGAATGAAAATTTAACCTATTACCTAAAACAGTATTTTTTAAAAAAGAATTAAATTTCACATTTTTCGAAAACGAATTTCACATTTTTTCAATAAAACCGTACAAATATGATTATCATTAGAACTAGCTCAACGAGCTGGTTCTAAGGATATTTATATTTGTGTGGTTTTATTGAGAAACTTCCGCAATATTTTAGATTGTGGTAGGCTTATTCTGGTTAATTGTTTGACCCTTTTGGCCACTATGCTAGGTAAAGGACTGACAACTGTATCAATCACTATTGCAACAATAAACCATATCTTGATAATCTCATCCGTCATCTTATTAACACATCCATGTATATTCTCTCCACAGTTTCTACAGACTCAAGGACAAAAAATGATAAACCGCAATGCAGATGACTGGAGAGACCCACTGATGTTTCAAATACTTTTGGGGTAATTTTGCAATCGGGTGGAAATTTGTTATACATCTGGTTTATTTTAATCACAAACTGCTTAATAAATAGTTTGTCAGTGTCCTCATATGGTGTAAAGATTGTAAAAATTTAAACATTTTTGCAGAGAGGTTTCATCCAATATTGAGTTTAGTAACCCCGTATATAGAAATAGCCGTTCAAAAACAAAATTAATAAAATTAGGTTCATGACGTTCGACTGCAGTGGCGGCGCTTTTACTGGGGGAGAGGGTCTTGCGAGGTTATGCACTAAAATCATAGACTTTGACCATCCGTTCACACCCCCATTCCAACAGACACACCCATTCATAAACACATCTCTAGTTTACGTTACCGCAGGCGCCATTACCCACCACTCTTAGCAAAAACGCCTAGTGTCGCTATGCTGTATACTAGAGGAAAACTTCATAGCTCGTGATATGCCCTTAAAGCCGACGCATAAACTAGTTATCCAGAATGCAGTGCTTCAGAATTATAAATTATGAAGACATTTCTATTGTTGTTATGGAAACTTCCCCAGCACATTGAGCCAACTTGGATCCGTCTTTTGTTTCATACCTTTAGACAGATCTTTGTATGAAAGGTGTGTGATGATACTCAAGCTTCTTCATTTTCGACGTCCAAACTCCATACAGTACATTCGCGGTGGATTGCTTTTACCAAATAATTAAAGGTGTCATCGGGAAATTATCCACTGATACATTCGATATATTCCGCTATATCTTTAATTTATACCATGCTCACCTATGTTATTACCTACGAGAAGCTTGCATGTCAAATATTAGATTTTAACTCCACTGCCGGTGTAAACCTTCTACTGCGGTTAAGAAAAAAATCACATCCATAGTCGGAAGTTCATCCAGCTTGACCTTTGGCATGCCGCAATTTGCCAACTTCCTTACATTCACACTTCGCGATGTTTCATTCAAACATACGGCAGTTTGCTGTATTATCTACTACCTATAATGACTTATTAAGTTTAAAATACCTACAACTGAATATTTAATATAAAATTTATGAATTGTTAATAATAATTTGTCTGAAAATGCACAGAAAATTCGATCAATTTTGACGATGTGTCTAGTTGTCAATCAAGCATTCAAGCACAGTCGGTACTGCTGCCCACCGGCGCAGATGTAAACAAAGCAAACCCCTGTGTTTGTGATAGAAAGTGTCGTTTTTTCTCCATTTTAAGTGACAAAGTCGATTAGTTATTTTAAGAGTGTGGTATAAATAAAACAAATAGGTACTACGGTCGGTAATCAGTTTGAAACCACCCATAGAATAAGGGTTTTAACCATTATCCTACTCGTGGTTTAAATCTGATTGCCGGCCCTAGTATCTATTTATTCTATTTGTAAACTTAAAATAGGAAAGGACCGAGGGATAAACCTAGTGGTACACCACATGCGACTTCGTGATACTGAAATAAGCTGGAATTAATTCCAACGCTTTGTTTCTGTACAGAAAAACAGTTTTAATCCATTCAAGTAGACTGTACATATATGCCGAATTGATTCAGTTTAAAGATCTGACCTGAATGCCAAACTCTACCGAACATTTTTATATGTCACAGAAATAATCGCAACGGTACAACCGATTAGACGTCTACAGAGGCGAATCAAGTATGATATAGTTCAAGTAACTGATAGACAATAATAGTCCTTAGATAAAACCCTGTCTGAAATTTAGAATAGAAATAGTTTTCATTGAAATACCACTTTCCTTGCTTATCGGGTCAAAGTCAATGGGAGGTATTGGGACAAAGAGAAGTTAACATTATAATTTTATTTCACTGTGTATAATAGAATATATCAGCAAAATATTTTATTGTACCCATATGTATGCAGTTATTAGAAAACCATGCACATGTAATGGGTGCAAGTACGCATCTGGCCACCCTCGTATGTGCCCGCAACTGAATCCAGAAATGACAGATCACCCCAAAGGTGTGAAGATACAGTTTTCAGCCATTTTGTGTCAAAAGAATAAGGGCGTTATCTAACAATTACATTGTATGGCGTTTAGTTGACAGAAACAGGATTATGTGAGGCTCAGACAGAAAAAAGATCGAGTGTTACGGATGGTTCCCACTTTTCCATAAGTGAAATGAAAACTGATGAAACCAAAAGCAATCAATGACAGTAAAAGGTTTACGCCTTCTATGCTGTTGGCGGATATTCCTGTCCTAGACATAACATCTTTTTCCACTCATATGGGTATACTTTCACTCCTGTAAATTGAATGAACCTTTTGACCAATGATTTATTTAGTAAATGTAGATTTGAAGCAGCCATGACTACATTTGGTAAAAAATACTTTGAAAATATTCAGTGAGTTACGAATTAAAATTTCAGCAACAAAATGAGTGAATCTGTTTTTTTTCATATTCGTTGTAAATGCATGGAACGTGAGCAATCGTTTATTACGCATTCGTTAGCATTTTTCATCTTGTTGAAGAAATACGTGAAATGAGAGGTACCTGCTCTATCAGAATATGATAACCATTTTCAAATATGGTGCGTAAATTAACAAAACGCTGACAACAGAAGTGTTAAATTAAAGACATAAAGCAAAACAATTAGTGTTTATGTTTGTTGACTATCTACATGTATATATATATATACACATGTGAGTATTTCGGGCCTTGGCATAAGATTACAAATGAACATTTTTATCTGTGTTAGACAAATACATATATCAACTAAAACGAAACCAGTCTGCGGACTGAAATATTAAAGCACTGAACATAATTTTGACGCAAACATTCGTTGCGCCGAAATAAAATTCAGTGATTGAATGTTTCATATAAGGCTATAAATTGATAAAACTTTGATACACGTTGTTAATTCTGCTGATTATACCACGCTTGCTGCTTGTTTCCCGCGCTTCCCGATGAAATACATGCATTGACAAATGTGCTTGTTCCACCTGGCATGGAATCCAGCTTACATGTAAGAACGCCATGTAAGAACATATATGACTGGTTGTTACACATCTGAGTGACATTATAAAGTATATGAAATGCATCGACATAAAATGTTGTCTAGGAAAAATGCAAAGAATATAACCAACCCGCCGATGGCGATCGTTTTCTTCAGAAATATGATCAAACATCGGCTCCGCCCACTTCATTCAAATCTATTCGTTGTATAAATATACAGCCCCGCAAATACATTTAGATTGGTTAAGAATAATCGCAGGAGATTGCTTTTCCAAAAAGACATCATTTTTAGTTGGCGCCGTGCTTTTTAATTTTTACTGCATTCAATTTGTCGAAGTCAATTGACGCCGATCTGTGCCATGGTCCCGATGATCGAACTTCAAATATTGACTAAACTGCGGGGAATAACACAACAAACAGTTTGTAAATAGCTAATAAGTTTAGCACACTCCATCATTGTATGACCAGTTGTGGAAAGTATTTGTCAAGGAATAAGCAGTTAGAATGTTATTTTTATTTTGTAAATTTTTAACTGAATCTAATTGTTGAAATTCCCGGGTAAACAAATTTAAACGAGAAACTTGAAATTTCCAAGCGATCTCGACTCCTGCGCATTCGCGCAATGATTGGGGTGTTTGTTTAGACGGGTTCCTTCTTTGTTTACGTTGGGAACGAAATTGAACGTGTTTTGTAATCCCACATGTGCGATACAACTTTATTTTTATCGAACAGGCAGAACAGTGGAAATCCCGTGTATTAAAATTAATAAGTGTGTGATTAATATAGAACACAATTCGGGTAGAGAGGTGATGACGGAAATAAACATGATATTGCAGTTTATTGTTCCAGAACTTCACGCTCTCCTAAATACCGGAGCAATTCGCTCTCGGGTAGTTGATCCCCATTATGTTGGGGGTGGGGGAGGTGTTTGTATTTTCTTCTACTTGCAACTTTGGCAAAACATGAATAAGAACTTGGTTGTTAACTAAACACTAAACTGACCCTTGGCAAAACGATTCCCTTTCCTCCCACCACATCAGTTATTGTTTCGTTTGCGGAAATGACTGTTTAAACCACTGAAGGAACATTCGGTGTTAAATAGAAAAACGAAATATTCTGAAGCAATTTAAAATCATCAGATGCCATCATACACTTGGTGCCATGCGAAATTTCCAAGTGCTGTGATAAAGTAATAATATGACAGAACACAAGGTTACCACCCCCCCCCCCCCCCCACCAAAGAAAAGAACAAAAATAAAAAAAAAAGAATGTTTGGCCTGTAGAAAACAGTACATCAAACGAACATTTTAATCTTTCATTTAGTGACGTTCGCCCTTGTAGAAAATAGTACATCAAATGAAAATTTGTTTCTTTCATTTAGTGACATTCATCCTTTATTCACATTCATTTGAGATGTTGGAAAGCAATGGGGTCAGTCCCGATTGGACAGATCTCACGGTGGATCTCATACGTGATGTCATAGTCACATGGCTCAGCTACTTATTGCTTGGTTGTTATGGCAACCCGCTTGAGTGGCCAGTTGGTTGCGTTATTTCCATAGTGATACATGGTGTCAATGCGCACACACAGCGCGTGTTGCTAGAGTGGCACGTGTTTCCGTCATTCATTTTGTTTACTGGATGCCACCATCTTGGTTTGTGTGGCGGCACGTAGATTGTATGAGCCCGGAGCATATAATATGGTGATATATACTCGGCGGATGTGTTCGAATTAACAGGAATAAAGCTAATTACCCAAACAGATCCGTCACTCCATCTAAATCACCCAAGCCAAGAAGGTAATTTTATTTAGTTCAGATTCCCAAAGAATCCTCTTTTGTCCAAATAGAAGACCTTTCCTTTGTGTAACAATACCTTTACTGGTTCGGATTTTTCCATTAACCGCGTTTACTTCCGAGAATTACCACAAACAACCCTATAATGACCCCAAACACCAGAAACCTCCCAAAACCACCGAAACGGACGCACATTTCCCAGCATCCCCAATTCTCTGCATATTCTCTTAATTAAACGGCGGAACTATATTTTTATACGTTCCTATTCTATATTTAGTAACTTCATTAACTTACACACCTAACTTAGCCCCTTAGTTTCCCATAATTTTAATGTGAAACCATATTTTATGAGTTCCTATTTTACTAACTCTCGCTACTAACCCTGCGCTAACCACATATGTAGTAATACTATATTTATAAGTCCCTACACTTAATGATATATATTTATCAATGTCACTGTCTAACCCCATAACTTAGTCCCTTTAGTTTCCCTTCATTGCAATGTGGCACTATATTTTTACATGTTTCTATGTGCGTCGATCTATTTTAATGACATTCTTGTCTGACCCACTACTCTCGCTACTGATCCTTTTTAGTAAGTTTGTTAACCAACTGCACGATTTTTAATTTAATTCTTTGCTTTAATGTCTGACCAATCAGCTCGAAGTAAACCAACCAATCAGATTAGTGTAGTTCATATGAGTTTCCTTTCCATTACTTTCTATATTAATTTCTTAATTTTCCGATTTTAACATATAATCCTATGGGAAGCAAACACAAATGTTGATCGAGGGCCAAAAACTGGACCCAAACTGTATGGTATTTTCTTTCACGTCCGTAACATATTGATAAATTCAGACACGCTGTAACTTGGGCTCATTCCATTTCCATCATTCGCTGGGAAAGGATCACCCCTGTTTTCTCGGGCTATTTTAAAAAATGTTTTGTGTGTTTATTTTGCGTGTGGAATCATTATTCAAATGTTTATGGAGACATCTGGGTATTTATCCTAGGATTGTGGGAAAACATTTACTGCCAGAACCAATTGGGATCATCAGAGACCACACGGAGAAGGTAAAACATTTAATTGTAACAACTGGTTCAAGAAATGTAATAGAAAAGAAGATTTAAAAAACAAAAGAGAACCTGACAAGGTATCTATACTTGTTTCGAATGCGGACTTGAGTCTGCTGAGTAGCTGAAGCCAATGTCACTCCGCGACAGTGTAATCACTTGTGTATGTGCAAAGACTGTCGAGAAGATGTTCAGTCTGCAGAAAGACTGTTTAGGAGTATCTAACAATCTGCATACCATAGACAAAAACTGTGAAATTCCATAAAAGGGCCAACCAAAGAAAAGAAACCTGTTGTACAAAAAAAAATTGTTTCAAAAAAAAAAAAAAAAGATACAGCAAGAAAAACACGGGTCCATAAAAATAAATTAAAGATATTTTACTTTTTTACTGTAGCCAAAGCATAAACGCCTGGGTGAGAACTAGGGGTGTTTGAAAAAAGCACCTATTATTGGAAAAAAGATGATTCTAGGGTGTTTTGAGGTGATTTGGGCAAGTCTGGGAAGTAACTTTGACTTTGGGGAAAATTCGAACTCGGAAAAGTTATCTAAATCTAAGAGACCTTATAGCATAACATGTTACTATTATAATCCCTAGATTGTGGGTTTGGTTGTTTTAGGATGATTTTGGATATTGTTGGATTGTTTGTGGTAATTCGAACCAGTAAAGCTACTTTTATACAAAGGAACATCCCTTATTGTTGGACATAAAATGGGATTATGAGGGAATCTGAACTAAATAAAGCCTTTTTCGATGATTTGCAGGGATCGTTGGATCTATCTGGGTAATTAGTTTTACTTCTGTTCAGTCATCAAATACATCCTCATTGCATACACCTGCTCCTTTATAAGCCTTCTAGCTCATAGCAACTACGTGGCACCAAGATGGCGACCTACAGTGAAAATAATGGTCGACGAAGACACGTGTCAATCCAACAACACGAACTACGCACTGGCATTGCGTATCACTATGTCTCTATGGAGATGACGTTAGAAGGCGGCCGCTTATGCAAGCAACCATGACACCCAAACATGACGTAGATTGGTCAAGTGACTATGACGTAACATATGAGATCCGCCCGATCGAGACCGAACAATCGCGCTCCTACTACTCATCTGATTGCATTTTTCTTCAGTTGTTTTCAGTTTGGCAGGCCGACACACCCCTGTGTGACATTGTATCAGCCGCATTCAAGCATTTATTTACATGTCGTGTATTTTTGTAGGTGTTCTTTTTTTCTATCGTTTCTATCATTTGTTTACTCTGTTTATTTTCCTTCATTTTAAAATCACTTGAACACTTCGGGCTCAATGGATTTGGTCTCGAAGCACAGGCTGTGGGATGGCGCAAGTTCAGGGAACTGTGCAGTTTCGGATCGGCATTAGCCAGGTTTACAGTCATTTTACTGGGCCACTGCCATTCCTGACGCATTAACTTTGCGGTAGATTCATTTATGAAGAAAACATCGACCCACTTTGTAGGTTTTAAACGACGCGATCTAAACTAAAAGTTGATTGAGGTCGCAAAAAAATCTCGAGAAATCCTTCAATCGCGGCTAACGCATTCTTTTGAGCCAAGACTGAAGTGTATGTGAAGGGTTGAGACCCAAAACATTTCCCATTTGAACGCTAAAGGTCCAGTTTCCTTTCTTTGAACATGATAAGTCATACTTTTATTTAGTATAATGGCTGCTCAGTAAATACATTGGATGACTAATCCATTTTTAACGCGCAGCCTACTGATACCGAATGGTCTTCCCCTAGGTAATGAATATGGACTGTTGCAAATGCTGCTATTAAACAGACTTAAAAGACACCCTCAGGGTGTACTGTGCAGAACTAAAAAAAGACTATTTTTTATTTTATGCATATTTTATTTTCCAAATATAAATTACCGGAATATCTATATATGTAATTCTGTTAATATATGATTGTGGCAGAAACAGAGCAGCAATAAGCGCTATGTAAAATACTGGATCTGAAACACCAGGTGACCATGACCATTAAACTAGTTTTAAACGCCAGGGCACTTTAGCATGTGTTTGTAACCGAGATCACAGAAACTGCATGCAAACAGAACAATTGGGTTTTAAAACAACTTACGCGATACATTGTACTCTCTGTGGCAAAGCCAAACAAATAATCGGTCAACATTTAACATTCTACTCTCATAATGGCATTCAGTTACAAGTACCTATGTCCACTCTCACCCTCTCTTCTCAAGGAGTGTTGTTACTCTGGTTTTGTCCACATGAATCGTTTAACGCTAAGAATGCTAAAGATGCAGTAAAGTGTTCTGTTAAACTTTTACACACTTTATGTTAACTCCTAACACAGTAACTTTCACCTGTCTGTGAACTGAAATTGCCTTAATGTTAGCCTGGGTGGACCCGAGCCACTGGAGCAAGAGTTACACGTCGCCTTGTCACGAGAATAAATATGCAGCCATTTCTCGAGCCACTTGGGAAGAGATACACGCACATGCAAAGTTTTTGTCGTTGCAGATAAGAGGAAAACTATATTGGATGTTAGTCCCTGTCGTGTGTTAGTTTCGGAAGCACAGGAAGATGGAACGAAATGAGAACTCATGTTGGTGCAATCGGCGGCTATGTCGACGGTTCTGAGGAGCGAGGGACTGAAACACATAAGTGGGATTTCAGCTGTGCCCCACATCTCTTAAGTCCCTAACGAGAGATAAGAGTTGGATAGCGACCTGAAACCAAATGTGGGCTGGAAAGAGGAAACTTTCTTTCCTGGGGGTTTTCTTTTAAAAATATGAATTCCAGTGGACCAAGAGTGGTTTTATTAACGTGACCATGGCCAATACAAAGCGGATTTGCTGTCGACAGCAACGCCTATGCTCTGCGTCTTCTGAAAACGGAAGATTTGGGGCCTGTGTTAAGAACACCTGTAAGAACAGTTGATTTTAATAAAAGTCTATGTAATCTGATAATACGGTTTGGCTGAGGTTTTGTTGCCCCTGAAAGTTGGGTCCCACGTTATGCCATAGTCTATAATACTATTGCGTTGGAATTTAACTACTCTTTCACTATACGGTTAAAATTGAAATGTGTATGTATATGAACGAGACATTAAGATCTAAGGTAAAATGGGTTTTGAAATGAGGGGGGAGGGGGGGGGGGACATTTTGAAGAGTCTCGTAGATAATTATATGTGACGTCGTAGTCCTTGTGTCTGTTGGGGGTCAAGTGGGTTGTCACGGTGACGTGCGTGAGAAGCAATGTTGTTACGTCATACCCACTGTGATATGTGATGTAACACGTGTTTGCGCTGTCCACTTAACTAACGTGGCCCGACATCTTGGATATTTATGCTGGCATGCGGGATCAATTCTGGCAACATAGTATGTTCAACGCTTACGCGTAAACGTACTTACACGTCTAGCCCGTGTTATTCATGTGTCATCAATATCTGTACTAAAGATGTAAATCTAACATACCTTCTGTAAATCCGATCTTGGGATCATTATTCTCATACCAGAATCTATCACCGTTCTTTAACGCTTCAAATTGTTTTGCGAGCAAACAGGCAAAGGTTGGACCTAAATATCCCCCATAAACAGGTTTTTCAGATACTCCACCTGGATATAAGTCGATGTCATCAGGAGATCTAAATAAATAAATAAAGTGTGGAATCTGAAATACGTCAGTCATCAATGGACTTACATTAAACACAATTACAGAGAAGTTTGCTTACGCCTATGATTTGTACGCGAAAAACATTCGAGGAACAGTGTGCAAACCATACACTCTAAAATCAGCTGGGTTAAAGAATAACCCAAATCAATTCGTTCAGTTGATTTGGATTGTTTTTTTATCCCAACAGATTTCAGAGTGCACATGGAGTGCAATAATGCGTCGTCGGTTGTGCTGATGTATTGCAGAAAGCGTCTTGTACTCAGGAGACGGAATAAAGGTAACTACTGCCAAAATTTTGATAAACATTAATCAGGGTGTTGGTTTAACCCTTTACTCAACGTAACGGTGAAAACCGTCAGCGCTATTAACAAAAATCGCCCAATAAGTTTCATTATCTTTTCATTTTTTTCTCTAAAAAACATTTGTTATGGTCCCTCGTTGGAACGAGCCCGTTCTACTGAGGGGTCATAACCTATGTTTTCGGGACAAAAAATGAAAAAAATTAGTTTTACCCGAATGTATTTGCTAGTGTCTTCTGCTTTTCATGTTAGGTAAATGGTTAAAATACGCATCACAAAATTAATCCAGCAACGAAGGAAAGGAAACAAGCAAACAAAAAACTAAATCTCTCATTGGCAGATAAAAAGCATCTGCGCTTCTCGCCTTAACACTAATCACAGAAAAAAATACCATTCGACCTGTTTCACGTTTCACAAAATACAGCGGGACATCAAAAAGGAGAAATAGTTTACGAGTTTGGGGTAGAGAATAAAGAAAAATAATTTCTGAATTTTTGTTTCCACATGTCGTCTTCTATTCGTGTCGCGTAAATGATAAACACGAATCTTTTTGCCTTGGCAGGAACTCCACTTCTCGGTCATTTAGGGGTATGCCACTATTGGCGTACTGTGTGATGGTACCTTTTACACCCCTCTTCTTTACATCTGATAGTTTGAACCTTAAAAGGACATTATGTCCGATGCGCCACTCTTATTTGATGTTATTGTCCAATATTTAACCGCCTTTGTTCGGTAGTTCCCTTAAAGTACTTCTCTTTCTTCCAAGGGTAAAACAGTCAGGTCCGAATTTCACTGGCTGTTAAAAATGTTGTTAATTTCCAACAACAAGACACTCAAACATTAATGATATTAAAGTAAACGACGATTCTGACAGTCTACAGGTGCACATGCGTCATTTTTGGCGTTGTTGTGAACGAATTTCACCCGGGACCTAACTCTATGTACACCACGTTAATTTGGCAAACTGCGAGTGAGATGTCCACCCCGCTGCCCCCTTAGGCTTCATGGATAACAAAATTGTGTTCTAACAAAGTGCATATAAATCTACATACTCATAAGCGTGACTAAAGTGGTTTGCGACTACTGTGGAATCGTCTTTTAAGCCACCATCGACTTCGCCTTCGAAGGTCGTAGCTTTATCAAGACCACAAAACTGCCTGAAGTCATTGTACGATGGTAACCCGTGGTCGCGTCCTCGCTGAACATTCAGTGCACCTAGATCCAAAGCATCACCATCTGCCTTTTCAAACAGTCTGTCGCTAATCTCCGTCGAATACCATCTGTCAACCTTTTCCGGGTTATCCAGCAGCATGCCGTTCACAATTCTGTTCAGTCCTTCTCCATTTGCTTCCGCGATGTATTTCGTTCTTCCATATAGGTACCTGAGAAGAGTACTGTTATTGTATGTTCCAAAATTTCGTGTGAACGAGGATTGCACCATAGAGTGTCCAAATCGGAAAGCGGCAGTAGCAAACTCTGTTCTTATACTGGGATCAACACTATTATTATATACGTTATTGAATCCGGAACTCGTTGGTTTCAGATGAAGCTTGTTGTAATATTCCTCGCCCATGAGGACCGGTAGGTAATCATTATACGTAATGTGTTGTATGTATGCTCCAATTATCTTTCTCGTCTCAAAGAAAATTCTGTCGTCCGTCCAGTTGGAGTGCTCTTTTAATTCTTTTGCAATTCTGTTGTGTTCACGCATAAATATAACATGCAGGCTCATCAGTAGTGGCTGAACGTTAACTCGGATATCACCTGAAAGATAATGGCGAGTAGATGAAAGGCGGAAAAAAATGAATTGGTTCCTGATATCTGTAGGTTAATACCACTCATTTGAGGTCCGTGGTGGTCTTTCGAAGTTGCGACCTTATCTCTGAGCATATATCAACGAGTCCAAAGGACAAGTCAAGGATCGCCTTGTTAGTTTCGAGATGGTGTATTAAAGTCTCGACCTCGTCTCTGGGCCACATATGGACGAGTTCTTCAAACTCGTTGATATACGTCTCATAGACACGATTGGGACTTCGAGAAACCATTTCGGACCCCCTGGTAGTAATGGTCAATTTATCTAACAACATCGCCCCTAGAAAGTAACAACTTCGTCAATAAACAAGAAACGATTTGATTTGTTTGTGTTCAACCAAAACAAGCCAGTTTTCACGAGTAATTTGCTACCTTAAAAATGCTTTGACAATTTAAGTTTCTTTATTGCGGTGTAAAACGCTTAGATTTATTACTTTGAAATTACAGTGGTATGAGGTGGTTTACACACCGTGTGATTTTAACCAACAAGTATTGCATTTTATAAATGATGCACTGCAAATACGTATCTGTGTTACACATAAGTTTTGTTTTTCGGAATTTATTTGTGCAATGTACAGATTCTGAATAAAAAAAAAAAACTTATGTGTAACACAACAAACGTTTTTGCTGTACACTGTACACCAATTTATTTTTTTAACTTATTTTTTCATTTGATGTACTGCAAAAACGTTTTTATGTGTGCAATCCAGAAATTATGAAAATCGTGCGACACAAAAAAGTCTTTGCAGGACATCAAATTTATTTTTTTAGCATGATATTATTTTTTTACTTTCTCGAATATTTTTTGCAGAATTCTGAAATTCAACACGCTGACGTACCCATTCCATTCTGACGGTTCGATGAGGTTGGGTAAGGATTGGTCCGTGGTATGGATGCCTACTGCGGATGCCGTGTTCAACGAGACTGTTGCGGACGGTTTGTGCACTGATTCTATTGTTAGTGCTGCCAGGAGTAATTGCTGCTGTCCTGGTCGCCGGAAGGAAGCGATCCCGCAAGTGAGACGCCCTGATGTGTCGGTCTTGTGCAGGAGTTGTAACTCTTGGTCGGCCTGAGCGCGTTCTGTCGGCAGTAGATCCAGTGGCCCTATGCCTTCCAGTGAGACGGTAAATAGTGGTCACAGTGACTCCGAATTCAGCATCGAGCTCATCTGGGGTATCCCTGCCGCATGCATACCAATGGTACGCAACCTCTGATTTTCCGTAAACCATTGACAATGTCGTGTAGCACGTGCTATTTGGAAATCCATAGCAAAATTATATACGGTTGGGTGAACAACAACAACATGTCATTAAACTCTTTGCACGGCTTCATGTCCACAAACATGCAACATTAGAACTATTATATTTCATCTTTTATGCTATTTTTCAAATTTGTTTCTATTACAGTACAGTCGCCGTGGACTGGTCATAATCCACGCGTGGGCTACCAGGTAACAGAAAATCATCATCAATAAATTTTAATTAATGAAGCACCGGATTGTACCCTGTGCTTCATCAATTAAATTTTCGATGATTACTGCTGTAAATAGGGTTTAAATCAAATAACACTGTGTCCGTAGAAATATTGCCCACCCGTGGGAAGTGACCAGTCCACGGCGGCCGTACTGTATACATTCTTTTTGACTCAGTATATTATCACTAATTGAAAATGGATACAGTTTAGGACAAATATTCTCAACTATGAAAAAATGACGAACTTTAAATGATATTGCAGATTCTAATTTTTTATTTTCACTCATGATATTAGATGATGTAAAGTCATCATTAAGTGCTATGATTGCAAGTAAACCTGCTAGAGGGAAATGGAGAATGACGGAATAGAGAGAATGAAAGGGAATTGCATACAAGCAATACAGCCAAGAACATCAAGAAAATTTCATTCAAAGTACCACCGTGTATATAGAATAACATTTAGAGAATTTGATGGGAAGAAATCAGTTGGAAACCCATCAAAAGTATTTGACAGCATGATTCCAGATATGAAAGATAAATGTTTGATTGAAGAGAATGACAACATGTGAGTGGCCATGAATCCCCCTGGCTTAGATATAGGTTTATTTATTCCATCTAACAAAGCGTCTTCTATCACTAGTAATACAGTGTTAGATGGAATTGAAAAAAGTTGTTCAATCAAACGATAACTTTATTATTCATGATGAGAAATTATGTTTAGAAGTAACACACACCTCCTTACCACAAGAGTAAGAATGATATAAAGCAAAACCATTTGAATCTGCTGTTAAAATGTTTGAATGTGTATAAGAAAGAGAGATTTATAAAATAAACATTGAATATATACATAAAATTAAATGTAACAATAATAGACAAATTACAAATGAAACACAAACCAAAACATTTCAGTCTGTATACACAAAACGTTGTGTGGTAAATAAATATGACACATGTCCATACGGGTTTAAGGGATATATTCCCCGTCTATGATGTCAATGGAACAGTTTGATCTCAACCAGGTTCCAGGCAAGATGTCTTCTCGAAAACAAGATCGCACATAAGGCATTATTGCATGTTTTTCAACTTACTACTCCTGGATACCAAACAATAATAAAAAGTGTTATTCAAAACCAATTTAAAAAAAAACAAAAATGTATATAGCATTTTGTAATGCATTTATCATGATGAAAGCTTTTTACAAAGACAATTTGCAAAATATGTGGACAAGAGTTACGCGGGATTATATTATTTATGATGAACAAATCATAGACTGTTTATATGAACAACGTGTACCACAAATTGATCAAAGAATAGATTCTCCATAAACAATATTTTACTTAAAAGCATATTCAAAAAGAATACGTTGTTATTGATTTGAAGAAACCATGGGAGTAAGTAGTATATAAGTTATTGATACAAAATCGTTGCATAAACTAGATTTTAGGAGCGAGTATGTCTTGTTTCAACATCCCTGTAATATTTTCATCTTGGGATCTACTGGTTCAGGGAAAACAACATTTGTTATGAAACATGACTTATTTCAAATTGTACCTCAAAAAGCATGTGGTGTCATAAAGAGTGGCAAAATACAAACAATTTACTTAAAGAAGGTGACGATACAACATTCATAGAAGATATTCCTGATGATGAATATGAAATGGCTAATAATGTCCCCATACCACGTCCACATACCACGTCTTGTAGTTTTTGCCGATATGTTAGGAGATGAATTTGAAGAAAAAATCAAATTATAGTTTACTCGTAAAGTTCATCCTTGAAATGCAAGTGTTATTTACATAACACAGAACATGTTTCAGCAATCTAACTGTAGTTGTACCATAATGCACAACACATGATTTTATATCAAAATAGCAGAGGGAAACTAAAAATTAGAATATTCGCAAAGCAAGTTCAATTACCTCATCTAATTACATTTTATCATCAAGATGCAACAGGCAGTAAACATGCTTGTTTATTAAACGATTTTCGTCCTAGACCTCTGCAGTCATTCAGATTCAAAACAGATATTTTTCATTCTTGGCAACACAAGATAAACATGGACGCATCATTTATTGAAAACTATAAATAGGGTAGTGATGTGACATTTGTGTTAGATGTTATAGAAATCTTTTAACAAGTACACATCATCATGGTATCTTTCATACATTCTTTGGAAAAACATAGCCATCAGGCAAATCTATTTGAAAGAGAAAAATTACTTGAGAAATGGTTTAAGAAAATTCCCTTACATTAGCAAGTAGAATTATACTTAATAAGAAAATTAAGTTTACAAAACAAACTTTAAAATATGGGTAAACATAAACAAGATCTTTAACAACTGCAAATCCAGTAATAGATCTAGCAACAAAAAGTAAAAAAGTAACAAACCAGGTGGTGGTGGGGGGTTTTGGTGGTGTAATTACTCGTAATTTAATTGAATGGGGTGGTTATAAAACAACTAGAAACTTTCAATAAGAAGTCCGGAAGATGAAAACGCATAAGAAATGAAAGTCACCTTAAAACACATCTAATAATTCATCAAAGTATAGAGACATAAAAAATCAATGATTGGTGGGTCCTAAATACATGTACACAATTTTTAAAATTCTGCCTCATAATCCTCCCACTACCAAAGTACAAATTACAGAAAACAAAAGCATTACTTGTGAAACAAAAGCAGTATCACCACTTAAGTTAACTTGTGCAGAGATGACAATAACAAAAGCTGGTGTAAAATGGTAAATCATGAACCAATTCACTCTGTATTATGTACAAACTGCTGAATATATCCCACTAAAAGAAAATATTTCCATAATAGCTCATTCTACAGCATGCTCCTAAACCTATTCGGGGAATAAGATCTTACTTTAAGTGTAATGTTGAATGTTCTCATAATCGTTTGAAAGGTGATGCACATCTAACACCTAGTCAGAAACAAAAATTGTATCTGTAAAGTGAACAACTAAGAACAATTGCTGGTAAACTGATATCGCTTACCTAAACAAATATTAAATCAAATCAAAATGTGTTTTCTTCCCTTTTACTTGGATTACTTGCTCCAGTGGTAGGAATTGTAACAAATCTTGGAAATAAATTAATAAGTGAAATATGAAGAAAATGGTTATTGTACCTTATCATATGTTTGAAGATATGCAACTGTTTAAAGATTAAAAAGCTCAATGCTGTAGATTACCTCCTGATCTACAAGTTACAAATACAGCAAAACATCAGAATAATTTATCATCAGTCACAGAAAATTCGGAGTTATGGAAAAGTGAGAAAGAAGTAAAATATGGTGAATAATTGAAAAAAATTCAAATGTCACATGAGAAGGTATAACAACCAACATTGATTATACCAAATGTCAGAAAAAAACATAGCCTTTGCAGGATCGTATTACAGAACGATACCTGTTACTAGTTTAAACATATTTTATTTGTCGAAAAAAAGTACAAAAAGTATTGGAGAACAAGGGCTTGTCACTTAGTAACACTCCTCTCCTTAAACATATGGTTCAACAAAACATATTAATTACTTGACAGCAACTGTGAATTTCAGTTTTAACAGTAATAGAAAAACAAGTTATGGAAGTGAATACAAGAAAAGGAAATAAGAGTCAGAAAGAAAGGAAAAAAAAAAATAAAATAAAAAGAAAAGAAGAGAAAAGATGTTATGAAAAGGTGTTGTCTGTTATGTCCATGCGGCAACACCAGCATCGGCATCAGCATCTTTACTTGCACAAAAACACAAATCAAGACACTACTACCTACTGTCACTCAAATCTTTTAGTCACGTTGATATATTTTTGTGCATACTTGAATAGGCATGCATTAGCCTCATTTGTCAACTCCGTGCTATCAGATAGAAAGGTATCCATAGAAATAATATGAAAGCTTTCCAGGTCACACATTAATTGAAACCCAGGGAAGCTAAACCGCTGGCAATAGAAAAATAGTGTTCGACATCTTCGTTACCTTCTCCACATAGAGAGAGTGGTGATTCTAAAATATGATTTTGGAATTTATCGACATTAAGATCACTACAGCCACACCTAATTCTGCAATGTAAAATATTAAGTTTTTGTTTGCCTTTATGGAAATATGGAGGCGGTTTGACAATATCATTAGGTATCATTCTTTTAAAAGCGACGATTGACGGTAATATTCATCTTGCATCTCCTAGCCACGTGAGATTGTACGGAGGATTGTAAAATCGTGGCCTCTGCAAAATATCACCAAATAAACAATTGGAGAAAAAAAAAAAAAAAAAAAAAAAAAAAATATTCATGTTGCTATTGATAATTTATTTCAAGCCTCCATACATGATGGAAAAAATGACCACTTAAACAATTCAGTCCTTGACTTATATTGTATGAAGTCGAATGAATTTCGCAAATTATACTGAGTTATGTTCTCGAACCTAGGAGGCAATAGGTCAACAAGAAAATCTGGGGACCGGTTACTGTGAGACCTAAAGCACTCGCGCTGTTATCTGCTTTATCAAGTCATCCAAACATGAGCTGCGATGATCAGGGTATATTATGTTGTGATGGAGAAGTTGTACAAGGTTGAACATTATTGATTTAGGTAATGATATTCTTAAACAATGAGAAGGGCTCAAACCAAGAGGTTAGGAAATATTCAGTCGTGGATTAAAAGATTTAAATATACCACACAAATTTGTAGGAAATCATGGATGCAAAGACGAAACACTCATAAACCTAGCTGTAAATATCAGAGTTCTCCTAAAGATAGTTGGACATATTCTCCTTTATCAATATCTCCAACACAATGAAGTGTGAAAAAACAGTGGAGCAAAGATAAGAGAAAATCATTACTAAAACATATATTATCTGAATGTAACATTTCTGAAAAATGGGGGTGGAGGGGGTGGTGGATATTGGGGGCGGTGATGGCTATTGAATGATTTATTAACTGAATTGTGTTACAATACAAAACTTCCTGCTGGTAAAGGCGTAAAATTATAGTATGTGCTACTGAGCATCTATGCCAAATTGATTTAGCAAATTTACAAAGTTTACAACCTAACAAAGATCAATTTCGTTTTTTAGTTAGTGCCATTGATGTGTTTTAAAGTATGCATGGGTATTATCTATTCACGATAAATCTGGAGAGATATTAATAAAATCTTTTCAGACTATGTCAAAAACTTCTAGGGCCAATACTATAAAACGTTTACAATTGTATTTTATAGAATTGCATTTCTAGTTATGACTCTAAATGGGTTAACATAAACCAATAACATCTTCAGAGATCTGGCAATTTGTCAGTTGGCCAGTTGCCATAACCTTTAAAGTGATTCATTTTATTTGGTTATATTAATAGGTAGAAAATACAATTCTAGAAAATACAATTGTAAAGGTTATATAGTATTGGCCACTGGTCGTAAACAATCTAATAAAGGTACTGAATTAAAAAAAAAATGTACAGAAATATTCGAAGAGAGAAAATATTCATTTTTCCTCAACAGAAAATCCCGAAACGAAATCAAGTATTGCAGAATGATTTCAATGTACATTGAAAACACATGCACACGTGCATTAAAATATATTGATGTGCTGCAAAACTTGGTGGATCGCTACAATCATACTTTTCACTACAGTATTCAAAGAACTTCTGCTTCTGTCTCTACAGAACATGAAGTAGAAGTTTCTCAATATTTGTATGGACAAAATACTGAAAAGGAAGAATTACATCTTCAAATTGGTGATTTATTGCATATTAATAGAACAAAACATACACTTGAAAAATGGTATCTGCCAAATTGGACAAAGCAATTATTTAAGATTACAAATGTGAAACATACAATACCACCCACTTAGAAACTTGAAGATTCAGGTGGAGAAAGGAATTTATCCTCCGGAAATTCAAAGTATAAAAGTTGGTAAAATATTTATTACCAATACAGTTTTTGACAGACGGTCAAGACGTGAAGGTAAAAAAATTATTAAAGAACTTAAAGTACATTGGAAATGACATCCAAAGAAATTTGAAAATTTGAAAGTTGCTACACAAATCAATTGCTGCATGAACCATAAGATAAGATATTTATTACTTCATTGGGATTATTTATCCTGTCTTGGAAAAGGCCTACCTTTCCCGGTTCTATTATTTATGCCATTTGTAATTCTATATTACAAGGTCTACTTATTATGTGTTGAAGACTATGGATGTAAATTTGGAATAATGTGATAATCAGAATAAATGTACAGAAACTCAAATATGTATTGAACTTTATAATTTACATCCCAACGATGATATAAACTTATTGGAACACTGTGCTTGTGCTCTTCGTAAAGCCTAGTTTCATACCGATGAAAATCGTGTCGCATTTCGTGATGTGAATAACATCAATGTATCAATGTGCATGACATTTGCATCGCAAATCATTATGTTATATGGCTATAATCGCACCTTATAATAGTGCTGTACAATTTGAACATTTATATCAAAATAAATAGGACGAATGCAGGCGGAAAAAAAACGAATGCGCCTGCGCATCAACAGATTATTCTGTTTTAGCCTTAGTGTTATCAAGTAGTTCTTTAGGGCATATTCTCCCAAGTCTAGGGTTTAAAATATTTGAAAAAAAACACAAGATATGAAAAATGAATTCGTTTTACATAACACTTCTGAGTGATAGTTCTATGAACATGTTTCCAAATAATACACAATATTGTTTTCAAACACAATTACTTAAATCCGTTCATCTTGATAAAGAATAATGGGAAGTAGGTTTAGTTGAAGTAATTTTACTTTCTACAGCAAAATATATTACAGATGAAGAATCTGTTGTGGCAGATAGCAAAATATCGAATCATTTCAATAAATCATCTGTGAAACATACAATTCACAAAATTAATGCTGCTGTTGAATGAAGTATTTTTCAGGTGCCTATGCATTCGTGTCATAGATGCAATAGAATCAGAAATTTAAGAGAAACTTGAAGATATATATAAAACATTTGGTGAGTCATTTCGTTTTGGGTATTCACATCGACAACTCTGTGTAAAACAACGGAAATTGTACTGGAAAAGTTTGTAATGAAATGTCTAAATTTATTACAAAAACTGGGATGTAAAACTATTTTTCCTGTCATTTCTCTTAACGCGTCAATAGATGCATAAATATAATGTGGCTTTAAATTCTGATTTAAATCAACTGTTTACTTATACTGACCAAACAGATTATACCATTTAGGTGTCACTGAGACACATATTGTATGAGAAATACCTTTTGAAACATGTTAAGGGTGTCAACACATGCACAAAGAATTGTATAATATACATTACGTATCAGTATGAAAATTTTACTATTGTCAGCTTAGTATAAATATACATGGAAACACTGGTAAACCTATTCAGTTTGTTAGTGGTAAGACTGTAGTAAAGGTGGATTTTAGGGAGCATAGCAAATTACATTTATAAAACAAAAACGATGCCTGTATATCGAGGTACACCACGGCAATATGAATGAGGATTAGGTTCTACTTTTCGTACAGCATTGTGAACAGCTAATCAATTATTAATACAACAAATGGCAAAACATGCATTCAAACTTTCAAGAGAGATTGATTGAAACACGGAGTGCAGATGGCAAAAAAAAAAACTTTTTGGAAAACGTAAAGCACCTGAAGTCATTTTACTCACTCATGGAAACGATCTTTTGAAATCAGTGGGTGGATTTGCTTTAGGTATGAACACACCAAAGCGAAAAGCATTAAGTAATTCTATAAGAATTTCTCAAAGAGGAAAGATGCATAGAGTTCCTATAAAACGAAATTCAAGACCACTTGATATATTTGATTGAATCGTGATGTTACTGGGATCATGCAAACACTTTGGAAGTAGGTTTGATCCAGATAAGGTATCGCCAATATCAAGTTGTATAGAAAGTAGAAACAACCAAGTGGTTAGATCCTGTGGCATATACACTTGAAGGTCAATTTAAAATTACAAAACAAAATGGGAGTGTTTTGATTCCAGATACGCAAAATGCTACCATCAATATTTTTTTTCATAGTATGTTTAGTAAAATTAATGTCACATAGAATAGCAATCAAATAACCACCAATACAGACTTATATCCTTATCAAGGATTTTTGGAGAATTTTCTTCGTTATTCAAAAGATGTAAAAAATCACAGAAGCCTGCAAGTGAAGCATGGTATTCAGGTACTCCTGGCACACTTCCTGAAACTACAAAAAGCTCATCTAAAAATGTTTGACTGAACATGCAAGATTAATTGCTGGTCGTTAATCTGTACAGATAAAAGGAAAATTACACTTTAATCTATTTGTGCAAGAAAAATATTCACCAAATGGAGTAGAGATGAGAATCAAGCTGCATCAGACTCCATCTAAATTTTGTATGATTGGCGGTGAACATGGAAAAATTGAAATTCAGAAAGCTATTTCTTAAAAAAACAGCACCAGATTTGATTCCACAATTTGCAAATTATATCAATGCACAACTAGACCATGCACATTACATAATACCCATAAGGTGTGCTTAAATTAAAACATTTACAAGTGGAAATGGTCCTTGTTCAAAAATAGAAGACAAATTGTTTCTTAAACAGATACTAAAACGAATTAGTCTTGGCTTAGTGTCGAAGAGAGATATGAATGGAGAAATTGGCACAACACCATTCAGTTTCCATCATTGCATTTTGAATAAGTTGGAAGTAGCAGTAGATGGACATTCCATTAAATCACACCCATTTGAACAAATTTTCGAAGGTGGAATTTTCCAAAATTTATATCTTTCTCAATATAAAGCTATATTTTTGATCAAATCAAACATTTGATTTATCTTTGCAGGATTACGCAAAATGATATACTCTTTGGGGGAATTGATTTGACATCTGATAAGTGTAGTAATGGGCAAATGGTTCATCCTATAAAACCTGGTAATTTTCGAACTGAAACGTCAGTTTGCTCAAGCTCTTCAAGAGGTGACAAACGTTGTCGTATATGCAGAGTTTGATAGTGCCATATAGATCAACAGATTTAGAAAAGTGATATTTGACTATTAAAACGATGAGTCATTGTGAACATTGCAAGATGTATTAGGAAAAAGTACAAACATTATTTAAAAATGTGCTGTGATAGAATTGACAAAATCCATTAAAGAGAAAATGAAAGATATCATTCTGTGAGGAATGTCAATCACATACAAGAACATTCATATGTACACTGAAGACTGTTTAGAGAAACTGTATCGAGTGACTAATATATTACTATATAATCTACAGAAACCTGAAGAATGACCTTATTTGAATATTGTGCTGCTGTGAGCTTTGCACAGACTGTCATAAAGACACTCAAGTATGGGCAGATTTATTTAAAAAGAAATTGGACATATACGGCATATTTTGAATAACGGCTCCATGTCTGCTCTTTTCGTGACCAAGAAGATGGAAAGTATACAATTATAATACATAGTTGGCAGTTCTCAATGGCTATCATCCTTAAATAGAAAAGACTGGTTACCAGAACGAACACCCAAACATAGACAAGCATATATCAGGAACACAGATCCTTTTAAAGAACCAAGGGAACATTGGATAGCAATATACTTTAAACACAATCATTCTGCTATCTATTTTGTTTCATATGGATTATCACCAATGACTAAAGACATATGCAGTTTCATGGTGAAAAATACAGATTCCTGGACAATAAATGCAATGAGACTAAAGAGTGATCTCAGTGCTGTGTGTGGAATGTACTGTATATTTGCTTTAGATCATCATGGAAAAGGATATGATTTTGAGTTCTTACTTTCAAAGTCCATCCAAAACATTTCCAAGAAAACCACAGAGATGTTCTACATTAGTTTGAGCAAAACTGTAGACAGTATTTAAACTGACTGTGTAGGAATAAAAAAAATCAGCTGTCAAAACGAAACTCCAAAGGTGTATTTTTCCATTATACTTTTTATATTCTTTCAAGTTATAGTTGGATGGTAAACAATTACAAGCCATCGACTTTTGTAGGCTTTTCCAGTGGGTTTTCTTTAAAGACTGGTCCATCGCAGCTTTGCAGAGATATTGTTTTCTGGAAGAAAAAAAGTCCATACGTTCATTATTTCCGATCAGACCCCTTGGAATATAATGATCTTTAAGGATGTTTGCCAAAATTTTCCAGCCTGTCGGTTGAAAATCTTTTCTTTTTCGCAACAGATCATTTATTAGATCACACATATTGGAGCCCGAAATTGTAATGCCGTTATACACGAGTCGATCATTCTCATCCCAGGATAAATTGGGTATATTCTTTATTATCTGGAGTAATAAAAGCGCCCTGCTCTTCATAGATTCTGGTATGCAGTCCAACCAGTTGATAGCTAGCTCATTTTTCACTGAAAAGTTAAAAAATTTATAGTAATTTATATATTTTTTATACTTACCAATGACCCAGACGTAGCTGGTGCTAACTCTTAAAATATAGGGCCAAACACAAATTTTGCCCCCCAATCCCCAAAATTTGCATCTAAAACTAAAGAAAACATGTCCTGAAAGGCCCTCCACACTTCGCCCCTACTGCACATGCGCAGTGTCAAGGACGATCCGAAATTGGCGCCATTAATCATTCTAATAACCAGTGCCTGGTAAGCGCTATGTACTCAGCGGGGAGGCAAGAGTTCCCAACTCCTGGGAGGGCCATCCCCGTCTGGGTCATTGGTAAGTATAAAAAATATATAAATTACTATAATTTTTTTAACATTTTTATACTGTACCAATGACCCAGACATAGCTGAATAGTAAAAAGGCTGGAGGGCCAAGGACATAGAGCAAAATGGAATACGCTCAATAAAATAGAGTCATCCCCTGTAGGGAAAAGAAGTAATAGGCCTTACATGTATCTTTCTTATTTATGATAAATTAGAAAGATACAACACCTTCCAAAATTGAGCTTCATACATCCATGTACTCTATTAATATCCAATATAATCCTTATACTAATAATTTTTAAAGTAAGCCAATAATAAAGTAAGTCTAGAGAATACAGACTCTTATACTCCTAAAAGTGTCTGAGAATTGCATAATCATGTCCGTTGACATATGCAATATTCAAAAGCTATACTTTAAAAACTAAGACTTGAATGAATTTTAAAAACCTAAACTTCTCACTAAACAACCATCCCAATAACAGCTCAGAATTACTAACTCCGGAGGAGGTATCCCCTTGTTTTCATAGTAAAACAGGTGACCCAAGGGAACACCCTCCCCCCCCCCCCTTTTTCTTGCCCTGGGTCAAATAGCCCAGAGCGAAGAGGGCAGCCGAACGGAGACACTGCCGAAACAGACAGCCTACCTAGCTATAGTAGCAACTGTTAAGTGAATGACATTCTGAGCAGTAGATAATAGACCTAACAATAGAGGCCTCCAGAAATTGACTCGATATTTCTAAGATAAAATTCATGAATGTGGATGGCTGAGCGCAATGAGCGGCCTTCAAAAATCTATAATAGCGACACTATAAATGTAAGCCCAAGAAGTAGAAGAACTCTTACTTCATGAGCCGAAATCTTAAGCACAACTGCTAAGTCAATGATATACCATAAGCAGTACCGATAGTTAATAGAATCCATTAACAATAAAACGGAGGGTAACGTCCTTCTACTAGACATCAAAGACAGAAGAAGCTTACGCCCTTTGTAATAAACAGATATCTGTTTATAAATACATAAACTGTACCCGGAAAGAGTAAAGGCCTATGCCCATACGAAGACGGAAGGACCTTAAAATAATAGGTTCCGGATAATAGGAGCCTAACTCTTATGCAACAATCCAACCTAAATAGTAACGGAAGTATTGATTCCGAAACTATGAAAGTGAAAATCATCCATCGATAGTGCATGAAACTCACTGACTCTACAGTAAAAGAGAAACCAACAGAATTACTGTCTAAAAGGTCAGAATTTGAAAACTACTGTTTCCAGAGGCTCAAATGATTACTTAGCTAAATAAGAACCGAAGTTAAAATCCGTATAGGAATTTAATCTAAAGATTCTAAGTCTATTTATCAAAAAGTTGCTAACTGACTTAGATAAAGAGACAAAAGACTCAATTGTAAACTATCGTAGAGTGCATAGGTATGAGGTAACATAAACCTATAACCTAAATAATAACAGGCTGCAGTAGATCTTGTGAAACAAGTATTCTAAAAAATAGCCATGAGTAGTATGGAGGGATCAACAATATGAACATAATGATCCCTACACCACGACGGAAGAGCCTCCACTTTAGCCGCATAGAATAGCGAAGAAGAGGATCTCCTATAGTAAGAAATCGCGTCCAAAGCTCGTCCAGTACAGTGCTTACAATGCAATACGGACCACACAAAGGAATACATGAAGGTTGCGACCTTGCTGGTTGTGATAAAGATGACACGATTTACCCAGTGAAAAAGATCCTCACATAGAGGAAGATTTCACGTTAAGACCCACAGTAGACAAGAGAGTAAATTACTCATGATCTCTGTGAAGATATAGATGCTATCAACAGAAATGTATTGTGGTTGTTTATCTTAGCAATACCTGCTAAAACAACAGCGCCGGAGGATACGCGTATCCTATCATTCCGTCCTATAGATCAATAGAGCGTTAACAATATTAGCTCAGAGATCTGGACAAGCCAACATATACGTCTGCAATTGATTAGCAAGCTGTGTCATAAATAATCATCATTGGACGCTCCCATAGATAGCAAATCTGATTGAATACTTGTTTGTTGAGAGTCCATTCTGACAGCAACAAGCGACCCGTAAGAGAACGGGAGTCCGATAAAACAATCAGACGACCCGGAATATGACGGACCAAAACTGAACTTGGTGTACTATAACCAACAGACGGATTCTTTCCATTAAATTGAATAACGGAAACGAAAGAGTGCCTCCCTGGTTCCGGAGATACGCCACTACTGTCGAATTAAAGGACAGGAATTTGGGCATGCGTTTCTGAATAATGTTCATGCAATGACATAAAGCAATCCTAAAAAACATTATTCAGCGGAAGTTAAACTGATTGCTAAAAGACTGCGGAACCCAAAGACCCTGGCACTTCGAATCCGTAGGGATCAGTATTATATCCCAATCTGTTTGACTGGCAACCGTCATAACAGCCACACTCGGGTCCGGCAACTGCGGCGGCACTCTCTGAGTCAACCACCGAATGTTTGCCCCAGTCTGAATCTCTTGTAACACTAGATAGACAAGAGAACGTATAAATCGAGCAATTCATGGATTGCCGAAAAGTTGCCGTCGAAGAGAAGCTCCTCCGAGAACGAAGCGACTCTGAGAGAGTTCTTAACCTTACTATCCACGCGTGTGGATGTAGCTAGGGCTGCGTCACGTCTAACTAACTCCAATCAGCCACTGAAGGGCGGAGTTATACGTGAACAAACTACTGCCCTCAAAAGAAATTACATTGAGAATAATATCCCGTAAATCTTTTCTTGAAGACGTAATGATAACGCCTCAGTAAGGCGGATTACGTATAATAAAGCGTCTAAGTTAAGTCTACTATACATAATGTCGTTCCCAACATTGAAATTGGAAAAGACATAAACGGCGAAAAAGAATATATGCAGTCTTTAATCACACCGTCTAGACGCATATGAACTCTCGGTATGCCCTGCTCTGCCAAAATAAACTATTTGTATAAATGATAAAATGGCAGAAATGAGCAACGCGGACAAGAAACTAAACTATCATGCTTAGTAGCAGGCTTGTATATATATATATATAGCGTCGAAAAATAAAACACATGTTGTAATGACAATATTGGACTGCGTCGGTAAGTCAGGGACAATGTCCCTGAACCGATCGAAAATTCCGAGTCCAATGACGCTATAAGTCTCTTATCCAAGATCGCAGCAATGAAGTCCGAAATAATAATCACTGGAAGATAATGCCAGAAGATATGAAAGGCATCTTCCGATACTACTAAAGGGAAAACTCGAAATCTTTCGAATCCCTTTCGCCATCCTGTCGGACCCTATAAAGCGTTCGGTCGTCCGTAGCTGATGCAACCGCGGACCGTACCGACCCAGCGCCGTCGGATAATTCCTGATTCGACCGAGAAACTGTCAATTGCTGGGATGCTGCGAAACAACTGTGCTAACTCGGATAGCACGTCCGTCACTGAGGCCTGAGGAGAAGCGGTCTTACGATGCATTGCCGCTGGAAGCTCCGTGATCGTTACCCCGTGCATACTACCAATATGCGAGCGAACGGAGTGTATAGGCCTCGTGTCCCTTGGATACCGGATGGCGCGACCTATTCGCCGTGGAATCACTGAATGCCGAAACTGATCGGATACTCGAGGTCACGTAGCCAATGTGCGGTCGTGTGCCCTGCTGTGAGGATGAGGAAGCATTAAAGACAGTCTCTCGGACTGTCAATATAACGGAGCGTCCCGACCAACGGACATATGCTCCGAATGTAAAATATCTGAACCACAACATGCGGTCCCCTATGTTGTTGGGCGAGAGAGGGACCTCTCTCGCTCACAGCCCGGACGGACCTGGACAAGCCAGGAACCGGACTAACAGGCTTCCTCCGATCTGTCCTCAATCTGCCGTCACTGGGTGAGTACTAAGTAATTAAAGTGCTCGCATCACCCAAATCTCCTTCCTAGACCGCAACGGACGAACCCGGCAGCCGAACCATTCGATGAATGTACGCTACACCGGGTGAGCTAGCGAATGTCACTCCGTAGGCGATAGACATATTCCATGAGCACTTATTGCCGCTAACTCTTCATCAACTATGACGACAGAGGCACACTTTTGAAAGACATCTCCATAACTCTTCGAACAAGAAACCAGAAATGCTTGGATAGCAAGCATAAAATAATAATATATATAGCGTCGTTCAATAATTCGAAAGTTTGTGTGACATTATTGGACTATGTCGGAACTGAGGGACGATGTCCCTGAACCGAACCAAAAATTTCTAAGTCCACCGACGCTATCAGTTTCTTATCCGGCATCGCAGCATTCTGGTCCGACGAAAGAAGCTGTAGAAGACCAAGTCAGATGACATACACAACAGCATATGTTGTTCCGAAAGGGAAAGCTCGAAATCCTCCGAATCCCTTTCGGTATCCCGTCGGACCGGATGAAACTTTCGGACGTCCGTACCCGCTTCCGCGGAGCGTCCCGACCCAGCATCGTCGGATAAAATATATGCGACAGATTCAGTTGATGCTGGGAAGCTGCGATAAACTGTGCTATTAAGGAAAGCACGTCCGTTCCCGAGGCCTGTGCAGTAGCGGTCTTACGATGCATTGCCGCCGGAAGCTCCGTGTACATTGACTCCCGCACACTTCCTATGCGAACGTCCGGAGTCTGCAGGCCTCGTGTCCCTGGCTACCGGATGGTGTGACCTGGTCGCCGAAGAATCCTTGATCGGCGAAGCTGGTAATATATCGGCGGTCACGCAGCCAAGGTGCGGTCGTGTGCGCTGACGAGAAGAGGAAGCCTTAGCAGTCTCAGCGGACTGCCTATACAACGGAGCGTCCCGAGCGACGGACGTATGCTCCGCTTGCGACACATTTTGTACCACAACATCTGGGGCCAGATGTTGTTGAACGAGAGAGGGGCCTCTCTCGCTTGCCGTCCGGATGGACCGGAACGAGCTATGAACCGGACTAAAAGGCTTCCTGCGTTCTCCCTCCGATCCGCCGTCACTGGGTGTGCATTAGGTTAATTAATAGTGCTCGCATCACCCCAAAATTCCTTCTAGACCGCAACGGACGAACCCGGCTGCCGAACCATTCGGTGAATGGACGCTACACCGGGCGAGCTAGCGGACGTCAAAGGCCGTCGAACCTACTAGGGTCCTCTTAGGCAATTGGCGTATTTACATGAGCACTTTTCCGCTAGCCCTTCATAATTGTGACGACGGAGGCACACTGTTGGAAGACATCACAGATACATCACCCTAATCTTGATCGTCTGAAATAGAAATTGATAAAGTAGAGTGACCCTGCGGGGAAAGGACCGGAGTGTCCAAATCCCGAACAACATACCGTGACATACGCTTCCCATATTGTCATCGAAATCATACGATACAGAACAGGAGTTAATGCGAGTACACTGACCACATATAGAATGATAATAAAGTCAGAGGAAGACTTCCTCTTAAAACAATTGATCAATATCCTTTCAATGTGAAAAGAAAACAAGTCCTGGTACACTAATCCCTGGCAATCAAAATACATAATAATAATATGATCCATTAATATAGAAAAAATAATTGAAATCAAAATATTTTGAAAAAATATTTTTTCAGAACAGCCCAAGTTTCTGAAAAGTAACGTTGACCCCCAATGGATCCCAAGCCTAAGTGTGGACAAAAATTTTAAAAATATTTTAAACAATTTATTCAACACTTACGAACAATAATAATGTATCTAGTTATGATTAAAATAACATCAAGATATTATTTTTTAGAAATCCCCCCCTCACACAGAGGGCTGTTGTAAATGTAAACAATGAGTGTAAAAACACTAAAATAAGACTCCAGGCACCCAGGCTCGAAATCAGTTACCAAAAATACACTATTTGATGCAAAACAGAGACTTCCAGGGAAGAAACTGCCGAACATCAGATGGTAGATGCAGAACACAACGCCTAACCACCCGTAGGTGAAGACGTAAACATGGGGGAAGAACAGAATTCACTCTGTTATTCAGCTAAAACTCCCAAGAAAATTTAGTAATAATAATTACAAAAACT
The DNA here is from genome assembly GCA_031216915.1 of Pictodentalium vernedei. Classification (NCBI taxonomy): domain Eukaryota; kingdom Metazoa; phylum Mollusca; class Scaphopoda; order Dentaliida; family Dentaliidae; genus Pictodentalium; species Pictodentalium vernedei. The sequence continues at coordinate 333,879,534 of CM062295.1, forward strand.
ATGCCAAAAGCATGGGAGAATAGCAAGGGGTAACTTAAAGGACAGGGAGAGAGGAAAACACTTAAAAAACAGTGTAACTAAATAATCAGAATGACAACAAAATGGCTGCTGCCTTGAAAATAGGTAACTTAACATAATTTCATAAAAAAATTTTAAGTTACAGCCCTGATAATATTCTGTCACACATTCTTTTCCTCTCCTCCTTCTCTATCCTCCTTAGAATCACCATTTCACTAATATTTATGTGTCTGGCATCATTTAAACTGAGATTTATAAGCACAAAGATCAGTCAGATGTTAACTGATGAAGGGCCAAACTTAGAATGATTAATGGCGCCAATTTCGGAACGTCCTTGACACTGCGCATGCGCAGTAGGGGCGAAGTGTGGAGGGCCTTTCAGGACATGTTTTCTTTAGTTTTAGATTCAAATTTTGGGGATTGGGGGGCAAAATTTGTGTTTGGCCCTATATTTTAAGAGTTAGCACCAGCTATGTCTGGGTCATTGGTACAGTATAAAAATACTAGTCTTTAAGGAGTGTGGTTTGGTGTTTTCATTGCGTAAGTTTGAATGGCACTGAAAGCTTTTCTTGTAGACCATCTCTTTCTCTTTAGAACTCGATGTTAAAGATTCAGTAATTGGTCTCATATCCTGGCCTATGGGTGGAACAGCTACAGCATTCGGGGGTGTGCATACTTCCTGTAACTGTTCACTCCCCCATGGGTCAATACACTGAATTCTCCTTGAGGGTAGGCTGGTTGAGTCATCTAAAGGTTTTTCCCTCAATGATTCCCCCATCACTGGCGGTTTACTGGCTCTAGCTTATTTGCAAGCCCCAAAATATTACCACTTGTTAATGCATTGTTCCAACTAAAGGCTGATTTCATATGCACTGGAGGAGGATAGGGTAGTTGGTTACAGATAGGCCTGGTTGTAAACTCGGCTGTATTTGGGTTCGCCCCCCTATAGTGTGTTTAAAATTCACATTTATGTGTAATTTTCATCTGTGTCGATAATAATTAGTTTTATGAGAGTATGTTTTTTGACACGATTTACAGACATAGCGTGAATTCATCCTTTTGTGTCATGTCATCCATCTTTTGCATAAATGCCATATCAAAGAGAAAACTCCATTTTGTAACACAGCTAGGAAATCTTTGTTCGTATTTTTTATTTCATTCACACAGTAAACGAGATACTGGATTCTTTCATTCATTTCTCCTAAATATCTCAATGTAAATAGATTTTCATGCATAGGTAAACACAGATCTCGGAGTAAGTATCTTCAGTTCATGATGATATATTGAAATAACTTTAAATAAACCTTGTCAATTGTTAAAACTTCTGTGACAGTTTTGTCGAGTTGTTAGGTTAGTCCTATGATCGTCTTTTATCACCACCGTCCGCACACCCCATCAAAAAACAAGAGTGAAGAGTCACGTCTCATTTTTACAGCAAGTGCAAGATAGATATTATATGCATCTCAATCGAATTTAATGTTTTGAAAAGACTCTTTCAAAATGTGAAAAATTCATAGACAATCATATAATCATAAATAATTTTTACCTAAAAAACTGTCACAGAGTGTTCATCCACAACGCGTACCATTAAGTATTTTTTTTATGTGAGTCTTTATGAAGTTTCCAGGGAAATACATTATTTCTTTATGAACCATAAAAAATAATGATTCTCTCCTCAAACTTGAAAACTTATTCCACAACCGAGAGATACTATAGGAATTTCCATAGACATCTATAAGTGATATAAAGTGAAGGGTACTGGCTTTTTTGTCTTTTCATGAAACAAGATATTTGTAATGTGTTTTTTTAGAGAATCTCTCTTAAGAATATGTGGGTCAGGCAGAGGGCTGGCACGAAGCCATGATAGTGACCAGCAGACCGTTCCATGCATCTCTGCATCTGTGAAGCACTCCCCTTTATAATTTTTTTTCTTCCTCACTGGCACTTCTTGTTGAATCCAAACAGGGTGTTCAAGAAAAACCTTGACGGGAAGTCTGATTGTGTTTATTTTTGCAGAGGAAAAATGTTAATTTTCTTGCGGTTTTAAAACGAATGTATTCCCGAAAAGGCGAGGAAATGATCTGCTAATCCTCAAATGAATAGCCAAGACAAGATTAAGTAATTTATTAACTATTCGGATCGCAACAATATGTGGATAAAATATTCAGAAGGGTATAGAATGACTTTTCTATTTCGGTATTCTGTCATATAACTTCTACAAACGTTTGCATAACGTTCAATAATAAAGTATGTCAGTGACGTAATTGAACATATACTTAGTTTGCCCTACAATTGCAAACGTGAGCATGACCGAAAACAGACGTGTGCTAACAATCATTTAACAATGTTTTATGTTAATAGAGTGTTATATATCCATCACCTTGGAATTCGTTTGCATACACACATACAAGTGAACCCCACACTCAAGGCACGGTCCATGGGTCAAGCCACATATGTTAGTTTAAACAATATTTATCCCAGAAAGCAGTGTTACACGTATACATTGCATTATGATAATATCGCAGAACGGCAAACAGTTTTCATTCTTGTACACGGTATAACAGACACAGACATAATCGGGATTGTAAGTAGACAACGGTTCGACAGGAAGCCATAGACTTCTATGAGTCGTCTCCTTTGTTCAAGAGCACTTTTCAAAGGATGATGCCATGAATCAGCAGTGGACCTCGCATATCGTTGCCCAGGGGCGTGATCCCAACTGCCAATGAATCGCACCATCTTTGAAAATGTAGCCAAATTGTTCTTTAGGTTACTGATGTTCATTTGCCCACATTTGCACAGAGGATCAGCTAAACTTACGTAGGCAGTTGCATCTTAAAGCGGTGAAAGCCCTGCACAAAAACAGATCAAGGAGGAATTCAGTATTATTTCGTAGATAATATAACTTGACCTACAGCCCCCCCCCCCCCCCCCCTTCCTCGGGCAGCAATCTGCGAGATTGTTTAAACTACAAAAGGACAAGGGTATAAAAAGATAGACAGAAGAGGGAAGAAATAAACAAGAAGAAATAGAAGTTGGCCATCCTGAATACATTATGCCATTTGAATAAGAAATCAAATGGTGCGTTGCCAACAATATGAATTCAAATCCTTGCGAATGGGCAGCTGATTTAATAATTGCAAAAGTAAGTAGAGTTTTATCTTTAAGATGTTAATACTGAGAGCGTAAATTCAAGGGAGATGAAGTTTGTTAGAATATATGTTGTTTTCACCGAAACCTGCCACCCGATAAGATAAAGTCATGCACCACATGACACTGCTTTCCTCGTTGTTCAAAAATTCAGAACCGAATAGAAGAATGGAAGTATCTATAGTAAAAGGGAGCAAGTTGATCGTTTCATTACATGCGTTATGAAAGCGTGGTCAATGGAGGAGAAAGTGCTCAGGTGTCTCACGCTCTCCACACTGACAATGTGGACCAGGTGCTAGGTGATTTTTGTATAAATGGAAGTCAAGACTACTACAACGTAACCTCAATCTGCAGTGATAAATTTGGGCTGCAAGAGATTTAGCCCGTTATTAAATAAAGGTGGACGTAGGTTACCAGCTTTTGAGGTCTTAAATTCACTTAATGAGAAATTCTCGCGAACTGGTAGCGGCAAGTTATTCCACTGGTAATTTCACTGTTCCGAATTGGTACCTTTAACTTTGTAGTCTATATTCGCAGTTAACGGACAGACTTCTGAAAGATGAGTCTATCTGTATTTAAACTTGTCTTTTTATGAGTCTCATTGGAGTTTCGCTGCAAGAAAACGTTGCAGACATGGTTGCTCTATCCCTATGGCAATACACCAAGTATTCCTCCACAACCCGTGAGCGTTCCCATTACACAAACTGGTTGATAAGCTGCACTTACGTTAATCCGCATCGTTATCGAGATTTGGATGTCTTGAAGTCACTAGCTCAATCAGTTTGAATTGCAGTTTCCGTTACCGTTTTAGCTTTCCCGTACTTGGATATACTTTGATTATTGTCTGGTGATATCGAAACCAACCAACCTCTGTCGACTCAGAGCATGATCATAATACCCTGAAAATTCTGCACGTTGACATTCAATGCCTGAAACCCAAACTAGATCTTGTCCAGTGTGAACTTCACCACTTGATGCTCTGGCTCTCATTGAGACCTGGTTGCAGGGCAGCGAACCAACAACTGATATACTAATCCATGAATTCCAATAACCACTGCGATTTAATCGTCCGACTAGAGGTGGAGGGGTTGCTATTTAAATGGGAGATGTAATTCTTTTCGACACACACCCGACCTTGAGACCCCGAATACGAAGTGCTTATGGGCTGCAGTATTTAAAAAACGACATAGGTTGCTATTATTAGGGGTTTTCTATCGCCCACCCAATAGACCTCAAGACACGTGGGATTCAATTTCAGCCTCAATCGAAAAAGTAAGAGATACGTGAGTCCATGACTTAATTGTTACAGGTGATTTTAATGATAACCATCTAAACCCTACATGAAGCAGATTTTCTGATATAATGAATTATTTTAATCTTAAATATATTAAGAGTGATCCAACGTGTTTTACCGAGTCGTCAGCTTCATTGATTGACACCTTTTTTGCAGTTAGCGACAGGGTGAACGTGAAAACCTTCGAGGTCTTAGAACCGATTATCCCCGACATGATCCGCTATCATTGTCCAGTTACCACTGAAGTCGAGTTTCCAAAATCAAGACCCCACGTATTCATGATACGGATTTGGTTGTACTCCCTGTGCAAGTGTGACATATTGAATGCCGCCCTCTCTCACGAAGACTGGAGTTCTCTATTTGATAATCCATGTTTAGATACCATAGTCTCTAACCTCACCGACAAACTAATGGATACTGCTTCAGAACATATACCAAACAAATACATTGTTTCGTGGTCTTTTCAGCCGAAATGTATGCACAACGAAATACGATTACTAATAAGACAAAGAAAGGGGTGCACCATGTAGCCAAACGCCATATGTTATGCGTTTGGACGTCGCTGGCATCAGTGAACTCTGGCTTCAGATGAAGGATCTTCATTTTCTAGATTCTTCACATGCATCGTACTGCATACAAGCCGTCAGAAACTTCTCACTACGCCTTCCTATGCAAAGGGACAGATTTAACGGTTCTATAAAAAATACATAGATAAGCTATCTGATATAATTAACTAATATTCATCTCTTGTAAAGTCATTTTAATGGGTGATGTCAATTCTGACCTGGAAAAAACACCACGAGATGTAATTACTTCTCCCATCTGTTCAGAACACATGAATTTGTCTCGTTATGCGAGTCCGATAAATGTGTCGGTAGACTTAGAACATTCGTGCTAGCAATCGGTGGCGATGGATCAATAATAGATCACATAATTATGTGTAAATCGGATTTATATCACAAATATGAATTACAAATCATTGATGACTGTTCTGTTAACGTATCCAAACACCGACCAATTCAGGCAAAATTAACCTTTAGTGTACGCCCTGAATTTCGGAATCCCGTTTCCAATCTCTTGCCTCCAAAATATTATTGAAAGTTATCTAGAGATGACAATAATTTACAATCCAGATATATATCCACGCTGGAAGATTCATTACCATGCAGAAGAATTAATAGTATCAAAGACTTAAATCAGTATTACGGTGAACTCATAAACGACCTGGATCCCGCGGGCAAGAAATATGTACCCCCCGCCCCCCAAAAATTAGATCTTATTTAAAAAACTTTTGGAACATCTCGCTACCGTCTCTCCACAATAGCATGTTGCAATTAAGAAACACACGCATCTCCAATTGCAGACCAACAGAACCCAATAACCCATACTTGGTTTCTTTTTAAACAAGTAAACGTTTATTTTGTTATGAGTGTCGGAAGTGTTCTTTGAAATACTCCCAGGACATGGACAGTGAACTAGACAAATTTGCTGAATTGGATTAAGACTACTTCTTCAAGCTAGTTAATAAAACGCGTTCTGACCGCGCAAAAACTGGTGCATCATTCTTCAAGCACAAAGGTAATATCTTGGGAAACCCCGATGATATATTATCAGCTGGGGCTGGCTATTATGTGGAAATGTATACCACATTAACGGATCCATCATTTGACGCCAATCATTTTAAAATTGTAAATCAGTAAGTTGAAGAGAACCCACAAGATACGTCCCTCAGTAAGATCGACAAGGTTCTCTCATTTCCAGTAACAACAAATGAATTACTTCAAGTAGTTTCTATGTTTAGTAAAGGTAAAGCCGCTGGATGTGATAGCACCAATTATGAGCATATTATATATTGCGTCGAAACCCTTGCTAGTGTTTGTCACATCTGCTGACTACAGTGTTCTTCTAGAACGCATACCCGAGAAGGCAAACAGAGGTATTATCGTATCTCTCCACAAACGGTATAATAAACCCAAATATTTGTTTGATACGGCCATTACTTTACTTCCCGTTGTTTATAAACGTATAGAAATGTTAATACTCCAAAGAATAGAATCATACACACCAACGTTAACTGAAATTCACTCCCTACAGCATGGATGTCAGAAAGGGGTAAGTTGCTTGATCGCTTCTTTCATGAACTCAGGAAAGTAACAATAAATTATTCTCTTGCTTTCCGGATGTTTTGAAGGCCTTCAACACAGTCTGGATAACCGGCGTTTTGAACACTTTGATGGGGCGTGTTATTACTGATCGAATATGGCGCCTGTTACATCTTCTACTCTCTGGTGTAACTTGTTGCATAAAATTTAAAGATCGCCTCTCAGATTGTTTCGAAGTCAAACAAGGAACGAAACAATGTGGTATCTTATCACCACTTCTGTGTATGCTATTTAGATATTCTCTTAACATTGAGCTAGAAAAATGAGATGGTCAGACGATGAATTCACTAAAATGTAGTGCTACAACCCTAACCGAGGACATGACTCTTAACTCTTACATAATCTGGGCTTAAGTGTCTCGTCAATATTTGTGAAAAATGCAGTAACAAATGGTGAATGAAACCAAGGCAGATTTTCCGAGGCACTAAGGACGGTGGAGTATCGGTGCACCGTCCATCTCAGAACTAGAATATGTTACCCACTTAGGAATCCCATTGCACAAGTTCATCTTCAACAAGGGCTTCGTGCCTGCCATCTGTAATAAAATAATGAGATCATTCTTGATGCTGTGAAATGCTGGTCTGTATTCCTTTGGTATGACCTCGGTAAGTAGCTCGAAAATATACTATTTAGTTGTGTTACGCAAAAGCCAATATGGTGGCGAACTTCTGTTTCATAGTAATCACAAAGAAGTCCTCAGCGTTAGAAAAAAAAAACACGGACGGTGTCTTAAAACACTCAAGTGTTACAGTCAGCACTAAAACAGATTTTGTTCAGGGACTTTTGGGTATATATAGCTTAAATTGCATAGTTGACAGACGTAAACGTTCCCTTTTTGGAGTCTTGTGTAATTACAAAGGAAATAAAACAGCAAAAGGTTTTTATGCCATATCTTCACCAGTGTCAAATTAAACAGGATATCCAATAATTATTCATTTATTGAATACATAAACAAAACTCTTCAGCATTACGACGTTAGCGAGTAAATATCTAAAATTAAGAAACGCAATACATTCCCCACAAAATCTCTTATGAAACAAATTGTACGATACCAGGTAAACCAAAGATATCGTGGCGAATGGTCTGAGCGCCTGCGCGACAATATTACGTACAATATGTTTCTGAGTGTGCATGACAAGATGAAATGTCTTGCTTTGGAAGACATGTGAACAATATCCAGAAGATAAAAGAACCTTCATTTTAGTTGCTAAACTTCGCACCAATCGTCCATCAGTCTGTACAAAATGTCAGTGCTTCTTCTCAGACGAAGTTCGGCACGTCATTCTGGCCTGCAGCTACCTTACCAACATTCGGAATTTTGTTTGGTAATCAATCCTCGACATATTTGGAGAGACATGTTGCATGTATTTGGACCAACTCGGCGAAGAAGCATGTTTGTGCGTGTTTCTGAGCTGTGTTCCTGACCAGCTATCAGATCTCGTTGACGATATTCTCAAACTGGTGCACTTCTCTGTTACATCGGGAGCAAAGTGATGCAATACATTCACAGAAGATTAGGCCCAATGTAACGATACAAGAGTACGACATATTCCTTATTAGCCTCACGATCATCATCACATGATTTTGCCTGTTTCCCGCTTCCATAAAATGCTTCCAACAATCTACTTATTTAATTATTTCAGCTCCGAATTTTGTATGGTATATTCAATGACCTATCAGTGAATTGAAGAGGTTAGGCCATTTTGAGATCGCACGATGGAACAATTAGTGTCTCCAAGTTTCCACCCATGGGCGGCAACTTGGGAATAGTAATTTCGCACGCAGTCTTTTGGATATTATACGACATAACGGAACAAGTGAGCTTGCCGCAAGTGCTGAAATAGTTCAAGTCTCCTCGAATAACTAATAACCTTAGCACTCTACAACGGCCTTCTCGTGGTGTCTCCATACCCCACTCCAATAAAGACAAAAGATAGTCTAACCTTCATGGAGAGGGGGAGGTAATCATAACTGCATTCTACATCCACGACTTTGGGAGTCGGTTGCAGCTCTTTCTTCCTGCAGATGCGAGGTACTATACATGTCCTACTGTGATTTGTGAACGCTAGTTCACCATTTAAGTAACCCACCTCCTTCCTGATTTGTAGGTAGGGCCAGCTGTGACTGACGCCTTCAGCCCCAGTCCAAATACTCCATTGTGTAGATAAATCTGTACATATATTAATAATATCTTGCTGTCATTTTTCGCTTCTTTGTTTATTTTCATCTCTATTTGCTTTGATCATACCACTCTTTGTTTTGCAATTTTGCTATACTTGTTCTTCGATATCGGAGGAAATAAATAAAAATGTATACACATATATATATTAGAGCGAGGAAAATTCTTCATCAGCCTTCCTCCTCGTGGCATCCAAATTGTTATACGGTGACGAGTAATTTATTATTGTTGGCTGCAGGACTTCGAGCGAAAAATAAGTTAGGCTGATGATGTTGATGAAAGAACCCAGTTTCAGTTGGTAATCTAACATTTACTCCTAGGACGTGATAGAAAACGTCGTAAATGATTGATTTTCAGCCCCCTTATATTCAAAATAGTACGTGAACGTTCTTTGGATAGATTTTGTTTCGAATGACACTTTGTGTTGGTTATAAAACGTGTGGGTATTTCGTATGCTTATCATTTCCTCGTCTATAAAAATGAATGTGAAGTTCTCTCTATATCCTGAAGAGTACATAAAGTAGAGGTCTGTGGAAATATCTGGAATAAGCGATTGGAAGAACATGAAATGGTAGAGAAAAAGAAGATGAGGTGAAGTCAACTATCAGAAGATTGTGTTGGACATATGCGTCGTACCGGTCCTCTGAAGTATACTTGGCGGCAGTGGTGCCAGCAAATTATTGCCATATTTGAACGACGTGCAGCGATAAGACAGCTCTTAGCGGCTCGTTGGTATAAACTGGAGATGACCGGGTCAAAAAGGTTAATCCGTATCCTGATCTTAATTGGCAATCTCAAAGAAAATCTAAAAATGAGATGTTAAATTTAGTAGCCTATACCCGGAGTTAAGTGAATTCTATGAGGATTCCTAAAATACAAGTATAGGTTTCTGAATTTTGTTTACTCTGACATACATTCAGGATATCAGTTATTCTGATTTATCCCAATTATTCTTATCGGTACGCTTCGTTTTTAACGTGTTGGTATCTCAAAACGAGTGTCGCTATAAATACCTCCGTAGTTGTCCTTTTGATGGCCCGTACATTATTAAAAGAGATTTTCTGAAAAACACATCGCAAGTCTTTTTTCTAAAAAAGGGATCCCAAAAAGAGAGACACAGTTCATTCACACTTACTGTTGGTATTGGTATTGAATGTTTGTGGATAATAGGTCGTCCGCTGAGTTCCATTTGGCACAAAGGCACAAAGAACACATTGGAACTCAAGGGACGAAGTGTTTTATCCATCAAATATATCCTGAGGACAGATTGGAATAAACTGTATTCCGATCATCTTAACACTGAAATTCCATCCAAAAGCAGAGATGTAGAAACAAAATATCCCGCCTGGGGGGGGGGGGGGGGGGGGGGGGGTGACCGTCCACTACTAGGCGGGTCCTCAGGTGGCGGATAGAGGACGGCATACTCAATTGGGCGGGTTTGCTGATTTATAATTGGCAGGTTTGCTCAATTGAGCTGGTTTGCTGCGGAATCTACAAATACACAGCCCGGACCAAAATGGTTAACCCTGCTAATACCATCTTGCAGGCACCTTGTTCTCCCGTGAGGTGTGGTCTGAAGGCCCAGGAGGAAGGAATCCTGACAGTTGAGAATAGACTGGATCCCGGTTAGGGCAAATCTCCAGGATGGAGATCAGGTCGTAAACACTGCTTTGGCCCTGATCTCCATCATGGATGTTACCTGTTCAATACGTTGTTTTGGCCCCAACTTCGGGAATAGAAGGATGATCGAATGGTCCGTTCTGGCCACTCGGGAGCCCCCACCCCAAAAAGTACTGGTGTCACGTCGGGGGACATTTGGTGGTCATTCAATCAGTCATCTATTTTAATCACATACCATAGTTGACATTGTGTCCTGTTTTTAAACACCTTATATTTTAACAACTACTTAGTTTTTCTGCACTGTCTGTTTCGGTTATGCGTGGCAACCTTTTATTACAGTGTCTTATCCAGTGATTGATTGGATGGCCACCATCTGAAGACCTGGCACTTCCACACACGGGCCAATCAGTCAGTGGTGTGCCTCGGCATCAACACGGACTGAGTATACTGCCTCATACCAGGTATATGGGAATACCGGCAACCCGGCGGATTCACTGCATGACAGTAACCCTACCCCTTGTTGGACTCCGTGGTGGGTGGGAGCCGGGGCTGTGAACAATTAACAACACTAACTATGGCTAATATACCACACAAAATTAAGAAAGATGGTTACGTTTTTAGTGACGATGATTCTGATTCTGACTTGGGGCACATCGTTCCACAAATTAATGCATGGCCAAAATTTGCAATGATCTGCTTTGCTGAAGAAGGAAAGCTTGCAACTGACATCAATCCTTTCGCTTTAGAAAAGTCCATAAAGGGAATAGCAGGCAATGTTATAAATGTGAAAAAGGTTAAGATCTGGGATGCTGTTGGTGCAATGTAAAAATGAAGCTCAGGCAAAGAATTTGTTGAAAACTGTAAAACTTGTCAATATGCAGGTAAATGTCTTCCCTCACAAAAGCCTTAATACCAGCAAGGGCGATGTCAGAACGAGGGAATTGTCAGGCATTGATATCTTGGAAATTAAAAAGGAGTTAGAACCACAGGGTGTAACAGATGTAAAGAAAATTGAAATTAAAAAAGACGGAAATCTCATTAAAACAATACTTATATATTTACATTTGAATCTGCACAACCGCCAAAATCAATCAAGGGCGGATACATGAACATCAAAGTGGATTTGTTCGTACCAAATCCACTTCGTTGCTTCAGTTGTCATAAATTTGGTCATGGTCAAAACAATTGTAAAGGGAAGACAATTTGCTTTAAGTGTGGTCAGGAACATCAGGACCCATGCACTAACACAGTTAAATGTTGTAATTGTCAGGGCAGTCATGTAGCTGCATCCTAAGATTGCCCTGTTTGGAAAAGGGAGAAACAAATTCAAAAAATCAAATGTGAGAAACAGGTCAGTTTTAAAGAGACTAGAGACATCGTAGCTTCAATGCCTGGCATAAATACATCTTCACCATCATATGCAACCAAATTAACACAAAAGTTACCAACAAAATCAGTAGAATGCCAGACACCGGGGACTTGGCTTGACAATAACATTCCATCCTTACTGCAAGCCTTCACGAAAGAACACTCTAATATCATCGAAGCAAAATCAACCCAAACCACATGATACACTACAACAATAACTGATAAAATAGCAGAGCGCAAACAAACAAATGATGCACCCAAATCAGATTCAACTAAGGACAACAAAACTAAACCAGAACAGAGAAATATACCGAATACATCAAAACCAGATCAGAACTACAGGCCACCACAACAAAACCTAAGTCAGAATCAGAGACGAAGTCAAGAAAAAGAAAGGAAGAAAAAAGATAAAGAACAACAAAAAGTTAATTCGGAAAGAACACCGAATTTTTTTAAAAATGTTGGCACTTGATGGGATTGAAGAAATGTCAGTCGATGAATGCATCGATGACACTTTCTCCAGTCAATTACGCTTGAACTCCTCTCATGGTAGGTCTCCACGAAAAACGTCACCTAGGAAAAACACGGGGGCAATTTCGCTCATACGTCCACCATCCAAGTCGCCATCCAAGCATGGGTAATACACGTAAACTCAGTATAATGCAGTGGAATTGTCTAGGTTTTAGAACGCATTTTAATGAACTGAGTCTTCTGAGTCAAAAATATACACTTCTGAAGAAACCTGGCACAAATATTCATCTCGTTTTCAAGGGTTACAATTTATATAACGCTTGGGCAGATGAAAATTACCTTCATATCCGTGGAACGTCTGTCTTGGTCAGAAACGACATTATTCACAGTTCTGTACCATTACAATCAAATTTACAGGTTGTAACGATACGCCTGACATAAGATAAGACAGTCACGTTATGTTCAATTTATGTGGCACCAAGTAAACTACTTCAGCTGACGGATTTTGAGCATCTGATTCATCAGCTCCCAACTCCGTACGTTTTGTTGGGTGATTTTAATGCACATAGCCCCCCCCCCCCCCCCCCCTCCCCCTTGGGGTAATTCCTGCAGTAAAGAAGACGCAAAAGGTAAAACTATAGAAGAGTTCATTACAAAATATATTACTTGTGCTTCTTCAATGATGGGTCAGATACCTACCTGCACCCCGCATCTGGTTCTTACACTTCAATTGATCTAACAATTGCACGCCCTTCTGTCTTCCTTGATTTTTCTTGGAAGGTAGAAGATGACTTGTGCGGGAGTGACCACTCTCCGATTGTGCTGGAGAGTGTAGTTCCGGCGGATGATGAGAGGGTGCCCCAGTGGAACTTCAAAAAGGCTGACTGGGACGCTTTCTCATCGCTTTGTTCTGAACGCCTCACAGGGGAGAAATGTCAGGAGAGTACTGACCAGGGTGAACATTTCACCACAGAGTTGACTGACATTGCAAGCCAAGTCATTTCTAAAGCCTCGGCAAATCCAAAACGTTTCACTAACCCTTGGTTTGATACTGAGTGCAAACAGGCTATTAAAGATCGCAAGAAATTTGAGACGGAATTTAATAAGTCATCAACCACACAAAATGTGGATAGATTACGTACAAATCGGGCAAAAACAAGAGGACTTTTAAAACAAAAAAAAAGAAAAGTTCATGGAAAACTTACGTTTCGAAACTGAATCAAAACACCCACATCACTAAAATTTGGAAAATGATCAAAAAAATTAAAGGAAAAGAAACAAAATCAGCTGTACAACACCTACAAGATAACAATACACTCTTTATATCAAAACAAGAAATTTGAAACAAGTTGGCCTATGCATTTTCGAAACATTCGTCGTCTGAAAATAGTAACCCAGAATTCCTCAAACTTAAAAAACAACAAGAAAAACAAAGGATTACATTTACATCCAATAAGTTAGGGGATTATAACGAACCTTTCTCTGTGGAAGAGTTAAGTAACTCTTTGCATAGAGCAAAGGATTCTGCCACTGGACCTGATGACATTCACTATCAGCTTTTAAAACATCTGCCTCAAACTTCACTTACACTTTTATTCTCTGTTTTAATGACATGTGGGTAACTGTTCAGTTTCCATTTTCCTGGTGAAAAGCTATTATAATTCCTATTCCTAAGCCCGAAAAAGATCATAGCAACCCTAGTAATTATAGGCATATTGCCTTGACGAGTTGTCTGTGCAAAACCATGGAGAGGTTGATCACTGATCGACTTGTCTGGTTTCTCGAGTCGAACAATCTGCTTGCTGATGTTCAGTGTAGTTTCAGAAGCCAGAGAAGTATTATGGATCATTTGGTTAGATTAGAAACGTTTATAAGGCCTTTGCCAGAAAAGAACGAAAGAACGTGTGGTCGCCATCTTCTTTGACCTGGAAAAGGCATATGACACAACGTGGACGTATGGGATTTTAAAAGATCTTTTAACATGGGTTTGAGGGGGCGAATACCTCTTTTTATTGAAAACTTTTTGAGGGACCGCCAATTTCAGGTTCCTGTTGGGTCAACGTTATCTAATCCTCACGGGCAGGAATGGGGGGGGGGGGGGGGGTTCTCAGGGAAGTATTTTATCTATTACCTTTTCTCAGTGAAAATCAATAGTATTATTGATGCAATTGAGAATATGGTTGCTTCGTCATTGTATGTAGATGACTTTTTAATCTGCTGTAACAGCAGAAAAATGAATGCTATAGAGCGCAAACTTCAGCTGTGTTTGAATAGAATCCAGAAATGGGCTACAGAAAACGGCTTCAAATTCTCAAAAACGAAAACTAATTGTGGTCATTTCTGAAAGCTCCGGAAGCACCACCTTGATCCAGAATTGAAAATAGACGGGATTCGTATTAATGTTGTTTAGGAAGTGAAATTCTAGGGTTTGTTGTTCGACAGCAAACTGAATTTCACTTATCATATAAAACAACTAAAGGTAAAATGTAAAAGGGCACTGAACCTTTTGAAGGTAGTTGGGAGCATTGATTGGGGTGCTGACCAAAAAACGTTACTCCGTCTGTATAGATCACTTGTCAGATCAAAATTAGATTACGGCTGTGTGGTGTACGGTTCTGCAAGAAAGTCATATCTCAAACCTCTTGATGCCATTCATAACAGTGGCATAAGAATCAGCCTTGGTGCTTTTAGAACATCACCGGTAGATTCGATGCTTGTTGAGGCAGAGGGGCCTTGTCTTGAGAAGCGCAGAATTAAAATTTCCCTCTAATATGTTTCAAACCTTCTTTTTAATCCGTCCAACCCTGCATACAATTGTGTCTCAGAACCTCAAAATAATGATTTTTTTAACAATCATCAGAAACATATCCCTCCATTTGGGAATTAGAATTAAACCTCATACGGAGTATGCCAAAATTGAACCAGTTACAATAAAAGAGAACCGTGAACCACAAACTCCTCCTTGGCATCTTGAAAAGCCAACAGTTGTTTTGGACCTAGCATCTACTAAAAAGTCTGAAACAAATTCTCTGCAGTTTAAGCAAAAATATGCTGAAATTAAGTCAAGTATAGTACATATACAAGGATCTATACAGACGGATCGAAAGATGGTGACAAAGTAGCATCAGCTGTTGTCACTGATGATCATGTCACTTCACTCAGAATACCGAATCAAAGTTCTATTTCACAGCTGAAGTTAAAGCTTTACAACTCACACTCGAAGTCGATTATTTTTTATGACTCTCTTTCCTCTTTGCCACTCATTTTGGAACTTCGTGAGAAGTTAAACATTCTCATGTTTGACCAATATGATATCGTGTTTTGCTGGTTACCCGGACATGTAGGTGTCGCTGGTAACACCAGAGCAGACAGTGCAGCAAAACAGGCTTTAACAAAGCCTCTTACTGATTTTAAGATCCCTTTCAGTGATTTTAAGCCTTATATTAGTAGTTACATCAAATCTATGTGGCAGGCGGAATGGGATGGGGCGACAAATTACAAGCTCCATCGCTTCCGACCAAACATATTTGATCACTACCCATCCAGTAACCTTTGTAGAAAAGATCATGTTATTCTGAGACGATGTCATATTGGTCACACACGACTTACAAATTTCCTTTCTGTTAGAGGGTAATATGCGACCAGAATGTGTTCCATGTCAGCAGGTGTTGTCAGTGGAGCACATTCTTTTAAACTGTACTGATTTTAATCTTGTTAAAGGGCAGTACTTCAAAGTTGGATCCCTTAGAGATCTGTTTTACAATACGATCCCACACACAATTGTATCATTTTTGAAAGTAATCAACCTTTTTAACAAATTTTAAAATTGTTTTTATTCTTTTAATCTAGACTCATCAAGCTCAGTTCACTGGGTTGATTAAGAAGTAGAAGTCTTTCACTTATCTCATTGCTCATTGTTATTTAAATTATTCTTGTCTTTGACATGTCTATTGTGATTAGCCTTTATTTTTATTCAATCTTTTACTTCATAATACTGACGTTTTACTTTCCTCTGATTTCTCGCCACGATATAGTCTTAGCTGCTGATGTGGCCTTAAGCACCAATAAATAACAAAATATCCCGAGGGCAGTCTGGAGTAAAATGTATTTCTCTACATTTATCAGATTTCCACATAGTCGACCCTGGAGGCAAGATAGGGACATGAGAGATGAAAAGTGTTAGTTAGGGGTGGCACGCCGAGGACTAGTGCGAAGTAAACATACGATTTCTATAGTAAATTCCCTATACCCCAAAAATACGCCAGGGCACCCACCTTTTGTGCTTGAGAGTGCCTCGCTATATTAAATTCCAGTTACCCACTAGAGTGCCCCCATTAATGGTTATAGGGAATTTACTATAGATAAAACAATTCTATGTTAAATTCCATTTAGTTTCCAGAGTGCCTCCTTCACTAGTAGGATTACTACCCTGAATTCGGAAGTGAATCTCATCTTGCCTACCGTACATATATTGCACGATATAAAGGCTAGTTGTACAAAAAAATGTTCACGAAAAGTGGGGTCTGCTGTTCAGAATGTTTTTATTATATTTCTCCACTACTAAGTTAAGAGTTATGAAATTTTAAAATATAATAAAACTTCACTGTCCATTACGGGATGGGTGACAATATACGTCGATGGGAATACAATCGTGAACTTAACATTGTCTCATCAAAATTTATTTAAAGCAGCGCCCTTCCGATTATGTTGGCATATAGTTACCCACATGTATTTTGGCAAACATTTTTCAATGTATTTAAACTTGCGATGTTAATTTGTGTGTGGACCATAAACATGGGCTCGATGGCGATATTGAGGGAAAGAAAGTTTGCGAAAACGCGCACCTACTGATAATCGGATATTGAGAGAAGTGAACGTTCTTAATTTCTAATGTGGCACATACTGCTTTCCTTTTCCTCTACAATAAATATCCGACCGTATCAAAAGAGAGGGACACCCACCCCCTTTAACGAAAACCTTACTGGGTCAGCGGTATAAGACTGACGTCAGTCGAGAAACTAGAACTTATTACTATTCCCTCAATTTGAACTAAAGGAGATCGGTTCTATTCGTATTTTGACAAGTTTTAATTGCTCAGTAACCTTTTGGTTTTTGGAGATGTAACAAACACATCTTTGATCAATGTGATCACTGCTCAATGGTATTTCCTTATCACGGACATGTTTCTAGTGATTCTCGGGTTCTGTGTATGATCAACTAATTACATTGTTAATGTAGTTATACGTTTTGGTTCCAAATACTCAATTCCCACAGGTCAGCTGGATAAAAACGTCATGACCAAATGTAATTCATTTTCCAATGAATACATTTGGTCTAACTTTGACCCGCATTTACGATAGAGCGCAGTTGACAGAATGTAATTCGGGCGGTGTTTGGGCGGTGTTTGGGTGGGTTTTTAACTTTTGGCGTCTCTCGCAGTGATCAACTCCTCTGCTGTTTCTTTGTTGACATTCTCAGCTGTGGCATAAAGCCCGTTATTAAAATACTCGTTTCCATTTCTAAAGTTGTGAAAATTAAATATTAGAGTTGTGCGCCTTGTCTTTTGTGTGAGGGTGGTTTTTCGCCTAGTTCGTTCGTACATGTTTTATTTCGACTTTCTGCTTTGTTGTTTGGTAAAAAGTAGTTTAAACAGTTACAGAATGTAATTATAAGAACTGAATGAATGAATGAATGAATAACTTTATTTGCAGAAAACATTATAGTACAGGTATATGGTCATATAATTACACAATATTAAATATATTTTACATTTTATACCGCAGGTTTAAATAGCGTTGTCAAACTAAATACTTGTTTTCTGCAGGGGGGTGACTTAGCCAACTGGCTGTATTATTGTCACCCACCTTAGTTAAGAAGAAAGGGAAAAAAATGCGAGAGAGGAAAGTAGCAGAAGTAAGAAGTGAGAAACAAAGAGAGAAAGATGGGGAGAAACAGAGAGAAGCGTTAGCTGGAGGATGAGGCAACTGAAAAAATATTTTAAAAGTATTTATTCTCAAAAATTAAAATCATTTCGGAACAGTTTTTGCTAAATTCGGGATATGTGGCGCATGCATTATGTCAGTTAAACTGTAATTAGGTTCTTGCACAGTGTACAGTTGATATATTAGATGTGAGGTGTTATCCAGAGCCAGTTTAGTATAGAAAATTAAATACGTTGTTGACAGTATATATTCTGGGCTAATTCCATAGTTAAAGAAATAAAACAAGAAAATAACACCTACATTCATAATTATAAATAATTTGGTAATTTCGAACCCCAGGTAGCATAGCCCATGACACCCACTGGAGCATACTCAGGCTGTCAATCCCAATGATGGGTCATAGATTTTCTTTGGGAGAATGTGAGTGAGACAGTTGCATACTTTGAGAGATATACAATAGTTACTAACCAAGCTGGGGGCATTTATGAACTTTAACAACCTACCAATCTGCGGTGACTGACAGCACCCTGGCAGGCCGTTCAAATTCAGGAACGCCGACAGCAAGGTCAGTACATTACTTGTACACCAATTGACAAAATGCACGGACCGGGTATAGTACACGTAAGTGAGTACAGGTATTCAAGTGTCATGAACCTAATCCGGTTGGTAAGTTCTTGTTACAGACGTGCGGCCACTTCTCTGCATTCCTGACATGCCATATTGTTGCATCTGACGGACGTTTCATATGAGTCAAGAAACATATTAGTCATCACCTTTTTAAAGGAATTTCTCGGATATCTTTGAACATCTGGGTCAATGTCATTCCACAGTTTTGGAAACGTATGAAGGGGAAGATTTGATGTGAACTGTGTTCGGGGCTTAAGTCTTTTTATCAGGCCTGTTTGTCTAGTGAGTCTGTCTGTTTCGGTTGTGTTAATTGTATAGAGTCTATTTAGCGATTGTGGTAGTTTGTTATGGGCCCAGTCGTGCATAAATAGCAGAATATGTAGCTTGTGCAGATCCGCGAATTTAAGAATTTTATTTTTCTTAAATAACGGCTCGGTGTGAGTGTTGTACTTTTTATTGTTTATTATTCTAATAGCACGTTTTTGTAAGATACTCAGTTTGTTTGCCGCTGGTGCGTGTCCCCATGCGTGTATTGCGTACATAAAATGGCTTTGCACTAACGTAAAATAGAGAAGTTTTAGCGTATTGAGGGGCAAATGTTTTTTAACCCTGTTAATAGCCCAAATAGACTTAGCTATGTTTGAGCTCATATTAGAGATGTGGTGCTTGAAGTTTAAATTTTCATCTATATCAACACCCAGGAATTTGACCGTTCTGGCTTCGTGATTTTTTCCTACTTGTATTATATTTTTATTGTTTATAGATATGAGACTATCATCTAACTTCCAAGTATCATTTGGGGGGGTGAAGTAAGATGCATTTGGATTTAGTAGCATTGAGTGATAGTTTATTGGCTGAGCACCACTCTGCAATTTTTCCTAATTCTGTATTTACTGTTTCTATCAATGCATCCAGGCTATGGTTTGCCGTGGATGTCGTAGTATCGTCGGCAAAAGACAAGAGGTTTAAAGTTGTCGATTTACTGATGTCATTGACATATAATAAAAAAAGAAGAGGTCCTAGAATTGAGCCATGCGGAACCCCACATGTTATGTTCTGGGGGGTCGATGTGCAGTCTTTGTACTGAACATACTGCTTTCTTCCAGACAAATAACTTCTAAACCATAAGTTAGGTGTTCCTCTTATACCATAGTATTCCAGTTTACTTAAAAGTATAGAGTGGTCTATAGTATCAAAAGCTTTAGAGAAATCAAGGAAAACTGACAATGTACGATCCTTGGTAGGTTTGTCGTTGCTTAAGGCAACATTATGCAAAAGTTGTATTATTGGATGTAGTGTGGAGTGTTTTTTCCTGAATCCAAACTGAAATTGATATAGAATGTCATGTTCTGCTAAGAAATGGGATAAGCGGTTGTACATAATCTTTTCCAGAACTTTGGAGAATGCTGGAAGAAGACTAATGGGCCTGTAGTTATTAAAAATTCTGGCATCTCCGGCTTTGTAAACAGGAACGATCTTTGCTATCTTTAGTTCGTCAGGTATTATCCCAGACGAGAATGAAAGGTTTATTATATGTGTTAAGGGTTCGGCTATCTCTGTTATAGTTTCTTTGAGCAGTTTAGTGGATATATTAGTATAGTCTCTGCTTGTTTTACTATGGAAGGTTTTAACTGTAAGGATTACTTCCTGTATAGTTGTAGGGTAAACGAAAAAGGACGTCGAATGATTATTATTATTATTATTATTGCTATTAGTATTGTTGGAGTTGTAGTTACTGTTATTGTTCGTGTTATTATAGTTATTGTTGTTGTTGTTGTTGTTGTTGTTGTTGTTGTTGTTGTTGTTGGGGTGTCATTGGTGTTTACCAAATTGTTGTTGTTACTCGTTAGAAGGTCCATGAAGTTTTTGCTTGAAGGAGGTATCTGTTCACTCGTGACTTTGCCGATGCCGGCAAAAAATGAATTGAATTTATTTGCAATTGACCTATTATCGGTTAGCTGATTATTGCCGTCAATAAATGATGATGGTGGACTAAATACACGTTTTGAACTGTTAATAGCGCGTTTAATAATATCCCATGTTTTTTTTATATCATACATGTTCTGTGTTAAAACTGAGTTATAATAGTTGGCCTTACATGTCCGCTTTAGCTTGTTAAACTCTCGGCAGTAGGTTTTGTAGGTTCTGATATTGACATCTGTTGGCGACCTGACTTTTTTCATGTAGAGTTTATGTTTCTGAAGGGAGGATTCTAGAAGACCTGCCGTCGTCCAAGGTTCTCTCTTAATTTTTTTCTTGCTAGTGTTAATGGTTCGCAGAGGAAAGGCTTCCTCAAATGCCTTTTGGTAGCTTTCCTGGAAGTTTGAATATGCGTCGATAGTCGACGTAGCATTCGTTACGTTTGAGAAATCGCAGGATGAAAGCAATCGTTTAAAATGATTGACATTCACTGTTTTAAAGGACCGTGTGGGATTGGGTGACAATAGAGAGTGGGTTCTTCTATTTTCATCTACTAAAAATGTTGCAAAGTGATCACTTACGTCTGTGATTATGATACCTGATCGCAATATTTTTCCAGTAGTATTACATAAAATGTGATCTATTAAAGTAGCTGAATAATCTGTAACTCTGGTTGGCTTGGTAATAACTGGAAGAAATCCTGCGCTGAATAGACTGTTCACGTATTGGTTAGTTTTTTGGTGATTGTAAAAGTTAAGTAAATCAAGGTTAAAGTCTCCCATCAGATAAGTGGATTTATGTTCGTTGTTGACCTTACCTAGTAAATCGGATAGGTTGTTCAAAAATGAATCTATGTCTGCTTTAGGAGCTGTATTTGGGCGGTATATTACACCAACTAGGATTTTTTTTATTTAAGTTGACTTCTATGAAAATAGATTCAAAGACATGAGGAATGAAAACTGATAAATCGTCACGAATATTGAATGGTAACGTTTCTTTGATAAATAAGCCTACACCGCCTCTTCCATCGTCATTACCGGGTCATGTTCGCAGAAGTAAAGGGTGATATCCCTCTAGCTCATAGGTGATGTTTTCCTTAACAGTAAACGTTTCTGTCAGACTTATTATATCAAACTGATTTGAGTCGTTTTGTGGATTATGTAAAAGATCCTTTAGAGGCTCCCAGTTTGCATTTAAACTCCGACAGTTTAAGTTAAAGACTGAGAACGTTTTATGCTTTAGTGGTGCCATTTTCCTAAAGTCTTGTGGTGTATAGTAATTACAATTGTGTGTGTTTACGGTAAAGGGGGAATCAGACACATCTTCTGAGTCACTAGCAGTATGTTCATTAAGAAGCTTCGGAAAGTTATACATATCCTGGCTCTGGATCTCATCTAGTGTGATTTTGTTAGCCATGGTTAATTGTGATTAAAAAATCTTCCACAATGTGCAAGAACGCAGGTTTGATAGGTGTTAAGATTGGCATATTTATAATCGTGAGGTATGCATTGAGAGTAAGGTATATCTTCAGTTGCGAGTTAGAAAATAATGTAAGGAAGAAAAGAAAGGAAGATAAGAGGGTGCGAGGTGATGTAAGGTGAGTAAGAATTGCAGATGAAGTTGTAGAAATGCTGATAGAGGGTAGTTAACTTATATTAAAATAACAATTTGAAGTAAGTATCAGACCTATTCAATCTTTTTCTTAACTTGTTAGACAATACCTTATGGGATAGGATCCTTCAAGAGTCTCCAACTACATTCAGCCACGGCTACATCACTGCAGCCATGTAATGGGAATTATATGACATGTTGTTTTAATAAGTAGTAGATTCAACACAAGGCATCTTGATAGATGAAAGGTTTCATATGGTGTGGACAGGGTGGGCCTTTATTGACATCTTGATTGGTAAAGTTTACCAATATTTAGAGATCCGCTGTAATATATCCCATTTGTTGTTTCTGTCCAGTCATGGCTGCAGGTTTGCAGCCATGACCAGACAGGAAGAACAATTTTAAAAAAAATAAAAAAAAACACCAGAAAGAAAAAAGTAAAAAAAAAACAAACAAACGTGGGTTGTTTTCGTAAAAGCAGCCATGATCGCATAGAAGCGTGGGTTGGGATACAATACGAGAGAGCCAAATACCTTGAGTTATATCCTGTTATATGCTAGGCTGGAGTACTTTTGATGTACCTTATAAATATTTTGGAAGTCCATTTAATATGTCGAAATTATTGTATCATTTACATTTTCAACATGTTTCATAGTGGCTTCATAACCCTAGCCATGTTTGGATATCATAAGAAAATTACTTGAAGTGCTTCACAACAGCAGCCATGATTGGATATCATGGAAATACTTTTTGAAGTGCTTTACCAATACCTAAAGAGCCGCTTTAATATATCCCATTTGTTCTTCCTGTCCAGTCATGGCTGCAAGTTTGCAGCCATGATCAGACAGGAAGAACAATTTTAAAGGATGGAAAAGACACCAACAGGAAAAAGAAAAAAAAATCATTTACATTTTCAACATGTTCCATAGTGGCTTCATAACACTAGCCATGTTTGGATATCGTAAGGAAATTACTTGAAGTGCTTCACAGCAGCAGCCATGATTGGATATCATGGAAATACTTTTTGAGGTGTTTTACCAATATCTAAAGAGCCGCTTTAATATATCCCATTTGTTCCTCCTGTCCAGTCATGGCTGCAAGTTTGCAGCCATGACCAGACAGGAAGAACACTTTTAAGGGATGGAAAAGACACCAACAGGAAAAAAAAATCAAAAAATCATTTACATTTTCAACATGTTCCATAGTGGCTTCATAACACTAGCCATGTTTGGATATCATAAGAGAATTACTTGAAGTGCTTCACAACAGCAGCCATGATTGGATATCATGGAAATACTTTTTGAAGTGCTTTATCAATACCTAAAGAGCCGCTTTAATATATCCCATTTGTTCTTCCTGTCCAGTCATGGCTGCATGTTTGCAGCCATGACCAGACAGGAAGAACAATTTTAAAGGATGGAAAAGACACCAGCAGGAAAAAGAAAAAAAAAAATCATTTACATTTTCAACATGTTCCATAGTGGCTTCCTAACACTATGATGGAAAAGGATGGAAAAGACACCAACAGAAAAAAGAAAAAAAAATCATTTACATTTTCAACATGTTCCATAGTGGCTTCATAACACTAGCCATGTTTGGATATCATAAGAAAATTACTTGAAGTGCTTCACAACAGTAGCCATGATTGGACATCATGGAAATACTTTTTGAAGTGCTTTACCAATACCTAAAGAGCCGCTTTAATATATCCCATTTGTTCCTCCTCTCCAGTCATGGCTGCAGGTTTGCAGCCATGACCAGACACGAAGAACAATTTTACAGGATGGAAAAGACACCAACAGGAAAAAGAGAGAAAAAAAAAATCATTTACATTTTCAACATGTTCCATAGTGGCTTCATAACACTAGCCATGTTTGGATATCATAAGAAAGTTACTTGAAGTGCTTCACAACAGCAGCCATGATTGGATATCATAAGAAAATTACTTGAAGTGCTTCACAACAGCAGCCATGATTAGATATCATGGAAATACTTTTTGAAGTGCTTTACCAATACCTAAATAGCCGCTTTAATATATCCCATTTGTTCCTCCTGTCCAGTCATGGCTGCAAGTTTGCAGCCATGACCAGACAGGAAGAACTATTTTAAAGGATTGAAAAGACACCAACAGGAAAAAGAACAAAAAATAATTCACATTTTCAATATGTTCCATAGTGGCTTCATAACACTAGCCATGTTTGGATATCATAAGAAAATTACTTGAAGTGCTTCACAACAGCAGCCCTGATTGGATATCATGGAAATACTTTTTGAAGTGCTTTACCAATACCTAAAGAGCCGCTTTAATATATCCCATTTGTTCTTCCTGTCCAGTCATGGCTGCAAGTTTGCAGTCATGACCAGACAGGAAGAACAATTTTAAAGGATGGAAAAGACACCAACAGGAAAAAGAAAAAAAAAATCATTTACATTTTCAACATCTTCCATAGTGGCTTCATAACACTAGCCATGTTTGGATATCATAAGAAAATTACTTGAAGTGCTTCACAACAGCAGCCATGATTGGATATCATTGGAATACTTTTTGAAGTGCTTTACCAATACCAAAAGAGCCGCTTTAATATATCCCATTTGTTCCTCCTGTCCAGTCATGGCTGCAAGTTTGCAGCCATGACCAGACAGGAAGAACAATTTTAAAGGATGGAAAAGACACCAACAGAAAAAAAAACAAAAAATCATTTACATTTTCAACATGTTCCATAGTGGCTTCATAACACTAGCCATGTTTGGATATCATAAGAGAATTACTTGAAGTGCTTCACAACAGCAGGCATAATTGGATATTATGGAAATACTTTTTGAAGTGATTTACCAATACCTAAAGAGCCGCTTTAATATATCCCATTTGATCCTCCTGTCCAGTCATGGCTGCAAGTTTGCAGCCATGACCAGACAGGAGGAACAATTTTAAAGGATGGAAAAGACACCAACAGGGAAAAAAAAAAAAAATCATTTACATTTTCAACATGTTCCATAGTGGCTTCATAACTCTAGCCATGTTTGGATATCATAAGCAAATTACTTGAAGTGCTTCACAAGAGCAGCCATGATTGGATATCATGGAAATACTTTTTGAAGTGCTTTACCAATACCTAAAGGGCCATTTTAATATATCCCATTTGTTCCTCCTGTCCAGTCATGGCTGCAGGTTTGCAGCCATGACCAGACAGGAAGAACAATTTTAAAGGATGGAAAAGACACCAACAGGAAAAAGAGAGAAAAAAAAAAAAAAATCATTTACATTTTCAACATGTTCCAATCCCATTTGTTCCTCCTGTCCAGTCATGGCTGCAAGTTTGCAGCCATGACCAGACAGGAAGAACAATTTTAAAGGATGGAAAAGACACCAAGAGGAAAAAGGATGGAAAAGACACCAACAGGAAAAAGAGAACAATTTTAAAGGATGGAAAAGATACCAACAGCAACAGGAATAAAGAAAAAAAAAAAAAAAAAAAATCATTTACATTTTCAACATGTTCCATAGTGGCTTCATAACACTAGCCATGTTTGGATATCATAAGAAAATTACTTGAAGTGCTTCACAAGAGCAGCCATGATTGGATATCATGGAAATACTTTTTGAAGTGCTTTACCAATACCTAAAGGGTCATTTTAATATATCCCATTTGTTCCTCCTGTCCAGTCATGGCTGCAGGTTTGCAGCCATGACCAGACAGGAAGAACAATTTTAAAGGATGGAAAAGACACCAACAGGAAAAAGAGAGAGAAAAAAAAAATCATTTACATTTTCAACATGTTCCAGTCCCATTTGTTCCTCCTGTCCAGTCATGGCTGCAAGTTTGCAGCCATGACCAGACAGGAAGAATAATTTTAAAGGATGGAAAGGACACCAACAGGAAAAAGGATGGAAAAGACACCAACAGGAAAAAGAGAACAATTTTAAAGGATGGAAAAGATACCAACAGGAAAAAGAGAGAAAAAAAAAAAAAAATCATTTACATTTTCAACATGTTCCATAGTGGTTTCATAACACTAGCCATGTTTGGATATCATAAGAAAATTACTTGAAGTGCTTCACAACAACAGCCATGATTGGATATCAGGGAATACTTTTTAAAATGCTTTACCAGTACCTAAAGAGCCGCTTTAATATATCCCATTTGTTCTTCCTGTTCAGTCATGGCTGCAAGTTTGCAGCCATGACCAGACAGGAAGAACAATTTTAAAGGATGGAAAAGACACCAACAGGAAAAAGAACAAAAAAGCATTTACATTTTCAACATGTTCCATAGTGACTTCATAACACTAGCCATGTTTGGATATCATAAGAAAATTACTTGAAGTGCTTCACAACAGCAGCCAAATACTTTGAATGGGCTGTTTCCTATTATATGCTAGGCTGTAGTGCTTTTGAGGTACTTTATAAATATATTGGAATGGGCTATATCCTGTTATATGCTGGGCTGTAATACTTTTGAAGTACTTTATAAATATTTTGGAACCCCATTTAATATGTCCAAATTATTTTGCCGTTTACATTTTCAACATGTTCCATAGTGGCTTCATAACAGTAGCCACGTTTGGATATCATAAGAAAATTTGTTGAAGTACTTTACAACAGCAGCCATGATTGGATATCATGTAAATACTTTTTGAAGTGCTTTACCAATATTTGAAGCTCCGCTTTAATATATCCAATTTGTTCCTCCTGTCCAGTCATGGCTGCAAGTTTGCAGTCATGGCCAGACAGGAAGAACAATTTTAAAGGATAGAAAACGACAGAAAAAGCAACAAAAAACAAACGTGGGTTGTTTTCGTAACAGCAGTCATGATCGGATATAAATACTTTTTGAAGTGCCCTGCCAATATTTAAAGATCCGCTTTAATATATCCCATTTGCTCCTCCTGTCCGGTCATGGCTGCAAGTTTGCAGCCGTGACCAGACAGGAAGAACAATTTTAAAGGATAGAAAAAAAAAAACAATAACAGGGAAAAAATATAAAGAAACAAACGTGGGTGGTTTTCGTAACAGCAGCCATAATTTCGTAACAGCAGCCATGATCGGATAGGGATGTGTGTTGGGATAAAATTCGAGAAATCAAAATACCTTGAATGGGCTATATCCTGTTATATGCTAGGCTGTGTGTCATCTTTTGGGGAATATTTTCATGGCTTAATGTTCATAGCTAATTCCATGATTGTTGGAAATTCGTTCTGACTTGGTATCACAATATAATATTTTTACAATATATTCGGTCTTGAAGTTTACTGCAGTATAGATCGATTTTTTTTGAGTGTTGAGAAATCCATAATTTTGAAAAATCGCTCTCACTTGGGATCAAAATAAAACAAAATAGTTTTAGAATATACTCCGTTTGTGAAGTCCACTGTATTTCCCGAATGAAAGTTACGCAAAAAATCCGGCACGTAACACAATAATTTCCAGTTTTTGAATTTTTCATAACATCTCCTCATAGCTGTGTCGCACCAGCCATGATTTATATTCTGAACGTCGTTTTAAATACTGTGGAATTTTGAGTTCACTCTCCAGTAAAACATAACAATCTGATCATAAGTTAGAATTTACATCAGTTCCCATCGTGGCTGCATTACAGCCATTTACCCAAACGGTCCCACCTGGATTAAATCGATACCATTGCTGGTGATGCGGTATGAAGATGATAGTTAGAAAAATGTACCGTCGCCGAGTTGTGATGAGTGATCTGGAGAATGTCCTTGGATAATTTTATTAAGCTCTTCTTCTGTTCTGAACCGCTGAATACGTCCATTCAGGAGCTTTAAATAAAGTTTGCCGTCAGTTGACCATGAATTGGAAACATTTGTTGACGAGAAGGCCTTTTTTAATAAGTCACTATTCATCCTGGTTAAATCCTCAGTTATTGAGATTCCAGATCCTTTCAATTTTTTTCGCTCTTTGATAACTTCAATTTTATGGGATCGGCTTGTAAACTTTACTAAAATCGGTGCCTTGTTGGGAAATCGCACAGATTTCAGTCTGTGTGCGACAGAAATGTGTGTCATTTCGAAGTTGAGACTTAGTCTACTATTCACTAGGTTCAACACTTTCTTTGATGTCTCGTTCGTCGTTTCGTTCCCATCTACCGATAAGCCAAAAATTCGAACGCTATCTTTCTTTGAATACTGTTCAAGATCATTGAGACGGTAGCGGGTGTCTGCCTTCTCTTGCAGATTTTCATCAATCTTGGAGGATAGTTTTTTATTTTCTTTGAGTAAAATATCATTATGTTTTTCCAAATCGAACACACGGTTTTCAATTAAGTCTATCTTTCGATTCAGCGAATCCAAGATGTTGTTTTTCAGATCTAAAAGTTCTTTATTAAATTCTGGTTTCGTAATCTGGTTCTTCATAGTCGAGAGAAATTCAGATCGGGTGATCAAATTTTCTAGACGGCTGGAGATAATACTCAGTTTTTTATTCACGTTTGCGAGAATAGTAGAATCAGTATCATTATCCAATGAACCTGCCTCACAAACTGACACATCTTTGGAAGTATTTTCATTTTCTTCATTTTCAAACATTGTTTTAAAATCCTTTAAAGTAGTCTGTCTCTTACTCGACGGAGTTGTAAGATCTTCACTACCTGTTGAACTTCTTGGACGAACTTTACCTTTTCTATTACGTCCCATCTGAAGGAGCAGAGAGCTATTGATCGACACAGGTTGAACTTTGTTTGACACAGTTGTGTTACGAGTGTAACGAATGTGACACAGGACAGCACAATGGTGACGATAGTAACACACAATGGTGAGACGGACTCACCACTCTTGAGTTAAGGTAGAATATTAACGGTCATCCATGACTGCTCGTTTACACTCGAAAAGGAGAAGCAGCTTAAATTCCCTTCATAAAATTGTGAATTAAATCCAAAACGAACACTTTGGATTCTACCACAATTTAAGCCTGTCAGTATATGTACGCACAGCAGTGCTCTGCATGGTCCCTAAGCTTAGAGAAAACATAAAAAACCCTCACACAGCATTTTTAAATCGAGAGCTCAGTTGAAGCGTCCTATCATCATGATGTCACCTATTGAATCAATAATCTTTATTGGAGTATGAACGTGCGGGAATGGGTACAAATTGTATGAATCCCTTCGGGATTCAGAAATAATTTGTACCCATTCCCACACGTTCATACTCCAATAAAGATTCTAAAAATTGCATTCAATTCTTAAATAACTTCATCTTTAATATGTATCAACAGTTAGTTTGAAATTATTTCACTCTATGCTATTCATAGTTTGCGAGAAGGGCCAATTGATAAACGATGCAGAAATTAACTCCTCTACGGCATTTTCATAGTCAAAAGGAGTGCGAGATTTATGATCATTTAAAAATCCCCAAATCGGCTTTTTCATTTTCAAATATTCTTTTGTTTTGATTTCATAAGATTTCACTACAGAAAAACACTTACATCATGTTTCGTAGTCTGGGAACTGATGTACTGAAGTGTGTCACACCCGCTTCATCCCCTCATATAGTTACATCCACCGTGATACAGTCGAAAACACCGGGCAAAGGGGGAGATCCCCGATAGACATATTTCCCGATGCAAATGCAACATTTCACATAACCGTTTAGTGGTACAACATAGAAATTGTTGGATCTTATGCACAAGTCACACATTAATGGAAACGGCAAACGTATGAGTAACGAAAAGAAATTTTTATCCGGTGGGAAATTTGAAATTGTCCGGTGAAGAAGCGATTTTTGAACGGCCAAGAACAGGACATGCTCAGTATATGCACAGTATATGGACAGAATATGGAATGGATAAACCAGACGACCAACGTATAAGGATCACAAATTGCCAACGGAGAGCAACGAATGGGGAACGAACAACACCGACAAACGAATAACCAACAGCTGACCACCGCAATCAAGAAGATGTAACGGACAGAACGATTCTTGTCCTTCCTCCGATGTTCCTGCATCAACTGGTCATACAGACCAAACTGACGCCGCCTCTGAGGGCCTAGCCATGCCCTTGACCACCATCTCCTTCTCCTGATGCCACTCCTCCTCCTGTTGCGAATATAATCGTGAGTGTTCAGCTGTGCATTCTGGATATTGAACTGAGCCTGCAGTAGTGTCAACTGGCATTGAGCCCAGATACGGACACGGCAATCCATCACTTGAAGAACTGAGGTCCTCACCCTAGGGCAGCTGAAGATGTATTGACAGGATGACCAGAGGACCTCATGTTTATATGCCCTTGGCAGACTGCTGCTCCATCTGTTCTTTTGCTGTGTATAGCCGTTACATGTGCGCTAGTTTTCCGCCCGATGTGCGGTACATTTCCTGTGCATAATTGGATCTTTTGCATTTTGTTTGGTTGCTCCGGTTTTCGTTATTGTCCGTCAATCATCGTGTAATTGCACGGTAGGCATCCTGTGGCTGTCCTGTTTGTATTCGTGTATTGTCTGTTTCATCTGTTCCGTGTTCGGAACTTGTTCGGAATCAACCATAGCCACCGGAGAACCGCGTGACAGCCAAAGGACACCTCAGGATACGATTACGAACATGTACAGTATGTGTAGAGGACAACGTAAAGAAATACCGTACGCAAGTTTTCGCTGATGCTTGCCGAAAATTTTGAAAATGCTCCAAAATATTTCGGAGCCTCTCCGGACACAAACTGACAAGAAACGTAGTCCGACGAACATAACGAACATGGAACGAACATTAAAAGGATAGAAAACGAACTTCAACGAACATCACCGGAGAGCAAAAATTATTTTACGTTTCTCACACGTTTGCCGTTTCCATTAATGTGTGACTGGTGCATTAACTAGTCTTTTCTTTTTCTTTTTTTTTTCTTTCGGAACACTATCTTACCTTTCATTCTTCATATTAATTAGAAAGGTCAAAGTACAAACAGTTTTCATATTGTATCAAACTGTTTATTTTCTTGTCAGAGAGCAGAACTGTTGAAGGCAACAGATATCCTGTTATTCACGCCTTGGAAATGTAGACATTTAACATTTGTAGATCAATGCATATAGTTGTTGTTTTGATGATCAAGCCACCTATACCAATGGTTGGCTTTGATGGGCGGTGTAACTTTCTGACAATCAGTGGCCTTAATCTAGAAGAACAGAGAATGACATCATCGAAGAGAAAGACGTGAGCTCATCCATATTCAATGTTCGATATTCGTTCGATTCGAAATTTTTGGTTGCATGTTCGATTGAATATTCGATTTGAGCAGGTGGCGCCAGGTTTCCCCGACGTGGGGGCTTGTTGTGAAGTTATCCCATAGGAGTTAATCAAGCTCAAGAGAAGAGCAACAAATTGTTTGTTTTAGGGGGGCATGGCAATTTAATAAAAGATGTAATGGACGATTTTTAATTGACAAATGAGACTCTGTTTTATGAACAGTTATAAGGAAAGTCGAAATTACATGGAATTGTAGTAGCTGACGATCAGAGTACAGAAGTACTTTGAGTTCCCTCAGGAGGGTGAAGTGTTGACAATACCACTGTAGACGAATATTGCCAACTAATGATAAAATTGCAAGATGTGTTGATGGAAAGTATAATGACATTTTGCAGTGATTTCTGGGATGCTATTGTTCGATTTGTCACCAAATCATAACATACAACTGGTGGAACATCACCAGATACCAGGTGATGCTGCGTCGCAAAGTTGTGAATTCCACCAGGACATTCTGACGGTTATCAGGCCCCTGGCAGAATACTATTTTGTTGTGGAAATTCCATGGAGTGCATGCAGACTTACCGACAGGCTGCATGGCAGTACAAGAGTCTAAGAATGGCAACTGCTATGTCAGGGGACCTTCCCTAAATTTTCTGCTGAGTGGTAGTACCTTGATTAGGTATTGCATCAGAAAACTGGTGAAAATAAGCACCGTTCTCTGTGTCTTGAGCCATGTTGTCTCCTGGCTCATCGCGCGCAATATACCTTCGTACAAGACTATTGATGGTTGCCGCCACTGCTGTGTAAAAATAAGGTATGAACTTTTGTAATTTTATAAGCGGTTTAAAGCCAGATGTAACAACGGTATAGTCATAGTATTATAGAATTAGATGTCAGATAACTTCAATCAAGAGTTCGCTGAGTTATTTCAATTCATGCACGACAAGATTCGTGAAGTTACTGGAAGCTGAAAACTGTCTGGAACCTGTGTCCAATTTCGTCTCTTGGGGAAAACTAAAAATCCACAAGCTGGTGGGACCTCGCGGTTCTATTAGTTAACACAACGACTAGTCTTAAGATACGATCGTAGATCGTTAGAGACATTAACCCTAATTCCGCTACAGGGCTATGATACCCGACAAGGGGATGGGGCAGAGAGTCCCCGTACCCACAGGCCGATCATGGTCCGGCCCGCTGGGACAAAGTTTTTTTAACAAGGAAAAAGTCACAATATTCGTGACACTGGAGGCTCTGGGAGAGTCAAAACGACGATATGCAACAAAAAAAAAAAGAAAAAAAAGAAGAATCAAAAACGGGTGTCATGGTGTTTCGATACCTCAGTCCCACAAGCTTTATATTTATTAAGAACGTTGTAACTCACAACAGATACTGGATGTGTCGACCAGTGATTGTGTAGACATTTCTGGTACGGAAAAAAGTAGAACTCTCGCAATGTAATTAACTCCTAATTGCCTAAGGCGCATTACAGATATTACCCATCGAGTTATTCCTATACTGAACATTTTTGGGGGGTCTTTGGGAGTATTATCGCTATCTTCATGGTGCTTGCATAATTCTATCTCCCCGACGAACTCGGCCGAGTTCGACGCCGCGGAGTGGGTGGGAATAGGGAATGCCACAACCCCAGCCATGGGAACTGTGACCCACATGACAACCTCCCCACCACCGCCCCATATAACACTCAATCTTGGATACGAGTGGAAATCTATACAATCGGGATCTTGGTCTTATCAACGTGAATTGACATGGAAATTGTATTCTACTGTAGAGCAGTGATCCAAAACTGCTGGACACTACAACTAAAATACCATACGGAATTGATATTGGTATCATTCAACATGGAATAACATATCGATACCGAGGTGAATGAGGGACACTGTGCTTGAAATTTTAATTCTGCCCTCTGGTGCGTTGTCGAGGGGGACTTTAGTGGGTGTGTGATGTGGGTGTGTGATACCCCATCAAACTATTCAGCGGGCACATTTCCATCTTGATTTGAGCCTTAGATATCGATTCGCTGCTTAATTTCGATAAACGATTTGATCGTTAGCCATGTGCCACAATCACATACAGTCGGGCATACAAGTGAAGGTCTGGACGACTGAATTCAGGCTGCTGCTAGACTTGCGTGGTAAATTTGGAGCTCCGATACAGTACGTACTATCTTAATATGAAGTTGCGTCATGACCACAACATGTATATTTCAATTTTCCACCAATACATTTGAAAGACGTCTTGAGTTTTTGAACTACAATGTAGAGTGATTAGTATTACGTCTACGTCATCACGATATGCCTTCAACTAAGTCACGCCTTGAACAATTTGATCACATGGGTCTTGAGCCATTACAGTCGGCGTAAACTAGGTTTACAACCCGAAAGGGTAATGTTTGCGTGCAACTAACTGCCTAAGTGTTTGCAGCAGCCATGCACACACACTAACAAGAGAACATACCTGCTTTGAAACAGAAGTCGCCTGGGGAGTCTTTAATGCAGTACAAGCCTTCATTCACGTGTGGAAGTAGGTTATCGTCTGACGTCCTCAAAAACGCTGAAACACAGAAATATAAGTACTTAACGATTTTAATACTATTTGCACACCGTCATATATATAATAATCTGGTATCTGCAGTGGATTTGGTACATACTAACACAGCCGCAGTGACCGACGCAAGCTTTACAATCCTCAAAATTGGGGAATACTAGAGTTGCCGAGTGTCCTTCTAATAATTGCTTTCATACACATGAAGGTGTCTCGTTTTATCTTTCGGCGCTGGCTCTTGTGCCATGTCGATTAACTTATTCACACGCGTGTGTCGTTCTGTGTTTTTATTGTATGCGTTGGCATGTTTTAATTCAATTCAAACACGTACTGGTTGCAATTAAAACACACAGGCGCTGGTTGAGATCTTTCTAAACTTATCGCGTTATGCGCGTCACCTCCCGACAGATATTTAGAGGTTATTACTTAATTATTTTCATACCGGTCGAGATACCAGCATGAGACTGAAGGTCAAAGGCCAATATGAAATTACCGAGAGAAAAAACCAATTACAAAAAATCGCAGACCTGTTTCAGCTTTCTCTCAGTGTTATTGTTTCTCATTCTTCTGAAAAAATCCGAAGTCTATTTTTTTCTAGTTATCTACCTGAACGTCTCAGCTTCCCTACGGGAGGAACGACGACGTCCGGATGGCCAAACGATCTCTTCTCCTACTTCGATCAAGCTCACGAATCTGAATTTACTTTTTGATGAATTTTATGTGCATCTCTCTTGTTTCCTTTTATTCATCCACCCCATTATTACTCATTGTCACCATTCATTCCTCATCGTCCAAAACCCTTCTACAAAGCACTCTATGCTGGAATATTATGAAACAGCATTATCGCTTTTTAACGTGGTCATAAAAATGAAAATATCTCTTTTTTAAAAAATGGACCAACTCATGACTGTGTAATTAACATTCCTTTGTTTTCTAGTGCAATCATTAAAAACAAAGTTCAGATTACGAGAGGTGAGAAACTTCTGTCGTCATCCAATTTAATATTTATTTATTTATTGGTTTGTAAGGTCATATATTTCTGCACAATGGCTAATCCAATTTAATACAGGTACACATCTAATATTTTGGTTGGTTGTGGTGATGCTGTGTATATATATTTAGGTGTAGGCGGTGGGTGCGTGGTAAGGAATGATCAAAGGGATTATTTATTCAGAATGACGTTTTAGAATATTAAAATTATCTTCCAGTGAATATAATGTAAAGGGGGAATTATTTTATATTTAACTTAAAATGTCTGAATTTAAAAAAAAACAAAACAAATCAACACAGTTCCAATTGTTTGAAGGACAAATAACATTGTCTTTTGAGTGATATAGAAATCAGATGGTACCGCAAAACTAAATATTTGAATTAGAGTTACCTGCCTTGAAATGTTACACTCGGAAATGATGCGATCTCTAAAAATAAACAGCCTTGGGAAAATAATTGTTTCAATAAACGTTTGAAACATTCTGTAGACATCTTGCATTATCGTTGAATATTCCTGATTAAAAAGAGAGGGTGATTTGATGACTTTTGAGCCTAAAAAATACAATTTACTTTTTGTGTGTTTTTGTAGGGAATTCCCTGAAACGTATGTGCACGTGACCGGTACTTCCCTTCGTGTCATTTTTTCTCTCTTATTTGTTGCACGGCCCCCAGTTTTCGGGTCAGAAAAAGTTGTCTGACGGGCTATACTTGACAAAGATATTTGAATGCCAAAATTGAAGTAATGCGATCATATTTTTTCTCTCCTGAACGTTATAATGGTGGCCTATCGGGAAATAATCAGTTCGGTGATACCATATGATGTGGATCTTTTCGGGGTTTTTTTCTGAAATAGTTTGAGGATAAATGGCGTTGTCCTTACAATCGCAGAGTAACTTCACAAATTTCCGAGAGATTTGAAACAACCCGCATCTCCCTGTTGTTTATTTCAGCATACAGTCTCAACAATAACAGTGTCCATTGATTTCTTTGAAGGGTTATTTTAAGCGTACTTAACCCATAGCACACTGGTAGTACAATATAATTTTCTCCAATCACTCTGTTTTTCTCTTGTTTAACTATGATTTTAGCCATTTATATCTTGTTCGACAGAGCTCAGTGTCCTACGATAGGGGACATAGGATATTCTAGCACTCAGGCGACGACATTATGGGGAATATTCGCAACTGAAAACATTGTCATTTTGACATCAGAGTGCAGAGAGTTAACGTGTTGGTGTTGGGGGTGAAACTTCGCACAACCCAATGCACTATTTTACCTGGAAGAGAAGCAACCAGAATTTAGTTTGTTCATAGGTTGCAACCTACCTGTGCTAGCATTTCGCAAATCAGCCATTTCTGCAGCAGATGATCCATACACTTGTGATGCGTCTATATAGTGAGTATTTAAATTTAACTGTTCAGCTGGACCTGTTAATTAAAAAATCAGTCAAGAAATACACCATCAAATTTTCATGGCATAATGAAAAACATGGGAGTAGACCCAACATTTATTAACCTTGCGCAACAGAAAGTCCACATCCACTCAACGTTAGTCGCAAAAAATCACCATTTAAATTGCTTTGTTTCTTAATATTTCAATACACAAAAACTCATCCGACAGTGGAATAGATTGTTGAGTTTCACTATTTAAATGTGAGCTATGTTTTATTTCAGAAACACTCATTTGTTATGGGCAATTCGGGAAAAATATAGGATTTCCAATCACAGTCTGTGTTAGGTGAACAATTTAACCATCTGCATACTATGTTAAAAAAAATCCTGATTTCAACCTACATATTATTTCCATATTTCAACTAGAAATTTAACCAATCCAGTCTTGTTTGACAGAGCTCATTGATTTATGTCAAACATGACTGTACTGATTTAATTCCCAGTTCCATTAACAGACAAAAAACATTACTGATTGAAATTTCGGTATGTTGACATGACCGAATCCCGGATATTTCCCCACGGATATGTCCCTACTTACTGAAGCGGCCACTTCCACTGTCGCGGACATTTACCCACTTTCTAAATATCAAAGCGTTCATTACCCACTCTTAAAAAAATGCAGGCGGACATTTCCCCACCGCAAAATCGTGAAGCCAATCAATCTTAAAGCTAAATGTGACAAGTCGGATGTTATCAGAAACTTCAAACTTCAAACACTGTTTTCACTGCTCACAACGATCCCCCCAAAAACGGGAATGTTTGACTTCTTGGACATTGTTGGCCACTGTATGCGCTTCAAATAAATTGTGTATGTTTAATTGAATGTAGACATATTACTTACAGTTGTTTTGCTATATGTTGTTGCGATCTTGTTATGAATCATCGTTTCATTCCTCATTCAAATAAAGACATATTTTATATGCTGACTAGTTCTATTACCTCTTTTGTGGGTAAATGTCCGCCTTTATTTTTGGAAAACGGGGAAATGTTCGCCTTTACTTTTGGAAAATAGGGAAACGAAACACACTATCGAATGTACGTGCTAGAATTAAAAAATGCACAAAGAACCAACACCATTGAGCCTTGACTGGGGGAACGGTCACAGTATTTACCCAGTGCCAATTGCAAACAAAGAAAACAAAAAAAAAACCTCAAAAAAATCAAAACTCCGAATCAAAAGGTAAGGTTTCTTATTTTTTCAATCCGAAACCTTTGACCCGAATTGGAAAGGGATCATCGAGTTTAATTACTGGTAAGGGAGGTATCTTGCATTTGAAAAAAAATCACCTTTTGTGTGCAATCCATTGACAAATATAGGATTACCAACTACAATGTGTGCGAGGTGAAAAGTTTAAACACAAGACATATAATTACATATTTCAGCCTCGTATACAAGTATTTTTCGGTGAACACTGAAATTTTATCGCTACAATTAAACTCACATAAACTAATGAAAACCACCCGCCAGGTGTCTCATCATTACTTTCAGGAAGGTACGAACTGAGGTGTGATCACACGAAATACTGATAGGCAGGTGCATTAAATGGAGCAAATATTTTAGAACCAACGCGTATAGCTTTAATTCCCCTTTTTGAAAAAAAAAAACTTGCATGTCGAAAACATGACTGTCATGGATGAGTCAATTCTTAATTTAGACAACTGAATATGTTCGACACCCACCCATTCGGCTGCATGAAAGCAACATTACTTGTTTTACTCCAGATGGCCGATTAACCACTTTCTGGTAAAAGAATCGAAACGAAATACCAATTCTTTGGTTCTGTTTCTAGGTCAAACAGAAGAGGTTCGTCATTCGAAAAATACTGTTTTTAGCGATAAGCGATAACATTTTATGGCAGAACTACTGGCATCTGCTTGCCAATTCCTTTGCCATATTTGTAACGAAAATTTGTCACTGTGAAGAAAAGTTTCGATGCATTGTGTATAGCGAATCGGCCGAGGGTTCAGCAATAGTTTAGTCCTAAGCACAGAACCTCGGAGGTAAGTTTTATTGAACCCCACCCTTAAAATGTGACAGGAATTGCCACATTTGATATAGACAGTATATGTATATCAAACCCATTCCGGAAACATGGGGAAAAAAAATGCAGGTACAGAAGCAATGGAAAATAACGAGGCAAAGTCAAATATAATAAAATACGTGTCTTCTGCACATTTGAACATTGCACATTTGCGATAATGTTTTGGTGATATACTATTTCCCATCTTGGTCCTCTCCTTTCGAAACATTCTCAGGCTCCAAAATATCTGGAATGTTGATCTACTACAGGCTGATTCCATGAACTCTACCGCGCTATGGAAACTAAAATGTATTACTTCCGGCTGGTGTGCGGAATTCTTTGTTTTAGAGTGTGCATTGATGTACATTGTGATGCAATAGAAAAGCGCTGTCAAAACAGCGATCCCATTGATCGAACAGCTACCGCTGCGTGCGTAATTATGTGTCAGAACTACACCGAACAAGCTGTCAATGGTAACTTCCTAGCTTTGTGTGATGTGCCGTGTGCATGCCGATGCAGCTGGTCATGTCATACTGTTTTCCATGCTCATTTGTCCTTGAGGAGAACACCCTAGGATCTCTAAACCATCGAAACCCCACTGGGATGGGCCAGAGTAATCTTTATAATACCATAAATACCAACCAATATCATTTAGTCCAAAAGCGACAACTTATCTTCTGATTCACGCTATACTGTGGGGAACCCGCAACGTCGAATTGCTGAATTACCTCTGTTTCCACCCGCTTGGGACTCTAAACTTTAGTTTGTGTTGAATTGTGTGCACATCTCCATTCTTTTTCTCTCTCCATCCACCTAATCCTTACTTATTGTTATTGATTCCTCGTCACCCAACAACAACTTCATTTTGCCTGGTAACACCAATTTGAATAATTGCGGTCTTAAAATGGTGAATGATTTCGCTATAAACAAGCCAATTGGTTGCATTTAGAAACGAATGAAAAGGGATAAATCTGGATTGGTTTATAGTTGTCGAGAAAGGCGTGATACCAATCGAGTCTGAAGCTATATACCCCGAGCTTGGTAATGGACAATTCTGGGGGAAAAATCATCTAATATATAAAATTAAACTCACCAGGTGTACAATCCATTCGAGTTGTCTGTTTTGATCTTACAAAATTCATACAGCTTCTTGTAAAATGTCTGTCCACTCCTGTTATGTGCATGGGGAAACATTCTGGCCTGAAAAAGAATTTAATGTGATTAAACATTGTCCTGTGTCCCGTGAATAATGAATGCCTGAGGTCGTTGCAATAGTATAATACGAATGACCTCAATTATAGAGAAAGGGATCCTCTAAATAAATGTATAGTCAATCTCACTTATGTTATTCTATTGCGAACTCTGGAGGAAACAACTCTCCCATTAGCCTCGCTGGTAAGGTATGGGGCTCATAGAGTCGTTAGATTCGGACACTATACCTGCCCAGATAACACTACAGCAAAACCGCTCACAAGGACAGGAGAGAAAACAACGGAGTAATATGTCATGTGTTTTAATTAAGAATTCAAGAGTACAAGAGATGAAATTATTGCAATAAACCCCAAAAGCGTCTATCGGAAAGTGAGTTGTCGTTCTGTGACTAACTACTTCGAGCAAACTCTCCATCAACCTACACCAATCAGGAGCGAACCCTCCATCAACCCTCCCCAATCGGGGTATTCTTCCCTAGGAAAAAAAAACGTGCATGGCAATCAACAGAGTACGACCGCCTTGAACAGGTCACTTTCTACAGGTAAGCAATATTTTCACGGACGCAATAATATTAGTGCTTCATTAATTTAAATTTTGCTGATGATTTTATTACCTGGTAAACGTATGAGCGGACAACACTGCCTACGCGTGGATTACGACTAGTCCACGGCGACTGTACTGTATGATATGAAGTCAACATCGGTTTGAACATTGCACATCACATAAAGCAACTGCACGACTGTTGACAACTTTGTCGGTGCAATTATGGCATACATTTATGCAGGCAGGGGTAAGCTTTCCATTAACATGATCTCAGTTGTGACAACGCTAGTCAATACCCATACCATTGCAATGTAAACGAACACACGACCAGACACAAAGAATTCCACAATCCAACCGGAAGTAATTCATGTTAGTCTCGACAACATATAAGAGTTCGTGGAATCAGGTGGAGAAAACCCATTTATCAGTAGAGCCTATAATTAGACTTTATCAAGCTTGGTCATCTACCTGTGCAAAGGAAAATAACAATTACTGGTCCATTTTTAGGTCGAGTTCCCCGGAAACGTTGTCACATTAGTCTGGTTCTGGGGGCTTTATAGACTTACCGTCATCAGGGGCCAGGGGGTATTCACTAAATTCTATTCAACCGGATTGTGGGAATGCCCATAGGCCACTTACAGAAAAGTGTCTCAATCGCCACCATCGCCGGTGGGGCGGATGTTGCAATAAATAAACAATACCCAAGAACAAAATAATTTCTCGAAGGTTTTCAGTTTTCTGACGTCACACAATATCGGATCACTTTTTGAAGACTACATTTTGATGTCTGTGAAAAATGAATATTTTGTCGATGTGCAAATTTGTCTCGTCAATACAAAGAGGATACGGAATGAGTGTTTTGGTCACTCAATATTTATGAAATGAGTCTAAGAAATTTCCGTTTGCCGAGCCCCTGGCGAAGCAAAACGGAAAATTCGTTTAAAAGTTTCATAATTCTCGGATTTGATTAAACTATAGACTTGCAGTTATTTTGAGGTTACTTGGATACCCTTGTCTTTTGGTGGCAATAAAAGTAATAAGATGACTTCCTCGTGCAATGCGGTTTGTTAAAGGCCCGCCATAAATGGTTAACAGTCCTCTGTCTTATTAGAGGCCATCGACCTCGACTCGGGCCGCTTATAAGCCTCGGGCTGTTAATAATTTATGTTGTGTCGCTGATGAACCGGAATGCTCTTGAATGTCATGTTACTGTTATGTTGAGTAGCAATAACATATTTAGTTATTATTGATAATAAAAATACAGGTGCCGAGATTGGAAAATTGATTTATTATTACTCGTGTTCATGCTAGGTAAACACCATGATGTGTGATGAAGTCACACCTGTTAGACTACGGCTGCGCTCACAGAGTAACAGCTATCGGGTTAGCAAACGTCGTCGATGGGATGAGTTACGTCGTTGGTTGACTTGTCACCATCCTAGGGTATTGGGGGTCGGGGGTGAAGGTTGATTTTTACTTTTTTCTCAAACCTTCCACTTCCAGAAATTCATCTGTTTGGAGACCAGTGGGGATGGTATCCTGAATTGAATATTGCAACCTACAGTACAATCTCCGTGGACTGGTCCTAATACACGCGTTCGAAGTGATGTCCACTTATGCCTTTACCAGGTAATGGTATTGCGGGGGAAGGGGGGGG
Organism: Pictodentalium vernedei; assembly: GCA_031216915.1. Lineage (NCBI taxonomy): Eukaryota > Metazoa > Mollusca > Scaphopoda > Dentaliida > Dentaliidae > Pictodentalium > Pictodentalium vernedei. The sequence goes on from CM062295.1 coordinate 333,921,515, forward strand.
GGGGGGTCCGCAGGTACACCTGGAAGTCGAGCTTATTCCTTATTCCTCGAAATACAACGTGGACTCTGTTCAGTGATCAAGCATGAAATAAAAGAATAACCTCCTGATGATATTAAAAACACACTAGTTATTGACATATCACATCTGCATTCACTCCATTTTACTTTATTATAATATGTCAAAACTATTCCGTTATACACTATGAGCCCTGAACAATATAAATAAAACGACATGAGTACCTATGGGCCATACAAAAAAATAATTGCATTTTTTTCAAAGTAATGAGGGAGAGCGGATGTTATTTTTATTTTTTTTATTTTTTCCCCTCAGTCGTCACTCACTACTTCCAATGGAGATTGAATACACGTGAGTATCGAAAATGCTTGAGAAACATCTTAAACGCTTTTAGACGGCTACATAGTGCGCCTCCACCAAATCAGGGTTGAAGCCCCGGAATGGAGATGGGACAGTTCATACCAACTTAGATGCTATGCTGTTCGCCAGCAGCTTTACAATAAAAGGGAGAATTTCACAACTTGGTGGGAATGAAATTCAATTCAAAGAAGTGCTATGTGGTTAGCATACGAAGGTAGTAGTACAGTAACTTTTACACACTGGATAATGAGACACTGGGACGGGTGGAAAACAACCCTTACATTGGCTTGGGAATTTCAAATGGCCTAAAATGAACAGCCAACATCAACAAGATCTCAACGGAAGCTAAATTCACATTCGTAAGATTCAAACAACAGAATGGTAAAATGCTGGTTATTTGGATGTAAAAATACAGATACAAACACAGATACAAAACTCACGGATTTAGAAGTCACTTGGGCCGAACTTGTATTGCGACGAACTCACCTGATACCTGCCATAATAGCTGATTATTGAGTGAAACGAAGTCTAAGGTTTTCGACCGTTTTCGGCTGCCTCTAACTGGTTTGATGGGAAAACTCGTGAGACGTTCGTCAGCTATTATATGTCCACAGGTACCAACTTCAAAATGTCAATAAAAACATCGAACGCGGGTCATTCTTTCCAATGCGGCGATGTCTGAAAATCAACTGTATTTGTTTAGCCCTAAATAATCAAATTATTGTGGCTAAACTTTTTAGCGAAAAAACGGTAAAGTAAGCGATTCTTTGTTGATCGTTCTGCAAGCACAGCAACAATTAATAAGCGAAATATAAATAATTGAAATGAACTTACCATTTCGAAAAGACTTAGGTTCTGAAATTTAAATGATCAAACAAGCAAAAACATCTTCCATAACAGGTACTCTTGTCAACATTGAACTTCAAACTGAGATTCCCCAAACAATAGAGTTTCCTGCCAGAACTGCAGAAAGCCAATAACCGACAAACAGTGATCACTACGCGAATAATCCTTCAACAAACTAAACCAAGACGCATAAAGCCGATGCGGACAAGAAAGGTGCTCCTACAATGAATAATCGTTAGTATATCTGGCCTGTAAAATGAAAAAAAGTTGAATACATTATAAAAATGCAATTTGCTCTCCACCACAAGAAAAGTCATCATCAGCACAATTTTAATTAATGAATGCTTCATTAATTAAATGTTTGATGATTATTCCTATGCTTAATGTTTGAAATATAATATTACTGCGGCCTTGGAAATACTGCCCACCCGTGGAAAGTAACCAGTACACGGCGGCCGCACTGTAACGCATTTGTGTCTCAGAACTTAACATGTAATCTACCAAACAATTATAGTCAAACTCACAACCATGCCATTCAAAAAAGTTGGAGATAGTGGAAAAATATAACACGAAAATACTTTGTAAAGGCCCTAAATTCAAAATACTCTCACTGTTTTTTTCCATATCTTATTCGACACAACAGCAGCAGCAACGAATTTATCAATACATGATAAAACCAATCCCGAACTGTTCTTAATTGGTTTGAGGTAATGCAGTCATTTGATCTGTCTCATGCAAATATAATAACACGACTTACTTGGCATTCAAGGCTGTTTGAGTCTCTGAACGTCCTGCAGGCAAATCATCAACACAACAGATTGGTTCTGATCCGTCAGGCTCTACAATGGACAATCAAAGCTGTTAATATGCTGGATGCGATACAAGCAGTTCGACTCAGTTCTAGTTTCGACACCGTGCGATGTCTGGGATGTGAAGCTTGTTCCGAAAACAAGCGTGAATATTGACTATAATCTGCCTCATCTGCAAACTGAATATACGGCTAAAAGATATAAAATTGACGCAACTAATCGTTGTGTCAAAACTATATTCAATGACTATATTTTAGTCATCGTCTCCACTGTGTTCGCTTCAATTGTCTCTTGCTGTTTTTCATTGCAAATAATTTTTTTGTGTAATTTGTAACGCATCCCGTGTGTATCAGCTTTATCAATATTTACTTTTTCTTCTTCAGATACAAAATATTTGAAATAATAAACCTAAAACGCAACGAGCAAAATCTTCGATGCAACAAGCTTCAACTACATAACGCAGCACAAAATGGTTAGAATAACAAACAAACGGTTCCGAATATCGCACTTGGTTGATACCGTGCTTGCTTATCATGTTAATAATGGTACCCTAGAGAGTGATATCATGCACGTGAGGCCACTTGATGTGCTGAAAACTGGTAGATTACCAGATGGTGTTTGAATTGAGCTCAGTGTTGGCAACTTTCCACATCTTTTAAAATCATAATGATTAATTTTAGTCGTTATTTTTAATTAGATAGAAAATACAAATTCAGCAAATGCAATTATAAACGTTTTATAGTACTGGTTCCAAGGGCCAATACTATAAAACTTTTACAATTGTGTTCCCTAGAATTGTATTTTCTAGTTATGACTATTAATGGGTTGAAATGAACCATTAGCTTTTTGAAAGATATGGCAATTTGCCAACTGGCAAATTGTCATATCCTTCAAAATGCTAATGGTTCATTTCAACCCACTAATAGTCATAACTAGAAAATAAACTGACAAATTGCCATATCTTTTAAAATGCTAATGATTCATTTCGGGCAGTTTTCTTAATAAGTAGAAAATACAATTCCAGAAAATCCAGTTGTAAAAGTTTTATAGTATTGGCCCCAGGTCACATTATATTGATTGTGTGTTTGCTGTGTAGTGCGTTACTAATAATCTGCTTCATCGTGGATTATTTTGACTCTGGCTTGACCGCTGCATGTCACGAGGACGTTCAGATTCAGATTCAGATTTTTTGTTCACGGGACACATACATGTAAAATGGTTACAAATAAACACATTGCACAAATGTAATAAATGGTACTCCGTGGAAAGTGGCATAGCCAGATTGGCTGTCTACCTGCCAACCCCTGGAAGATGGGGTGATTACAAACAGACTGTGACCAAACGAATTAACTTAGAATCTATTATGTAACACGTGGCGGAGAAATGAGAATTAACCATTTCAGTTCCGGGGGAGGAGATACGTTTTACTCAGTTGCACGTGAGTTACGATATCAAGAGAAAAACGGTCGTAGTACACAACGGTCCATTGAAGCAAGGTGCAGGCGCCCCTTCTCTTCTTTCTTTCAGCTCAGATAGAAAATGAAACGTGATTTATCACGACAAGGAAGACACAATTCTCTCTCAAGCTCTGACAGTATATGCCACTGGCATAATGCGGTTTTCTGCAATGAATATGTGACCAGCGTGACAAAAACTTCACGCACTATGGAGATATTTGAATATCGTTTTTTTAATTGATACTTTATTCCGCTTTTTAGAAATGTTTTCATTGTTTTTATGCGCCACCGGAAAAGCCGACATGTTTTTTTTCAAAATCATGCGTTCGCTTTGTATAGGCGAAAAACTACAAAATTTACCGCCACATTTTTACCTTTTTTTCACCGTCGACGACTTAAAAAATAGGGTTTGCACGCGAAAAGTATCCCGCTCACTGAAAAAAATGAACTATATTGAAGAATCTATTGAGATCGACCAGTTGCTAACAAAAGACACCTCTCTCCAGAAAAATATCGATTACACGATGGATAAAAATATATATTAGATTGACATAACAATCAATTAGAGTTATAACTTGCTGTACGTGATATCTTTTCCCTAATCTGTAGGGTTAAAATCTCTAATAAAATTCCAAAATGCTATAAAACGATTACACTGAAATCAAATGCCGCCTTCGTCGAAGTTGAGCTTGATGAAAAAGTGACAGCGACTACAGGATTAAAACAATAAGGACGCCAACGCCCTATAGCTCACCATCATTCCTCTTTGATAGTAATTTTGGCAAACACAAGAACTGTATCAAACGGGCTCATAACATGCGACAAAGCTGACCTAAACACAACCTCTTAAAAATAACACTGAAAAATAATAATTTTAACAGCAGAAGGTTTAATGGGCACATTATTAAATAAGAAGTATTACTTTGAACCAACCAATCTTCATTGGCAGATGCTCCAGTGTACTATGTTTGATTTAAATTTTCCAAAAGCTGTGAGTTATCAGATACCTGATAGTACACTACATAGAGAAATGGAAGAAACCTCTGTTTTAAAAAAAAATATGTGGTGATGAAAACTGCCTTTTCCGTGCACTATCATTTGTAATTACCGGTGAAGAAAATCAACATGGCACAATTAGATTATTAATTGTTGATCATATGAGGAACCACGGAAATGATGTTTGACAAATGGTCTTGCCAGACCTCAACAAAAACTTTAGCACACTGAAAATGTCGAGGTGTGAGCTAAACAGAGACTCAGCATCAAAAATGTAGAAATAAATTTGAAAAATATTGACTGAATGAGGGTTAAATTATGGTAGAATGATGGTGAGGATCAGGTATGATTTATAAAAAGGCCATGTGAAGAGAAGGAACATAGACACTGACATAAACACTAAGTTAAACATGATATTCTGAGCTAAACAGAAAACTAAACGTAAGTAAAAAATAAATAAAAAAGTTAAGAGAACGGATGAAAACACATAAGGTGAGGATTAAATAGTGGTAGAATGACAATAAGCACCATATAGAAGCAAAATAAAGGCCATAGGATGAAAAGGGTGTCGGCAGCTGCCCTGAATAGAAACGTTAATACACTGAAAATGTCCAAGTGTGAGCTAAACGGAAAACTCAACGTTCAAAATTTGAAAAGAAATTTGAGTTGAAATTCAGTGAACAAGGGCGAAACCATGGTGCAATGATAATGAAGAACATATATGAGGAATATATGCACCATGGGAAGAGAAAGAACACAGCGGGTGAGCTAAACACTAGTTAAAGTTAAACATGAAATTCTGAGCTAAACAGAAAAGTAAACGTAACTAACAAATGTTAATAAAACGATTTAAAATGCACTGGGTGAGAACAAAATAATGGTAGAATGATAATAAGCACCATATGGAAGCAATATAAAGGCCATGGGACGAAAAGGGTGTCGGCAGCTGACCTAAACAAAAACTTTAACCCACTAAAACTGTCTAATCGTGAGGTAAACAAGAAACTTAACATTAATAAAAATGGGATGAAAATTTTAAAGTAATTCACTGGACAAGGGTTAAATGATGCTAGAATGATAATGAGGAACATGTATGATGGAATATAAGCACCATGGGAAGAGAAGGAAAACAGCGGCTGACCTAAACACAAACTTAAACATGAAATTCTGAGGTAAACAGAAAGGTAAACGTAACTAAAATGGTAAGAAAAAGGTTTAAAACACTCTGGACGAGGATTAAATAATGGTAGAATGATAATAAACACAATATAGAAACAATATAAAGGCCATGGGATGAAAACGGTGTCGAAAACTGACCTAAACAGAAACTGTAACACACTGAAAATGTGTAAGTGTGAGGTAAAAAGAAGAGTTAACATTCGAAATTTGGTGAAAAATTTAAAGAAATTCACTGGAGAAGGGTTAAATCATGGACCAATGATACTGAGGAACATGTATGACGAATATAAGTGCCTTGGGAAGAGAAGGAGCACAGCAGCTGACCTAAACACTAAGTTAAAATTGTAATTATGAGCTAAACAGAAAATTAAACGTAACTAAATAATGTTAAGAGAAACGTTTAAAACACACTGGGTGAGGGTTAACTAGTGATAGAATGATAATAAGCTCCATATGGAAGCATTATAAAGGGATGAAAAGGGTGTCAGCAGTCGAGGTAAACAGAAAACTGAAAATGTCGAAGTGTGAGCTAAACAGAAACCTAAACGTTCAAAATTGGAAGAAAAACTTTAAGAAATTCACTGGACAAGGGTTAAACCATGGTAGAATGATAACGAAGAAGATGTATGATAAATATAAGCACATGGGAAGAGAAGGAACAAAGCAGGTGAGCTAAACACTAAGTTAAACATGAAATTCTGAGCTAAACAGAAAACTAAACGCAACTAAAAATGTCAAAACAATGTTTAAATGCAGAGTATGAGGGGTTAAATCATGGTAGAATGACAATAATCATCATATAGCAGCATTATGAAGGCCATGGTATGGAAATAGGGAGAGTAAGTGACCTAAACGGAAACTTTAGCATCATTGGACACGTGCGCTGACGCCGAAGCTGATGCCTACCGATCCGGCCATGCCATAAGCTCACACAACAAAAGTTGGTGAGATAATAATCATTCGTGATTGACGAATTAAAAGCAAATAAAGCACGCGGTGTGTCTCCAGTCGCGGCTATTCGGGCGTTTGAAAAAAGATCACCCACACAGTGCTAAGCAAAGAGTTCTGTTACTGAACTCTTGGGTCGGGGGCGGGGGCTCAGTAGGTAGAGGTAAAAGCTGCAAGCCGAGAGGTCCTCGGTTCGAACCCGAACTGCGGTAATCGCGTTGTGTGCCCTGGGCAAGACACTTACCCCTCATTGCTCGCGTGGGGGCACGGTGGCGCTGTGTACTGAACCGTACTCCACTCCGATGGTGCACATGTCTTTAGCCAATGCTTTCCCTGCTTGTTTGGAGTTAGTATGCTGGGGAGCTGACAGTTGCACTTCGTTGCTCTGTGGTTCTCTTGGGAACTCCGGCTTCCTCCACCCGTAAAACTGTCGTGGTCATTATTAGCCATTGTGTAGAAATATGTGACCTTAAACATCAATAAATGAAACCAAATACTTAACTTATACTAAGGGAATAACTAAGGGCACCAAGGGAATTGAATTTAACTCTTTCACATTACCGCCAAACCCCGCCCCCATCCCAGAGAAAAAAATGACATCCGTGTCATTGTACTGAACTAAATGATCAAAGTATAAACAGAATATACTTCATTATACATCAGATACCGAGTTCGGAAGACCAAAACACCATACACATTTTATTACATTAGAACTGAGGCTATCCTCGCTGACTCACGAAGTGTATGATAGTTTGTATACCAAACCGCATACCTGAAGAATACCAGACTGCATTGAAATATATTTACGATTACAAACTAAGTTCTATAACCTATAATCAATATACCCCGACAGTGAAACTGCACATGTACAAAGTACAAAAATATCTTTTGGAGACATTATGCAATAATTTCTCTAAAGTACCTTTAGACAAAATATAGTACACAATTTGTATAAAGAAATGCCTTGCCTGGGCAAATGCCTGACTTAGTAGATAGGGAAGAAGCAGGAGCGATGCTCTCATCGCTGACCTTTCTTATCAAAACAAGTGGAGACATGACAGTGGGGGTAGGAATAACATACAGAAATTTACTAGAACTAGAATCCGAACCTATAACGGAGCCTTGGAGTCTAGTAATAGCAATGCACACCCATCACTGACTTTCTCAGCTTGAAAATAGGTAAACGAAGTGATCGATGGAGCGTGGTAGTAGCGATTCTATCATCACTGACTAACTCAATTTGAGCACAAATTTTGCACAGATGAAATATAACAAAATGATGGAGTATGGAAGCGGCGATGTAATAGTCAACGCCTTTCTGAGTTTGAAAACTGGTAAATCAAAGTGATCGATGGAGCGTAGTGGTAGTGATGCTATCATCACTGACTTACTCCATTTTAACACCGATATTGCATAAAAAGTTATGGAATGAGGTAGTATCGATGCAATCATCACTGACCTACTCCCAAAAGCAAATAATTGATTAATATATACTGAAATAGAATGGCATCGAGTGTCCATGGGTCGAAGTGTTCACGAAGCATCATGAATCTTGTATAGTACTTGATTCCTGACCTAGTTATTACTGATGACTTTAATAAAAACCAAATGGTCAGCTACTTGACACAACATCTAATTTTATTCCCAACAAAATCATAACTTCTAGGACCAGCCCAAATGGATGCATAATCAAATACGGCTGTTACGGCTGTTACTAAGACAGAGAAAACGATTGTATCGGACATCAAAGTGCACCGGTCTATTTCGTGACTGGGCGAAATACAAATGTCAACGAAGTGAAGTTGTCGCATCTGTCAGAAATGCTAAAGATACCTACATATCAAAAGTCTAAGTAAAATTAAGTTGCCCCGAGATACCCTCTTCTGAGTGGTGGAAAACCCTGAAAACATTTTTCTGTAGCAATACATCGGGAATCCCTACTGTCACACATTTGAATAAATTATACTCCACCAACCTTGAAAAGGCTGATGTCCTCAACGAATACTTTTGTTCTATTTCTTCCTTGGGTGATAGTAAAGCTTCTTTGCCAAATTATCCCTCCCATGCGCATCAATCATTCGAGGGAATAATATTGCTACGTATTCGTGAGGCATTTGAAGCAATCAAGAGTATCAAGGTATCGAAAGCTTCCGACCCTAACCTTGTAAGTCCCTGGGTACTGAAGGAATGTGGTCGCTCTCTGTGTGAACCACTTATGATCCTTTTTAAGATACCTCTGAGTAAGAAGTATTTCCCAGTCCTATGCAAAAAGCCAACATGACGCCAGTTCCAAAACAATCCCCCCAATTTGGTTACCAATTATCGGCCGATATCGCTGATTAATTTTGTTAAGAAACTATCTGAAAAATATGGGTTGTGGCGCTTAATATTCGATAATAATAACCTTAGCCAAGTCCAATCTGTGTTTACCCCGGGTGATTCAACGGTCTTACAACTGACAGACATCTACGATGAATTCTGCCTTGTACTTCACGAAAGAAAATAAGTCGTGTTTATAAACATATTAGGTTATTAGACATGGCTACAAAGCACTGATTTGACGTCTGACATCATGATTCATGGATTTCAGGAATTCGTGCAGTTCGACCACATGACAAGAGGAGGTGGCGTTGCTGTTTGTGTGAAGAATAGCTTGTGCTTTTGGCGGAGAAGCGATCTTGAGGTGAATGGCATCGAGTGTCTATGGGTTGAAGTGTTCCCGAAACATCATAAATCTTTATTGCTTGGAGTATTTTACCGCCCGCGCATTAGTTCCCAAGATGCTCCAAATTATATTACAACCTCAGTTGATAGAACGAAAGATACCTTGATCCCTGACCTAGTTATTCCTGGTGACGTCACTGAAAACCAAATGGGCTCCACGAGGAAGGGGTTATTTCCACGAAGTTTGCAACTTCTGTAACTGTAGACAGCTAGTGATTGGACCAACCTGCCCCGTCGAATCATCTGCTCCTCTCGTCGATTTTTTTTGTTGTCAGTCGTACTGTCCATGTTTCAGGATGCGAAGTTCTTGAGCTAATTATACCTGACACGACTCGCCCGATCTCAGAAATTTAGGAGCCGCATATGGTTGTATGCAAAAGGGAATTACGGGGAGTTTAACACGGCATACAATATTTTAAATTGGAAAAGCCTATTTGATGTTTCCTGCCTAGATACCATAGTTTCTAAATTCACTGATCAGCTACTCGACATAACATCTAATATTATTCCCGACAAAATCATAACTTCTACCAACCAGCCCAAATGGATACATAATCAAATACGGCTGTTACTAAGACAGAGAAAATGATTGTATCGGACATGAAAGTGCACCAGTCTATTTCGTGACTGGGCGAAATACAAGTGTAAACGAAATGAAGTTGTCGCATCTGTCAGGAAGGCTAAAGATACCTACATATCCAAAGTCCAAGCAAAATTAAGTTGCCCAGAGGCACCCTCTTCTGAGTGGTGGAAAATCCTGAACACATTTATTTGTAGCAATACACCGGGTATTCCTACTGTCAGTCATTTGAATAAATTATACTCCACCAACCTTGAAACGCCCGAAGTCCTCAATGAATACTTTTGTTCTATTTCTTCCTTTGGATGATACTAATGTTTCCTTGCCAAATTATCCCTTCCATGCGCACCAGTCACTCGAGGGAATAATATTACGCATTAGCGAGGTATTTGAAGCAATCAAGAGTATCAAGGTATCGAACGAATCCGGCCCTAACCTTGTAAGTCCCCGACTACTAAAGGAATGTAGTCGCTCTCCGTGTGAACCACTTACGATCCTTTTTAAAATACTTCTAAGTAACAAATATTTCCCAGCCCTATGCAAAAAGCCAACTTGACGCCGGTCCCAAAAAATAATCCCCCCAATTTAGTTGCCAATTATCGGCCGATATCGCTGATTAATTGTGTTGGGAAACTATTCAACAAATGTGTGTTCAAACGATTATGGCGTTTCATATGCAATAATAATATCCTTAGCCAAGTCCAATCTGTGTTTACCCCGGGTGATTGAATTGTCTTACGACTGACAGACATCTACGATGAAGTCTGGCATTCACTTCACGAAAGAAAAGAAGTTTGGGTTGTGTTTTGCGACACGAGTAAGGCATTTGATAAGGTTAGGCACGCTGGTCATATCCACAATATTGATAGGATAGGAATAAAAGGAGTCTTGCTTTCCTTTCTAAATTCTTACCTTTCGAACCAATATCAACGGGTTTTAATAGTATCCGAGGCATCTCCTTACAGACCAGTAACTTTCGGAGTTCCACAAGGATCCATTCTAGGTCCGCTGTTATTTTTAATATACATCAATGACATTACCGAAAAGCTATAGAGTAGTATACGGTTGTTTGCGGACGATACATCTCTTTATCTCATTCTAGAGAATCCTAACCAAGCTGCAGCATTAATCAACCCTGAGTTGGCCACGATAGAACATTGGGCCAAGGCATGGTTGATTGAGTTTAATCCTCAAAAAAACAGAGACCATGTTAATTTCGCTTAAGATTAGTGCTCCGATGCAACCACCTTTATATCTAAGTGGAACTCGAATTACCGAAGTAACTATTCACAAGCATTTGGGTGTGACCCTAAATAAAACTTGCACTTGGAACGAGCACATTGATCATATCTGCGCAAAGGCTTGGACTCGCATAGACATGCTGGGAGCGCACAAGTTCGCTCTAGACCACAAAGTCTTAGAAACGATATACTTCGCATTTATTAGGACTCTCCTGAAATACGCAGACTGTATTTGGGACAACTGTTGAGGTACTCAGGCTGCGAATCCAGAAAAAAAGTCAAGTGGGGGGGGGGGGGATCACTACAGGAAAGGCGCCGAAAGCACAAGCTATTTCAATTCTCCAAGATGTATCATAGTCTTGTTCCTCCATACCTTTCAAACAAGGTACCACCAGCTATTTCGTCCATCAGTCTTCACCGCAATACTCGATCGAATACAAACCACTGAGTTCCGTTTTGTCATACCAGTTTCTAAGAGTCTTCGTTTCTCCCAGATGTTACCAAACAGTGGAATGCGTTGCCCCTCTTGGTTAGGGAAAATTCTTCCATTATAAATTTCACAAGGTTCCTAAATGGTGGGAATCAATATCCCCCCCACATGCTATGCCAGGGCCAAATCCTGAGCAGCTCAAATTTATCTTTGTAGGTTGCGTCTGCACTGTAGCGGTATTAACGCCCATTTGTATAATAACCACCTCTCGACTTTTCTTTATCAGTGCAGTGGCATAGAATCAACTGAACACTTTCTACTGTACTTTTCAAACTTTACATATATACGTAATCTAACAATTAATACACTGATGTTTACCTTTGATCTTTCTATACTCCTGTTTGCATCTGAGCGGCTGAACATCAATGAAAACTCTCTTGAGTTCAGAGTCGTGCAAGAATATATCATACAAACTGGGCGCTTCACTAAGTCGCAGCATAGATGTAACCTGTCCATGTGAAAGTTATTATATGGGTGTACTTGTAGATTTTGTTCCATCCTGGTATATCGACTGCTGTTTATGCATCGGTAAATTGATCACAAACAACATCCCCGACATTAGCTTTCCTGGGGAAGTATACAGCAGACTGCCCGGAGTCCATCCCTTGACTGTTTCCCCACATCAAAGGTATCCTGTTGAAAGTAATGGTTAACTACTGTGAGCTGGAAGAATGGTGAGCACAGTCCAGGCGTGGGCTCTTGTCTGTAAGCGACGATGGTACTGTTCATTAATAGAGTCATAGACTTCACTCACGTGATCGATACTGGAATGTAATACTATTGTTCATTAGTTTGTTTTGTCTTTTTTTTTTTTTCCTCCTTTTTCCTAGTTCTTTTACTTTTCTCTTCCTACCCACCAACAACTATGAGTTCAAATAATATCTTACTCAGTTACAGCAACTACCTATATACAGCATAAACACCTGGGTTTGACTGCACAGTCAAATAAATCTATCATGGGACAAACATATAGATGACATATTCAAACGTTCATATGTCAAACTATCGCAACTCCGAAAACGAAAATATATAATCCATAGAAAAACACTTGAGAAAATGTATCTCTGATTTATACTCCTGGTCCTTGAGTACGCTAGTCCTCTATGGGGGGTGGGGGAGAGTGCCAGCGCTAATCAGCTAAAGAAAATAGACGATATACACTACAATGCCACCCGTATTGTTACAGGACTCACCCGGTCGGTTTAAAAAAAACGTTTACTTCTGGAAGTAAGATGGCAGAATCTTGATGAAAGACGTTATATCCAAAAAATGAGTTTATTTATAAGATTGTCAAAGGTCAAGCCTCGTCTTACCTAACAAATTTATTGCCATCCACTTTTAATTAAATTACGTCACATAACCTGCGAAACGCTTCGAATTTCATACCATTTGCAGCGCGTATGGAACTGCTGAAACGCTCTTTTCTACCATCTTGTATTAATATTTGGAACTCCTGTGATGAGCAAACCAGAAATTCTCAGACTCTTCAGATTTTCAAATCAATGATAACCCCTCAATTTTACAAACCTCCTGAATACTTTAATGTAGGAAAACGAAACATAAACAGAATTCGTATTCTGCTAAGAAACGGGTGAAGTGATTTAAATGGGCACAAATACCAAAATCATATTTCTGAATCCCCGAGCTGTACATGTCGTAATTACATCGAGGACTCTGAGAACTACGTTTATGAAGTGTAACCAAACCCTGTCATTTGAAATGAACTTTTATACAGATTGAATAAATACGAAATCTCACATCTGGATGAATTGTTATTTGGTTTACCCTCCCTGCCCGTTTCTGGTAACGAAACAATCTTGAGGCCGAGCATATATTCATCAGAGATTCTAATCGTTTCAACTGTTAGCTCAAGGAATTTGAGACTGAGACGAACGAAACATTATTAATATTATTATCGCTATTATTATTTCCAACACGAAGTGACCTGGCTGTCGAAAGTATTATTATTATTATTATTATTATTATTATTATTATTATTATTATTATTATTATTATTACTATTGATGGTATGTTCAAATGCGGGGCGCGGTGGCTCAATTGGTAGAGGTGCAGGCTGCAAGCCGAGAGGTCTTCGGTTCGAATCCAACCTACGGCAACCGCGTTGTGTCCTTGGGCAAGACACTTCACCCCGAATGCCTACATGGGGGCACGATGAAGCTGTGTACTGAGGCGTACTGCACGTCGATGGTGCGCATGTCTTCAACCAATCTAACCCTGCCTGTGCTGCGGTGCAGAGTTCAGAGTTACGATGTTGGAGAGCTGACAGCTGCTCGTCGTTGCTCGGAGGTTCTCTCCGGATACTCCGGCTTCCTCCACCCGTAAAACTGTCACGGTCACGATTAGCCATTGTGCATAAGTATGTGACCTTAAACACCAATAAATAAATAAATATGTTCAAATGCAGGAGGCAAAAAAGAGTTGTAACCCGGAAGTCTGGAGTTGTTACTCAGGGTAGGGATGAAGTTCAGTATTCGGAATTCAGTACTTGTCGCCCTCTCTCTCTCACTCCCTTACTCACTCACGTCCTCTCTCTCTCTCTCTCTCTCTCTCTCTCTCGCTGTTTATCACTCTCTTTCGCACACTTCTCAGATCATTTACATACATTTATATAATCGTCAACATTGTTTGTATATATTTTATATTTATTACTGTTTTTGCCACACAAGTTTATATTTATGGTATTTGAAACGGAAAGGAGGTATTGCTAAGTGTTAAACACTTGTCCTCCGATTCGATTTGCTATAAGAGAATTTGCAAATAAAATATGTTTAAACTTCCTATATACTTTTCCATTTTGAAATATTCCAGGAGACGGCATATATAAACTAAGCTGCTTTCTGTCAAATCCTCTCCATTGATATTGTCAGCTATTTCTATATGCCTTATAATGCATACCTTACTATTATAAATTATGTACAGTTAATGTAATATTATCAATTTCTTGTATGTATTATATCATATTCAATTCTGAAAAAATAAATATTGTTTAAACTAAACATGCTTTGTGCTCATTGTGCCTGAACAGAATCTTCTGTCGCGACTCTACTCGTTTTTGGGGTTGTAGAACAACTAGTCCAACAAAACGAGTCTCGTCGCGATAAAACAATGTGCACATAACACGTATACTACTCGAAGTTTGCTAGGCACCAAGTACATCAAACTACCTGTTTTACGTTTTAGTTGAAATATTGTAATGAAAAGTGTATATATTTTTTATTTAATTAGATCTTTAATGATTTAAGTACAGAAATTAATATTTTATTTGTGTTTGACATTATTTTTCAGCTTTTGAATACGAAAACCATGGAAAATAGATATGTTTGGTAAAAGAAGAAATTTTTCAATGTGACAAAAAGTTGACGGAGCGAAGTGGTATGGCTTCAATATCAAGCATGAGACCCATTATTGTTAATTACAGCTTGATAACGCCTTCTCATGCTCGCAATCAGGATCCTGGTGGTCCTTTGTGGGATGTTGTTCCATTATTGGACCAGCATGGCCCCAAGCTCCTGGACACTTCTTGGCTGGACTGAACGGGCTGAAATTGCAAGCTGCAACTCATTCCAGACATATTCGATTGGTTTGAGGTCAATGGATCTTGCTGACCAGTCCTTACGCTCAATCCCCTCTCTCTGCCGGAACTACCGGACAGCATGGCAACACGAGGACGGGCATTATCGTCCATCAGAATGAATCTATCACCCACTGCACCTGCATAGATATGACGTGGACATCCAGGATCTCATCAATATACCGTCGTACAGCCAATGTACCACACTCAAGGACACAGACCTCTGTGCGTCCATCGCTGATGCCGCCCCAGACCATGACAGACCCTCCACCATAGCGGTCATGCTCAACAATGTTGGCTGCATGGAATCGCTCTCCTGTGCTTCTCCATACACTAGAACGCCTATCTGTGCGGTCTAGGCAGTACCCTGACTCATCTGTGAAAAGGACAGGTCGCCAATTTTCTCTGGTCCATCCAACGTGCTCCATGACCCCTTCAAATCGTGCGTGGCGGTGGTTCTGGGACAGCGGAATGCGAATACATGGTCTTCTTGATCAGAGACGACCTTTCTGCAACCCTGCCTGGCTAGTGTGCGTCGAAACATTTACCCCGGATGCATTCTGAAGGTCACTGCGAAACCGGGTTGCTGTGGTAAAGCGGTTCCCATGGGCCCGAATGATCAAAAACCGGTCTTCAGCTGGAGATGTTGCCCTGTCTCTGCCACCACCCTGACCTCTTACTTATGTGCCATACTGTAGAAATCTTACCCAGGCTTTGGTGATCACCGTATGGTGCCCACCAAGGTTTTCACCAACCTGACGATGGGTAGCCCTTTGCTTCACCATCCCTACAGCCCGCAACATTTCTGCTTCAGACAAATGTCTTCTTATATTTGCATTTGCCATATTCAATCATTAAATCACAAGGGCTTGTGTTGCAATGAAGACTGGATACCCTACACATGTCATGTACATGTAGACAGTACAAGAAAACATCATGAAAATCAAGGAGTACGTGCTTTCCATGACCGTCACGAAACGTCTGCCTGTCAAGAGAGCTAATGTAAACAATGGGTACCATGTCAATACATTCCTCAATGGCATCCACCAAAAATATCGGAAATATGTCACAAGCAAATTTCACAATGATGTGTCAAATAATTGGTGCTTAGCAAACTTTGAGTAGTATTTGTATGGTTTCATTGGGTTTGTACTATGTACGCGTCATCCTCCCGAATATCAGATATTTTCTGTATATCATCAAAAGCTAGTGCTTTTACAAGTAACTTGTCGCCCACTTTATGCCCAGCTCTTCGAACTTTTAAGTGATTTTTTTCTTTTGTTGAGCTCCTACCACTGCTGTAGATTTAGATGCGATTTCATAAGACTTGCACAAACGACTCGTCAAGTCTTCTATACAGCTAGAAATAGAATCATGCTGCTTGGAGCGACCATTGCCAAAAGCTAGGTCAACTGTAGATCTAGGATGTCGTCTGAACATAAGGTAGAATGGAGGTCGTTTCATACTCTCCTGTTGAGTACACTTAACACATGAACCAAAGGTGCAACAGAACTCTCCCAGTCTTGTTTAGTTTCTGTATCTAACATACCCAGCATGTTTAAAAGAGTTCTGTTGAAGCTTTTGCAGCCTTCGTTACTCAAAGGATAATATGGACTGCTTCTAGACTCTTAAATTGTGTGGTGATTATGCATTTCTTTCATTATTTTGCTTTCAAAGTTGGCCCCTTGATAAAAGTGTAGTTTTTTCGGAACCCACAGTGGACGAAATAAATTTTGATCAAAGCTTCAGTTGCTGTTTTTACAGTCATGTTTTGGGTTGTCACTGCATGAGCATATCTCATTAAATGATATGTAATCACCAAGATGCACTGGTACTAACATTTTGATGTTTATAGAGAAAGGTAATCGATACTCAGAAACTCTAGAGGAAATGTGGTAGTTATATTTACCAGAGGAGCCCTTATATTTGTGGGAGATTTTCTCTTGATACAAAAAAAAATCTTGTTCAGGATCCCAGATCCATTTTAGAGGACGTTTGTTTTTTCGGTCTTTTTGCATTTCAATTCTTAGAAACCAGATTTGGCATGGGTATGGATAGGATAACACTTTATTTATTTGTGAAAAGTTCTTTACAAAGTTTATGTAATATCCAGCAAACCTGAGAAATTGTCGTACTTGTTCTGGACTAGTTGGTCGAGGCAAGTTTAAAATCTTTTAATTTTACTTATATCAGCTTCAATACCTTCAACTGATATGAGCTGACCAACATAAGAAAACGCTTCTTTGAACATGTGGCATTTCTTAGGTGCTAACATTAATCCAGAGTCACCCAGGCATTGAAAAACATTTGTTAAATGATTCAGGTGTTCTTCAAATGTTTTTGAAAAAAATGATTAAACCGTTTAAAATAAACGAACATTCTTTCAGGTGCAAATCACCTAAGCACTCTTTCATCAACTTTCGCCAAATAGCAGGGGCCACAGAGAGGTCAATTGCCATATGATTAAATTCAAAGAAATCTAGAGGACCTAGCGTGAAAGCTGTTCTTTCTTTATGACTATTTGATTTCGATTTGGTTGTAGTCTGACCTTATACCAAGAACAGAAAAATATTTTGACACACCAAGACAATCCAGAATTGTCTCAATTCTGGTGGTGGTGGTGGTGGTGGTGGGGGGGAGGGGGGTCGGGAGCATACGAATCTTCGGTAGCCTCTTCAAAGGAGGCCATTATTATTTCGGAATAGCACAACGCTAAACGCCCAAAAACTGTTAGATCGCCGAATTAATCCAGCATCAAGGAACTGGTGCATTTGGTTTCGAAATTCATCAAACTTTGGTGGTGATATGCCACTGTTTAAAAAACAAGTTTTCTGTCAGTTCTTTTCAGTGTTTAACCAAGGATGAAAACCCAATATCATTGTCATTATTGGAAACTATTTCCTAAAATTGTCGAATGATCATGAGCCCTCACTTAATTCCATTGTCAGACAAGGTGGACGATGATATGTTTATATCATGCAAACCACTAATGTCCTAAGTCTGAACCAAATACATTGTGTGCTACAGACACGAATTGAAGTTTACAGACAGTTGGGGTTACTCAGTGGTTATGGAATTGGATTTCAAACTGAAAGATCCCGGTCCGATCCCAGCCAGACGCAACTGCATTGTGTTCTTGGCTGAGGCACTTAATTTTGATGGCCCACGCGGGGCACGTTGGTGCTGTATACTAATGCGTACTGCACGTCACTGGCGCACATGTCTTCAACCAATGCCATCCTGTTTGTGGAAACTTAGTTGGTTTACTACGGGTACTCAGACTTCCTCCACTCGAAAAGCTCCCCACTATGAAGTGACCCTAACTGACAAAAGTGTCTTTAAACCCCAATAAATAAACGGTAGTCATTTTTAGCAAGCTCCTTTTCCCTAAGTTTCATGCATTGAAATGCCAAGAAACCACGGCGTTTGCAAAGACATCTATTGTGAACCACGCCTCGCATGGCATTGTTGCAAAAGATTAGATAAAATATTGGTATCCAGCAATACAGACACATCCCTGTTGTAATTACTACCGGTACAACTAAAATTACGGAATGATTCTGAAATTGATTCATAAAACCATCCTCTTGCAATTGTACTTCTATATGCCCTAACTAATGTAGAACTTCTCTATCGGAACATTTTGTATCTAGTCACTGTTTTAATGGTTCAACAGGAAATGATTTTAAATGTTTGTTGTGAAACGCAGAGCTAATTGTGGAAACTGTTGATCTTGTATCCAATAGAGCTTTTGTAGATAACCCGGCTAATTTAACAGAAACATTACCAACAGTACATAAAAGACCAGGTGGTTTCGTGTGAGTGGGGCGCTGTTCAGAGAAACCTATGGCCAACCCCCGTCACATTGGCTTTCTTGAGTTTAAATCCTTGTTGTGACTGGATTAAACAGTGTACCCTCTTGTGACATGTCCCAATTGATCACACTTGAAGCATCGAACATCTCTAGAATTATGAGATGCGGCTACATTCTGAACTGTTGCTGAACGAAATCAGGGGCTGGATTAGGGGAGCCTTTCTTTTCCTTCTAATTTGAATTTCGCTTGGAAGATTTGTATTGTGGTTCATGTCATTGTTGTTTTGACTTGGCTACAACGTTTGTTGTTTCACAATATCATAGAGTTTAGTTCTTTGATTTCATTGGATGTGTTGGGTTGGGCCTGATTAGCAGACAAATATTGTTTGGACTTTGGTGCATTATCTCTATGATCTTGCTCTATAACTCTAGGAGTGACATGCAGTTCTTCAAAATCATGAATTGTGTCATATTTATGGCCGCTTATGTCATGAAATTCTTGCCTTCATCCAGTCCAAAGCATAGTGCGATGCATACTGTTAGTTTTACAGGAATCAACTAACTTAATTTTCACCATTTGTGGAAAGTATCTTCCTGTCGAAATGCTTTCACTTTCTTTTTACCTTGCACTATGAAACTGAGCAAGGATAGTTCCTTGATGTCTACAATGCCATAGGTCCTTTCCAGTTTGGCCACAAATGCCATCCAGGGATGCTAAAAGACCCAGCCACAGAGCAATACGCTCTCGCTCTCCTTTCAAAGAACGCCACATTGCTTGTGTCACGACATCTATTGAATAGTTTTACAACAAGCATTTAACTTAATATTGCCATAAATCTAACGTGACTTCACCTTTAGCGCCTCCACTAAAGGATGGAAGTCATGGCATGTGTGAAACAAACCCTTTTCAGAGCAATGTTAGACTTCACCTCCACGTTTGTTTCAAATGGTGTTTTTCGTAAATGAAGCCATCCATTCTCGGAATTCATCTGCTTTGGCAACTTGGGTTTCTCTCCAATCTCCTCTAAAACTGAAGTCTTTTTTAAAACTATTCTTGCATATGAAGTGTATGAAAAGTGACAGCTGCTGTAGGATTAAAATAATCAACTGCGGTTAGTGAATTAAACACATGAGGCATGCGTCCAGTTGGGGTGATTCTGGTGATTAAAAGAAATCACTCACACAGTCTAAGCAAAGAGTTTAGCTGAAATGTTAATTAACTCTTAACATGCGGCACTAATGAAATTAAATTTAACTCTTCCAGGTGAATATAGGGAATGCTGTTGTCCATTATTAGCTTGTCCAATCACGAATAATAGTAATCCACTTCACAATAGGACAACTCCATAATTATAAGACACAGCAAAGAAGAGTGATGTGAATAACAATCTAACTTCCGTTATAATTCAAATTATTTTATTCTCTTTTCTCCCATCGACACAGTCATTTGAAAATAATAAGAAAAATAAGAACAACGTAATGACTAAATTTAGTTACAATGATTGCCTATTATGGAATTAGCCAGCCGCTGACAATAATAACAATGAGATGACTAAATCATTGTTATTTACAGAGCGATAAAGGATGCAGTGTTAATAGTAATCTTACTTCCTGGTTTTCCCAATTGTATCAGTTACCTATTTAGTCCTCATTTCTCGATATGGGTTTATCCAACAATTACTCACTTCTGCATTTGTTTGTCAGCACCACCCCCAAAACTGACATGCTTTTCTTTAAATCTCCTGTTCGACGTGTACAGGCAAAAACAACAGTATTTACTGCTACTTTTTCAACTTTTTTAACCTTCATAGACTTTTTATTAACCTTTCATAGAGTTTGCATTGGACAACACCCCGCACGTCAAAACTGCTTTATTTTGCGGGAACTGTAGCAATTTTTGCCACAAAATGCAGATGGTACTACTCTCCCCATACAAAAAAAAAAAAAACGAATGGGAGATTTTTCCGTTTTTGGAAAAGCTCGAAAACCGACAAAAACGAGCGGACGGTTTCCCTCGGTGCACAGTATTGCCCCTGCCGTTTAGCGGTGACATAAGTGCAACAATCGACTGAAATTGGCACCGAACTGACGTGAAGACTATGCAAACCTCCAATATTAGGATAAACTGTTGCCTAACATTATCAATGCTATCATTACAAAATTTTAGACAACATTTCCTCTTTTCAAGTCATTACACTGCAGCGCCACTGTGGTCAGTGGAACCGAATGCTCATACCATCCTTAATCACGACTGTTCGTTTTTTTTAATGGTTAACAAGCACACATTGACATCTGGTGCTAATCGTATTGACTAACAGAAATTCATGAATACCAAATGGAATGCACAATAGAATACAGCATTAATCCTTTACATAACGCGAAAGGTAGATGATACTTGCAAACAAATTGATGGATAACTAATATTTTTCATCTTTTGTGTCAAGACTAGCTTATAACCCCCTCGTTTGAACAGTCTCATCGAGCTCTTTCCAATGCGGGATCATACGCTATGTTTTTGAGTCAAGAAATGAAAACAATAATCAAAATTGATTGGTGAATTTTGTGAATAGCGATGGCAAGTTTTGGTCGTTGCGTTAGGTGAAGGGTTAAAGAAGAGGACAGAGAATTTCACAAGACCGCGACCAAGCTAACCCGCTATAGTCCACCACAATTTCATAGAAAATAAATAACCTATCAAAAGCGAAATGTGAACACATTGAGTCTCTGATGCTATTTTTGTTTGGTTTTCTTGATTCATTTGAATTTTCGCACTATTGTTGTTTAAATCTTGAACTACGAACGTACGTCCGGCAATCTCTCGATCGGATCAAGAAAAATACAACTTTTTGCACTCATTCCACTGATTAATGACATATCACAAAACTTTGTACATTACGATAAAAGTTTTCAACGTGTATAATAGTCAAATAATTTTGAGCCAAGATGACAGTAATGAAGTTAAAATAGTTGAAGAGCCAGTGCGCGTGAAGGGGCGATCACGAACGGAGAAAGGAATTATCACGATTAAACATTTGGAAACGAAGGGGCAAATAAATGGATAAACTAACACATCAATACTTCTCGAAATACTAACTGTTCGATCACAGCTAATTGATCAAGAACATGCGTTTGCTCACCAACGAACGTTTTGACCACGAACAACCTGACTAACGACCATACAATCTAATCTCAATGCTTCGTGAATTATTCAACATTTGAACACAGCTAAAATGAAACACTACCTGTAATCGTTGGAGTATTGACCATATCGTGATCCAGAAATTGCCCCCATTGCATGGCAAGGTTCGTCAGTCTGTGATTGCTGAAGTCTGAAAACGTATCATCTTGTAATATCTTTGTGCTAACGACTCTAGAAAGCGGGAGACAAGTATCGCGTAATGTACGACTCTTTGGCGCGGAGTGATCTGCAAAAGAACAAAAAATAATTATGAAAGAAGAGTCTCTGGGCCCCAACACTTCCAACTTCTAGAACATTTTGAACATGTGCCAATATTTCCGCAACCTACGAATTAAATTCTACTTCACATCAAGTAACACCATAGAAGGCAAGTGGTATTGAATATACATTAGCGAGGGTACTCACGAGGGCTGCAACCGAGTGAACATGCCCGAGCGATTGTATGTTCAGGATCAAGGGCTGCTTTGGTGCAAACGACGTGTTACAGAGTTGTTTTCTTAGAGACAAGCACACAACGCACAATCAGCAAAAAAGACTCATTACTAGGTCTCGATTAAATTAACTTAATTTGACATCTCTTTCTCATTTTTTTCAATAATTTCTTTCTTTGAGTCGACAAAATCTTGCTCGAGTTGTTCGGAACACGTCATTTTTATCGGTCGTTTTAGTTTTATTTTATGTGTGAAACGCTGTTTAATGTCACAAGGAGCGGAATTTAAAAATATTGTGTGAATGTGTTTAGATACTTTTACTATTTGAACTTTGGTGGCATTCTCCATGTAAGTCCAATGACAGCAAATGTAGTCCATAATCATTATTTAGGGGTAGACTATATTTTCAACGTGCAGACTTGGGGCTGTACATTAAAAATAGTGATTGATCTACCCCTCACACGCATTCAGCACCCATCCTACTTAATAGAATTATGACGTATGTTCCTGGTCCGATTGAGGGCCTGTCGGGGAACAGCGTTAATACAGATCGCTGAAATGTTTTCATGGGTTATTGTTTTTGTCAGAGCTGACACTGTCTCAATTTCTTGCCTTTGTTCTCGAAAAAAAATATCCTTCATCGCCCAGATGCTGCAGAGCTTGGGCAATATTTGGTGAATAAAAAAATGCTCTTATCAACTCTTCGAAATATATCACTTCTTTTAAACAAAGGAGTGATATCATAACTATGTGACAAGTTTGATATTATTCCATTCTTGAGTTTGAAAATTTTTATTATACAAGCATTGTTTTTATCTTTTAGTAAAAACAAGGAAAACAAAAATCATGAAATTGATTATACGGCTTCCACAAATGGCTTTCCATTATTATGATGTTTACCCATCAGCTCTTTCTCACCGAAACCGGATGTCTACTTTTCCAAATTACTATCATAGCTGAAAACCTATCGAACTTCGTGTGCGGCGAAATTAAAACGGATGAGGTGCGAAAGGGGTTCTCAAAATTCAGGGATGGAAAAGCGGGAGGAGTGGATGAAATTCCTAACGAGTTTATCAAAAAAAAAGGGGGAGAGAAATTCGTGGAAAGCCTAACTGTCCTATTCAATCTAGCCATAGAAAATCAAGAGGTCCAAAGGAGTGGAGCGAAAGCAAAGTGACATTTATTCACAAAAAGGGGGAAAAAGACGTTTTGGATAACTAACGAGGGATCTCTGTCAGTAGCAATATTGGAAAAGTTTTCTGTAAAGTCCTGTATAGGAGACTAGAGGAGGTGATTGAAGAGAAGGGTTTTTTGGGGAGGAATCCAGAATGGCTTCAGGAAGGGAAGAAGAGTTACTGACCATCTTTTCACGCTATCCCAAATGATAGAATCCGCGAAAGCAAAAAAAGTAAAAGATGTTTATGGCCTTTTGGATGTCAAAAAGGCATACGATAGAGTAAGGAGGGAGGGTATGTGGCGCAAGCTGGAGGCTCTGGGATTAGGCGGCGAGTTTGTTGGAATTATGAAAGCATTATATAAAGACGTACAGAGTAAACTCAGCCTTGGAAACATTACAATAAAACGTGTGCCTATGAAGACAGGCCTTAAACAGGGGTGTATCCTTTCGCCAATTCTGTTTGCATTGTACATCAAAGGTTTAGGAGATGGACTCCTGCATTGCGACGAAGGGGTAGCAGTTGGGGACTTGAAGATCCCAGGGCTATTTTTTTGCAGACGATATGGTGCTAGTGTCAGAAAGCGAAGAGAGGCTAAAGAAAATGCTGGGAATTGTTGGGAAATATGGGAGCAAATGGAGACTCGAACTTAAAAGAAAGCAAGAGCAAAGTTATACCCGTGGGCCGCACAGTGGACCCCACTCGAAGGTGGAGAGTGGGTGAGTTCTGCATTCCGGAAGGAAGCAGCAAACTTCTCAGTGTAGGAGAGACAGGCGATTACGAGTATTTGGGGGTAAATATAAACATTACAGGGAGAGGCATCTACCGAAACCACACAAATAAATTGATTCTGAACGGGAAGCGAATCTTTAACCAAATGGAACTTATAGGGAGAAACAGTTTCAATAAGGTTTTCGTGGGAAAAACCATTTGGGAAATGGTGGGTCTGCCAAGTATAACATACGGTGCGGAAATGGCACCCCTAAACCAGACGGCCGTAAAGAGCTTGGAAATCCTACAGAACGATGCAGGCCGATGGATAACAGGGTCGAGTAATGCCGCAGCTCTAGAAGCGATCAGGGGTGAGCTTGGGTGGATGGGGATCAAGGACAGGATAGACCTGTTGAAACTCGGTTATCTTAATTATTTGTTAAATCTCCCTGACAGCCGATGGTGTAAACAATGTTCCTGAGAATTTTCAATTCAAATATCAAGACGGGGTGGATGGTCCAAGTGAGGGAGCTAGTAGAGAACTACTCATTGGAGATCTTTTACCTGAACGTTGGGACAAACCAGGGTAAAAAAAATTGCCAGAGAAGGATCATGGAGGATTGTAACCGTAATTGGCGAGATGTTCTTATCAAAGAGGTCTTGGGTGGCCTGCGTGATAAAGAGAAGCCAGGTTTTAAAGAGTACCTTGATGGCACCTTTGGGGGTCACTGTTGTTCAAGCTGAGGTCGCGATCCCTGGAGCTGAGGAGAAAAATTGGGAAAAACGGTGCCAGATGTGTAATTTGGGCGTGGTGGAGACCCTGGAAGATTTTCTTCTAGAATGCCCAAAATACCAGTCTAACAGAATAAGATTCACTGGGAGTATATTGGGGAAGTGGGATGAGAGAATGAAGGGCATGTGGTTAGGGGGAGACTCAAAGGAGAGGGTTAATATGCTAATCGGAGAGATTGGAAAAAATGGGGCAAGGGATGTCATCAAGCAGTTCGTCTCCGAGTGTTGGGAGGAGAGGAGAAGCGTGGGAGTACAGGGGTGACCAAGGCCTTCTCGACCGTGAACCGCGACAAATCAGCGGCTGGCCAAAGTGTTATTATTATTATAGCCGTCTGAAATGTGATTCCACTGATACCACTGACAGGCGCATGTTTTCGAAGCGATAGTTAAAAGCGAGTGCCTTTATGCCACTAATCTCTATATTCCTGAAACACTCATTGGTCAAAGCCAACACAACCTTAGGGGATGGGGCGGTGTGTGATATTGTTGTAAACAATAATTGCTAAAAAAATAATTTCGAAAGCTTTCAACTTCCCAATCGTTTTTAAAGAATATATTTTGATGTCCGTGAAATATAAATATGTCAATGATGTGCATTGTTCACACTTTGCTCGATGATAAAAAATGGGTTATTTATAACATATTTTAGCTTTTATTCACAACAAATGGCGAAATTGGAAAGTTGATACCTTTTAACTAGACTGTTAACTACCTTTTAACTAGACTAGCTAGGTGAACAACATGACGTTTGATGTAGTAAAAGTTGTTACGCTGTGACTACAATCACAGCGTGACAGCTTTTACGTCATCAAACATCGATGGGGGAGGTTTCTGTGTTAAAATGTCGCCATCCCGATAGAATGCAGATTTACTCGCGATGTTTTCCGCTGACGTTCCAGCAAATCCAGTTTTATATCAGTACTTTACACTTACGCTCACTGTGTACAAACATTCCATGCGCTGTATGTTTGAAAATGCTTTATACTACAATTTTCATAAAGAAAATAGACCAGAACTTAAGGTGATCGCTGTTCGATTCATAGGAATGTTGATTTTAGACCGAAGAGAGGCCTGAGATATCATTACGAGATGAATATTCCCAAATATGTATATCTACTTAATATAGTCTCATCGTTGTTTACATTTTATTTTTTAAATAATTTTTAAATATCCACTTTCATATAATAAAGAGATTATTATGGTATTCCGCGTAAACGACCATGCTTTTACTTCACTTTTATGGCGATGGGTTTGTTAGTTCGCAAGCGGCTATTGGGCATGCCAAGGTTTAGGACAAACATGATATGAGGGAGGAAGAAAGGAGGAAGGTATAGTATATTATGTTCAATTTATCACTCATTTGGATGACCTAGCGGATGATCTTAGAAGTGATGCCATGCCGCAGTGCATGATTGTATGGTGGGCGCCACGCGGGTTAACATTGTAGGCAACGTGGGTGGCCATGTTGTGATGTCATTGTCAGAGTGATGGTGGTGCTAGCATACGCAGCGGGCAGAGCTTATCACAGGCATGATATGAGGAGAGAGGAGAATGACGGGTGTCACATTTGCTGTGATAACCCTCGTGCGTACACTCTAGCAATGGCGAACACAGACTGGAGGAGGTGTGGCAACGGCTCCACCCATTTGATTATGATTTGTTCGACCAACTTCTCGATCCAGGTTAACTCGGTGTACCAACAAGATCGCTTTCTGCCTCATCATTGTTGTGACTGATGTTCTTCATAGCGTCTTTCACCTCAGAGTTTCAACCACTGGTGAATGGTTCTGTCAGCGCAGTGAGATGTCTTGGAGCTTCGCAAACGTCCATGCCATGAGAACGGGCACACGGGACATATGAATGAAAAAAGAAGGAAAACACTGTTGTTGTGTTCTTTCTCCTGCTTTCGTTTTGCGCTGAGAAGCCCTATCATTGCAGTTTCGCACTCAAATTCACAAGGTCTTCCTGTCGCTGGAGACGATGAGAGTATCTAAGAAGAAGGCGACGTGTTTTTTTTTCCTAAAATTTAGGCACGCCCCTTCTTAAAAAAATTCTGTTTTTTTGACACCGCATTCCGGTGGCATATAGGCATGTATCTCACCTCCAACAAACGTCTTATAATTGCTGTGATTTTAAAGTGTCCTGTGCAGGCTGCGTATAAACTGTATGTGGTCAGTGAAACTGATATACCGATGATAGTCAAAAGTGATCTCCCTTCTCCCATTGGTCTTTCAAAATGCCAACAGACGCATTAAAATAGGGAAAGCGTCTGCCTGGCATAACTATTGTATGTCCTGTTGCTTGATAATCAGATTACGCATAACTATTGTATGTCATGTTGCTTGATAACCAGATTACGCCTAAAAATTGTAAAGTAACTATTTACTTCGACAAGTCAGTAAATCACCAAAAAAGGAAGATGACACGTGCAAAAAATCTTCTTGTCACTAAAACATAGTTTATCACAACCTCTGTTTTTGTGACAAAAGAAATATTGAAATCAGAATGTTTGAATGGGTATGTTTGTGAATATGTTTTTATCCATTGCGATAGGTGGTGGGTTAAAAGTGGTACTACATCCATTTCAAATCGTTTTAAATTAGTGTGATGAATTGACTGTAACACGGCATGAGGTTTGTGGCTCGGAGTTTATGTTCACCCCGAAACGCGAAACATACGCACCGAGCAGTCAACCAGACCATGTTACCGCCAATACATCACAATAACGCATATGTTCTTATAAAACTGCACCCGTAGCCCAATGCCTACACTCTGATATGAACAAGGAAAGTTTTAACGATAACAAGTTCTGTAAATAAACCTCTCGCAAACCCATGACGCCACTGGATAAATAATTAATAGATCAGATAAAAGTCGAGGTCACTCCATCCCAGTTCAAATCGTGAACTAATTTGCAATGTAAACAGCATTTCATTTGGAACATCCTCTGCTGCTCGTGTGAAAAATCTAGAAAAATAGAGCTGTGTGTAAGTCACTCCGTAAAGACATAAGCACGAAATGGACAATTTATTCTAAATATTTTGCCCTGTGACCTCAAATGGTTACATAAGCCACCGGAGCCGTAAACTTTGAAAAAACTACGCGAGCTTTTGCCTAATCAGAGGGTAAGGATTTTATTCTTATCGGAACATGAACATGTGTTTTGTTTTTTCATTGAATTATGTTCGCAAAAGTCAGTTTCTGAAATGCCCATACAAAAAGGAGGTCTCTAGAATTAAGGAATTTAGCCTCCAGTCTTGCATTTAGCATTAAAAAACATAGTTCATCAACGTTTTTTCGGAAGAGGAATAAAACTTCTAGTTACTGGCGAGGAAAACTTTTTTGTGGTGTAGCATTTTATTTTGTTTGTCGTTAAGATCCAACGACACCTTTGAACTTCCTTACCCCCAACATCCCTTGTTTTAAAATTAATTTGACAGGATTTGTCCAGGTCATACTTTTATCTCGTGCGTGCCCGTTTTTAGAGACTCGCACATTCACGAGTGAGCTCCATCGCATTGGCTGAATATTTTGATGTTTGTTGGGTAACGAAAACAATATGGAAAGATTACGTGTAAGTTGTTATTGCCAGAAAGAAACCCAACACTATAGTCTACGGCGTGTATTCGTGGCCCGACTAATTATAAAGTGTCCGTACCAGGGTATATGCTGAGTGTGGTCCTAGGAGGTTTGGTTGGAAGATTTAAATAAATAACAAACAGAACTAGCACACAAAGTTTAAACTTTACCCAACGTAACGAATATATTCGACCATGCGCTGTTCATAAAGTCGCCTTGCCGGTGTTATTATTTTTAATTGTTTTACTTCCAAACATAGTTTATTACCACTCGTTGGAACAAGCTCACCGTGGTCGTTCCAATGATTGATCATGGGATATGTGTTTTAGTCTAAATCCTAAAATATTTAGTTCATCAACAATTCGCCGAACCATGCTATCTGGTTTAGCATAACTTAGGGAAAGCGCTAAAAGTAGTTTGCGACGGTCTAAAGTTAATCTATTCATCTGTATCGATGCCGTTATGTCGTTATTGCGACCTCAAACCATTGTCAGTTATAATCGCAGGTATATGGATAGGTGAGGCACCCAGGTGTGAATTGAACGCAATAAAACAAAACCAGAGTCACTAAAAATCAAAACTGAAGCCCATATTATTTAATACTTATCACAAAAGCCAATACTTTTACAATTGTATTTTCCAGAATTGTATTTTCTACTTATTACTATACCTGGCTAAAACAAATCATCAGCACTGCAAATTGCCATATCGTTGCAAACGCCAATGGTTCATTTCAACCCATTAAAGTGATAACTAGAAAATGCAATTTGGAAAATACATTTGTAAATGTTTTATAGTATTGGCTCTAGATTGCGATGGAATCGCGACATACTTACACCATAGATCCAAAATTTCCAAGACAAAATTCTTCGAAATCCTGTCTTGTTAAAAACACTTCCCACACCACTCAAAAATTATATAATCTTTATTGTTTCTAATGCTGGGGCATATAGATCGGAACATCTGTTCCAATGGGATTATTAAGGATACTGAACGTGTGAGCTTTAAACGTATATATATATATACTGACTGTTTCATTGGTATTGAACTCACCATCCTGATATGCAGGTTTCAAAAAACGCGTTTCGGGAGTATTCGCCATTCCCCAAATTGTGTTTGTAACCAGGTTGTTACATGAACCATCCGCAGTTCTGTATGGGGCGTTGGGGTCACACGCCCTTTTCGTGAACTGGCATACCTCTCGTCTATCCTGGAGATGAACTCGCTGCTCGGATTTCCTGTTTTGTTGATATGGACATCCCGATCGTTTTCGCTTGCCAATAATATCCGGTTGGTGGGGTCGATGATGCGGATGTTCGGGCCTGTAACAAAAAAGTAATGTTCTTGCCGAAACACAGGGTTTTACACACTTCTGCAGAAAATCAAGTGAGTAACTAACACGATGAAAATTGGCTATTCCAATTCCAGTGGACATCGTATCGTAAGCTGCCATATTTACTGAGTGTGTATTGAAAAAAAGATTTTTATACATTTGCATTTTGTACGTTAATTAAACAACTTCACCGTATATTGGACTTGGCGATGTGCAGAATGATTTTCTAGGGGTGTGTTGGCTCAGTAGGTAGATGCGAATGCTGCAAGCTGAGAGGTCCTTGATTGAAATCCCACCTGCGGCAACCGCGTTGTGTCCTTGGGCAAGACACTTCTCCCCCATTGTCCACATGGGAGCACGGTGACGTTGTGTATTAAGGCGTACTGCAAGTCGGTGGTGCACTTGTCTTCAAACAATGATACCCACAGTGACTTTCAGAAGATATATTTGAAAAAGAGTTAAAATAAATATAATCTGTTGCCCCTGAAAAACAAAATTTAAAGGTTAACACCTCTGCACACTGATGCCGAAATAGCAAAGTTTTCAGCAGCAAATATTTTCCAAAATGCGCTTTTATATTTAACCAACCTTTACCTAACATGAAAAGTAGACGACATTTGCAAACAGACTAATTAAATAAGTAATTTTTGTTACGTCAAAACATAACTTATGACCACTCATTGGAACGAGCTTGACGAGCTCGTTCCAATGAGGGGTTATAAGCTATGTTTTGAGGCAAAAAATGAAAACAATAATTGAATTGAGCGTTAGTAATTATTTAATTAAATGTTTGTCCCTGGTAATTCCGAAAATTCAAGCGCCAAGATGGTCTGTATTTACAGCTGTGCAACAGACCACGACAGTGGTTATGCTGTGCCATGCACAACACAAATTAGCTGCTTGGTATAATGTTTTTGAAGTGCTTGTCCTACTTGTTTCTGGCCTTTTTTTCACTGTGTGGAAACGATTTTCTTCCCCGAAATACCATTGTAAGATTCATAGAGCAATTCACCGAATTACTTATTCCTGTCTGAATATTTAGATAATTGGTGACTGAAAGCAGAGCGGCCCAGATATGTCCTTGTGGGCAATTCTAAAGGTACCGTAAACGGTGATATATCGCCCCTTATATACCAAGCGCTTTATACACATGTAGTCAGGCTGCAGAGGATATGGCGAGGCAATGAGGACGAACTACACAATGTCTGTTAAAAGTTCCCCCCCCCCGAACATATGCCAGAATGGTTGCTGGATGCTGCTCATGGTTTGACACTACCCCGAACAACTCACAAGAGACGTATAATCACATCACAGACTACAAACTACAGCCCATCCATCTACACACTGCACTTTGAAGGAAAAAGATTATTTCGAAACATTTTCTGGCTTTGAGCATACCTCTTTCATGAAGCATTTTGCAATTGTGTGGAGCCATAGAGGACCAGCTGTGGATTTAAGACCATAAAGTAGACTATAAAATAGGTTGCATAAAGTAATAGGAATTCATTCATTAATTGATAGTAATCCACAGACAATGATTCCCTGATAATGTGCCTTCGGCATTTACCTTCTGCTTGGCAGAGAGCTGTAAAAAAAATGCTGAATATTTTCGAATGGCCAGGTCAGTTTCGAGTCGCTCGTCAATTCCTCAAATGACATGTTGGGTCAAACTACTCCTTGAATCGTTCGACTGGTGTGGAATTACATGTGCATATGACTCCAGACATTGAAGGTGATCTGGCTGCAGAAACGAGTTCGTGCTTTGACTCCAGTTAATTATATTAATATTAATAATTATACCCCTGCGTTAGTAGAACAGAAAACTGGTACAGATGTGCGTTAGACTACAATCTTTCATCCGATCTCTTCATTCTAATTTGTGAAGCTGCTTTTAACAAGTACAGCTACATGTAGCTATTTACGCAATGTTTGTTTGTTCGTACCTAGAAATAATCAAGGCTAACCAGAGTTATTTGTTGGAATGCCCCTATCTGAAATCCCATTTTCTGTTTAACCTTTTACCCAACGAATCGCTCGCATCCGCCCGCGTAATATGCAAATTGAGCAGTTGAAAAAATATTTTTTTTCAAAATATCTCACGAAAACCATATCATGTGACCCCTCATTGGAACGAGCTCATTGAGCTCGTTCCAAAGAGGGGTCACATGATATGGTTTTGTTGAAATTTTTTGAAAAATTTAAAAAAATGATATACAAAATGATAAATTTTGATATCGTCTGCGTTGGGTAAAGGGTTAAAAAGCGATGAGGATACCGTGCAAATCAGACCACAGATTTACTAAAGTGGTATAGAACTAAACCCAACCAATCTCCAAGGCTTAATTGCCTTTGATGAATATAATGACGACAAAGTAACACTTCTAATACCCAAAATGAGTTCCCACATTTCTGGTGCGGTCACTTCTTTTGATTGGCCAAACGAAGTTAAGAGTTTAAGGGTTCGTAATGCCAGCAACAGATGACGTAAGGATTGTGGTGGAAGACAGCTGTGCTAATATCGGTTGCTACTGACACAATTCTTTTCTGCTAGGAACGTTATCACAGCTCAATGTAGCAATGCAACCTGCAATGACAGTGTTGCTGGCAGGAAACAATGGTGGTGGTAGCAACCGGCAGTGGCAAGAGAATTGAATATGGGTAGAAGTCAGAAGCAGTAATATCAGAAAAAAATTGGAGTAGAAGTGGCTAGCAATAACACGGATAGGACGTAGATAAAAACGGTAGTTGTACAAGATAACAGCTGTGTGGTGCTATGGTAGTTCAGCTATTAAATAAGTGGTAATGCAGGTAAACTCCTCAAATAAATTTCGACGTAACGTCTGAGCATACATCTTACACGGACCTAAGTTTACAAAAAGAGTTTATTTTAATGAGTACTTTTGCATGCATACAGTTCTTTTCTGTCTTTGCTCACAACAAAGTGAACTATATGTTTATTCAAGTGATATACAATCAAGCATTGTCCACATTGACACGAAAACGTGTAACAGGTAAGACGAAGTTCAAGCATAAATTTACAACGTGAAATGTTCTAATTTCGGTGGCATCAATTTTCGTGGTTAGGCAAAAGAGGCTACAAATACATAAATACATTCGTGTTTGGCAACCCGAGAGATGACTACATATAATGATAATTCTATAAGCCAAGCTGCCCATGTCAATGTGGTGTGGAATGAGTCAGTCGGTGGTCATTCGGCTAGCCAACATGTAACTCAGTGCAGGATGTTACACACGCATTGTGTGATATGGCGCTCTGTGGTGGCGTAGATAGGGTGTTCTGGAGATGGCTGAGTCCATAAAATCTTCCGACATAAGGTGTAGAGAAATGGGCAATATATCGGAAAAACGAAACGATACAGATATCACGAGGACACAGAAAAACCGAACCGTACCTATATTTGAACACTGAAGCTGTCTGTATGCCCAAAGTTTCCTACATTCGCTATGTCTAAGGTCTTGCTGAGACGTTATGGCAGTTGAAGTGTTCATTTTCATGAAAGAAATGACTGTTTTTCTTTTTAGTTTTGTTAACCCTTGTGGGCTTGGGCAATTATCCTGAATTTCCACTCGGCTACTACCTATACATGTTCAGGTGCTTACCAGTGATCTCCAATGACGTCTCGGCTACCTTAACAGGCAGCTAAGACTTTATCAGAAATCACTGTCCATGTGATTTGTCAGTTATCAACAGGACCGCCTAACGATGGCATATTAAGAGCACATGCTCTGAGATCGAGGATGCCTGAGACATACCTTTAATGGTTAGGTGTGTTTTGAATAACTCACAGAATTAGTATATATATGACTTGTGTTGGTATTTGTGGCACAGTGGTAGAATGATGCAAGTACCACTTGTTTTCCATGTCCCAGGTGTGAATTCCCTTTTGGTAGCACAAGCAAGTATCAATCAAGTCAGATACTGAATACCTAACCGATACCGCGGCATACCCCTAAAATAGAAAGCGATTAGGAACTCAAAACTCCAATACCGCAAATGTCTACCAATGCGTCACCACCTGCCACATTTGCAGGCGGCAAAGCATTGGATCGCTAACTTCTGCCGGAAATGCTACACCCCTCTATATCTAGCATTGCACTTCGGTCTAAACGCTAACAGCGAGAATTTGCCCATGACGCCCATAGATGTGTGAGCAATAATCTTTCATTCTGGGCGATAGACGAGAAGCTAGTGTACTAGAACGAATAATTCATTTTGACAGATAAAAATAGAGAAATGGTCAAGGGAGTATCAGAAAAAGTTTGATACTGACCAAAATAATGATACTGAACAGCGATAAGATTATGTAAACACTTTCTAGATTCTGCGCTGTTGTTTAAACTCAGTCGATGGAATTACAGATGTCAGCACAGATCTATATCCACCTGGATTGCTGGAACGCTCATTGAACGCATATGGAAAAGTGTCTCGACCGCTGCCATCTTAAAGGATTGCTCTAAATAAACAATGATTGACAACAAAAAATTTCTCGAAGGCTTTCAACTTCCCGATGCCTCGTAGTCGCCGATCGCGTTTCAAAGAATATACTTAAAGGTTAGTGAAAAATGAATATTTTGATGATGTCAATTTTTGTCGCGGCAATGAAAATTGAATATTTACAACATATTTCAGTTATTACTGATGAAAGAAAATGTTAAGGTTGGGAAGTTGATACCGAGTAACTGGTTTTCGTGTCAGGTAAACACGATGACGTATGATGAAGGGGAATCTGTTATGATGTGACAATTGTCACAGCATAACAGCATTCACGTCATCAAACGTCATCGATCGGGAAGAGTTATCGCGTTGATTGATTTGACGCCATTGTGAGGGGGGGGGGGGGGACTAAATGGCGACCTTTTTGCGCTGACTTTCCAGTAATCCATTTGTGTAGAGAACATTGGATGTCACACACGGTTGCCTGAATCGACACATGGAATGACAACTACAACAGAAGTGAAATTACATAGAAAAGGTCAAAATGCTTAAAATCGCTATATATGGACAACTTCTTTCCCGAGGGGAAGTGAAAACAGCGGACTAATCGAGCTTACATACACTCTTCCCTGCCGTTACATCACACTTGGGTGGTGTTTATTATGAAGAATTAGGTCACTAATAGTATTATCAGGCGAATCCTGTGTCAAATATATATTATACCAGGGATGTAAACGTCAAACATCCAAATTTGATCAGGAGGTCAATTGGCTAGGACTTGGCGTATTTTGATTTTTCCAGGTCCGGTTACGGTTTTTGCGGCAAACTGAAACACGAACCGTGAGACCAAGCAAAACCGACAGAACGGTTTTACTGCGCTTGTACATAACTGATCAATTTATCTCATTGGGAGGGAACTGGACTAGCGACCACTATGAACTCCGGTAACTAAAGCCCAAGCCACACGACAATGCGACCGCGATTCAACCTCTTGGCGACCAAAAAACATTATAATAGCAAAGCAGATTCAGAGGTCTCTGAAAGGTTTCACTGATGTCGCTACACGGTTTCAGAGCGACCGCAAAACCCATTCGGTCGCAACGAGTCTTTTGAACATGCACAAAGGAATGGCTGTGACCGATTTGGTCGGCCAGAGGTTCCATTGGTTTCCTGAACGTCCCCAAGAGGTGTTATTTTAATCGCAGATTGGCTTCCACTGTGTGGAGATTGGTTTCGTCTAGACAAGTGTGTTGACTCTTTGCAATCTGGTGGTGACCTATCCGTGATTGATCAGGGATGAGGCGGTGATCTACCGACGCTGCATCGGTGACTGGTTATCAAATCGGTTGCAAAGTGGTTTCCAAGCGTGTGCCGATCATTCGCCGTTGGGTTTGCAACATGACATCGTCTATAAAAAGACCTGTCTGTGCATTACAGCATCATTTTGTCACAAGTATTCACATAGTTCACATCAACAATTTTTTTATTATTTCAATTATTTTTAATCATCACTGTGGCCCGTAACAACTTGACAACTTAGAGAGAAATGATTTGATTTTGAAAAACACCCTTTTTATATGCATTATGTTTTGATCGGTGATCGATCGACAACTAGTCACCGAACAATCACGGTTCAGTTGCAACCTATCACCGAAGATTCGCTAACTAGTCACTGATCGGTCTCAACCAGTTGCAAGCCTATCGCCGTATCTGTGGTGAACAGTTGCTGATAAGTTGCCGACCAATCACTGACAAGCTGCAAAACCTATCGCTGATTGATCGACGATCATACCCTAATTCCAAATAGGGGCGACGTGGTTGAGCCAGTCTGTCGTAAATGAGATCAGTTGCCAAGAGGTTACATCGCGGTCAATTGTTTGTATGGCTGGGGTTTTAGTCTATCCGGCAAAGGAGCAAATACGTTGTGTTCTCATTGTCACATCTCAATCCTCATGGACTCGTCCACCGAGCGAATTTATAAGGGAGAAGGTGTCATAATGAGAATACAACATAGATTAGATGAATTCTATTCATTTGTTACCCTCATTTATGTTTCTTTCTGACTGAGTAGGCTTAGCAATTCATCGACTAGAACTCAAAGGGAAGGTACGCTGAAGCCAATCCCGACAGGACTTTTGTAGTGAGTGGTGTCGCACAAACTATTTAGGATTAAGTTAAGGAGCCTGAAGTGTTATTTACTATCCGTTATTAATACATATAAAATCCGAACCGAAAGTGAGGATTTTTTTCTTAAACCGAACCGAAACCGAGTCTGAGAAATCAAAACCTCC
The DNA here is from genome assembly GCA_031216915.1 of Pictodentalium vernedei. Classification (NCBI taxonomy): domain Eukaryota; kingdom Metazoa; phylum Mollusca; class Scaphopoda; order Dentaliida; family Dentaliidae; genus Pictodentalium; species Pictodentalium vernedei. Next base: position 333,958,533 of record CM062295.1, read on the forward strand.
CAGATCTACAATTGGGCGATATATTGCTTGCATTCTTGATGTTTTGCACAGAAGTTGAGAGTTCCTATCATGTAGAAATCCGCCCCATGGTTTTGTAGTGAAAGCACACTCACTGTGTTCATTGTGTTGAAATATGGCAGCTTGCGCCACATTTTTGGGACATTCACAACAGGTGATAAGAGAGAGAGAGAGAGAGATAGAGAGAGAGAGAGAGAGATATGACGTATATATTCACTTGTTAAGAAATAAATCATATCCACCTGAACAAAAACTGATACTTACAGGAGGCTGCCGCACTCAAAGTAACTGTCTGAAAGAGGGAGAAAAGAATTAAGCCGCTTTGACATTCAAAGTAATTTCTGCTAAGAACTTGATCATGGTATATTGTTGAGTAACAGATTCACATTGCCCTCAGATATTCACGAATCTAAAATACTTATCGGGAAAGTATTCAATGAGTATGGGATGTTGGACTATAATATAATCAGAGATTCAAATAAGCATATTGTTTTATCTTACAAGAACGTACTTCCACCAATACAAGAAAAGCCGTCCAGACAAAATGCAAAGCTGGTATGGAGGGTAAAAACCTCACGTGCTCTCATTCGATTCAGAAAGAGGACTATTTTACCTACACTTGTTGAAAACCCATTGCACATGTCGAGGTCACCGATTTGATAAGCGTAATTAAGTGATATATAAATCAACAGTTCAGCGAAATAAATTATACTAGATCAATTTTTCCATGATTATATTTTTATATAGGCCTACAGTGCATTAAGCGAGAAAGATAAAATAAAGAAACATACAGGTGAAACACTACTATAAACTTCGGGTGTTATAGTAAAAGTAGAACAACGAAATGAGATTACGTTATGCACAGCTCAAAAACGGAATGCCATCACATCATGATCTGCATTAAAAAAATCAAATCATAGACGCTGAATGATTGTCAAAATAAATGCGAAGAAGTAATGGAAGAGTGGAATATTGTAAGATAAATTGGTTATTGCCACCGAGTGGGTTTCCGAGATGGCCTCGTCCTTGCATCATTTTTGGACTCGTCCTAACGGACTCGTCGATATACGCGGAGAGACGAGGTCTCGACTTCAATACACCATCGTGGAAACCCACATGGTAGTAATAATCTATATTTATTGTGATCCTATTATTAATGACACAAGAAAATTTGACAACAGGATACAGTCACTGGATGATGTCAGGAATGCCATATAACGAAAAGTCGAAGAAAGCACTTTCTGTTTGAATCTTAAAAAGTATCGCAATATTTTATTTTCAATTAAAAAATTAAAATATTTGAAGTCAACTTACACATTTCCCCACAGAGCGTGAGAAAGACGAACAAAAAGAACAGACCCGAGAGTCGAATGGTCTTCATTGAGCTGAAGTTTCCTTCGTATCTATCTCAAAGCTGTAAAGGAAAGTGAAAAATAACAAACGCATCAAATTCAAATTATTTCAAGGTTTTGTGTTGTTCATTTAGAACATTACCGCCGTCAGGGTTGTACAAACTAGGGGCGTATTGGGACTAACATTTGCCATAACTTGTTCATCTTTTTAAACACCTATTTTAAGAATATGTGAGGCTCTTTAAACATCAAAGCCATTGCTACATGGTGGACTCCTTAAACTAAAAGCAGGTTTATATGTAACTGTTAGCAAATAATTAGTTAGCTTGATATTTGATCGCCCAAAATTAATAAAGAGCCACACTTTATGAAGAAACGTCCATGCACAAGGCTTGGTGCTGGTCTAGCAGTCGTTTTGTAACATACGCATGGATAAACAAACCACACGCAAACACACGTTCAAACGGACAAAAACAAGCACATAAACAACCGCAAGCACGAAATGTCTTTTGGGGACAATGAGTTTTTCAAAAGAGAGACGACCTGTTTTAGTAAACTTCTCTAAAGATGGAGAATACTTGTGTTGTCTCCATTATGATAGTGTCTATAAAGTCTTAAACACACACGCACACAACCCAGCCGACGCAAACAAAATAAGAGAAATGCGAAATTTGTCATGCGTGTCCCAGTAGAGTCCCACCTGATATTTCATTTATAATGTCATTTACACTGCCATATGTACACAGTGTGTTTTCCCAAATATGGACGTGCACTTTTAGGCGAAGAGTTAGGCTAAAGGTTTGAAGTCTTGAGTATGTTCAGATGTGGATTTTTTTACAAACTGCAACACACACCTGCCTGACCCACAAAAGCGTCCCATACATTCATTCACACAAACACACTCACACAAACCCATCTACATTTATTTCGATGTGAAAAACTCAATTTTTGGTCACTGTCGCATGGTAGCCCTTTTAGAGAAAGATTACCAATGGAGATCCTTTGTAGGAGACCAGGAGCCAATACTATACAACTTTTACAATTGTATTTTCTAAAATTGTGTTTGCAACCTATTAATATAACTGAGTAAAATAAATCATTACCATTTTGAAAGATATGGCAATTTGCCAACTGGCAAATTGCCATATCTTTGAATACGCTAATGGTTCATTCCAACCCATTTAAACTCATAACTAGAAAATACAATTCTAGAACATACACTTGTAAACATTCTACAGTGTTGTCTACAGGGCCAATACCATAAAACTTTTACATTTGAATTTTCTACAATTGTATTTTCTGGTTATGACTTTAAATGGGTTGAAATGATCCATTAGCATTTTCAAAGATGTGACAATTTGCCAATTACCAGTTTTAAAATGCTAATTATTCATTTTAGTCAGTTATATTAAAAGGTGGACAATACAAATCTAGAAAATACAATTGTAAAAGTATTATAGTATAGGTTCCAGGTCGACCTCCTTTTTACAAATGTTGAGTTTTCTGAAACTGGGGTGGAGAGGGAGCCCGGATTGACTCCGAAAATGGATCACGTCAAATCGCAAAACTGCTTGAAACAAAAGGATGAACTGTCAGCTAACCATAGGGGCTTTCCATACAATTTATCAGTCATTTCGGGTAGAGACTATCATACTCACACCCTGAAGTGATGAAAGAGAAAGGAAGCACGGAGGCCCATATGATTGCAGCATTGGATTTCTGGTCGAAAGGTAATAGGATCGATCCAGACCCGCGTGTCCTTGGGAAGGACTCGTGATACCAAGTAGGAGCACGGTGGCGCAGTGTGTTAACCGTTTGCGCAACGTAACGGCCCAAACCGGTCAGCGCTATTCACAAAAATCGCCAATTAATTTTCATTATTTTTTTAATTTTTTGATTCAAAAACATAGGCTGTGACCCCTCTTTGGAACGAGCTCGTCGAGCTCGTTCCAAAGAGGGGTCATAACCTCTGTTTTTGAGACAAAAAAAGAAAAAAATTGTTATTCAAGAATTTAGTTTGCAAGTGTTAGGTAAAAGGTTAAAGCGTATATTATAGTTACCCTTGACTGATCACTTTCCACTGATGGAAAATATTTCCACGGATGGAATAATGTTAGATTTCAAACACTAATTATAGGAATAATCATCAAAAATGTACAACCCGGTGCTTCATTAATGAACATTTTACTGATAATGAGTTTTGTTCCCTGGTAAACGCATTCTTGGACATCATCAATACGACCAATCCACGGTGACTGTACCGTACAGCATGTTATGTTTGAACACAAGAAATAATTTGCTCTGATGTATTCCTCATATTTGCAAATTCACGATCTAATTTCGGGTCGTCTCGACTCAGGATTTCAAATGAGATCGAATCTCGAATCGAATTTAACAGCTCTTAAAATTGTAAGTATTTCGCCTTACAACCATTCATTGTGAGTTTCCACTCAAGTATTGTATTCGGAATATTCCAGGACGCAACAAAGTAGTTTCGGAGTCGGGAACTACTTGAACGCTCCTTCTATCAGCAGATGATCATTTCTCATCACACGAGCTCTGATGATAGAAGCCCTCAAGAGGATACACTCTGAAGGATTTGAGAGCATCCCCACGCTTCTAAAATTTCCGAATCAGTGCGACTCATTTTGAATCGAATCGTTGAGGTGCTTTCAAATCGAAACGACTTCCAAGATCTTCAAGGGGTAATAAAATCATCGAAGACAAATAAACCATGATGCAGTTCAGAGATACTGAAAGTCATCGGAAATTGCCACAGAGGCAATCATTTATACATTCCATAAGCCGTAGCATGACAAGACGCTTATATTACATTACACTGAGCTTTCTATCTCTTCGGATCGAAACTGACATTTCAGTAACGACCTGTTCAGCTAGCTGTACTGCAGTATGGAAACTGCCTTTGATAAAGGAGGCGAACTGGAATAATATTTTAAGAAAGTATTTGAGGTGTAGTGACAGCGGCTCTAAGTTCTCCGAAATATTTGGTGACTTTAAAACAGAAAGAAAAACTCAAGAAAGTAAATAAGCACCCCCCCCCCCCCACACACACACCCACGCAAATCTTCCACCAAAGTAGTACTTCAACACCGCTCAACATTGCGTTGTGTAACGGAAATCAGAAACATTACCCATGGACTTTCATTGGAATGTACAATAACGTCCGAGAACATAGATTTTAGAATCACCAAAAAGGAAGATAATTAAATGTTTAACACGTGAATGGGAGACATTTTTGCGGTTATTTCTCATATCGGAACTGACTGCAATAGGTGCATTTATAAACTTACCCATTTTCGTTTTCTAACAGACGTTTTCCGGGATATAGTTGCCATTTGTGTCGTTTCTCGGTTAATTTACCAATGGTTTTAAATTAATTATTATTTTTTTAGTTTGCGAACCAACAATATTCTACCTTTGCCTGTTGGCCTTTCAACGAAAAATTGTTCAAAATTAAACTAGTTTAATGATGTCTGAAGCTCATATGTGTGAAGTTGTTTGTTGCTTGCGATGCTTCGAAATTCGATTTATTCGGTTTGATTCAGAAGTGTTCGACTCGTCGAGCTGTTCTCATACTCTTACCAAAATTCTCCTATTGTACTCTACTTCTGCCATCGGGTCTTCCTCCCGGAGACCTGGCGTTGTAAGAAAAGTTCAAAGAGGTTCAACTTTCCAAAACTATTTTGATTCCGCTCTGGAACAGTCCACACTTTTGACTGACTTTCATAAACAGACGAGACGCTGTTGAATGAGATACAGATGTGGAGACTGGCAGTTGTTAGAAGGGTCAATTTCTACAACTTGAAGAACCGCATGATACGATTCGAACTTCGATTGTAAACCTCTTCCTGAATCGATTAATCCTGAAAATTGAGATTCGAAGGGCCCCAGTTTTCGTACCTGAGAGCAGTGTTTGGCGCCAAGTTGAATTAACGTTCGGTGCCAAATTAATTTTTGTGGGTGCCAAATGACAGTTAAGTTCCAAATGGAATCTGATTGTAAATAAGGAAAAAGTAACAATGTTTCGTCCTCTGAGCGCAACTCAGCGTACGATATTTTAATTTAGCTTAACCTGTCTCTTTTAAATATTTTAGTTACAAAATTACCCCCCAAAATGATAAAAAAAATACTTAGTAAGATGCACCAAAAATAAATAAATAAATGAACAAATAAAAAATTAATTGATTAATTAATAAAATAAAAAAAAATAAATACATGATAAATATATAAGGTAAAAGGCTATTATTAACGTTTACAAAATAATTTCATGATTATTATTACGTACGTCTTATTCACTCCAAACAAACTTGTAGCAATTAATTTATTATCAGATTCTTTATTCACGGTATACATATATGTAAGCTGTTAACAAAAATAAACATAATACAAGAGTAACAAATAGCATACCGTGGGAAGTGGCATATCCAAGTTGGCTGTCTACCTGCCACCCCTAAAGGAAAGACAACGCGCAAACAGACTGTGACTAGATGGGTAAACATGGAGCGATCCATCGTAACTGTGATAGGAATGCCCGTTTTTATGTGTACCCATACTATGTATGGTACACATAATGCCGGCATCCGGGGTGGCCATCCGTCGTTCGTCCATCCTTTGTCCGTCCGGGCCGACTAAACCTGTTTAAGAGTTATTAGTTTTAGGAGGTTAGTCGAAATTAGGGTAGTATTAGGGTTAGGATAGGGGTGGGGGTTAGGGGTAGGGGTAGCCTCAGGGCAGGGCTAAAGGTTGATGGGTTTAGGACCCAGGGGGTGGAGGTTGGGGTCGGGGTGGGGTTTTAGTTCTTATAGCCCCTAAACCAAAAAATAGCCCGTAATCCTTTTGGTCTGGCTAGGGTGGGGTTAGGGTCAGGGGTGGGGGTTGGGTTACGGTTAGGGGTAGCCCCAGATTAGATCTTAAGGTTGGGGAGGGTTAGGTCCCAGGGTGGGGGTTAGGGTCAGGGATGGGGTTTTAGGGTTTAGGGTCAGGGTAGGGTAGGGTTAGGGTTAGGGTGTGTTTTTTGAGTGGAGGAGGTGGGGTTAGGGTTAAATATAAGTTCTAGGGTGGAGGGGGTGGGGTTCTGGCTAAAATAAGGTGATGAACATATAAAATGTTTTTTTCGTAGCCCTTAAACCCAAATAGTTGGAATATTCGTCTGTCCGTCCGGCGTCCGTATCCAATTCTTTGCATTCAGCATTCGATAACTTGAAAAATATTGCTTGGATTGTCAAGTTACTTTTTTGTGTTCAGGTTACTGATGTGCCGAGCTGAATAGTTTTTGGTGTAAATCTGATAATTTGATCCTGAGATACTAACTCTTTTTCCTTCAAATTGAGAATTCTTCCAATCCCTTTGGCATGAGATAACTCCAAAAATATCAGTCCAATTGTCATGTTACTTTATATATATCTTCAGGTTACTAATGTTCCAAGCTGTATAGTTTTTGGTGTAAATCTGATAATTTGATCCCGAGATATTAAACCTTTATCTTTCAAATTGAATATTCCTCCAATCCCTTTGGCATTCGATAACTTGAAAAATATTGCTTGGATTGTCAAGTTACTTTATATTTGTTTTGAGGTTAATGATGTGCCGAGATGTATAGTTTTTGGTGTAAATCTAATAATTTGATCCTGAGATATTAACCCTTTATTCTTCAAATTGAAAATTCCTCCAATATCTTTGGCATTCGATAACTTGAAAATATTGCTTGGATTGTCAAGTTACTTTATATTTGTGTTCAGGTTACTGCTGTGCCGAGCTGTATAGTTTTTGGTGTACAGTTGATAATTTGATCCCAAGATATTAACCGTTTAGCCTGAAATTGAAAATTCCTCCAATTCCTTTGACATTCGATAACTTCAAACATATTGCTTGGATTGCCAAGTTACTTTATACTTGTGTTCAGCTTACTGATGTGCCGAGCTGTATAGTTTTTAGTGTAAATCTGATGATTTGATCCTGAGATATTAACCCTTTATCCTTCAAATTGAAAATTCCTCCAATCCCTTTTGCATTCAATAACTTCACAAATATTGCTTGGATTGTCAAGTTACTTTATATTTGTGTTCAGGTTATTAATGCGCCGAGCTGTATAGTTTTTGGTGGAAATCTGTTATTTTGATCCTGAGATATTAACCCTTTATCCTTCAAATTGAAAATTTCTCCAATCCCTTTGGTATTCGATAGCTTGAAAAATATTGCTCGGATTGTCAAGTTACTTTATATTTGCGTTCAGGTTACTGATGTGCCAAGCTGTATAGTTTTTGGTGTAAATTTGATAATTTGATCCTGAGATATTAACCATTTATTCTTCAAATTTAAAATTCCTCCAATCACTTTGGCATGAGATAACTCAAAAAATATCAATCCGATTATCATGTTACTTCATATAAGTGTTCAGGTTGCTGGTGTGCTGATGTGCCAAGCTGTATAGTTTTTGGTGTAAATCTGATAATTTGATCCTGAGATATTAACCCTTTTCCTTCAAATTGAGAACTTCTCCAATCCATTTCTTCGGATTGCGGTAACTCAAACAATATTAATCCGATTATCAGGTTACTTTATATATGTATTCAGGTTACTGATGTCCTGTGCTGTATAGTTTTTTTTATGTAAATCTAATAATTTGACCCGGAGATGTTAACCCTTTATCCATCAAATTAGACACTCCTCCAATCCATTTCTATATGTACCCATACCATGTATGGTGTACACAATGTCGGCATCCGGGGTGCCGCCCCCACCCCCACCCCACCCCCCACCGCCCCGTCATACAGCTTTCTACTACTTGCGCGTATGGGTACACATCTGACGATTTCATCGGCCTATTTTTCCATTCCTTGGGTCGAAACTATGTTCTAGTGTAAAAGCCTGGATAAAGAGCCAGCGGGGGGTGGGGTGGGGGTGGGGGTTCTGTTTAGGCAGAGCAACCTGCTTGCCAAAATACCATCATTGCTCCGCGTATCTTGCAGAAGGATTATAAAACAAAATTAAGCAAGATAAAAAAGATAAAGTAACCAAGAAATGATTTAAGATTTTCGGTCGTGAATTGTGTATCGCCTGTGTCGTTATATGGCGATTTTATCAAACACAGAAATAATGAATCACAGAACCACAAAAGGTTTATTTTGGGTGTCAAAGTTTGGTGTCATATCTTGTATATTCGGTGCCAACGTATTTTTAGCGCAACTGGCGTCATTTCAAACCAGCAGCGTGAACATTGCCAGGGAGAGAGGTTACTATATTGGTTACATATCGCACCTAAGTGGTAAAATGGTACTGATAAGCATTCGATCCTTGATTGGTAGATAATGTAAAAGGGATTAGGGCTGGGGGCGTTTTGGTGTTCTGGTCCGGTTCTGGTTTTTGCGGCAAACAGAAAAGGAAACCGCAAGACCCAGCAAAACCCTGCCGGACGGGTTTACTGTGTTTGATCAAACTATCTTACTGAGACTACCGACCACTCTGAACTCTGGTAACTTTGTCTATCCGGCAAAGAGAAAACTACGACGGGTTCTCATTATCACATTTCTCCTTCAATGATTCGACCACCGTTGAGTCAATAAGGGTGAACATGTGACAATGAGCGCACAACGTTGATTAGATGAATTTTATTTATTTGTTTCCCCGATTTAGGTTTTACGGATCCTCTAGAAACCAAGGAGGGGGGGGGGGGGTGTAGGCTGAACCCAATGTAGTCAGAGCTTTTGCGCGGAGTGGTGTCGTACCAACTGGGTACAAGTGAAGGAGCCTGAAGAGTTATTTTCTATCTGTTCTTAACACATAGAAAAAAATCAATCGAACCGAAACCATAGTTTCTTCCTGAAAACTATATATATATATATATCTCACTCGCTCTCTCTCTCAGATTATGATTCACATTTTGTAAGCTTCATTTCATAATTTTGGAAACTTTAAAGTTTTATTGAAAAGTGGAATAGGCATCACAATCAACAATATATAAACCTAGTGTCATAGAAAGGTTGAGCACGAATAGTTTCATCAAACCATGACCCAATATTTTGATACTTTACGATTATTACAGATACTGGGCTAAAACACAATTGTTTCTCTTAAATGTGAGTACATTTTAAATTTAAAATAAACTTTAAAAAAACATTAAGAAAAAAATAATCGAAATCAAAATAACAGAAACCACCCCTCCTGACTCGGGTTATCTCCGCGGAAAAAAAACTAAGAAAGGGAATGAGATGAAGAATCAGTAGAAAATAAAGCGAAGTTTCCTTTTAACATTTAACTGGTAGAGTGCTGGAAGCCCATATTTGGGCTTTATTCTGAAGTGCTGGTACTATAATTTGGAGGCTTCGTATTCCGTGGATGTGCTTAATATTATCTTTGAAGTGATATTATTTTATCTGTTAGGATTTGCCTTGTTACAATTTATGGGAGAGTGCCTAGTGGCACTCTCCCATAAATTGTAACAAGGCAAAGATGCACAAAGAAATTTTAAGTACTAAAAATAATTTAGCACTCTACCAGTTAATAAACGAAAATAGCAGACAAGAATGAGATGAAGAAATCTCAAAACGTGCAAGACAAAACAGGTTTTGAAAAGGATTTTCAGAAAATTTTACATTTTAAACTTTCAATGGATATCTCGTTCTTAGAAGATACTTTGAGCAGCAGTGAATATAATTCTCGAATTGTGTTCCGTGTTTGGAGTCAGACATTCATAATTCACCGAGATCACAGTATTATGTGCAAGAGTACGTGGACACCCACTACTGTTGGTTGTAGCTATCCATGTTTTATCGCAGATAATACCACAACTGATGTGTTTAGCAACAGATCGGGTGCGGGTATCCTGTGAGCCGATATGAATTGGCTTCCCTTTTCAAAATTGGAATCTGTACAAAATTGAGGGAATAAGCCACCGAAGGGCCACACTGAACTTCTATTTTCCACATCCTTCTCGTCGGAATGGAGTCTCGCGAAATATGACTACGCCATTCCAACTCGTTATGTAAAACACCCACCGATTCAAACGCACATCGCGTTCTGTCTATGTATGCGCGTGGCCAGTGATTATGTTGAAGTCTTTTATAACTATACCCTGGTTTATGGCTAACAAGTATATAATCTGATAGTATAAAATTACTATGCCTCCCAATTCAGCCAGCTTTAACGACATTGGAAGTAATGAATTATCCCAAAATGCTTTGGAATTTCCTTGCTTATATTATCATTATATGTGGGTCAAAATTCACTTTGACCAAGTTAATTCTTCTTTTTTGGTGCAAAGTCACCCAATTGAGCCAGCGTGACTTTAATAAGTAATGGCAGAAATCCTAAGTCATTTAGATCCCGATCAAATATTTATTATCTTTCTTTATTACACACCTATTACATTTCGCATGCCATCACGAAAGGACATCGCCCGTCCTTCTACCCCCCCCCCCCCCCCTGGCCGTTGTGCGGTATTGACGAATGCATTTACACATCGTGACGTTCTGTGAGTTTACTCAACATTAACTTGTTAAAAAACTACTACGGAGTTCACGCTTGTATTGACAACATTAAATTATTATATGTTCAAGACGTCGTTTATATCGCGAATAATTTGATTTTTGTTGAGTATTATTCCCTTCCTTTGTATTACTGAAGTAAATTAGGGGTTTGTCCATTCATTATATGTTAGCCTGCGAATTATCGCAAATTATCTAAAAGATATTTCTCGATATCCATCGACTCGATGGATGTTAAAAATATCCCTCAATAGCTTCCTAAATTACGTCACACTTCGGTGCATGGTGTCGCCTTGAACGTCGCCTTGAACGTCGCCGTGAAGGAACGAGCAGCAGTTCTTTGTTATTATCTTGAACTGTTTGCGGTCGAAATCGGCTGCAAATTACGCAGTAAACTGTCACTTAGCATACAATAAAAAAACATATACGCTATTTTGGTGAATATCGAGAATTATCTCATCGGTGTGGACGTGGAAGAATGATTTTTCGCTCGCGCAGGCACTCGTGAAAAATAAAACTTTCTGGTTAATGCTCATGAGATGGTTCCCGATATTCACAAACACGTCGTAGATACCCTCTATTCTCTGGGAAAATGGGTTTGAACTAATCTAAAAGCCCACATTTCTGGATAGGCTACAGTATTTATAAGACTGGTGACAAATCTCGACACTCACCTTAGATTTCAAGTTTTTTTATGCATAAAATATTTCACGAATTGTTCATGAATGATTATCACACTTGTACGTTCTGATTACGGCCAGCTGTCGTGTTCTACATGGAGGTTTGTCACGTATTGGAAAAACGTTCGCTTGATAAGAGAGGTCAATATGAACATTAGTTGAAATGTTATGCCCACTTTAACCCTCTTTCGATGTTATTGGGACGGATTTATCGTGAAACATTTTTATTTTTTCCATTCCTTCTATCGCGCCCTCTTTCCCGCGTTGATGCACTTTAATACCGAGCTGGTGAGAGAGATTGAGACTTTGTTTTCCCATAGGTCTTGGGACCTGTACACATAGTTTTGTCGTTTTCCAGCGCTGGGAGGAGCAATGCCCCAGTCCATATATTTACACCGAATGACACAGACTTATATTATCCCTCTGAACAATACATATCGTGTTCTTTTTAGGGAAGAATAAGATCACCAGAGTGCGTAAAAAGAGAGTTCACTTCACACTGATTCACTCTTTGATACGAGAGATATTTTTTGCGGAGTATATTTGATGACGGGTGAATGTGATACCTTTTGATAGAGAAACCTGTTTTTTAAGAGTACCTTGGTGGCACCTTTGAGGGTCACTGTTGTTCAAGCTGAGGTCGCGGTTCCTGGAGCTGAGGGAAAAAAATGGGAAAAATAGTGAAAAGGAGTACCAGATGTGTAATTTGGGCGTCCCTGAGACCCTGCACCACTTTCTTCCAGAATGCCCAAAATACCAGAATAAGATTCACTGGGAGCATAATGGGAATGTGGGATGGGAGAATTAAGGACACGTGGTTAGTGGGAGACTCAAAAGAGAGGGTTAATATGCTAATCGGAGAGATTGGGAAGAATGGGGCAAGGGATGTCATCAAGCAGTTCGTCTTCGAGTGTTGGGAGGAGAGAGGATGCGCTGGAATAGGGAGGCAGTTGGGAGTACAGGGGTAACCAAGGCCTTCTCACCCGACAACCGCGACAAATCAGCGGCCGGCCAAAGTGTTATTATTATTATTATTATTATTATTATTATAACATTAAAATATTATATGGGTATTCAAGAATATTGGTGATCCGGCCTTTTATTCTCTTTTCTGTCCGCTTTCAGTATCCGTATCCGGAACTGAATCTCATCATAATCTTCATGTAATGTTTATTTAGTTCATCCAATAGTATCTTCTTTATACTCTTCATCCGTGAAAACCCAAAGGTTACATATATGTTCGCCCTTTTGAATATTGCAATGTTGAACGGAATGTTAACGTTTAGGTATATTTTATCGTCGACTTTTCGTCGGCACTTCCAACCGACAACGTAGATCGATTGATATTTTCCAGTTTGCTTCGGAAGGAGGGCATCCCCAATTTGATATGCAGTGTGAAACCTACGATACATCACATCGGTGTACCTGAGCGTAGTGTGCTATGTAGCGCTGTTAAAGGGCATTTGAAGTCAATTTACTCAGTTTATTAGATAGTTTGTTAGGTTTTTATGACACTTCCAATAGCCTGGGTTATTTATTACTTTCCAAAGTGTGATTTACTGGGATTTCCGGGTTTGATTATAAACGATAATTTCACATGTGAATTATGCAATCAACAATTGTGTCATGTATCCGTGCGCACAAACGAAGACGCTTCGTCGTGGATGTCAAGGGGACTTCATTGTTTTTTTGTTTTGTTTTTTTAACCCTTTACCTGATATGAAAAGCAGAAGACACTTGTAAAAAAAAATCTTGAGTAGCTATTACTTTCATTTTTGTCTCAAAAACATAGGTTATGACCCCTCATTGGAATGAGCTCAGCCTATGTTTTAGAGACAAAAAATGAAATAAAATGAAAATTAATTGGCAATTATTGAGAATAGCGCTGATCGTTACGTTAGGTAAAGGGTTAAATAATATAATTATCGTTAATAATGAAAAGTAATAAACAGAGTAAACGCTTCACTGGACTGGTTACGTGAAATAATTCATTTAAGGCGATGGACTATACTGTAAAACACTCGTGCGCATTCGCGCACTCGTGTTTGTACAACGTCCCTCACCTCTCATGAATTATTTCACGTAACAAGCCCAGTCAAGCGATTACTCTCTATAAAATACTGAACAATGTTCAGGTATAAATGTCTGGGATAACCGAAGGGTACGATTCTGTAGCAGACACAAGGCACCAATCGCAATTCGAGCTCGGGTAGCACCGGCTATGGGCATGCTTCCAAGAAGGCGCAAAACTGCTTAGCAGAAGTCAACACAGTTTTCACTCGAGCAGTTAGGGTACAAATGGTAGTAGTGAATGGTGGTGAATATAGGCTTAATCGTTTTTGGCGCACTGTGGGCCCAAACAGTATCATTCCTCATGAAAACGACTTAAACAATTATGAAAAACTGTGGTGAGCTTATAGATCCAATTGGAGGGACTGGTACAACTCCGCCGGTAACAATGCTATGAAAGTGCCCATAATACGTGTTCTGTTTCTATACAACATGAACGCAATTTTCTTTAATGCTCTGCACAAAGATGTAAAAATATCAAAATTTCACACTGCCTGAATTCCAAGTTGTTGAAGAAAAATACGACTTGAAATGTCAATATTTTGTTATCAATTTCCGAGAGTCAACAGTCCGATGAAGTCTAGCGACCTTTGATGGACTTGAGTTTTTTTTTATTTGAATAAAATTCTTTATTAAAACCACACCAACGTCTGCATCGGCATAAAAACAAGGTATCACAGCAAGGACCGGTGCAGAGCGATGTAGCAAAGGTGAAACATATTTACAAAATGCACCTTAGGATAAGCAGGCTAAGTAGAGGGAATAAACTGATTACGAAGGTAGGAGAAAACTGGGTTACACTGTGGGCAATATGGAGTAAGTGCCATGACCAAGGACACAACGCAGTTTCCCTGGCGGGGACTGAACAGTAGAACTTTCGGTTTGAAGTTCAATGCCGTAACCACTGAGCTCCCGCATTTCCAGTGAAAAGAAAAAAAGTTACACAACATCAAAAGATGGTGAAAGCGCCGTTTTCTTATTTTTAAATCGGTTCAAACCGAGAATAAGAGTCAAATGTTCAAACTGATTGGGGAAAAATGTAAAAATACTTTTTCGGCATTTTTATTCTACTCAAGGGGAAAATGCCGGATAATACAACGTGTCAAGATTTTAAATTTCATTTTTTCTGTAACATTTCCATATCCTAAGTGTTAGATTCAATGACAACTAAAGAAAATTAATGGGAGTTAACTTTGAACAATTGAAAAAACTCTTCCAATGATAAAAATGGTCAGCTATGAAAGCGTGATGGGACCGTATAAAGGTTGTCCAACCCTTCCGACCAATGGCGATGGTCTGGATTGTGTAACAGAGAATGGAAGATTTAGATTGTACTTTCAAGTAGGTATGTCTGTCACCTATATTTAGTCTGTGAGACCATCATGAACAAGTTTAGTTTGCTACGGTTGTCGTTCATGGTAGTCAGAGGTCGTGGCTGAGTTGTTGACGGTGACAGACTTTAGGCAACTGTAGTCTGCGGCTTGTTTTTAACGTATGTAGATTTTGTTTTTTAAAATTTGTAGATTTTGTCAGGCCAGCACGTACGAGAACGGCGTGCTTTGTGTCGTCGTTCTCTAAGAAGGTCAAGTCTCTGGGAAAGTTATGTTGACTGTTGTTAACCCACAATTTAGACAAAACGGCCCCGAAAGGATCCAGCCATCCAATCGTTTCTTGTTTGGGGCGTCCTGATTTTTTTTGTTGACCCACGATGGTTATGGATCAAAAGGTAAATAAAGTATAAAGTGGAACCTCCCCTACGTGAGTTTATACCACCAAACTTGTGGAAACTAAAGTGAGAGATGGCTCCATAAAGTACGGCCTAAACTGAATGTTTCAGGCAACGTACACGAATGTTTTTATAAAATAAAAAGAAATGCTTGACCTTAAAAAAATCCCATATCATCTTTCAGTACAGACAGTGATGTGTATTTATCGGAAACAAGACACACGGTTTGAATATTTTTTCCTATTTTGTATCAACTTTTTATATATTAAGGCTAGAAAAGTGTTTTGATTCTCAGGCAATCCCTCATTGAATTTTAACCCCCTCATTTGAAAATGTTATTGCCTTCCAGTGTCTTCCAATATTAGTACAATGTCAGGGAGACCTGAAACCTTTTACATTTTCTGATTGTTCCCTATCTTCTTTAGTTGCGTCCCCAATATGTTTGCATTGTTGCAATTCATGGGAGAGTGACTATAGACTAAATATTTTTACTTCAAAGATAATGTGAAGGGAATCTAAAGAATTTGAAGCCATTGCATCGCAGTACCTGCAGTTTGTGTTTAGAGGTATGTTTCATTTTTCAAATTAAAAATGAATTTATTTGTATGAATATACACTTTCTATATTTCCGTGTGTAAAAAGACGAAACCCTCTCCATGCTTGCTCACTTTTTGCAAAAAAAAAATATAAAATTTAAAAATAAAACCCTTCTTCCCTCGAGCTCAGTG
Source organism: Pictodentalium vernedei (assembly GCA_031216915.1). NCBI lineage: Eukaryota > Metazoa > Mollusca > Scaphopoda > Dentaliida > Dentaliidae > Pictodentalium > Pictodentalium vernedei. The sequence continues at coordinate 333,974,610 of CM062295.1, forward strand.
ATTTGGAAAACAAATTGCCTGAGAATCAATTAATTTATTGTGTGTGGCCTAATCAAGTTAAAATCAGTAGCATATCAGATATCAAACGTAAGATTTTAACCCATTTACCCAACGAATCGACCGCATCCACCGCGCAATTTACACATTCGGCAGTTCGAAAAAAAAATCTTTTATTTTTAAAAAAAGTTCAAGAAAACCATAAAATATTTTGATGTCGTCGGTGTTAGGTAAAGGGTTAATCGTGCTCGGTGAAGTAATGTATACAAGTTTGGAATATCGTGACGAGAAAGACAAGAAAATCAAGTTACGCCATTAAAACATGTACAGTGATTCCGTATTATAATAATTCTTCGGCCTTCTGCTGATGTGACGCATTCCTCAAACGAGGAGAGCTACATTAACCCAGTATCCCGCGGGGTTATTCCTTTCCCACTCTCACTCTTAATCAACAAGCATTGAGCCAGAAACGGTTTTATAACTCCCCCCATTTACGCTTTCTCGATCCTCCCAAGTATATAATTGACCCTTTCCCTCATGACATTCCTTACTCATTTATCCTATTCGTTTCCATACATTTTTTCAATTGGTTCCCCAAGGAGTCTTGTCCTACTCGGCAAATACTTTAACCCTTTACCTAACATGACAAGCAGACGACACTTGCAAAAAAAATTCTTGAATAACTAATTTTTTTCATTTTTTGTCTCTAAAACATAGGTTATGACCCCTCGTTGGAACGAGCTCGATGAGCTCGTTCCAACGAGGGGTCATAACCTATGTTTTTGAGACAAAAAATGAAAATATTTTGAAAATTAATTGGCGATTTTTGAGAATAGCGCTGGCCGGTTTTGACCGTTACGTTGGGTAAAGGGTTAAGCCTTCAAGAAAGAAATATTCCACGGTTTTCGTTACTCCTACGTTACACATCTGTCATGCTCTTTCCTCGTCCTTTCCAATTCTCCTACTCAACTCCAATGACTTGGCCCTCAAGTTGAACAAAACTAACCAACCACACCACCACCAAATCATCCATCAAGCTACTCGTCAAAAGCTGGCACTTCTTCTTGATATAACCCGCCTAAAGAACTCTGGATCCTGATTCAGGTTCTGTAGAGTAATTCTCAATGTACCCTCGCCAGCCTAACCCATCCTGTCTGAATGTTAAAGTTCGATATATGGTTAAACGTCATCTTAAGCCATCTGTTGTTTGGAAGGTTCATCAAGTAATTCAGGTAGCATACTTTTTCCCATATCCATTCTATCGTTAACCGGCATCCACCCGAGTTTCTCTCGGATCGCTTCCAGTGCGGCTGTGTTACTTTATACGATTATTCACCGACCCGCATAATGTTATAATTATTTAATTAAAATATTTGGCTTAAATATAGAAATATAATAATTATTTGGCTTTTCATATACTTGACGCAGTCCTCTAACGAGGAATCCTTCTACATCTACCTCGTCACCCGCCAAGTCACTCCTCCCTAACTCTCAATCCTAATATGTCAACATTCTGGCACAAACTGTTTTATTATTTCCAGTTTGGTGCAGATACAGCCTAAGGTATTTTCAAGGCTTGATAATGCCAGAAGATACGAGCAGAAGCATTGTCCCAAAATGGGAATCCGTTGTGGAAAAATCTCCGATGACCTGTGACCAATGCTTGACAAGAATAGAGTTTTAGAATTTTTCGCGATGCCGACAGGGAGGAAAATGGTGCTGTTCATCGAGCTCAAGGTGACGATTTGATACTCTGTTTGTGCAGATGTGCTACCAACATCCTCGAAGACAGGATACCGCTGAATTCGACGGAATTTGATGACCTACACAAATGTATCATTAGATTTTAAAAGAAGTATGTAACGATGGAGTTGCTTTCTCTCGTCATTCATTACCCAAGTCCTAGCCGATTATTGTGGTAAAACCTTTTCTCGAAAGTGTAACATGAAGAGGCATAAAGAGAACATCAGCACCGGGAGGCACAAGAAAGCAGAAGAGGAAAAAACAAAGATTATTGAAAGACTAAACAGAATAGAAATCTATCTTATGCTAACCGGCGTGAAGCCAAGGCCACAATCAAGTCGGCTGATGATGATTTGATATTTTGCATATGTGATTATCTTTTCCAAAACGGATTGCAAGATAGATGTAAAACCTACATTTATCATTATATATTTACAGCTTTTGGTCAAGCTGCCTCTTCTGTGAGGTTGATTATTTTTATTATAACGTTATACTTATTAATTCTGAGTGGAGATATGAACTCAATCCTGGTTCAATAAGTGATGCCATTGAAAACAACACAAATTAAAATATTTCAGTTATCAACTACAGCAGTCGTAGTATGCGTAATAAACTCCCCAACATTGTTGCTTGACGACATGATCGATTACGACATTATAAGTTATTGTGATGAATTGACGGTAACATGGTCTGAGTTTTGCGGCTCGGAGCTTATGTTCAACCCAGACGACCATGTTACCGTCAATTCATCACAATAACGTATATATTCCAATAGACACTACCCATAGCCCAAACTCTACATCGCAAAACACCAGAGGCTTATTTACTAAACTTGTGATCGTTAAAAGTTACCTAGTTCAAGGCAACTTTTAACGGTCACAGGTTTAATAAATACACCTCCCGTGTATCCACGATGGCACTGGATAAATAATCAATAACCAGATAAACTCATTCCATCTTAGGTCAAATTGAAAATCGGCTTGTAATTTAAACAACACTTCATTCGGAACACCGTCTGGTACACCCGTGAAACATCCAGAAAATGAAGTGGCTTGCTAGTCACTCCGTTGATGGGGCATTTACGAAACGGATGACGCCATTGCAAATACTTAGCGTTGTGGCGTCAGACGGTAACATTTGCCACTTGAACCGTAAACATAGAATATACTAAGCGAGCTCTCGCTCAATCAGAGGAGGGCGATTTTAGTCTTATTGGAACATCATAAGTTTTACAGACACACATCTGGATAATAAAAATGATATTAGCAGCATACAAATACCTACATATTCCCCGCCGGCAATACACAATAAAGACCAGTTGGGGAAGGGAGGGGGTGGGGTGGGAGAGAGCGCCGCATTTTATCGTTCAGACAGTCTTTACTACAGACACATTGAACATTTGGTATTTAATGATGATATCCTTTGGTTTGAAGTCACAAATCGTCAGAAATATATTCCTTGTGTAACATATAGACCAGAGAGGGAATGTTCCGAGAACTATTGGTCAATTCTCGACGACAAACCGATTTGGCAGTATCCCGAAACCCATCTGCTTTCATTACTGGTGGCCTTAACTTCGAAATTTTTAAGCCCCCGTGGCAAGTTGCATGCACTCGTGGTCATGTTAACGAAACAACGACGTAATATCTGATGCAATTGAAATAATCGATTCAAGCAGGCTAACCAGATTGTCGAAAGCGATAAAATCCCGGAAGTTAATTCAGGTACATTATAACTCAGTGTCTCAGATCACCCATCAGCTTACCTCTCCATCACCACCAATTGTACAGTGCCTCGATCATGTCTCAGGATGGAACTGCAGTAAAGCTGACTTTCATCTATCGAGGATTTTAATGAAGCGGTCGAAAAATTTGTAACTATTTTGCTCAGCGTTGCTAAAGAATATATTCCGCATTACAAAATCACCACACGAAAGAAAGGCAATCCACGGTTTGATAACATGATCAGAACTGAAATTTATTGCATGGATCGAATTAGGAAACCTGAACTCAAACCAATTCGCCACAGGAGTAGCGAAATAAGGTTAGCAATATGAAATAATATGCAAAAGAAAAGTATACGCAGAAAATAGATACTGAACTCCCTAAAATCAAGGATCCAACAACATTTGGCATATCTTTAAACAGTTTTTCGGCGACCTTCCTAACGACGCGGCAATTGCCCCCTTCACGGTAAAAATGAAGACGACTTTGAGAAAGCTACCATGCTGAACGATACTTTTCTCCGGAACAGCAGGCTTCGCTCATCAAATCACACTTTACCCCCATTTGAACGTAGATGCATCCAATCATTAAAAAAAAATTCATCTATTGAAAACGACATGGTGAAGATACTTTCAAGTCTTATAGTTAAAAAGTCGAATGACTACGACGGCAAGTCATGGGCTCCTGGAGGAAACTAAAAGATCCATCTGTATGACTCTGCATCTATTATTTATCAAATCGTTAAAAAGAAGCACTTCCTCAGATGAATGGAAGCATGCAGTTTTATTACTTTGCAAAGTGTGATTTACTGTTACAAGTGAATTATGCAATCAACAATTGTGTCATGTATCCGTGCGCCGAAACGAAGACGCTTTGCCGTGGGTGTAATGAGGACTTCATTGCTTTTTTGTTTTTTTAACACGAAAGTAGTATGTCAAGGACTTTTGAGGTAAAGATTGGATGATCTCATAGATGATCTCAGGTGACGTCATAGTCACGTGACCCAGTGGCGCCATGTTGTATTGTTATGGTAACCGGCAAAAGCGGCCATGTTGTGACGTCACCCCCATAGTGATTCGTGATGTGAGTGCGCCTGCGCAGCGCGTGTTATTATAACACGTGCATCCAGTTTGTATTATGGAGGCCGCCATGTTGGTTTCTATGGTAGCACGTGGGTGACCTGAAACCTTCGTATATGATAGGGGTATGTTCGGAGAATGTGTTCGATTAAATCGGAGTATCACGAATTACCACAAACAATCCGACAACTTGTACTATTTCGAATTCTTTCAAAAAAAGAGTCTTTCAGTTGGAACAGTTTTGCTTATTATTACTATATTTAGCTTTTCTGGTCTGTTCTTGTTAGTTCTGACACTATTCCGTGTACTCTTGTTGTTTCATTTATCCAGATCACCCAATCAGTTCACTTTCTTGTTTGTCATTGAGAGCTTTTCACATAGCCCTTATGTCCTCATACGACAGAAAAGGGTGCCGAAGGCCATACATTTTCCAAAAAGGAGTTCCGAAATTGGGATGCCTGGGATATGGCTGTTAAATACTGAAATGAGGATAAGAGGGATAGAAAATTATACCTCACTGAGGGCTTTTATCATGACCCTCATGCCCTCAAAAAGAAATGAGGCTATGAGGGATAGTAAATAAGGCCTTATTGGAAGATTTTCACATATCCCTCATGGCCTCATACGACAAAAAGGGGTGCAGGAGGCCATATGTTTTCCAAAAAGGGGTGTCGAAATTGAGGTGCCTGGCATATAACTGTTAAATACTGAAATGAGGCTAAGAGAGATAGTAAATTATATCACGCTGAGGCTTTTCTCATGGCCCTCATGCCCTCAAAAGGAAATGAGGCTATAAGGGATAGTAAATGAGGCCTCACTGAGGGCTATTCACATAGCCCTCATCGCATCATACGACTAAAAATGGATTCTCCAGAAAGTATCCTCGATAGGTATCCTCAAATAATACAAAACCAGGCCATAGGTATCCTCAAATACTGAAATGAGGCTAAGAGGGACAGTATATGAGGCCCCATTGAGGGCTTTCTCATAGCCCCATGGCCTCAAATTAAAATGAGGCTATGAGGGATAGTAAATGAGGCCTCATTGAGGGCTTTTACATAGCTCTCGTGGCCTTATACGACTAAAAAAGGATTCCATAACCATAGACGTTTCACAAAAAGGGATTCCATGGGACATGGCCATTGGATACAGAGGTGATGAGACTAGGACAGGACTTCGTTGTAATAAGGGGAGATAACTCTACATACAGATTATTATTGGAAATCAAGCAATCTGATTGTTTAGTCAGTTAGTTAGAGCAAGGAATATGAACCGATTGGGTGATCGGGATAAATGAAACAACAAGAGTACACGGAACAGGGTCAAGAACAGACCAGAGAAGCTAAATATAGTAATAATAAGCAAAACTGTTCCAACCGAAAGGCTCTCCTACGTGCATGCGCACTGACATCACGTATCACTATGGGAATGACGTCAAACATGGCCGCTCATGCCGGTTTCCATGACAACACAACATGTCGCCACTGGGTTACGTGACTATGACGTCACATGAGATCATCCACGAGATCATCCAACTTTTACCTCAAAAAACCCTGACATACTACTCACGAAAAGCAGACGACACTTGCAAAAAAATTCTTGAATAACTATTATCTTCATTTTTTGTCTCAAAAACATAGGTTATGACCCCTCATTGGAACGAGCTCGGCGACCACGTTCCAATGAGGTGTCATAACCTAGGTTTTAGAGACAAAAAAAATGAAAAAAATAATGAAAATTCATTAGCTATCTTTGAGAATAGCGCTGGGAGGTTTTTACCATTACGTTTGGTAAAGGTTTAAATAATATAATTATCGTTAATAATGAAAAGTAATAAACAGAGTAATCGCTTGACTGGACTGGTTACGTGAAATAATACAAGTAGGTGTAAAGTGCGGATTCTGGGACACTTGTTTTGAAAAAATGTACACGTACACGTACATTTGCCCATAGGATTCAGTGTTAAAATGTACAAACATTTTCTGTACATTTTGTCCTAGGATCCCCCAAAGTAGCTTATCGTATTCTAGACGGTTCAAACAACCGTTGGCGAACGAGTGCGAATTCGCGCGGAAGGAAAAATGTACGAAAAATCGAAGAAATCGACATAAAAATCGTCTCGACGTTTGCCATCGTGGGTTAGACCTTCCAATCTATCGTTGGCGAGCGCCGGCAAAACGCTTTGGGGATTCTGGAACACAACGTTCGCGATCACGTTCTAGACGGCGGTGGATGCGGTCCGATCGGTAAAAACGATTGGGGATTCTAGGACAGGAAAATCAATCTAACTCACGATGCCCAACTAGTGTAGATTTCAGGACAGCAAAACACAAAAATTAAGAAACGTCGAAAATTAGTACTGAGGGAAATTGTCTCTCCAGGTTTACCATCGTGGACTAGACGGCGGTACGATCGATCGCAGAGGAACCAGTGGAGGGAACAGATGAAAATATTAAATCTTTACGAGTTTTGAGGTAAATGGTAATAAAATCGCGAGATTTACAAGAGGAAATAACAAAATTGATTGATATAGGAGAAAAATATATATATAAATAAATAGCTATTTAAAAAATAAATATCGAATCAAATAATAAAATATACGTAAATCCTGAACGATTCGCAGATTATGAGGGCAAGGTTTCTTTTAAACATGCTGATGAGAGCCTACGCATTCTGCATGAACGAACGACTAGGTCGCCTCTTGTTAGAACGATGCTTCGGGTGTCGGGATCATCTAGACTTCGATCACGAGGGCCATTCGTGTCTGAAGATGGAAAGGGAAGATATGGTTGTTAAGTATTTCGAACAGGCGTTCGAATGCAATCAAATCGACGACGTGATCAATTTTTGGAGGAAATTAATCCTCTGTAGCGAGCGAGACAAGCCCACCGATACGGAAGAAAAGAAATTGGCGTGTAGAAGTCTGACTTTAGAAGACAGGGGATGCGTCTTGAAATTATTGCTGAAGGAAGTATATGACTAAGTTTTCTTGTTGATATAAATAAGGGAGAACAGAAAATAAAAATAAATACACGCCTACATTTTATCTAATATTTGAAAGAAAAAAAAACACAAAAATGACAACTAGAAATAAATTGTATCCGTCGTTAGATGACGATGACGACGAGGATGAGAGGGTCGGATGGCGTTTTGCCAACGGCGCCGTCGCTAGAAGAAAAAGAAAGAGGAGAGAGGTATCGCATCGATCAAATCAGTAGAATCCAATTGTATCTGACCCGAGAGAGAAACTCTCGTCGGTCTCTCAAGAAGAAGTATTCGCGCCTCGTGAAATTCGTCAATGCGGTCGACACGACACTCGTCACGATTTCCATGGGTTTACACGCGACCAGCATCAGATTGTTGTTGACCGCGTCTGGCATTCCAATCGTGTTGACCATAGAAGGAGTGGCTCTCACCGCTGGATTGTTTAGCACAGTCGGAAACTTTTTGAGTAGGAAATTATATCTGAAGTCTAGGAAACACGAAAAGATTCGTGTCTTGGCCGCTTCCAAGATCGACACGATATCCGAAATGATCTCGATAGCGTTGAAAGACGGTAGGATATCGGACGGAGAATACTTCATGATACTGAGTGAGAAAACGAAATACGAAGCCAAGAAAGAAGCCGTGAGAATCAAGACTCGTCAGATCATCAAGGAAGAGATGAAGGATTCTCTCGTGGAAAAGGGGAGGAAAGAGGCCAGGGAGGAATTCGGTAAGTTGATAGAACTCAAGAGCAGTGATTGAAAATAATATATATATATAATAAGAATAGCATTTTAAAAAAAAATAAATATTAAATTTATATATAAAAAAAAATAATAATAAATTATTTAAATAACCCTAAAAAATGTATTGTGTAAAGCATAAGAGAGTTACCGAGACCGGTAATTCTTGAGAAGTACGAACTAAAAACGACAGACAGATGCTTCGCGGAATTTGCAAGGTGTGTGGTTCGATCAAGACTCAACTCATCAAAAAAAAAAACGAGCAGAGGCGAAGGCATTGCGAATAAAATGATGAATAATCTACCTTTCAAAATGCATCTTCCGTGTCACAGTTTCACGGGACGCGGAACGAAATTGAACAAGAGACTCAACGCCGATCTGACTCCCAGATCTTGGAGCAAACCCGTGAATAGGGTGGACGCGGCCGCATACGATCATGATCTGTGCTACGCCAGACATCCCGACACCAAGACTCGCAACGACGTTTGCGATAAAAACATGTTGGGGAAAGAAAGAAAGAGACATATCGAATCCGACCAGGAGAGAGAAGTTTGAACGTTCGCTGGTCGGCAAAGTGATCGGTGCGAAACGTCGATTCGGATGGGGTGTTAAAAAAACGCGTCTCGGAAAAGGAGAAGAAACGATTATTGATGAGCGAATTGGCTGAGGAGTTACACAAACCCATAATGCGTAAATTTCGAAAGAGAAGGGTGTTCATGAAGGGTCTGGGCGACATTTGGTCCGCCGACTTGGTCAACATGAGATCGTTTTCGAGGAGGAATGAGGGTGTCAAATATGTATTGACAGTCATCAACGTGTTTTCCAAATACGGTTGGACCAGAGCCTTTAAGAATAAATCGAGACCTTGCGTGACCGAGATTCCGAAGAGCATGTTCGACTCGTTTTCTCGAAAACCGAATAAATTGCGGGTGGATAAGGAGAAGGAATTCTACAACAAGGACGTTCGTGGGTTGGTCGACCTTTACTCGATGGAAAACGAAGAAAAAGCCAGCGTCGTGGAACGTTGGAATCGAACGATGAAGGAAAAGATGCACAGATACTTCACGGCGAATTCGACCAAGAAATACATATACGCTCTGAATTGTCTGGTCGAAGATTACAACAACACGCGACACAGATCCATCATGATGACTCCCGCGGAAGCTAGTGATCCTCGAAACGAAAAACGGGTCTACGGGAATCTATATCCCGAGAGATCTAAGATCAGGAAGGAGTCTAGACCGCCAAAATTTGCGGTCGGTGATCGAGTGAGAATCTACGCTTATAAGAAGCACTTCGAAACGGGTTACACTCCTCCATGGACCACGGAAATCTTCATGATAATCCGAATGTTCCACGCCGATCCGGTGACTTAAGAAATTGAAGCTTTGGATGGTGAAGAGATCATCGGAAAGTTTTACGAACAACAATTGCAGAAAACGAAGTTTTAATAAAAAAAAAATATATATATTTTTACTCTCGAACATTTTCTTGTTTACGCACATATATATAAAGGAGAAAAATAATAATAATAAAAATAATTAAAACTACTTTTAGAAAAAAAGCAAGTGAATTAATGAACAAAAAAAAAAAAAAACCTTCAAAAATGGCTAATAAACTAGATATCGCACAAGGCATAGTGAAAGACGAAAGTATTCAAGAATATGAGGTTCATGAATACGAAACGATAACCGGAACGAGTTTGAATAATGCGGGATAGATAAGAATCAACGTCGAAACCCAAGATCTATTCGTTCATCCTAGTGAGAGTTGCATTGTGGTGCAGTGACGTCTCACCAAGGAAGATGGGAATACGCCGACGATGATATGGTAACTCTAGCCAATAATGGCATCATGCATCTATTCAGTAATATAAAATACTTACTATCCGGTCAAGAGATAGAATCCGTGTTTCATCCCGGTCAGGCCACCACGATGTTCGGACTCTTGACGTATCCGGATGTTTTTTCGAAATCTAGGGGACTTAATCAGTTGTGGGTGAAAGACACCGTCGGCCCCGTCATCGTTGGCGCCGCCGCGATATTCGACTACGTCGTCAAGACGTCTAGACCCAAAGGAACCTTATCGTTTGGGATACCTTTGAAACACATCTTCAGATTCGTGGACGATACAACAAGATCATGTACGGACTCAAACACAATCTGACATTTATTCGAAAGGGAAACAATGACGCGATAGTGAGACTCCCCTCAACCGATGCGGCTAAGTTAACTCTACACAAGATATCGTGGTTCGTTCCGCACGTCCAGGCTTCGGACACAGAAAAATGCTTCTCTACAAGATCATAGAATCCAAGAGAAAATTGCCGTGGGATTTAGAATGAAACAGTGCCACACAGATAGCATTCCGCTCTCCATGAATCACTTCGATTGGAGATTGATTGTGACATCCGCTTCTGAGAGACCGCGTTTTATCGTGGTCGCGTTTCAGACCGACATGGACTGGTCTCAAGAAAAGAATGCGTCGCTGTTCGATCACTGCAATATGAGAAACATGCAAGTGTTTATGAACGCTACGAGATATCTAGCAATCGATTACAATTCATCGTTTGACAAGAACGATTTCTCCAGACTGTACGGCTACGCTCCGGATTGAAAGAAGTATCACGGTCTGGACGAATTGATGAGCAACCCTAATATATCTCCCGGCGATACAAGTCGATGCATCCCATGTTCGTATGCGATGTCAGTAAACAGAGCGAACGACTCAAGAGTAGCGTCTTAGACATTCAGATCAAGATGCAGTTCGACAAGAACGTGCCGAGAAAAAACCGAGGCGTTTGCCATGGTCCTGTCGGATAGAGAATTACAGTTCAAATTGGATGGAAATAAGATGTTGATCGTTCGATGAGAGACGTGTGTTTGTGAAGAAAAGAAAAAAAAAATATATAAATTAAAATTAAAAAAAATAATTACAAAAATAAATGGTAAAGAACGTATTAAAAACAAAAACAAAAAAAAAATAATGAGACCTAGAGAGATTGAACATCTTTCTAAATCTCATTACTTTTTATTTTTTTTTGTTTTTAATAATTACTCATTATTTTTTTAATTAATTATTTTCACGCATTCACTGTTTGTTCAGAGGATCTAGTTCGATCAGTAGGCTCACCACGGAAGTGGCGGCTTTGGAATTATTGGTTTTCGTAACAAAATTAATCCTGTCTCCAGCATTTGAGAGGTGTGCCGAACGTGCTGACGTTCGAGTGTTGATTCTCGGTCTTTTCGATGCTGTATCTCTTATCGCTCTCTACTCCATTCACCGTGAGATTGACGAGCTCTATGTTATTCAAATCCGTGGAAGCCAGACCCATTCGAATGATTTCACCTCCCAACGGCATGGGATATCCCTCCTGACCGTGTTGCGATCCGCTACCTCCGTTTCCGAAATACCATTCGGCTTTTCCCTCCTCTAACGCGCCGCTCTCCTCGGCCCACACGGTGATCAGTTGCCTGGCGTGTTTGACTTTCTCCACCACCGAAATCAGGGTGCAGGCGTCCGTCATACGCACGGGATCCGGCAGATTCGTGAGCGCGAGTCCGCCCATGTCCAATCTACCTTCCATTATGTCGCCGTTTCTCGAGACCAAGTTGTCGACCACGTACTGCCTGCTGGCCGCGCTGCAATCGAATTCGGGATCGCTACCAAGACAGAATATATTCTCACCTTTTATGCTGATGCCGCCCTCCATGGTTCTGCCGGATAGTTTGTTCTGGTAGAGATCATCCACTTGCGATACTATGTACTCTTGAGATCGTATCACGGCAGAATCCGCGTAGCCTTTGTTGACCGCAGTGGAGTCTGCATCCACGTCGTCGATCTTTGACAGATTCAATATCTTGTTGAATCCTGCATTCAGATCCGATTTCATTTCTCGTCTGTCAGACTTTCTCTGTTCCAGATCTACGTAGTGTTTGGTCGCCACGTCCTTGGGATTCGTGGGAGTGGCCACGTTCGTTATCTGTTAGAATTGGCGTTCAATTCCGATTGCATCATTTTCTGAACATATCTACTTCTCAGGTGTTCGCTAAATCACACGTGAGAGTCGTCCGCATATTTCTTGGTCGAGGCATCGGTGGAATCTATGGGATTCGCAATGTTCACCAAACGTTTGGATTTCAGATCGAGACCGTTGGTCATGGCTTTATCCACATAATTATCTAGCATGATTCATTCGAAATCCGCGTTCCCCCGTCGACGTATTTTTTAGTCACCGCATCTGCGAGATCTACCAGCTCGGGAAAATTGTAGAGCTTGTTATCGTTCATGTTCAAAGGTTCCTCTCGATGTTCGTATCTCTGAACGTAACGTTCGTCCAAGTTGGCAACGTCATAAACATCACCAACTTCGAGCATCTTCCTCTTCCTTTTGGGTTAACTTTCGTCGTCACTTCTACCAAATTTATCGACTGGCGTGTTGTTTTTGTTTTAAAAAAATATATTTCAATGCAGTTTTTTAAAAATGAATTATTTTTCACTTATTTTATTTTTTTTGTTTTATTCAATTAAGTTTTATAAATAATTTTTTACTTTTATATATATACTATAAAAAAAAAAAATCTCTCTCTAATGTAAATCATTGAGAATGTCTTGAAACCGATCTCCTCTCGACCATCTCTTGAGAACGTAGAGCACAGGTGAGTGCAAAACACTTGATCTGGAGATTGCACTCATTCCTTGTTGTAACGAAACACCAATTCGTCAAAATAGTTCTTTATTTCTTTCGGCGGCGAGATTCTGTAGCTGTCAGAATAATATTTCTTCTTCTTCCTGTTCTTGAACCACGCTACCCAGTGAGTGCCTTCACCCGGTAAATCGTCCAAATTTAAAATTCTGCAGTCCGATTGTCGTCGTCGAGGTCTTCTCTTCGGCAAGGCAAGACACTCCTCGAAAATCTTTGATTTTCAAATCATTTGCCGCATTCGACAGATCGATGTTGGAGAGGGGTTCGTTAGGTAAGACGGCACCTTCTACGGATATCCGTATTTTCTTATTCATATATATATATTTTTTTTATTATTTATATATTTTATAATAATTCACTAAATGACGTTATTTTTTTTTTCTTTTTAAACTAAATCCCTCGATGTCTCTATCGACTTCTATAAGCTTAAATGTGTCTAATAATTCCTCTTGATTTTCTGGAATCCCACTGTCCTTAATCATATCCAAAGCCCAATGTCTGAGCGCCAATGTCCTTATTTTATCGTTTAACATGAATCTCTTATCGTCGTCGTCCGTCAGAGAAATCTTGTTGACTATTTATGTATACACGTCGTGATTGTCGCTTCGAATCAATTTTATAGTCTTGTACACTGGACCACTTCCGAACAGACAATCTTTATACTCTCGGAAAGAGATGTTTTTCTTCACCACGCGCGTTTGAACCCCTTTGCACTTCTTGATCTCTTCACCTTGTAGGCGATAAGTGTATAGTTTAAGTCTCAAACCCACGAATTTGATGATTTGTTTACCGCCGCTTTCATACTTACATTTACCCAACACCGTCTTGTTGTCGTTTGATTGAATGTTGGACGGGTGATCATCAGGATAATTGCTTGTGTCGAACCACATGGCCACGTCCGGAGATATATCTCGGTAGACGTCTCTCATCTCTATTTCGTAAACCAAACTGTTTGTGTTGGTGAACTGTAGTTTGGCTTTCTTACCGAATTTCTGTTTGATGTAATCGTAGTAAAACTCATACATCAATCGCCTGTTGATATCTAAGATGATCGGTCCTAGATAAAAGGGTTTGTCGAACTTTAGGTGCGTCTTTTGCATGTGAACGGCCACTAGATTTTCATCGAATATGGTTCGGTGTCTGTAATTGGGTTCCGCCACTAATTTTTTTAGCTTTTTTCTCGGACATGATGAGTCGAATGTTGGTTCTCTTCCTGATGTTTTCCATCAATTTACCATACATGCAGTTGTTCATGACTTTGAAGAAATCTTTTTCAAAATTGTTCTCAGCTCGAATTCTGAGATTCGCGTTAAGATCGATGTATTTTTTCATCCAAGGCTCTTCGTCGAATCGAATGACGCGATGTATGTCGAGTAATTTCATCCCATGATCGACGTATTGTTTCAAATTCTCACTGCAGACAACATACCTACATATGTTAAATAAATTGGGAATGAGTTTTTCGTTGTCTCCTTCGATCGGTTCCATTCATTCGAGAGCCAGCGGATAACATTGTGCTGGTGCCGTAACTCTTCTGGATAGTTCAAATCGACTTCTAAAATGCAAGGATAGTCTCTCCATTTTTGCATCTCTTCCGGTTCCGTCACCCATTTGAAATTTCCAATTGGTAAAGGATGACTCATGGCCCAACCATACAGATTATTGGCGTCCCAATACTGTATGCGTTTATTCGATCGTTCCGAATCGAAACCTTCTTTCATGTAGGGATTGTTGGCTTCAGAATATCTGTGGGAAATCATCGAGACCCCCACCTCTCGTGGTTTTTTGAACATGAGTAACACGTCCACGGCGGATAATAATTCCAATTGGACTTCGGTGGTCTTCAACAGAGCATCCCACACTAGACCAGGTGCGGTGAAATACCAAGCCACATCCAGATTGTAATTTCGACGACAGACGTCTCGAAAATTATCGAATACGTCTGCCAGGAGCAGAACGTCGGTTTTCAGATAGAGATCATGTAATCTCTCATGGTTTTCATATCAAACGATTTCCACATGTTTTTGGCATGTTCGTAATCCTTGTCAGAAATGTCAGATTCGTTTGAATAAAAATCTTCTTTTGAAGTTAGCGCAGTGTCATCGAATCTCTTTAGATCATTCATGTAATCGTAAGGTTAGACTCCTTTCCTCAAAATAACGTCTACTCATTCTCCAAAGTGATTTCAAGTTTATCCTTGCTCATGTTATCGACGAATTTTTCTAGAGCGGTCGACATGAATTTAAAACTGTTGATGAAACATATGTCTCTACGAATGGATTTCATTTCTTCTTCCAACGTCTCTCCATCGATTACTCTTTTCTTCTCCATGACCTTCAGTTCGTGAAAGAAATGTACCTTTCTTCGCTGTTCGAAATGCAGTTTAATTCTTCATGGGATGTGCCGAGATTTTTCACGAACCGATGACAATCATAACCTGAGAGATTGTGAAATATCACTGGTTTGAATATCGCGTCTCGATATTTCAAATTACACTTGCTGTGGGCCAGACCACGATACAGACCTGTATAATGATCGTGGTCTCTGACCTTCTTATTTTCCTGCAAATTGTCATCGAGCGATTGTCTGCATATGTGACATTTGGTGGCACTGTTATTTTTGTCTTGATGCTCTCACGTGATGATCATTTTTGCCGGAGTTTTGAACTTATCATATAAAATTTAAATTTTCGATTCTAACTCTTCCACGAACCTTTGAGCCACGTCGTCGCCTTCCCACCATTTCGTGTAGATGAAGGGACCCTATGTCGTGTTGCGAGTCGAAAGTGCATTTCACGTCAATGCAATAGCCGGAAGGCATGAGTTTTTGATATCTTTTGACGTAACTTTAAAGAGTGTTAGGTTGGCAAGAACTCATTTTCACGGTGAAGCATTCGAAATCAGCATAGATGAAAAATGGTACTTTTAACGCTCTATTGTGATCGCGAAAGTTCACGATGGTGTTGGGTTTAGGCATTTCAACGGGGACGCCTTGATTTTCGTTGCAATATTCCTGATGTTTCGCTAACGATTTTTCAGTGTGAAACGCGTTCATGCAGTTACAGTATAAATATATCTTTCCTTTATGTTTACTACTCAGGCTCCCCAGTAATCGGGACGGATTTGTAACCCAACAATAATGACGATTGTCACCGTTCAAAATCAATACAAAAAATAATTGTCTTTTCTCTTCCGAGATACGAAATCTGTCTGAGAGGATAGATCGTTCGTTTTTTCTCATTGTATCCCAAGATGTTTACCACTACGGTGGGATTTTGAACTTCGAAACGTCCAATGTATTTTAACGGCGTTGGAAAAGTCACTCTAGTCCAATCGAGATTTTTACAAGTCTCCTTGTAACGAGAAACTCTCTTGGGGTGGATTTTAACAGGGTATAAAGCAGAGGTCACTGCCCATTTAAAACACTGATCATCTTTATTTCTCACATTGACCACAGCATGCATTTTAGCTAGGAAATACGGTAATTCCACGTAGGAAGATGCTTTCAACGAATCGTTTTTGGTCACGTGAATTTCGAGATTGAACACCTCTTCGAATGTCCAATTATTACCTTTATGTTGATAATTCACAAAAGACGTCAACATCCTGTCTTTCAATGTATCAAAAACGTCTGATAAATCTGAACCTCAAAATACGGGTTGGACGTTAGATCTCAAATATGCATCTCTCACGATGCTCTCGCTGGATTTCACATCGATTTTATTCATCGCACAATGGAGTATCATCTTAATTTTTAGTCCCACGTCCATGTGTTCGCGAAACAAATCCAATACTTTTTTCTTCACCGTTCCATGAACAATTTCGGATCGACTTTCTTGAATGAAGGAACCACGTCAAAAGTTTTTAAAATGCCTTTGATCGCACTCTCCTATGGGATTCAATTGGAATGCTTTTGTGATGATTCATCCTACATATTCTTCTCCTTTCCCTTCGTCGATTGCTCGTCAAATTTCATTCAGTATATATTTTGTCTCGATTCTGTACCGCATCACTGTTTTCGTTTTTTTTATTTTTTTTTTTGAAACTTGCAGTTCTTTGACGGCTTTTCGTTTTATCGTCTTCTTATTTTTCGCAACCGAATCGTTTATTTTATTTTTTTTTTTTGTCGTTGCCATTTCGATTCCCATTGACACTTTTTTCTTCTCCTTTTTCGCAACTGGAACGTTTTTTGACGTTGTTGCTATCGACATTTCGTTTTCCTTTTCATCGAGGAATCTACGTAACTCCTCACTTATGATCTCTCTAATTTTTCACGTTCTGCGTTTCGTTTTCTATCGTCAGGTGTTACTGCAATCAGCTTTTTTTTTTGCAATTTGAATCTGTTTAAGTTTGTTCACTTTCGATCTTTGAATTTTTTTTCTTTCCATCACCTCGTGAATGATACTCCTGTATGACTTTAATTTTTGGGGATTTGGTTCTATGATTTCTGAAATTTGGAAATTTTAATTCTTTACAAATCTCGTTTAACTGAGGTACGGAATACTTATCTAAATTTTCCATTTGTTTTTTATTTGTTTGCTTTATTTGTAAGAATATATTTGAATTTTTTTGTTTAAATAATAATTTTTTGTGAAACGTTTTAAAATAGTCTTTATATATATGTTTTAATTCCCTACAAAAAACATTTTTTGTTGAGATTAATTTATTTTTATTTTCCTTAACGTGAGAAAAATTTGAATATGACAAAAAAAAAAATAAAGGAAATTAAAATTTAAACTTTTTATATATATATAAAGAGAAAAAAAACTTTTACAAAAATTTCACATTAAAGAAAATTAAGTTTAAAAACTTTTTGTATATATATAGAGAGAAAAAAAAAACAATTTTTTAACAAATTATTATTTAAACACAAAATTCAAAATATATTATTATTTGCAATAATTTATAAAACAAAAAAAAAAATAATTCATCATGACAACAACACCTAAAAGATGGGAACTGAAATTGAAACGAGTCGAAACATGCAAGAAACTCTGTTGTAAAATTAACAGATTACAATGACACGACACCATCGAATAGAACGAGGTCGCGACGAAGGGCTTACAACACAAATACGACAAATATAGCATGCCTTTGAAATTGGACGAAGCCACGGCTTGACTTGTTTTACGAGTACGAAAGCGATCTACAGAATATTGTCGTCGCCGAAGACAGAGAATTTGACAAGAGTGATTTGTTGTTGCCTTACAGAAGTTACATATATCCAAAAATCTCTCTCAAACTCGCAAACAAATCGGGTGGTGAGAGCGCGTTGACCAAATTAAAGAAATCGCAAAAGTAAAGATAAACATTCAACACATATGCGAAAAAGGCGAAGACACGATCGTCAGCATGCTAATAATGGACTTGGAAATATTAAAAAAAAAACAATAGAGAGACTGATTTAGTGAAGAAGAAGGGGGAAAAAAAGTAATGAACATTTCTAGATCTTATTACTTTTTTTTTCTTTTTTTTGTTTCCGCCTTCTTCTTCTTCACTGTCGCTCATATATATTGTAATAATCTTTCCTTTTTTCTCCACTTTCAGCAATGATTCTTCTTTTCTCTTTTTTTTGGTATATTATGTTTTTTATAATAACAATACATTTGATTCTCTCTATCATAGTTATTAAAGAATGTGGTGCATCTCTTGGCAACACTCTCATCGTTATTATTCTCTTCAGAAAGTGATGGCGGTGGTGGTGGTGGTGGTGGAAAACAACTCACTCTTCTCCCTCTATTTTTTTCAATTCTTTTTCCTGCTCTTTCCTGAAATATCCATCATTATCATTCAAAACGTTCTTGTAATCCTTTTTATCCATCTTTATATTATTTGTTTTTATACTTTGTATATTTTTTTTTACTTTATAATAACATACTCAAAAGTGATATACCCTTAAATGGCGAATTCGGACCAAACAGCAAACCCTCGCCGAGTCACTCAAAGTCCTGTCCACTCTTCAGATAGAGACCGTTTCCACTGGAAAAAAGGTCGCCACCTCTCTCTTTACCGCCGTCTGTCTTGATGCGACACACAACTCTTTCTTCAAAAACAGTCCGCCGACACCCATTAATTTCTGAGCTCCCGAACTCGCGAATCCCGTGGCAGCTCCCATGCCGAGAGCCGGCAACAGAGTCTTCCCGATTCCTGCCAATAGTTTTCCAGCGAGTCCTACCAATACCGGTAGGAAATCGCCTTTCATTCTCAAATTGTATCTCAATCGAACGGGACTCAATCTCACCGTCAACCCTCTTCCATTACGAATCGCTTTCTCCATCCTTTTGCTTTGAGTTCTGGTCCAGGCGATCGAATGGCAACTGCCACTCGTCAGATCTTTGTGAGTGAATTTCAATTTCATCGCCTCTCGTTTTTAACACTCTCAGGAATTTCTTCCTCTGTCCTTTGGATATGTTCACGTTTTTAACCACGTATTCACCAATATTTATTTTTTCTTTTTAAAATATATTTGTTCAATTGTTTTTTTTTGTTTAATGATAATTATATATATTTAATATTTTTTGTAAATTAATATTGCGTTTATTTTATTTTCTTATTTATATATGTACGCAATATTTGTTTTTTTTTTTTGCTTTTTATATTTCTCTTATATGAAATCGTATCGTCACCCTCTCTCCACGAAGATCTAACAGTTCACCATTTTGATCTGTCAACGTGGTTTTGAGACAAAACAACGTGTCTAAAATCACAGGTAGATAAACTAAATTTCGAGGTCATTCCATTTTTTTTATAACCCGCTGACACGTTCGGAAAGAAGGAATAGATCATCGGTTGAGTGCCACCATTCACGTAGCTTCGAGCAATCACGTCCACGTTCAGCAGAATACTATTGACAGCGAGAATGTCGACCGTATTTTCGGATGCCGTGTGCCCTCAATACATCTTTCGATCAAATCCCAGCATCTTGCCGATTGAATCGTCCGTGTTGAAATCCACTCGAAAATTATCTTCCAAATCCAACATCGTCGGTAGGGTATAAGTGTTGGGATCGAGTCTGATCTCGCTGCTTCCCTTTCCATCCATCTTCATTCGTGTCTGAATGTAATTGTTCAAATCGTCTATGTCATAACTTCCTTTGGGAATTCGAATCTCATACCAATCCACTCCGTCGGAACCCTTGAATAGGTTATTCTTTTCGGTGACGTTGGGGAAGGAATAATAAGTCTCCAGATTCACCAACGCCATCTCGTATCTTTTCTCTCTATTCAGTTCAATGGAAGGTTCGAATTTCGTCGCAAATCGAGGCGAATCGCCACTCACCACGATTTGAATGGACTGATTTGCAGCCCTATTCTCGGCTATCCGTTCTAACAATTCTCCTTGTTCGAACATTATATTTTTTTTTATTTTTATTTATTTTCAAATCTAAATTATTGATGATTTATTATTATTTTTAATTTTTGTTTTCGCTCTCTATTTTATTATCATCAGAAACATAAAACTTGTCGAATCCACTCCGATATTTTCCACAATTAAATTCGCTAGTCAAATCGATCACGACGAAATTGTGATGTTCTTCATCCCAAACCCTCTTGCAGAATCTCCTGAATTCTTCTCTGCTCATGTCATTTGTGACGTGCTCTCCATAGATGTAATTGAGATTCTTGAGATCCTGGCGAAAGAGACAGAGGAAATTAGCGTTCTCCCTTATCGTCTGTCTAGGCAATTGAAAATAATTCTGAGACAGGTAGAAACAGTCCACATTGCTGTGACGACCTCTAACATAATACGATTCGCATCGGTTCTGTCTCTCCAAAAGCAGATAGTCGAAAATCATGAGATTCTTATTTCGGATTTCAATTTTCTGGGATCCGGAATGTCGCTCACATTCTCATAAAATCGTCACTCGACGTTTGAAGACGCATTTCTCTTCATCAATTCTATCGCCGCACCGTCCAAAATGGTTGAAAGAGAAGCTTCACTTTTGTCGAGTTCCTCCCTACTGTCGAAAATTCTGGCTATGCCATCCTTGGGCAATCTACGATCCATGCACTCTCGAAGCAATCTGTATTCGGGTTGAAACAAACTCTTGCCAAACACCAATAATCTGTCATAATCCAACCAGTCGGGTTGCGACAACAGATTCATCAACAGATTGGCCTTTCCACCATTCGATTTTCAGACTATCAAACCTCTTATGCTTTTTGGGAAAGAACTCGTTATTCAACCTCTCGGTCGCGGCGTCGTTCCAAGACATATCTTTGATGTTCATCTTTTATTTTTTTTTATTTTTTAGATTTTCAAACTCAATTTTTTATGTTTTTTCAAACTCGGTTTATAAATATTATTATTATTTATTTATATTACACCGTCGCGAGTTCTCTTCAATCCAGATCCATTCGTCATTTTGGCTGAATCTTGTATGGGTACCATACATCCTTAAAATCTTTCCAACTTTTTGGCGATCGATCTAACGTAGCTCGCTTCGCCATTGGACTGATCAACTTGTCGATCAACGCATCTGCCGCCCTCTTGCCAGCCACCGAAGCGATCCTACCACTAGCTTTGGAAGCGGCTTTCTTACCAGCATCCAAAACCGTCTTCTTACCAACCTCAAACGCAGTTGATGCAAGTTTTCTACCTGCATCGCTCGTGACTGCTTGCATTATAGAATCAACGATACCAGACCTGCCTTGAACGTAAGTTCTATCATATCCCCTGTTCTTTATCACCAACATATTTTATTTTATGATATATTTTGTTTTTCGCTCGTATATTGTTTTTTTTTTTGTTTAAATACTTTTATTTTTAGAGTAGATTTACTTTTTTATTTATCTATTTTTTGTTTTTCTTTCTACTTATTGTATATCAATCCTTCAATTCATTCATCAACCTTTTATAATATCGTCTATCCAAGACATTTTGCCTCAACAATTCGTCACATATACTCACTATCTGATTATCCACTCCTGTATTACCAGCGCATCGACTAGCCATTAACAATCGCAATTTCTCGAACAGAGCATTGGAATCGCTCGGAAGAAAAGTGGTTGTCAGTCCCTTTCCCGTCATCGATTCGATGAATTTCTTATTCATGTCCCTTGTTTGTTTCACCACCTTCGTCCACTTGGACCCTCTGTTAGCCTTGGGTCTCGTCTCTCTGGCATTGTTATTCCTCTTCATGGCGTGGGTCTGAATCAGAATATCGCCGTAATTGTCGAAATCCTGATCCGAATAATCTCTAGAAGCAATTGGCGCAGTCCATCGGTTATTTCATACCTATTCGAACCGACGATTAAATCATCATCATCATCCATTTCCACTTCAGTATTGCCCAAAAGTTTCCTACCGCTCGGATCCTCGTGAATTCAGAATTCAATACAACAGATCTCTCTTACCACCATCGTCGGACGATGCGACGCTACTAGTGGTAATAGTTGAAGCTATATCATCGCTCTCGCTCACATCAGTTTCGATTCTCTTGGGAACGTAATCTGGCGAAGATCTTTGAAAGGAATTCTGCCTTGTAAAACTATCAGGCAACGAACCCGTTCTCAAAACACTCTCTTTTATAGGTCTTAGTTCTTCAACGATCTCCTTCTTGCTTCGTTCCTGAACCTCTGTCACAGGTTTGAATAGTTTGGTGGTCTCTCGTCTTAATTCCATCTCTCCCAATCGTCTGTTTCTGCCGGCTGATCGAATACTCTTCTTGACACGTTCATATTCGTCAAGAAGTTCGTCTCTTTGCTTGGAATCTTTGATGTGTAGAAACATTTTTGTTCTCTCGATTATGAATATTTCTTTTTAGAGTGTAATAACGTCGATCATTTTATGATTCTCAAAATTAAATGTTGTTATTTTTTTATGTTTTTAAGTAAATAAATTTTTTCGTCTTTAATATATATAACTAAAACCAGTTGGGGAAAACATTTACAAATGAAACCTCGATAAATGCGTTGCCTTCCAAACGTGTTAAATCGCAATCCACAGTTATTCTCTCACTACGGAGAAACTCAAATAGTTAAAATCTCAAATAACATCCTTTTTCAAAACGCGTTAAATCGGAAAGAAATTACTTAATCATTTGAAACCGGTTCATTTTTCATTCGTAAAGATGATTTAAACAAAATTCATGTCATCAAAAAAGCAAAAATACCATTTGAAGTAACAACATAATTTCCAATTAAACATATCCTCACACTTTGAGTCATTCTCAAACTAAAACCATTGATAAAATGCGTTGCCCTCAAACGTGTTAAAGATCGCATCAGTGATTATTCTCACCATGGGGAAAACTCAAAATTTTTAAAATCTCAATACATTGGTAAAATTACAACGTTTTCAAACGCATTAAATCAGAAGGAATTAGAGTTTTAAATCATTTTGAAACTGATTTCATTTTCATTCGTAAGATGAGTTTAAAGACAAATTCCATGTCATCAAAAAACAAAATACTGTTTGAAGTAAACAACACAAGTTCTCGATTAACACATCTTCAAAAGGATGCACTTTTTTGCGAATAGGAAATAAATGGAGAAGCGTGTCTCGTCAAAAGGTGTTTTAATGACGTCTCTCTAACCGAGACGCGAGTGAACATTATTGTAGTCAATTAAAACTCAATTTACCTCTTAAAACCCATCTAAGTGGAACACAATTTCACCGTTTGATTTTATTGAATGAAAAACCATTCATTTACACTGAGTGCAAGATTGAAACTCCACAAAACTGATCTATTACGATTTACCTCAAAACTCGTAACGATTTAATAGTTTCATCTGTTCCCTCCACTGGTTCCTCTGCGATCGATCGCACCGCCGTCTAGACGGCGATGGCAAACGTGGAGAGACAATTTCCCTCAGTTCTAATTTTCGACGTTTCTTAATTTTTGTGTTTTGCTGTCCTGAAATCTACACTAGTTGGTCATCGTGAGTTAGACGGTTCGATCGACCGTTGGCGAACGTTGGGAAAAATTTTAGGATTGATTTTCCTGTCCTAGAATCCCCAATCGTTTTAGCCGATCGGATCGCACACACCGCCGTCTGGAATGTGATCGCGAACTTTGTGTCCCAGAATCCCCAAAACGCATTTTCATGCTGTCCCAGAATCCCCAAAGCGTTTTTCCGGCGCTCGTCAACGATAGATTGTAAGGTCTAACCCACGATGGCGAACGTCGAGACGATGTTTAGGTCGATTTCTTCGATTTTTCGTAGATTTTTCCTTCCGCGCGAATTCACACTCGTTCGCCAACGGTTGTTTGAACCGTCTAGGACACGATAAGCTACTTGTGGGGATTCTGGGACAAAATGTACAAAAAATGTTTGTACATTTTAACACTGAATCATATGGGTACATGTACGTGTACGGGTACATTTTTTCCAAAACAAGTGTCCCAGAATCCGCACATTACACCTATTAATACATTCGAGGCGTGGGACTATATTATAAAACACTCGTGCGCATTCGCGCACTCGTGTTTGTACAACGTCCCTCACCTCTCATAAATTATTTCACGTAACAAGTCCAGTCAAACGATAACTCTCTATGAAATACCACTATTTAAGAAAGGTTACCGTTTTGACTCCCAAAATTATCGTCCGATCTCGTTATTATGCAGCATCGGTAAGGTGATGGAAATAGTTGACTTCAATGAAGTCCATAGGTACTTCCTTGAAAACATCATTTCTATAATTATCAGTCTGAATTTCTTCCAAACAACAGCACCGTATTTCAACTTATTGAAAATGATCACAACTGGTGTAAAGCAATCGATCGCTGCGAAAAAACGTGGGGAGTATTTTTGGATATTTCCAAGGCGTTTGACACGGGTTTAATTTTTAAACTAAAAGAGTATGGAAGATCGTGACAACTCCTCCGCTGGTTAAAGAACTACATTTCAGATTGAAAACAACGCGTAAAAGTCAATAGCCAATGATCCGAATACAGAAGAATTGAGGCGGCGTCCAACAGGGCTCTTGTTCGTGGCGCTTTTTCAAGGTTTACATCAACGATATTGCAGACGAGATTGCGGCCATTATTAGGCTATTCGCAGATGGTACCTGTCTTACATAGTGTGCCCCACAAATTTTCTCTATTGAAGAAAACATCAACTCAGAACCTGAAAAAGTAAAAAAATTATCTGGAATCTGCCTTGTTAGTTTCAACCCTTAAAAAACGAACTTAATATTATTTACGCAAAACAAGAATATTACGTATCACAGCTTGTATTTCGGCAGAAAATCTTTCAAATTTGTAACATCCCGTAAACATCATGGAATTTTCTTTCAGTCAAACCTTTCTTGGGATATACGTATCGACAATGTGTGTAAGAAAGCTTGCTCGAGACTGTCACAGTTATATTAGACTGGAAATAAACCCTTGAAAAATCTATTTAGTAAATAATGGAGTCCGCATGTCCCGTGGAATGGTTTGCAGAAAGTTGTTCCACAGAGTGCAACACGTTCTAAGTTTAAAAAAATATATATATTTCAAGAACAGTGCTTAAACCTCCATCGTCTTTCAACACTGAAGGGAAAATTAAACATTATTTATAGCAAAATTAGGGCTGGATGTAGCGATTTGAATGGCGTGCAGCATTAATGAATTACATATGTAATTAGCCCAACTGTTCCTTTGGCGTGATTTTGAAAATACTATACATTTCGTTTTTGACAGCCCAGTCTATCTTGGTCCCAGATACAACATGCGCCTGCCCCTTGGGGCGTGCCTTCTTCTTGGCTCAGAAAAAGTAAACAATCAAGTTGATAGACATGGCGATTTCGGTTTATGAGTTATATTTCAGAACTTCGGCCGGCGTCTGCAGTAAGGAACAATACCGGGGGAAGCGAAACAACTCCCGCCCGTGTGTTCCCTCTACTCCAACTCGTAAAAAGTAAAAGACATCAAAGCAAAGCACTTCTCCCTTTTCATTTCCCTCTACCTCTCCACCTGCCTTCTCTCAGATAAAGCGCCTGAATTTACAATCATCCCCGGTCCATATTGTGATTGAAGATGGTCGCAAAGTGAGTAACGTTGTCCAGCCTTGTCTTATTTTTCTATTCTTCTCCCTCCATCTCCTCCTCATCGCCCTTTTTCGCTGGTCCTCTGATTGCTCTCACTAGAACCCCCTCCTTCTGTCTCTACTTCTACTTCTATTTCTACTACTACCGCTGCTTCTACCCCTCCTGCTTTTATTTTTTCAGGTTCTAGTACCATTCACCTAGGAACATTGTATTCACAGAAAGTCAGATCATCGAGTCGCAACTAGGGCCGCTTAGTTGGTAGGAAACTGTCCCGATTTCAGCATTCGAGCGCGGATAATTTTGACAAAAGAACAGGCGCATCCTCGATGTTTGTAAGAACATCCCTATGAATGGTAACTCAAATTTAGGACGCATTCATCAAGATCCCCACCCAGGTGGACTGTTACCCCAGCCCCATATTCAACCACTTTCGCTGTTTGTTCAAAGTACACAGGGGCCATTTCAGTCCCCCCAAAACATATTGCGAAATATTGGCGTGAACTCCGTGAACTCGAGGGGGGGGGGGGGGGGTCAACTCACGAAATAATAATGGTGACCTCGTAATTAAGGCGTAGCAAAACATGTTTTGTGATATCAGGTGTGAAGTTTAGGTCTGTCAAATTTTTTTCGCTGCTCTAAACTTCTCTCCAAAACCTCCATTGGCTGAGTGGAGGGCATTGAACATCATCGATCAAACGATTCGGAATGTGGAGAACATTAATGTAATTCCAAAAATTAATAATGTCAGGTTTTCAAGTATGATTTTGGTCGCAGTTTCATTCATTTGACTGCGAGTACCGCCAATGTCATGGGCGGTTACTTGCTGAATCATCTAGATTTAAACAAAGCAAAGGCAAAGGCCAGAACCACCTAACTACTGCGGGATTTGCAATGAACGTGGCTAACCGTCCCCGACACCGATAACCTTAACTTGTGTACCAGTACAGAAGGCCAAAACTTGTAATCGGACAAATATACCACCACATACCTGTAACTTTCTGATGCAAATGAAATTTGGAGATTGCGTTAGAAACACCAACAGTGTCGTCTGCTTGGACACCTCCAATTACTGAAGTTGATCCAGAAATTATTGAGGCTAGCACACGAATGCTCCATAAAGTGTTCAGAATGAACATACTCTCGGATAACAAAATAATCTAACAGCTGGTGGATGGAGAGCCCTCGCGACAATTCGAAAAAATAAGAAATTAGTTACCAAACGAGCCGACAAAGGTGGGGTCAGTTGATGTTCAATCACGGGGTAATTATATAAAGGAAGACATGAGGCAACTCATCAATACCAAACATTATAATAAAATTGATTCACTTATTGGCCTAGTAAAACTAACAGATCTTAAAATGGCCCGAGGAAGATCATATAAATAAACTAAACACATTTTAGATATTTAACAGCTGACTCCAGTACCCAAACAACACAATTTAACTTCTTATTTGGCCCAGTAAAATTGAAAGATCTTAAAATATCTCCTCGACGAATATCGTGTAAACAAAAAAAAAAAAAACAATTGAGATTTTTAACAGCGAAGCCCAGAGCTCAAACAATACAATTTTACGCCCTAACAAAGATCCACATGGACAGTCCTTCATGGATGGATGACTTAACGCCATCCGGGAGGCCATTTGTCTCAGATTGGAACTCGGAATCTTATGCAATCTCGGAACTGATTGACTGTTGTCTGAAACTTATAGCTAATAGACATCCGAGCCAATCCATCCATACATAGGATTTCCTATCCAAGTTTTCTAAATTGAAAATATCGAAGAATGCAATCTTGGCTACTTTGGATATTGACAGCATGTATACCAACATTTAAAACCATAACGGAGTTAAATCTGTAACAAAAATGAATTCGAACAGTGTCCTGCTGTCAAACACCCGAATGAACAAATAAATACTGTGTCGTTTTATAGTTGAGCTCAAAAGGTAATGACTTTCAATTCAGTTGAGAAAATTAT
This sequence comes from Pictodentalium vernedei, assembly GCA_031216915.1. NCBI lineage: Eukaryota > Metazoa > Mollusca > Scaphopoda > Dentaliida > Dentaliidae > Pictodentalium > Pictodentalium vernedei. The sequence continues at coordinate 334,002,538 of CM062295.1, forward strand.
TTACAATTAATGGACTGTCCTATGGGGAAAACATTCAGTCCCAATTTTGCTAGCATTTATGTAGCGAACTGGAAGAGAAAGACCTGAAATAGATGTGTAAAGCATCCTCTAGAGTACCTCGAATATTTAGATGGCAGTTTTATCATTTGGGACCATTCAAAAGAAGATGTTGATAAATTTTTAGAAATTGTAAGCTTTTATAATTCAAACATCAAATGGAAAGCTATCATCAGTCAAGATTTTGTTGATTTTCTCGATGTGTGTAAAGGCAAACGCTTCCGGACATCCAGTCCATCCAGCATAGTCGGAAATCTCCTCATACTGAAAAAACTGGAAACAGCTACCGAAATTAATAATTTCGAACCACTGAAAACTGATCACAACAGACTGTGGCAGAATTGTATTGGCGCGGCGTTGGATTGCAAAAAGCCTCGTCGCAGACTGCATAATTTTATGCCTGATCCGAAACGGGAATTTTCCTCCCAACACACACAAACTTGTTATCAGATCCGAAACTTCAGCCATTGTGATTCATCCAATGTCATTTACCTCATCACTTGTACGTGCTACAGGAAACATTATGTCGGTCAAACTCAAAATCCAGCCCGAGTGCGTGCTATTCGATTCAAACAGGATATAAAGGATAATATTGACGCCCAGTAGTACAACATTTTAACCTTCGTAACCATTCTTTCAAAGATTTTGAAATCCACCCAATTGAACAACCACCATTTTAAGATGAAAGAAGAAGACGAGTTTAGAAAAATTCTAGAAGATTTTTGGATCAGTTCGCTTCAAACCCTCTGGTTATTTGGTATCAACACATCAAAGGGAGAATGCGAAGAAGGTCCATCATTCCTCTGACTTTAACACTCTAAAACAGCACAAATATTAAAATATGAATTCAGTTTAACCAACTCTAAATTACAGGAACCTTTAAATATTCGTCGTGTCATCACTTCTTAAAAAAATAAAGCTTGAGTAATATCCTTGCAAGGACGTAACTGCATCAATCTATAAATAACATCAATTATTGCCAGTCATTTTAACCAGCTCAATAGCTCAAATAACATTTGTGGATTTTTTGTCACGTTTGGAACCCATCAAGATTCAATATATATATATATATATATATATATATATATAACTTCGTCAAATTGCCGTCATACTCGGAAGTTTACTTCCTTCTAAGCGGCTTTCATTTTTGACTAATACTTATTCCGTTACGTTAAGTACCGTACCAATGTGTATCGCGTCATAGGAACGTAAAATTTAGCGTCACGCTGATCCTAATTGTTGAATGGGAAGTATAAAATCAAGAACCCGTCTATAAAATCGCCGATGCATATCTTCCTTTGGTGGCAACAAGTAAAGATATGTTCCGCATTACACGTTTTTCACTGTTTTTAATTGTAAATTATGGACAAACAAGACCGTATCATATCTTCCTTAGGTGGTAACGAGTGGAGATATATTCCGCGTTATTGCGCGCATTTTTTGTTCTCAGCCTAAGAATTAGAAGCATTCAATCATTTATCTCAACCTCGCCCTGGTAACAGAGGCAGAAGCGAGTTCGCAGGCAGTATTCACACATTCAACCATTCCTTGACCCGAATTGTTCAAACGCGTTGTTCTCCATATTCAAGTGTATTGCTTGTAAACCACCGTATCATATCTCCCTTGGGTGGTAAAGATATGTTCCCCGTTTCATGTTGTTCCCCGTATCCGAGTCTATTACGCGCAAAATAACTGTATCATATCTTCCTTGGGTGGCAACAAGTAAAGATATGTTCCGCGCTTCACTTTGCTTTTTGTATTCAAGTGTAAATTATGAAAAAATACCGTATATCTTCCTTGGGTGGCAACAAGTAAAGATATGTTCCGCGTTATTACGTAAAAAACAAATATGAATTAGACACTATTTCTAAAACCTCGCCCTGGTAACAGAGGCAGAGGCAAGTAAGTTCGTATACCGTATTCACACATCCAACCACTCCTTGGCCCGAATCATTCAATCATTTAAAAGCGCGCCTCCATATCTCCGCCCCAGTACCCAACCCGCGTCAATCAGACATCAATACCGCTGATGGAAAATATAATTTTTTTATACCCTCCTTGCGTAGTAATAACCCCCTCCCCCCCCCCCCGGACGATCCTTCCAGGGTGTGTAAATGTCTTGTCCCCACCCACTATTGCAGCATATATATGCCCTCCACCACTGATCTAAGGGCAATCCCTCCTATAATGTCTACACCGACAATCGTAGGCTAGGGTTCCATACTCCCCCCCCCCCCCCCACACCACATACACATGATGTACGCACTGACATATACCAAATGACCATAATCTCACAACATATACACGCTATGTTCAACACCAATGCGTGTTTAGGTGTAATTGCTCTGTACACTAATTTATATCCCCCCCCCCCCTTGCCCCCCCCCCCCCCCCCCCGTTCAGCAAGTTTATAAATGAGAATATTTGGAATTATTCTTGTCTATTGAGCCCATTGGGTTCTAGTGTTTGAAGTTTGTTAATCCAAAATGCTTCACGACCCCTCCTGTAAGCTGTATTTTGTTTATTAATTTGTTCAATCCCAATAATCCTAAAATTGTTTATACCATGGTTTTTCGTCAGGAAATGATGTGGTATCGGTTCATCCATAACCTCAAGTTTTATTCTACTCAGGTGGTTTTGCATTCTCTCATACAATTTTGTCCCGTCTCTCCCACGTACACAACTTCATTGCACTTGTCGCAGAAAATCCCATATATCACATTCCTGGACATGCAGGTGATTTTTTTTCCTATGTGGTAGGCCGTCCCGTTCTTGTCTGCGAATTGTTTTGTTTGGAGCATAAACCCACAGATTGCACATTTTCTCTCGCATCTATCAGATCCCGTCCCTTTTGATTGTTGAACATTTTATTATGCTTGCTGTGGACTATGATATCCCCCAAATTTTTCAATCTTTTGTACGAAATCAGGGGAGGTTTTTCGAATGCCAACTTCATGCGTTTTGAGCGGTGTAAAACGTGCTACAGGAAACATTATGTCAGTCAAACTCAAAATCCAGCCCGAGTGCGTGCTATTCGATTCAAACAGGATATAAAGGATAATATATATTAATGATAAATTTAAAGAGAGTAACCCGTGGACCCCTAAAGAAGGTAGAGATAAGCACCTTGACCTTATTTAGAAATAGTACGGGAAGATATTTTGAAGGGCATAAAAAAACGCGTGCGAAACAACATAACAAAAATGGAAGAGGAGGCTCTGAAGGAGTTGTTAAATGATAATACAATAGTCGTGCGACCAGCCGATAAAGGGTCTGGAATAACCGTTTTGGATGCAAGTAAATATGAAAATGAGATCTTGATGGAATTGGGGGACCAAACAACATACAAAGAAGTACCTGTAAATCTGACAGAGAAAATAACAAACAGGATTAAAAGCCAACTCAAAAAACTAGAAAAAAACAAACTGATAGACAAAAAAGTATTAGCGTACATGATATCTAAGCAGCCTCAGGCTGGTAGAGTAAAAGGTAACCCCAAAATGCATAAAAATGAAGCCCCTTTAAGAACAATAATTTCGGGAATAAACCACCCAACAGAGAAAATAGCAGAAGTGATGGAGTCTGAATTAAAACAACACGTCGAGTCATTACCATCCTACATACGCGACACCACACATTTCTTGAACAGACTAGACAGTATACCCCAACCACTCCCTGAAAACAGCATAATGTACTGTATGGACGTCAAGAAACTATATCCAAGCGTCCCACGTAATGAAGGTATATTAGCATGTAAAAAAGCACTAGAAAACTCTAAAGGAAAATTATTCCCAACAGAGATAGGTCTTAAACTAATAGAAACTGTTTTGGACAACAACAATTTTTCATTTAAAGGAAGACATTATTTACAAACCGACGGCGTTGCAATAGGCTCGCGATTAGGGATGAATTATGCGTGCACATATATGGGTGAATGGGAAGAGAAACTGTCAAAAGCATCGAAGTTACACCCCCTTGAACAGGTACGGTACGTTGATGATATCTGGGGAGTATGGACGCATGGGTTGGAGTCTCTGAAACAATATCATTCTTTGGCAAATACGATACATCCAAGAATACAGGTTGATTTAAGGTGGTCTGAAAATGAGATAGAATTCTTAGACACGATAGTCAAAATTGAAGACGGATTTCTTAAAACCGGTTTATATACAAAACCCACGGACACGCATCAATACCTACTCGCAAAGTCAGATCACCCAATCAACACTAAAAGAGCGATACCATATGGAATAGCTTCAAGAGTAAAAAGAATTTGTTCCGATAATGCTGAATATGAATGCCACAAAAATGATATAAAACAACACCTGCATGCCAGAGGTTACGATGAAAAGTTTGTAAGCGAACAACTAGAAAAGGTCGATCAAATCCAGCGCAAACAGTTACTTGAAAAACGATCCAACAAATCAACCGGCGAAAGAGTCCCGTTTGTGGTCACCTACTCGCGGCGCCTCCCCGACATCGGGAAAATAACGCGGGAGCGAATGCCCATTTTACACCGCTCAAAACGCATGAAGTTGGCATTCGAAAAACCTCCCCTGATTTCGTACAAAAGATTGAAAAATTTGGGAGATATCATAGTCCACAGCAAGCATAATAAAATGTTCAACAATCAAGGGACGGGATCTGATAGATGCGAGAGAAAATGTGCAATCTGTGGGTTTATGCTCCAAACAAAACAATTCGCAGACAAGAACGGGACGGCCTACCACATAGGAAAAAAAATCACCTGCATGTCCAGGAATGTGATATATGGGATTTTCTGCGACAAGTGCAATGAAGTTGTGTACGTGGGAGAGACGGGGACAAAATTGTATGAGAGAATGCAAAACCACCTGAGTAGAATAAAACTTGAGGTTATGGATGAACCGATACCACATCATTTCCTGACGAAAAACCATGGTATAAACAATTTTAGGATTATTGGGATTGAACAAATTAATAAACAAAATACAGCTTACAGGAGGGGTCGTGAAGCATTTTGGATTAACAAACTTCAAACACTAGAACCCAATGGGCTCAATAGACAAGAATAATTCCAAATATTCTCATTTATAAACTTGCTGAACGGGGGGGGGGGGGGGGGGCAAGGGGGGGGGGGGGGGGCGGGGGATATAAATTAGTGTACAGAGCAATTACACCTAAACACGCATTGGTGTTGAACATAGCGTGTATATGTTGTGAGATTATGGTCATTTGGTATATGTCAGTGCGTACATCATGTGTATGTGGAGTGGGGGGGGGGGGGGAGTATGGAACCCTAGCCTACGATTGTCGGTGTAGACATTATAGGAGGGATTGCCCTTAGATCAGTGGTGGAGGGCATATATATGCTGCAATAGTGGGTGGGGACAAGACATTTACACACCCTGGAAGGATCGTCCGGGGGGGGGGGGAGGGGGTTATTACTACGCAAGGAGGGTATAAAAAAATTATATTTTCCATCAGCGGTATTGATGTCTGATTGACGCGGGTTGGGTACTGGGGCGGAGATATGGAGGCGCGCTTTTAAATGATTGAATGATTCGGGCCAAGGAGTGGTTGGATGTGTGAATACGGTATACGAACTTACTTGCCTCTGCCTCTGTTACCAGGGCGAGGTTTTAGAAATAGTGTCTAATTCATATTTGTTTTTTACGTAATAACGCGGAACATATCTTTACTTGTTGCCACCCAAGGAAGATATACGGTATTTTTTCATAATTTACACTTGAATACAAAAAGCAAAGTGAAGCGCGGAACATATCTTTACTTGTTGCCACCCAAGGAAGATATGATACAGTTATTTTGCGCGTAATAGACTCGGATACGGGGAACAACATGAAACGGGGAACATATCTTTACCACCCAAGGGAGATATGATACGGTGGTTTACAAGCAATACACTTGAATATGGAGAACAACGCGTTTGAACAATTCGGTTCAAGGAATGGTTGAATGTGTGAATACTGCCTGCGAACTCGCTTCTGCCTCTGTTACCAGGGCGAGGTTGAGATAAATGATTGAATGCTTCTAATTCTTAGGCTGAGAACAAAAAATGCGCGCAATAACGCGGAATATATCTCCACTCGTTACCACCTAAGGAAGATATGATACGGTCTTGTTTGTCCATAATTTACAATTAAAAACAGTGAAAAACGTGTAATGCGGAACATATCTTTACTTGTTGCCACCCAAGGAAGATATGCATCGGCGATTTTATAGACGGGTTCTTGATTTTATACTTCCCATTCAACAATTAGGATCAGCGTGACGCTAAATTTTACGTTCCTATGACGCGATACACATTGGTACGGTACTTAACGTAACGGAATAAGTATTAGTCAAAAATGAAAGCCGCTTAGAAGGAAGTAAACTTCCGAGCATGACGGCAATTTGACGAAGTTATATAAAATATTTGATGAAGTGTATATATATATATATATATATATATATATATATATATATATATATATATATATATATAATCTTTAAGAGGCAACGTTTTGACAGCTACTGCTGTCTTCTACTGGGAAAAGAAATCAGCAAGCAGACAGCAAAGGCTATCGAAACGTTTGCTCTTAAAGATTTTTATTATAAAGTTCGTCGTGTGACAACCATAAGGTTCTATCTTCCACTGGAAGATAGAACCTCATGGTCCTCACGCGACGAGTTATTAACTGGAATTATATATACTACTAAAAGTTTGCTAAGCACCAAGTATATCCAACTACCTGTTTTACGTTTTAGTTGAAATATTGTATTGAAAAGTGTATATATTTTTTATTTAATTATATCTTTAATAATTTAAGTACAGAAATTAAGATTTTATTTGTGTTTGACATTATTGTTTAGCTTTTGAATAAGATAACCATGGAAAATGGATATTTTTGGCAAAAGAGGAAAGGTTTCAATATGCCAAAAAGTTGACGGAGCGAGCTGGTATGGCTTCATTATCGAGTATGAGACCCATTATTGTTAATTACATCTTGACAACGCCTTCTCATGATCCCAATCAGTTTCCTGATGGTCCTTTGTGGGATGTTGTTCCATTCCTGGACCAGAATGGCACCAAGCTCCTGGAACGTCTTGGCTGGACTGGACGGGCTGAAATTGCAAGCTGCAACTCACTCCAGCCATGTTCTATTGGATTGAGGTCAGGGGATCTTGCTGGCCAGTCCATACGCTCAAACTCCTCCCTCTGTCGGTACTCCCCTACAGCATGGGCCACATGAGGGCGGGCATTATCGTCCATCAGAATGAATCTATCATCCACTGCACCTGCATACAATCTGACGTTGACATCCAGGGTCTCATCAATATATCATTGTGCAGTCAATGTACCACGTTCAAGGACACAGAGCTATGTACGTCCACCCCAACTGACGCCGCCCCAGACAACGAATGACCCTCCACCATATCGTCATCCTCAGCAATGTTGGCTGCATGGAATCGCTCTCCTGGTCTTTTCCATACCCTAGAACGCCTATCTGTGTAGTCTAGGCAGTACCTTGACTCATCTGTAAAAAGGACAGGTCTCAATCTTCCCTGGTCCATCCAACGTGGTCCATGGCCCATTCATATTGTGCCTGGCAGTGGTTCTGGGACAGCGGGATGCGAATACGTGGTTTTCTCGATCGGAGACAACCTTCCTGCAACCTTGCCCGGATAGTCTGCGTTGAAACATTTACCCCGGATGCATTCTGAAGGTCACCGCGAAGCTGGGTTGCTGTGACAAAGCGGTTCCTACGGGCCTGCATGATCAGAAAACCGGTCTTCAGATGTTGCAGATGTTGCCCTGTCTCTGCCACCACCATGTCGTATTTGTGGTGTGCACACTGCTGAAATCTTGTCCAGGCTCTGGTGATCACTGTACCGTGCACATCCAGGGCTTCACTCCACCTCATCCCTACAAACGTTTTCCTACATTGGCATTTGCCATATTCAATCATTAAATCAAAAAGGTTTGTGTTGAAATGAAGACTGAATACCCTTCATGTGTCATGTACATGTAGATAGTACACGAAAACATCATGACAATCAAGGGGCACATGCTTTCCACGACTGTCACGAAACGTCTGCCTGTCAAGAGATCTAATGTAAACACTGGGGCCATCTCAACACATTCCACAATCAATTCCACCGAAAATATCGCAAATATGTCACAAGCAAATTTCACAATGATGTGTCAAATATTTGGTGCTTAGCAAAGTTTAAGTAGTATATAAATAAAATACCCTTTACCTTTTTTCTTTCTACTTTTACCCCGGTTTCTTTTCTCATCGGGTTGCATTGCACGCCCGTTTAGTCAGAACTTGGCTCACGAGAACTTTTATCGCCACATTTCATTTCTTTCGTCGTCTGTGTGTATTTTTTCTTGTTGTGTTTGTACCATGAAGAAGGTCTTCAACAGACCGAAAGATAGGTGAACTTTTTTTTTCTATGCTGTTTGAGCTTTATTTAGACGAATTTCTTCCGCTTTAGGCTCTTGCATCTCTCAGATTCAGCACACTTGAGACAGATTTGTTTCATCAGAATACGGACCTTTTTTATTTTTTTAATAATATATATAACATATATATTTATCATATGACTCGTCCGTCTAGCGCAATACAAGAAGAGCGTCATTCATTTTTTTTTATATTTTCACTTTTCGCTTCCAAAACATAGGTTATGACCCCTCATTGGAACTAGCGTGTCCCGCTCGTTCTAATGAGGGGTCATAACCTATGTTTTGGAAGCAAAAAAATTTTCAGTTATACGAGGATGTTTTTTCCAAGTGTCGTCTTCAACTCAAGTTAGGTGATAGGTTAAAAAGTCATAATAAGTGGCTAATTTGTGCGCGTGTGTGTCATGTGATAAATAGAATGTGAAATGAGTGTTTTTCTCATATAATAATTATGAAACTCGTCCGAATTTACCGTTTGGGCTCGCCAGAGGCTCGCCCAAACGGAAAATTCTTAGACTCATTTCATAAATATTATATGAGAAAACACTCATTCCTTGTCCTCTATATATATAAAATGTATTTTAAGAAAATAACATTTCAATGGCATATTTCATGAATAAAAAGGTTTTATTGAAAAATATCTGTGCCATTGCGTATTTTTGTACTTTACACACACACCCTAAAACACCATTACACATTTGCATTCCCGCAATGTCTTGAAGGGCATTGTGTTCTTCCGGATGAGGACGACCGGTTTCAGTAAAGCCTCCACACCTTGAGAAAGTCGTGGTTATTCCCATTTCGATTGTGTCGCACATTGTAGCCAGCGTGTTTCACAGTCTCATGTAGCTATCCCAAGGAAACAAGTAAATCAAGTAATCACGAGAACGCCATCTAATAAGCTGGATTCCAGCCATCATTTTAGAGGATGTGCAATGGTTTAGTGGTTTAGGTGTTGCACTCCTGATTGCCAGGCAGTGTTGCCGACGGTTCGATTCCCGGCCGCGAAACAGACATCAATCTCTAAATAAACAGCCTTGGGGAATATATTGTTCTAACTAGAGAAACCTAATTTACTGCACCAGTAAATTCAAGTCAGTGTGAAAAGGGTTAAAGTATCAGAAAAAAACTATACAGAAAGAGAATTTATGGAGGCTTATTTTTCGGGAGTAAAATATTTTGAAACAAATCAGAAATGTGTTTTGTTAACAGTATTTACAGATAGGAAACAGAACAATTTTTCTAAGAAACCGGAAAACGCATGTATGTGTACAGCATTTAAAAGTTTCGATCAAGAAATCAGAAATCGACATTACTGGCTCTGCCACTTGTTTGAATGATGACATACGTGTATAATCTTCAGAGTTATTATAAAATGCAATTCCTAATAGTTCTGAAAAATATGCACTTAATGACCTCTGTGAACCGCATTCAGATGCCATATTTTAAATCCCAGCAATTTCAACTAATTCGATGTAGGTCCCATGTCTATAGGTCATACCAAGCCTGAAGTATGAACATAAACCACTTTAAAAATATCGGCACCACCAACTGCAGATCTGCCATATTTGTTGACGACGGCGAATATTCATATTTGCAAGAAATGTTAAGGTACATGTTTTCTCTGGAAATATACTGCAAGTGAAAGAATTCAGTAATGTTGGAATATAAACGAAAAAAGGCCTTAAAGGCCCCCAATAGCCTATCTGAAGGGTTATTGGCCTTGGTAAAATACCGAGGTTCCAACGATGGTCATATGTGTTTAGAGCAACATTGTGAGAATGGAAAGGGTTATGTTTACTCTTGTATTGCATAAAATAAAATTGTTGCGACCCATATTAAGATCTTGAAAGGGTTAAAATACTCAATTTAAATACTCCATTTTTACCCATTAAAACCGAGCAGAGTCCAATGAGGGAGTAATAAGCTATGTTTTTTCAAGCAAAAATGAAAAAAATAATAAAAATCGAATGGGTATTTCTGTGAATAACGCTGACCGTTTTTCGTCGTTACATTGGGTAAAGGGTTAAGTATGCCCCTTTTCGGGCAAGCAGGATTACGCACCTTGCCAAGGGACAAACACATACACTTGGCGACGTTAGTACCATGACCCTCTCTCTTTGAAGTCCAACGTTGTAACCTCATCGCCATCACGTGCCTGTCTGATCCATTTAACCCTTTACCTAGCATGAAAAGCAGACGACACTTGCAAACAAAATACTTGAATAACTCATTTTTTGTCTCAAAAACATAGGTTATGACACATCACTGAAACGAGCACGATGAGCTCGTTCTAAACAGGGGTCATAACCTATGGTTTTGAGACTAAACATGAAACAATAATGAAACAATAATGGCCATTTTTGTTAATAGCGCTGGCAGGTTTTGGTGTTACGTTGGGTAAAGGGTTAAAATGTCTTAAAATGCATCTAGGGTCCTAAAGAAGCCGTGCGGGAAATAAGAAGATGGTGGGATCTCAAGAATGGCGGTTGTGAACAGAGGGGCACTGTGACAGAAAACGAACAGAACATTCTGCTGTCATCAGTTAAATGAAAGCATTTAGACTCACATTGATGTATTAAGAGGGTTAAAAAGAGACCATTTAAATATTCCATTTTATTAAATTATAATTGTGATAGGTGCTTCGAGAAGGCCACTCAACATCATTGCTTCTTGAAACCCGTCGATCTTGAGTTCGGATTGAGAATAAATAATGTAACAGAGCGCAGTAGTTCCTAAGTGGTTGGCAATGACCAGTAGGGGTTAATCAGGACCGATTCGCAAGTTCTGTCTAGGGGTTAAATTAATCCCGTGTACATTGATGTCAAAACGGCAATGTTTTCAGCAGCAAATATTTCTCATAATGCAGTTTGATATTTAACCAAATATACCTTGTTTGACAGAGCTCAGTGAGCTCTGTCAAACAATATATAATTGGTTAAGTTCATAGTTACACAAGAGAAAAACAGAGTGATTGGAGATAGTTCTGTTGTACAACCAGAGTGCAAGGGGGTAAAGGACAATACTCAGATTTGAAGTTAAACTTGGCCACTAAGGGTTAAAAATATTTTCAGCTAATAGACCAACACACTCTGGTCAAAATATCACTGATGAGTTTGTTTAATTGGTCTAAAACTTGTTATTCATATTATGCATTTTAATGTAAAAATCAAACTATTATTCTACAGTTCAGATGAGAGAAACATTTTAATATAGACCAAGGTACAACTTAAAGGGGCTATAGCTCTTCAGAAGAGCTATAGATCTTCCAGGGCAGCAGACCAGAATCATTAATTTATTTTAATGAAAACTAGGTTATAGGCTATATAGCCCAATTAGCCTAAGAGAAGTAATTATCATTGACCCAAAAATATAGCATGCATGAGCTCTCTTGGAGGGTTTAGCTCTTCAAGAGAGTTCAGTGGGAGTAGTGGCCCGCACTATCAGTACTTTGAGAGTGGTGAATGTAGTCAGCTTGGCAAAGCTATGAACCGAAGTTTTTCAGCTGACTACCTGCTTTTGTACACCGGAGGGATGAAATGGCACCAATCAGAGACATTCTCTTAATAGCACTTTGGCACCACGGTTTTCTGCACTCTCAATGAGACTGGGCCGAGCACAGAGAAAGACGATATAACTCCTCTAATGAAGGAGTTTTATACAGCCATAGCACTAACACAGTTAACAGTACAGTCGACCATGTCAGTATTGCATCTTTTACCGGTATCCTGTCAGTTTTGTGATAGGCTTCAACAATTATAAAATGCATTGCTATGGAAAGGGTTAACTTTATTCTCACTGTAATAAAATATTTGGAACCCACATTGAAGTCTTGAAAGGATTAAAAGCATTGAACTGAATAATTTATACTTTATTTCCTTTCAAAGCAAAGGGTTTCTCTCAACTTAGTTCCAGGAGCTTACATATGATTGTAATAACAAGATTACATTTAATGTTTGTCAGTTGACTCTACTGATGTTCACATTATCTCCAGTGTGAATAACATAACATAGTATTGCTTGGGGATAATTTACTGTATCAGGAAATTGGATGCTGTGAAAACCCCGTGGCCGACTGGACCGTGCTCAATGGCTCTAGCAGCCTTAAGACATAGGTGGCCAAGAAGTTGTGACTGTCTACCAGAATGCCAAAAATCAGAGAGTTAGGACGATTCGTTTTCACACAGACTAATAAACGTTTGAATCATTCTATTGACATCTTGCATTATTGTTGAATATTCCTGATAAAAAAGAGTTTAATTTGATGACTTTTGGACCTACAAAATACAATTTACTTTTTGTGTGTTTTTGTAGGGAATTCCCTGCAAAATATGTGCACGTGACCGGTACTTCCCTTTGTGTCAGTTTTTTCTGACTGAAGGGCTATACTTGACAAATATATTTGAATGCCAACATTAAAGTGAAGCGATCATATTGTGTTTTTGCTGGAACGCTATAATGATCGCCTGTGGGAAAATATTTAGTTCCGTGATACCTATGATACACACCCACATACAAAAGAATAGTAGATTCCACATCAGGAATTCAGGTGTTGAATCAAGCACATTCCTTTGTTCTATATTGATATTTTGAAAACGTTGCTAAGCTGGTGGACAGAAATCGAGTAGGGTGACAATGTGGAGCCTCCGAAAATCAAATACGATTCGCAAAGAAAACAGGGTCCAATTTTTGTGTTTTTATGGTTTTCGGGTGACATACCCATGATTTAAACATTGCTGATGCTCCAGTTGCTCTTTCTAAAAAAGGTAAATACCTGCCGAGTGAGTAATTGCCTGCTGTAGGTTAGTCGTTATCGTTATACAGTGGATAAATAAATTTCGATTGACGCACGAAAATAATTGTTTGCCTTCAGGGACAAAATCGCGACTTTCCATGTCTAAAAATATCCTGGAACGTTTTTTTATGGGGCACCCGTTCGCAAGTGAAATTCGAGGAGAGGAAAGCGCAGCAAACGGATCGAAGATAAACAAACCATAATGTTTTAAGGAAACACTTACAGATGTTTAAAATAATCACGGAGCTAAAAATTTATCAACGTTGCAAGTGAGTTCTGGTACACCCGAAAGATCTTTCGGACATTCCGGCCATTTACAATATATACTACTCAAAGTTTGCTGAGCACCAAGTACATCCAAATACCTGTTTTACGTTTTAGTTGAAATATTGTAATGAAAGTGTATATATTTTTTATTTAATTATATCTTTAATAATTTAAGTACAGAAATTAAGATTTTATTTGTGTTTGACATTATTTTTTAGCCTTTGAATACGATAACCATGGAAAATGGATATTTTTTGTAAAAGAGGAAATTTTTCAATATGCCAAAAAGTTGACGGAACGAACTGGTATAACATCAATAACCAGTATGAGACCCATTACTGTTAATTACAGCTTGACAACGCCTTCTCATGCTCCCAATCAATTTCCTGGTGGTCCTTTGTGGGATGTTATTCCATACTTGGACCAGCATGGCACCAAGTCCCTGGACACTTCTTGGCTGGACTGGACGAGATGAAATTGCAAGCTGCAACTCATTCCAGACATGTTCAATTGGATTGAGGTCAGGGGATCTTGCTGGCCAATCCATAAGCTCAATCCCCTCCCTCTGTCGGTTCTCCGCGACAACATGGGAAACATGAGGACGGGCATTATCGTCCATCAGACTGAATCTTTCACCAACTGCACCTGCATACAATCTGACGTGGACATCCGGGATATCATGAATATACCGTTGTGCAGTCAATGTACCACATTCAAGGACACAGAGCTCTGTACGTCCATCCCAGCTGATGTCGCCCCAGACCATGACTGACCCTACACCATAGCGGTCATGCTCAGCAATTTTGGCTGCATGGAATCGCTCTCCTCGACTTCTTCATATCCCAGAACGCCTATCTGCGTGGTCTAGGCAGTACCTTGACTCATCCGTAAAAAGGACAGGTCGCCAGTTTTCCTTGGTCCATCTAACGTGGTCCATGGCCCATTCATATCGTATCTGGCGGAGCTTCTGGGACAGCTGAATGCGAATACATGGTCTTCTCGATCGGAGACAACCTTCGTTCAACTTTGCCCGGATAGTCTGCGTCGAAACATTTACCCCGGATGCATTCTGAAAGTCACCGCGAAGCTGGGTTGCTGTGGCAAAGCGGTTCACACGGGCATGAGTGATCAAAAGCCGGTTTTCATCTGCAGATGTTACCCTGTCTCTGCCCCCACCATGACGTCTTACTGGTATGCCATACAGCTGAAATCTTGCCCAGGCTCTGGTGATCACCACATGGCGCACAACGAGGGCTTGACCAACCTGACGATGGGTTGCCCTTTGCACCACCATCCCTACAGCCCGCCACATTTCTGCTTCAGTCAAATGTCTTCTTACATTTGCATTTGCCATATTCAATCATTAAATCACAAGAGTTTATGTTGAAATAAAGATTGAATACCCAAGACATGTCATGTACATGTAGAGAGTACATGAAAACATCATGAAAATCAAGGGGTACATGTTTTCCGAAACGTCTGCCTGTCAAGAGAGCTAATGTAAACACTGTGGACCATCTCAATACATTCCTCAATCATATCCACCAAAAATATCGCAAATATGTCAGAAGCAAATTTCACAACGATGTGTCAAATATTTGGTGCTCAGCAAACTTTGAGTAGTATACCATATTTGCAGTAATGGTTTTGCTGTAAACATCTATAATATACAATATGTAAAACATTGCTAAGACTCACAGAGAGAGAGAGAGAGAGAGAGAGAGAGAGAGAGAGAGAGAGAGAGAGAGAGAGAGAGAGTCGCTATTATTTCCGCAGATTAATCAGATGTTTTCTAAATGACACAAAAAGCAGAGTCCTTCTAAACTCAAATGTCGTCTCGAATCGAATGAGACAGAGGCTTTCGGATCGAATCCAATCCAATCTCGAATCTGATCTCAGCGCCCTTAAAGGTTCAGACATATCACCTCATGATAACCGAAAATATTGTAAGTCTCCACTCAAGTATCATATGCAATGGCGACTCGCCTCTGTGGACAGATCAATCAACAAGCGAAATATATCCAAACGGAATCAAAGTAATTTCGGAAGCGGAACTTCCTTGAAGTCTTCTTCTATCATCAAGTCTCCTGTTCGGGTCACCCGATGAAAGAAGATAAAGTCAAAGTTAATGCTTCCGTCCTTTCACGTTGAAGTAGCGCAAATGCAACCTAATTAAAGTAAAATAAGTTGTAATTCTTAAACTCATTGGAGCCTACGTGCGTACATTGTCAGCTTTGGACAGCTAAAAATACTGACATTTTAAATGTGGACATCCAAGAAGCCAACCACTTCCTCAGCTGATTGAAAACTGGCATTTCAGTAACACCCCACTGAAACATCTGATCGTCATTTCACTTTACTACACTCAGGAAAACTGCTTTTGATAAAGATGAGGAACTGGACAAATATTTCTGAAAAAGTATTTGGGAAGTATTGAAAAAGAGACAAAACGCATAGCAGTGCCTCTATTTTCCCGAAATATTCACTTCCTCTAAAAAAGAGAGAAAAAAAGAAACAAAAAACATTCTGTCGCACAAAGTACTTAACAGAGCCAGACGTGTTTCGGTATTCTGGTTCGGATCTGCTTATTTTGCGGCAAACCGAAAAACAAAACCGCAAGACCCAGCAGCAAAAACCGACCGAACAGTTTTACTGTGTTTGTGTATAAATTAACCGATCTATTTTACTGGCTGGCATGAAGTTACACTAGTGGCCCTTGAACTTTCGTATCTTGGTTTATCGGGCAAATGGGTGAATACGTCGTGTTCTTACAGCCACATTTTCTCCCACATTGATAGTCCAAGGGACAATGAGAATACAACATGGAGCAGATGAACTTTATTCATTCGTAACCCAAAGTTATGTTTTTTTCAGACTCAAAAGGCATAGCAACTGATCCGCTAAAATGTCAAAGAATGACCAAAGGGAGGCCAGACTAAATACAATAAATATATTCGCGGACAGGACTTTTTGTGGTGAGTGGTGTCGTACAAATAATTGCGTTTTATTTTCAAGTTAAGGAACGTGGAAGTTGCTGTTTACGGTTCTTTTTAACATGCATAGAAAGCTGAACCTGAACCAAAACGTAATCCATAAAATCAATCCCCAGCTCTAGTCCTTAAAAATGCTTTACCTTTGTCGTATAACGAGAATCTGAAATGCCGCTGATAACCATTCATTTGAACGAACTATATCCAGCAGTACATACACAGAACGACTCGCGTATGTGAGTGGGCTAATCGTCTTCGCGTCTGTAAAGACAATTTTTAGAAGGACACTCAGCAATTCATTTGACAACTCGTTCCCTGAGTTTCAATGTGTTCTATTTGCCAGTAGGCACATAGAAGATATTAGAACTCAGGGGACGAACTATCATCAAAACGAATACATTTTATCGCCTACCAAATTTGCGAAGGGGATCCGAGTTACTATTTTTAGCTTTTGCTAGCGATTCAAATTGTAATTGCGGTGCACGATTTGTAGAAAATTCCACTGAAATTTCGCTTCTATTTAAAAACAGTCGTTCAACAATTTCCGTTCGGCACATGTGTGCTGGACACATTTTAATTTTCCGCATGGTTTAGTGTTGTTGTAAATGGGGATTTTATAGAACAGGCGTGTAACAGAACCTGTAATAGTGCCTACCATTAGGCGATATTCCTTTCTTAATGACGCCATATTTGCGTTTTGTTATGGCGATACTAAAGCATTAGCGCGATGGTTTCGAAATTTTATGTCGGATATTTAAAAATGAATGCGTTTGTAACGCGTTGATTTCACAATCACCGTTAGAGTCCTTTTCTCCTACTCGTGAGTTTTATTTCAGTGTCTGTGGCGAATTGTTTGATGACACCTATTACTTCTTTCTTCCCTGGTTGACTGGCGTACATTTTTTCTTAACTATACAGATGTTTTATTAAAATGAAAACGGTGTCATGACAGTGCAAAACTTGGTGTTTGCTACTCATCATCACATGCAATTATCTTGTTGGGAGGGAACTGCACTTGTGCCCGTTATGGAGTTTCGTCACTTAGTCTATATATAGACGCACATTTAAAAAACGCTTTTTAAAACTATGTGTCACAACACAGGGTTTAATATAGAATATACCCATAGTAGCCCGGTGTACCAAATGTTCGCCACGAGTGGTGAAGTGGTGATAACCGCGAGCCTTCGGCGTGCGGTTAACACCACGAGTGATGAACATTTGGTACACCAAGCTACTTTGGGTATATTTTATTTATACATGATCGTCAGATTACTGAGAGTCGCTATTATTTTTTTCTCGATTTTACTGAACAGCAGACGTACATACGAGCGAATCTGTTTTTGTTTACACGAGCATCGGTGGGCGGTACTTCCGCTGTCAATTTGATCACCGAAACGAAACGGAAACGAGAAACTGAGCCTTTTTCGTTTTAATAACATAATAACATACTATCTCGAGTTATGCATGCTTTATTAACATGAGATAATGCATGTTCGCTATTTTTTGGCATCTTATTAGGTAAACCCACTTAAAAACGTAATAAATAATTGCCACTTCCATTTCACTCTTCGCGAGGCGACGTGCGATAAATTTAGACAAGTTTGCATTCAGGTCGACGTCAGTAGTATAGCACGTATGAATCGACCGCTATTACCCAGAGCTTTGCCGGATCAGCTAGTGTTAAATTTCCATAGGAACCGGAGCCGTTCGCCGGAGCAATTTTTTCCTGTGCAAAAGTACGGCTTCTTGAAGCTAGATCCGACAATGGTGTAGGTACTGTATATATAGTATGCTATGGTGTGTGTAGTGATATAAGTAAACACAGGGCTATAGTGTGGGTAAGTGGTGGAAAGGTGATGGTGAATAAGGATTTTCTTGAAAGCTTTTTCCGAAGCGGCTGATGTTGCTACTGACGTCGTGACGTCATGATACGCACGCGGCGTCATAGAATCATTGACCACTGTTATTGTCCAGTATACATTCCGATATAACGTTATTCGGGTCAGACGGTGTCGGACTTCTCGTATGGGGGTGGGATGATATGGTAGTGGCGGTATATATCCATGTTGGTATCCTATTAGCCCTTGGGTCTTCATATTATCCTATATCTGATATAGCTAGGTCAATCAGTACTGTAGGAATGGGGAAAATGCGTGGTCGCCCGGTGTGGTAATTGCGAGATAGTCCTTGGTGGTTTAGATTGGCAGTATAGGATGAATGGTATGTTGGCCTATTAACCCCTT
This sequence comes from Pictodentalium vernedei, assembly GCA_031216915.1. Lineage (NCBI taxonomy): Eukaryota > Metazoa > Mollusca > Scaphopoda > Dentaliida > Dentaliidae > Pictodentalium > Pictodentalium vernedei. The sequence continues at coordinate 334,021,335 of CM062295.1, forward strand.
AGTACTGTTTACCTACCGAATCCTTTGTATTATCTTATGGCTAGTATTTAGTTCGTAATGCTAGGTCAGGCAGTATTATAATCGTTCGTTTAGAAGTGGGGCTTAGGATGCAATGTGTATACCGCTGTAGGTCCCCTGTTAGTCCTCGGTATTATTAACAAACCGATTGTTTTGTATTATTCTATGGCTGGTATAGGGAGTACGTTATGACAGGTCAAGTGGTATTATGAGTAGGGGTAATGCCTGACAGTATAGAGCAACAGTATAGTACGGACAATATATAGCTCTGTGGGCACACGAAAGCCATTGATAATACTAATCGACTTAATGCTTTATGTCACCCCTTGACTAATACAGGTAGTATGTAATGTGGGGCCAGACGTTATTGTGGGTGGGTGGGTGTAATGCATGGTTGCCTAGTGTGGTAGTGTAGGATGTATGCGTGCTCCCCCCCCCCCCCCCCCTGCAACCCCTACAGGTCCCATGTTAGTCCTTAGTACTATTAATCCACCTAATGCTTCATGCTATCATATGACTTGTACAGGTAGCATGTAATGCTAGGCCAAGGGGTACTGTGGGCAAGGGTAATACCTGATGTAAAAACACGGAATCCATATTTTGCGGAATCGGTTAGGAATCTCAATTACGGAATACCTTATATGTATACAGGGAAAATATGATGGAACATTTTGAAGGCTTGAGAGAAGGTAAAGCTAAGAAGTAATTGATGGTAGTTTAGTCAATGGTACTGGTACAAGGCTGCAATGGAATAAGACTGCTGAAGAAGCTAATGGTAGGACAGATAGACCATAGACCAGTAGTGGCCCTGAAGCTTTGGCGACAAGATGGAAGCGGTTGGTACGACTACATTAGACCTCATTGAGGGATTACTCGTGGTCCTCATGGCCTCATACGACAAAAAAGGGATTCTCCAAAAGGTATCCTCGATAGGTATCCTCGAATAATACAATACCAGGCCATAGGTACCCTCAAATACTGAAATGAGGCTAAGAGTCATCGTTAAATTATACCGCATTGAGGGCTTTTTCGTGGCTCTCATGACCTCAAAATTCAATGCATTACACCCACCTATCCACCCACAATAACGTCTGGCCCCACATTACATACTACCTATATTAGTCATGGGTTGACATAAAGCATTAAGTCGATTAGTAATATCAATGGCTTTCGGGGGCCCACAGAGCTATATATTGTCCATATTAAACTGCTGTTCTGCCAGGCATTACCCCTACTCGCAATACCACTTGACCTGCCATAACGTACTACCTATACCAGTGTATACACATTGCATACTAAGCCCCATTTCTAAACGAACGATTATAATACTGCTTGACCTAGCATTACGAACTAAATACAAAGGAGTCGGTAGGTAAATAGTACTAAGGGGTAATAGGCCAACAGACCATTCATCCTACACCGCGAATCTAAACCACCAAGGACTATCTCGCAAAAACCACACCGGGCGACCATGCATTACTCCCATTCCTACAGTACTGCTTGACCTAGCTATATCAGATATAGGATAATATGAAGACACAAGAGCTAATAGGATACCAACATGGATATATACCACCACTACCATATCTCCCCACCCCCATACGAGAAGTCCGACACCACCTGACCCGAATAACGTTTTATCGGAATGTATACTGGACAATAACAGGGGTCAATGTCTCTATAACGTCGCGTGCGTATCAATACGTCACGGCGTCAATGGCAACGTCAGCCGCTTCGCGGAGAAAAGCTTTCAAGAAAATCCTTATTCACCATCACCTTTCTACCACTTATCCATACTATATACCCATAGCCTTGTGTTTACCTATATCACTATACACACCATAGCATACTATATATACAGTACCTACAGCACTTGTCGGATCTAATTCAAGGAGCTGTACTTTTGCACAGGAAAAGGTTGCTCCGGCGAAAGGCTCCAGTTCCTATGGGAATTTAACACTAGCTGCTCCGGCAAATCTCCGGGTAACAGGGGTCGATTCATACGTGCTATACTACTCACGTCACCAAAGCTCAACGGGGATGTAGTTCTATTGGGGGTGTAAATGTTTGCTGTTGAAATCCCATTGGTGCGTCTTCATCACGTTTGGTGTGAACAGCTAAAATTTATGTCATAGGCTTTTCATATACTGTAGAATAGGTAATCGTGGTATAATACCATTATTACACTTGTGGATGCAATGTAAAACTGGGTGTTTGAAACTCATCATCACATGTCTACCGATGCGGGGTCTAGTGGGTCCCAATACACTACTCCCACAGTCGCTCTACTACCAGTCTCGGTGAGGTCCGGGGTTCTGTAAACGGGGTGGGAATGATCGAGCAGTGGGTCTAGGTCGTCTAATCGACTTTTAAGTAATGGACTTCAATCGAAATCCGACATCAAATGGTACTCAGATTCAGAAGAGAACAACACTGCCGTCATGAAAATTCCGATTTTATTCTAATAAATAGCTTCTTTATTCTTAGAGATATTCATTTCCAATATTCATGTAACAATTGTGACAGTCTATCAGGCATAGACAAGTCAGTTTCATCAAATTAATCAATGATAGTTACTCGAGTCCGAACCTCTAAAATTCTATAAATATTCTGGATAAACATATACTCATTTGGCATGGCCTAATATGTATCAATGTAAGGCAGCACGAAATCGCCATCTACTAATAAGAGTCACCTTAGTAAGACTAATAGTCTATATACCAAGTCCAAAAGATGCATTCGTAGCAGGCGTAACATAGTGTAGGTCCAACAAAGTAAGTAAGTCTATCGGTCTAATTCTTATCGGTCTCGTGGGAACTCGTATAACAGTTTGAATCACAAAGCGAATCGATCTGGAAGCCCGATGCTGCAGATTATACAGAAATCTGAACTACGCGCCGACAGAATCAAGCAAGGAACTAGGAAGAACATCTGACATCCAAATCATTTACACAGGAAACTGTCAAACGTCCTATGCTAATTCATTATTATATTGCCATTTTGACACAAATTGTCATGCTCAAGCTGCCTCTTACTGCGGTGAGTAAGAATCTTGTGATAAAACAGATTTATTTATTTATTTATTGGTGTTTAAGGTCACATACTTATGCACAATGGCTAATCAAGGCCGTGACAGTTTTACGGGTGGAGGAAGCCGGGTACCCGGAGAGACGAGCAGCTGCCAGCTCCACAACATCGTAACTCCGCACTGCAACACAGGCAGGCTTAGATTGGTTGAAAACATGCGCACCATCGACGTGCAGTACGCCTTAGTATATAGTGTCATCGTGCCCCCATGTGGACAATCGGGCTTAAGTGCCTTGCCAAAGGACAAAACGCGGGAGTCCGAATCGATCACTCAGACGGTCACCCACCAGAGTACTAACCGGGCCCGATAAAACAGATAAATTGACAGATTCCGTTACAGAATCAAAAGCAACCGGAAGATATAACCGTGGTTTCTGTATGGGAAGGTCATCAATAGGCGACATTGAAAGGCTGTTCGACAGACCGACTGCATGGGCATTGAAGAAATCGATGCAGAATGTGTGGTGGCTGCATCAACAGGTACAGCAACTTTAAGGCCCCTCACCACCAGCAGAGCGAATATGTTTTCATTGCAATGAGGGCATAAGTTTATATTATAACTGAATAAGGAATGGGGTTATTTCCGGTATCAACGTAATAATAATTCAAAAATAAGGAAAAGAACAATACCCAAGAAAAACGAGACCCGCTGGGATACGTAAAAATTAGTAATGACTTCGGTGTTGAGAGTACTCAACTCTGCAATACCTTCGTCCATTGACAACTTCTCAGCATCCTGCAACTTATCATGATTTTTAAATTATCCCATAAATTTATCCTTTGAAGAGCGGATTCTGTAAATACACAGAACGACACACGCATGGGAATGGGTTAATCGATATGGCACAAGCGCCAGTGGAGTAGAATAGAACGAGAGGCCGCAGGCCTCAAGTTTTATCCTTCCGCGATGGCACAAGTGCCATATCGAAGAACCCATTCACACACACGTGTTGTTCTGTGTTTATTACACGCCTACACGTCTATAAAAAAAACATTATTAGAAAGACACTCAGCAATTCATTTGTCAACTATCAACAAAAAAGAACACATTTTATAGTCAACTAAATTTGTGAGGGGTACCCGTGTTACTATTTTGTCTCCTGAGTTTCAATGTGTTCTGGCTACTGGCACAAAGAACACATTGGAACACAGGGGTCAATTTTCAGCTATCCATAGTGATTCAAATTGTAATTGCGTGGCACGATTTGTAGAACATTCCAATGAAATTTTGCTTCTATTTAAGAATAGTCCATCATCGATTTCCGTTCCGCACATACGTACGGATCAGATTTTCATTTTCCGCATGGTTTAGTGTTATTGTAGATGGAGATTACATAGAACAGGCGTGTAATAAATTAGTCTGTGTGACCTCAAAAGTATAAAAAACTTCATCGCGAACAACATGATGAATCTTATTATCATAACCACGAAAATAACTAGTGAGTTGAATTGCTCCACTAGGAGCAGTACACAAAGGATATAGTTTGATAAAGTCAATAGAAGGACGAATCTTAGGTGTTGGGGGCGTCGATCTCTGGGAACACATGGACGAGAACATTAACTTGACCACGCAGCATTTCCAAAGTCTTAGAGATTTGAACATAAGTTTCAAGAAAATATTTTTGTTTTCTTATGATCAGTCAACATTTTGTGCTTGTGTTCATTTAAGTTCCCAACAACAGTGATTAACCCGTTGAACCCGAGCGGCTGCTTTTCGTCCAGGGACATGATACGTCATAAATTCATTAAATAGGATGGATGTTAAGTGCATATGTGTGGTAGACCTATCAATATTCCCAACGTGCAGCTCCAAGGATGCACGTTGATAATACTAATTGGTCTACCCTAAATAATGAGTATAGACTCTTCTTGTTGCCACCATTGAACTGATATGGAAGATACCACCAGGGTGCAAAGGGTTAAACTGTTAATGGCATGTCGACTTTCAATCAAGTTATCTTTCGTAACATTAATCATGGGCAAGGCATAAGCCAAGACATGCTTAAATGTAGCATGATTGTGAGACAAATGGATCAGATCCTCAGTAATGTCATGTGAATCGCTTTCAGATACAGTTGCAAACAAGAAACTCATTGCATCACCAACAAATAGTAAAAATAATTCTGCGTTCTCTAACCGAATGCAATATTTCATAATCATTAAAGCGAGCAAAAACTCCCTTTTATTGAGAGACACTAAATTCAACTTCCGTCTCAATATTTTCAAACAAGCCATAAGTATCTTGTTTAAAGGTAGAGTTAATCAACCGGTCATCATCAGAGAACGACTGTACATTGACAATATTCGCATCCAACTGATGACTATTTACAGCAACAAACCTTAAGAAATCTTCAAATTGATTCAGCTTAAGAAATCTTGAAATTGATTCAGATCGATAATACAATTGAGAGTTCAATCACTAGTAATCATATATACTATTAAAAAAAGTAGGGGATATCCAAACTGATGTTGATGTTTTCGGAAATGGTATCAGATATGCGTGATCGGACATATCAATGTGTTATCAAGTTTAGTGCGGATCATGAATGTCACCGGCCCACAAATCCTCCGTGCAGGTTTTTCGCACGAGCGCCGCGTTAATGGCTGTGGGCTACTTTTTGAAATTTTCATTTGTACTGTACGGGCTTTTTCGGAGGTCTCATCGTTCTTTTCTTTGTATAAACTCACTCATCAACAGTTTCTGGTCGAAACGTAACTTTGAGGTGTGCGAAGACTGGAACGCGACGAACGTTCACGTGCCGTTGGCATGTTGAAAGCTGACAAAAGAGAGACTGCAGTCGCTCAAATTCTCTACGCTTCTCAATTGGTGATTAGCAGGTTGTGGTCACGCTACTGTCGGACAGGCAATGTTGATGTCAGACTTCGGTCAGGTCGTCCAAGGGCGACAAATGCTAACTAGGATCGTTTCATCCGAACCTTAGCATTACGTAACCGCCATCGAAGTGCCTCAGAAATTGGACAGCAGCTGCACCGAGCGACAGATGTGCGAGTCAGTGGCCAGACTATCCAAAATCACCTACACGACCTCGAATAATTCCACGTTTGACTGAACGTCACATCGCAGCAAGGCGTATTTGGTGTGGAGAACGACAGCGCTGGGACAATCGTCGGTGGAGTAACGTCATGTTTTCCGATGAATCGAGGTTCACTCTCGACTTCCACGACAGGCAAAACAGAGTGTGGTGGCGGCGGAACGACGATACCTAGAAGTGACAGTTAGGCAGCACGATCGTTTTGCTGGTAGATCGGTTATGGTGTGGGGAGGCATAACCATGTCAAACAGAACAGCATTAGATGTCATCCAAGGGCGTGTCACAGGGCAATACTACCGTGACGACATGTTAGCAGCACATGTGGTTCCACTTGCGCGACATCACGGCCGTCGATTTATTTTCCAACATGACAATGCAAGATCAGACAGGGCCCGTGTCGCTACAGTGTTCCTCCAGGAGCAGAACATCACTACATTGCCTTGGCCAGCACTAAGTCCAGAACTTTCACCAATCGAGCACGTCTGGGATATGCTTGACAGGCGCCTACGACAACGCCAACGCCACTTGCGCGACATCACGGCCGTCGATTTATTTTCCAACATGACAATGCAAGAGCACACAGGGCCCGTGTCGCTACAGTGTTCCTCCAGGAGCAGAACATCACTACATTTCCTTGGCCAGCACTAAGTCCACACCTTTCACCAATCGAGCGCGTCTGGGATATGCTTGACAGCCCCCCAACAAATGTCCAGGAACTCGACACTGCATTGCAAGAAACATGGAATAACATCAGTCAAGCTGATATTGGACGTTTGGTGAGGTGTATGCCACGTCGGATCCTCGCTTGTCTCGCGAACTGAGGAGGATTTACAAGGTATTGAGGACTTGGACTGAATGTGGTACATTCTGACTGACCGCATCCTTACAGCTCAGTGTGTGGAATGTGTGCTTGTCAGACATCCACCAATCGCTGCTGAAATCATTCACCAGATGCCTCAGTGCAATGCTTCAACTGTCTTTTTGATGAAACTATAACTATATTTCTTCATATATCTCACTTTTATCAAGTATCCCTTTTTTGAATAGTGTATATATATAATAATATATGTATTCCTCTTTCATGAAGACATACACAGAACGACACACGTGTGCGAATGGGTTAATCTATTTGGCACAAGTGCCAGCACGGAAGGATAAAACTAGAGACCGTGATGGCACAAGAGTGCCATATCGATTAACCCATCCACTCGCATGTGTCATTCTGTGTTTATTACACGCCTTCACATGCATCAAAAACGGGGTGTTCGTGTTATAATTTTAGCTGCCACCAGCGATTCACAATGTAATTGCCGTGTGCGATTTGTAGAAAATGTCAGAAAAAATTCACTTCTATTTAAAAATAGTCCGTCAACGATTTCCATTTTCATTTTCCGCATGCAATCAATCCATTCAACAGTTCGTGTGTTAACAATGCAGCACACTTGAACGCATGTTGAATAGATGAGAAAGAATCTGTTTCTACCTTTGATTGCTTCGCACCCTTCTTGACATTGGGCTCGTCATCGTCCGATCTTGCCTTACCGTGGAACATGTGTGTTTCTTACTGAAGTGTACCAGAAGTGTGATGTAGCCCTGTATCTCGGGTTCTGTACAAAGTCTTACATGCATTACACGTGTTTGGAGCTCTGACTGTATACACAGTAGAATATGAGTGTATTACCGATGTCATATGGAATCACGCGACACGCGTGATACTAAATGACATTGGTAATTCACTGTTAGTCCCATGCTGACGATGTGTCCTTGCGGTTCGCGCTCAGTTCCTCACATTGTTTTGACAAGTTAGTCAGTATCAAATGTACGAATGCACGTATACCGAGACATTTATTTAGAAGGATTTTTTGATATTCGTGTTTTTATTTTCGACACGAATTTGTTGATCGACTCGACTTCGACTTGAACGACCGAATATTCGCAGAGGCCAACAATCTATTTGGATAATTCAGTAATAATTTACTTAACTGCTTGTGGTTTGACAGGAACACTTTCCCAATGTTATTAGAGGTATCTGCCTGAGCAGTCCTTTCTTACTAATCAGTTGGCATAATCTTGTCACAAATGCTGTTTTCCATCACAGATGTAAATATATCACTGCAGACAGTACCACCGGAGCTAGCTTTCTCTAAATAATCCTTTGGTCCGATGATCCATCTTCTGGAATAACGTATCATCGAAAATTACCGTATAGCATGTATGCTCACACCGTATTACACATCGTAAGTCCTGAAGTGAAATGGAAACTTCATATCACGCAAAGCCTTGTTGAAAACGTTGTTAAACAAAACATTTGCTTCATGATTGCCCAAACATTGGCAAACGTAATGTAAGTCCACATCCAACCTTTGTAGATTTTTCGCCTTGGGTGAAGATAACTTACACCAAGGCTGTATTGTTTCTTCGGAGAATGCAGCAACCTGAACCTCTCAAACAGAATAACAGACGAGGATTTTCACGTAGTATGTGACTTGCATGCGTTTCGATAACTATCAAGCCACAACACTGGTACACAATCTTCAACCAACAGTTTTTCATATATTACGATGATTACACATATATCATTGAAACTTCGCTCCTAAGGCTGTGTCCAGGTAACTCATGAATACCAGTGTTCACGCTGGCGTTTGCTAAATATGCCAATGCATATTGTTTTATAAATCTGGCACATAAATGTGAACGTTTGGCTCAAACATTTGGTACATAAATTCAAACTCACGAACCTGATTTCTTGATTTTTGTCCAACCTTTGATCTTATGGCAGGAAATTCCGACTTTGCAAAACCAGGCATATAACATTACATTTTCTGCTTGTAGAGCGAACAAATGATAAGTTAAATATATCAACATGAATCATCATTAATTACAAAAAAGTAATCTCTTTCAGCTGTGTTCACAATGACCAGTCACTCTCCAATTCTTCTGGCCTGAGACCTCGGATTAAGAAGTCGTGTATTGTGTAAACAACGCATACTTTGTTTCTTCACCAGTGAACATCGGTTCAGATTATCAATTGTCCTTAATTGTTGGTGGTGCTTTCCCTATTGACCAAAATCAAAGAATAACACAGTAATAACATGACAAAAGTGTCAATTCCACATGCCAATCAGTTGCCGTATAGATCGGCGAGATCCGAATTTCTGTTGATCTGCTATTTGTAGGACTCAATACCTTTCATGACATGTTCTTACTTTGTTCCGTTTTATCTTATATTTGGTGTCATGTAATTTTATGTTTTTGATTTTTCTTGAATGAAATATGAAAAAAAAAAGTTTTTTACAGTTCTGCCACATAAAATACCCATGGCACAAAACAATCTCATTTGGCACAAAACATTCTCATTTGGCACAAAATATTTAGCTTTGACACATTAAAACGTTGAGCCAGCGTGAACACTGATGCATAAATGGCAAAAACGCCTCGTCTTCATATTTAAATTTTGATAAATTTCTTGGGTGACCGGGGGATCTTGAAAAAAAATCCTCAAAAAACTCTTTTTGACTCAAATCCACCCACCACCCCATTTTCGGGAAGAAAAACATGTTTTTCCTTTTTCATGTTGGGGACCCACCCCCTTCAACTCAGTTCAACACCCTAAAATGAACCCTAACACAAAACTGTCCAATTGGTAGTCATATTACTGATCCGTTTCTGCTACTCCACTTTGTCTAACAACAAACAAGGGAGATAATTCACAATTTAAACCAAAAAAAAAAAACAACTAGAGCTGATTTTGAGCAAAACCAGAGATAAATAAGATAAATACTTCATGTCTTCAATTATTTAATGGCACCTAATTGTTTCCAAATTATATCTTTATATATAGTGTTTTAGCATGGGCCACTGTGAGCTGACAAACTTAATTATATTCACCAACTTCAGTGGGTGTGTGGGATGTTGCTTTCTAACACGATTTTGTCAATGTGTGTTTTGGCCACTCATGCAATATTCAACAATGCCAAGCAATATTAAGTTATCCCTATAATTCTTGGGGTGGCCATTAGAATCGAACTTAGATTCAGTCGAATCTTGGTGGTGAGTTGGAATGTGTTTATGGGATAAAAAAGGCAATAGCTGATCGGCGAACACGTACACTATATTGATACTGTCTTTCTAACCCAACAGCGCCCACCAGCACAATGATTGTGTGGTGAAATTGACAAACTCGATCGTATACCCTGACTTGAACCCTAACCAAATATTAAATTCATCGTGAATCATCGGTTACTGGTACGGCACGATTTTGTGGGCATCTGATGGACTGCTTAAATTTGTAGTAAAACGCCACGCAGTTACCGATGCCAGAACCTTTACATAGTATAGTGTTTAGTAACACAACCTGATCGGCCAGTTGGGGTAAACTCTTATGTAGTTTGTGGCAAGTTTTAATCTTCCAAGCAGTGTTGCGCTCTTCCGTGATCAAGCGATAATCTGAAGCACTTCTTGAAGAATATGGGGGCTGTCATGAGCGTGACTACCACGTATATGATTTCTAAATCCAAGATTCCAGGGCAGACTAGAATTATTCCCTTTTGAATAGTATTGATTTTAAACAGTGGAAAATATAAAATATACTCGATTAGATAACATTGAATAAGATTATTTGCTGCGTGTTTCACACGTGACATGTTTCCTTCGAAACAGCAGCCTGTTAAGATTAGTGGGTGAACATTGTGACCATAGTGGTTTTATTCTAACTGTTGATGAGTAACCATAGTTAGCAAGTTTATTTCAGTCAATTGCCCAGTTCAACGCATTTCGTTTTTATGTTCAACATGCCCAGACACACCAGTTAATGCTTCTGATATGGACTGACGAAAAAAAGAAACGCACGTTCAGTTTTTGGTAATATAATATTTTTATTCGCAGACAAAATGTAATAAAATTTATCACACAGCTACCTCGGTGTACTATCTAAAGAGTTTTTCGTTAATGCAGTCAATCACGACCACGTGCAATGCTGCATGTTTTCAACAGATGTCACAAGAAAGAGTGCATCCGGGGCACACCCACATGCCATGGGTTTGAAACCCATACCAGATCGATGTTTTGAACAGTACACATCGATTGCACAACATTTCTTTTCAACTCGATTGAAAAGCAAAAATTAATGCCGTGATGTCCGAAGTTGATAGTGGCAGGGCTACTGCTCTGATTATGCAGGGACAATAGCAACATCTCATCGTCCAGCAATTTGGGGTCCATGAGTCAACGCTAGCTCATTTAGTTGGGCATCTCAGAGCCACAGAGAGATAAACTGACAGCCCCAGGAGCGGGCAACCGCGCGTTACGTCGCCGCGTCATAATAGAGGCATACGCCTGCCACACACCCGCAACCGATTTCAGATAGCGAGTCAGGATATAGGCACTCATGGTCGCCGATTGTGTCCAAGAACAGTTAGGAATCGGTTACGGGAGTTCACTTTAAGGTCAGTACGTCACTACATTGGTCCGCAACTTACACCCAGGCTACGTCAACGTCGAATGCAATGGCTGTGCTCACATGCGACACATCGGTTTCACTTGGCTCTCTGGAGACATGTATTATTCACTGACGAGTCTCAGTCCATGCTTTACAGGTCAGATGGATGAAAAGGTTGCTGTCGAATTCTAGAGGAGCGATATTCTGACGCGTGAGTTAAGGAGAAACGACAGATTCGAGGAAGGGCCTGTTATGGTTAGAGTGGTGACTTATCATGTCGTGAAAACACTTCTCGTAGTCATCCAGGGCAATCTTACAGCTGTAAAATATCGGGATCAGGTCCTCGTGCCTTACATTTCACGTCTTTCCGTTTATCAATGTATGTAACCTTACGTTGCAGCAGTATAATGCAAGGGCACACGCTGCTAGAATTTGTCGTGACTTCCTCAACCAAACCAATGTCTCAGTTCTCAATTGGCCGTACTACAGTCCAGATGTGTCCCCGAGCGAGCATTTGCGGGACGAGTTGGACAGGAGCTTCAGGAAGCGAGTCAACGCCCCAAACAACGTTGCTCATCTCACGCAGGTTCTTCTTCAGGAGTGCAATGACATCCCACAAAGGACCATAAACAACATGATGAGGTCAATGTTGTGGAGAGTTAGGACAGTGACTGAAGCCCCGGGTGGGAACACCCGCTATTGATTTTTATCAGGAAATGACGTAGGGTACCCACGTTTAAACGTTATCCACGCAAACGCCGTCTGTGTTAAAACAACTAACTTCGTCAAAATGTAATCAGAAATAAAGGAATAACATCATAATCCAAACAACGAAATAATCATCCATAACACATTTGAAATATACATCTGGAACTTAATTAGGCGCCCCGAGAAATTTCATGACAGTAAAGCTGTTGTTACTGATTATTATGTTTTAATGACTGCAATGTGAAACATGATGTTCTGGTTGATTGCGTACCACAAACACATCATCTCGTCCACTTGAAGCATGCTACCCATAAATGTCACATAAATGTCACAAAATATCATCCACATGCAATATCTTGGTATAAACCAAGAAAATGTGTCACTTCTTTTATCAGAAAAAGTTGACATGGCAAGGAGGAGACTGTCAGAGGCACCGAGACGGCAAATCGTTGGTATGACTGCAACAAGCAGTCAAAGCTACTGGAAGGCAACTTGGCTATAGTCATTCTGCCATCAGCAGACTTGTACGAAAAAATCAACAAACCAACGATTTTAATGACGGGTCAAGGCCTGGACAACCACGAAAGACCCTTTTCCGGGAAGACTGGAGTCTGGAATGCCTCGGCTGGCGTGGATGCTTTGCGTCAAATGGGGTGTTGAAACGCCTTTGGCCCCCAAACAGACGTTTTTGCAACATAACTCTCCGAAACTGTGTCAAAGATTTGGATATGCCGGAAGGGTCATCACGCGACCAGTCCTGTCCGATCAGCATCAAAGACGACAGCTTCAGTGGTGTCTGACACGATATCATTGAAATCTCAAGTCATAAAGGAAAGTCCTTTGGTTATACAATTTATTTATTTTATTTCATCAATGTTTAACGACGCATTAACAGCCAAGGTCATATCGTGTCAGTGAATGTTTTACGGGTGGAGAGAACTACCGAGCAACGACGAGCAGCTGCCAGCTGCCCAACATCGTAACACCGCGCTGCAGCCGAGGCAGGGTTAGATTAGTTGAAGACATGCGCACCATCGACGTGCAGTACGGCTTAGTACACGGCGTCATCGTGTCCCCATGTGGACAAGCGGGGTGAAGTGCCTTGTCCAAGGGCTCGATCGCTCAGACGGTCACCTATCCAAGGATTGACTGGGTTCGACTTCGGTGATCTGACGAGAACCGGTTACCGCAACGCCACCGCGCCCCATTGGTCATACAATAGTAGGTTCCTGCTTCAGGCCACATATGGTCGCATGAGAGTGTTGAGGAATAGAAATACTGCTAACGTTCCCAGGAGCACCAGACCTACTCTTCCATATGGTAGAGGATCAATAATGATCTGGGCATGACTCTCTCATTATTGTAAACTTGATATGGTGACTGTACGAAGGAATCTCAATTGTCATCAGTACATCCGGGACATTCTCAATCCGGATGCCGTGCGTCATTTTGACAACCACCCGTTGGCTACTCGTCCTGTATTCATAAACGACAACCCAAGGCTACATCGTTCCCATGCCGTGAGAGCATTCCTTCAGAATAATTATAGTACAACACTACCTTGGCCTGCAATGAGTCTCGATTTGAATCCCTTAGAAAACATCTGGAACTTTCTTGGACGTCGTGTGCAAGCAAGAGATCTGTACAGAATTTGGCCGATCTGGAAGCTGCATTGCATGAGAAGTGTCAGCAGTTGCCACTAGACCGTATCGGAAGGCTAACTGGTTGCATTAGGAGGGTGTTTCAGGTTGTCGTCCGGGCACGTTGTGGATACGCTAATGAAGTCAGACACTGCTATTGTGTTCAGGAGATCACAAGTTACAATTTTGTTTTGTCAGTAACTGCCGACATTGTTTCCTCATGGACAGCTGCAGCACCATACTTGTCGAGAGAACATTTTTTCCATCGAAAACATCAGTGGCAGATATGTGTAATTAGGGCCATTAAAATACTGCATATTTTCGAAATTGTTTTGTCTTTATTTTCCAATATGCCATTCTTTCCACAAACAATCGCTTTTGGCCATCTTAAAAATAGCTTGAAAATGATGACAGTTTCTATTAACACCACTGTGAAAAAACAGGGGGTTCTTAATTAAGTTCCAGGTGTATATTTACCACAGAAAAAAAACATACGTTTCTTTTTTCCGCTAGTATAGTTTTGCAAGTTGGTTCTCAATCAGATCTATGGGAGATATATTTGATATCTGTTTGGATGAGGTTTTGCGTCGCTTGCAACAGCTATGGCTACATTACGTTATTGTTGAAGGTGCAATTAAAACCGCATCACTGGAAGACCAACAAAACCCACCAACCACTGGCCAGTACGGTAAGTGACAAGCGCATTGACACACGAATATCAACATCTCGATGAATCAAATTTCTCAGAATGTGCTACCCCAGTAGATTGAGACAGCTATGTGAACAGCTGGGGCATCGTAGGTGTGTATTAACAATCTGGACAACAGAGGTGGGCCTATTATACCCGGACTCGATGGGCGTCGAGTCGTTCGAGCAATGACTTCAGTAACTGCTCGATAGCTTATAAGGGGAATTTGGGATAGGTATGTCCTGGGGTGGCCTAGAATGCTGGGCCAAACAGGTAATAGTATCCTTAGATAAGTATCCTATTAAAAGTGTCCTCGAAAGGTATCCTCAAATGGTACAATACCTGGCCATAGGTATCCTCAAATATCAAAATGGTTCGAAGGGCAGTATGTGCGAGTCACTCGAACAAGCAATTGCTCTTTAGCTCATTTGCTCGATGGTATTCGAGTCGTTCGAGCAATGACTTAGCAGTAATTACTCGATAGATTCTTGGCTATAGGAATGATATAGGCCTTTGCTGTATACAAGGGGGATAACTCTGCATACATGTTACGGAAATGAAGCACTGGTGATAATAAGACTTGGACGAGTGAAACAGAGACAGTTTGGACTGGATAGACCGTTAGTGTTAGAGTAGCATCTGCAATAGGCATAAAAATAGGGTTCTGGTACACCTATTAAATAGGTAAATCAGTAAGTGACAAAATTCCAATATCAAACCGTCATTTCTTGGATTATATTGGTAACAGCACTGCTGATTCCTTCTTTATATCACCAACCAATGAAGAGGAAATAGTTCACTGTGTCCACAACCTCTGTGGAAAATTAACCAAAGACTGTGATAACTTATCCACCAAACTTTTAAAAGAAATAATCTCTGAGGTGGCCAGCCCGCTAACACACATAGTTAACCTTTCTTTTTCTACTGGTATAGTACCCAGTAAAATGAAGACAGCCAAAATTATACCTATATTTAAATCCGGCGACCCGCAATTGTTCAACAACTATCGACCTATCAGTATTCTGCCGGCATTCTCTAAAATATTGGAGAAATTAATGTATTCGCGATTATCAAACTTTCTAGAGGAACAAAAGATTATATACCAGTACCAGTTTGGCTTCAGGAAACATCATTCAAAAACACATCCTGTTTTACACTTGGTAAACAATGTCGCCGAGAACAATGATAGACCGTCGAAAGATTGCACGCTTTCTCTTTTTCTGGACTTTTCGAAAGCCTTTGACAGCATTGGCCATGTCATCCTGTTGACAAAAATGGCCCATTATGGAATTAGGGGATTGGCCAACTCCTGGTTTAAAGATTATTTAAATGGAAGAAGTCAGTCGGTTTCATTCATGAATGAAGTATCCAGTAAACAAGAGATAACAGCGGGTGTACCCCAGCGTTCTATCCTCGGACCCATCTTATTCTTATTGTTTGTGAATGACATTAGCCAATCAACCTTACTTAAAATACTAGCTTTCGCAGATGATACAACAGCATATACGTCAGGTAACATTGTAGATGCGCTAATAGAAAATGCAAATTCTGAACTAATTAAGATAAACGAATGGAGTTCTGCAAATAAATTAGCCTTAAATGCCTCTAAAACCAGATTCATGTTATTTCACCACCAACTTGACGCATACAGTGCCAAGAACAAGGTGATATCACTGAATGAGACGAATATATCGTTAGTCGGTAGTCACCAAGAGGAGTCATCATTTAAGTTCCTTGGAATTCATATGGACGAAAACCTGAAATTCAAACAGCACATATCAGCTGTTTGTTCAAAAATAGGAAGAGCTATTTTTGCATTAAATAGGGCAAAAAAATTTCTCCCCTCGCAAGCCTTAAGATCATTGTACTTCTCACTTATCCACAGCCATTTGATCTATGGGATATTAATCTGGAGGCACTCACCCTCTGCAAAAAGACTCTTCAACATGCAGAAGAAAGCCATTCGCATTATAACAAACAAGTCTTTTACATCACACACTGATCCTCTATTCAAAAGCTGTGGTATCCTAAAATTCAGCGACCTCTATACCCTGCATTCCCTTTTGTTCATGCATGATTGGTACAATAATAAATTACCCGTGTCCTTTGATGATACATTTAAAATCTATAGGAACCCATCAGGCATGAACACCAGACAGTCTGGGAAAATACACACACTTAAACCAAGAACACGTTTTTCATCCGAACTGCCGTTCCATACTCTCCCACGGACTTGGAATAAAATTGACCCACAAATCCAACAACTCAGCAGACCGCAATTCAAGAAGGCAATAATGGATAAGGCCCTAAATTCTTATATGGCTAATGTCGCTTGTGTCAATCTGAGATGCCCCGATTGCACCTCCAGCTCCTCTGGATCCCAAAATTCCCCAAATCCTTAACATTCTCCACATAGTAAATATTCCACTACAATGATAAATTATGTATTCATTTTGGAAACTGTGAATCGCTCCTTTTAGAGTTGGCTTTGAGCAAATTAATTTAACTTTGATGTCAGGTATGTTTTACTGTTTCAATATGGGGATGGCAGGAAGACAGCTTCTTGGCTATGCCATCTCCATGCAGTGTACAATTACTTTTGTTCTGAATTAAATTAAACTGTTAATCATATGTTATGTAATTGTATGCTCCAAATAAAGATTCATTCATTCATTCAAGAACATGCCCACAGGATATATCGCGGTACTATAGCATTACAGGCTCTTTTTATATGCCCAAAATGGGGCTTCGCCAGTCCGTTGTGGCAATTATAGATATATTTTGGTGGTTTGTTGGTGTTGTCAGGTCTATTTGGGTAATTAGATAAACTCTAGTTCAATCGACCTTACCCCGCGTGGCCCCTCTCGGTAATACGTGCTACTATCATATGCCCATTCTGGGATATCATATCAAATAAAAGTTGTTTTTGGTGGTTTGGAGGGATTGTCGGGTTTATTTCGGTAATTCTACGGATCGGGGAACTACTTTTGTACAAAGGATCAGAACCTCGGAACATACCTCCGTCTTGTTGTGGGCCTTTGAGTAATATAGCAACCACGTGCTACCATAGAAATCAAGATGGCGGCCTCCAGTATACAAAATGGACGAGGGAAACACGCATCACCCTAACAACACGCGCTTCGCACGCGCACTAACATTTTTGTTATTTATTAGTTATTACTTATTTGTTATTACTTATTTGTTACCAGATAACTATGTCAATATGCGCGGTAAGCTTCCGTAGTTATAATGCTTTTGAATCACCTTGTAGGCTTCCCTGAGTTGTTCAGATCAATTGTGGGATTTCCTCATCCCAAATCAAAAGTGAGAGAAAGGAGAAATAATGTATTTTAGATTTGAAATTGACCCCCCCCCCCCCCCACCCACACCCCCTTTTTCAAAATAGTCAGATAAATTTAAAGCGGGAATGAATCAAGTGTCTATTGGTTCCTTTTAGTAGTAGAATCCACTGTAACTTATCTTCACCCCATTTCTTATGAAGGGGTGATTTAACGGGGATGCATGTGATGATGATGCCTTACGATTACGATGCAGCACCTCTCAAACTTTAACATTTCCGGTGTAAAGAATCTGAGACTTTGTGTCGCTGTTTCCCATCTTTAACAGCTATGAGAGTTTCTTTCCAAAATTGTACATATATGCGAAGTATGTGCACAGTGCAACACTAAATTAAGCAAATGAACCATGGTATACCTGGGGTTACCCCGATGAAAGTTAATTACGATGGTGAGGTGGAGGGTGGGTGGAAAGTGGTTGTGGATTCAAAAGGAAGAAGTGGTGGAGTAAACGTGGAGGAAGGACGATTAATGTGGATTATGCAAGTGACCAGGAGAGATCCAGCAGGAAAAATCGAAGGAAAGAGCCATATCAGGAAAGGGTGGTGTCAGGAGATGGTAGAAGTGGACAACGGAGGTATAAGGTAGATGGATAGTGACCACTACCTGACTACATTTACTATCGGAGACAAAAGTCCAGAAAACAAGAAGGAAAGCTTTCAAAAGATTTTGGAACTCAGAAAGGCTGTTAATTTGGCGAAGTTTCAACAAAAACTGAAACCAAAGCGCATGCGTGTACACAGTGAGGCCAATGTCCAACAGATGGAGGAGGAGAGTCACTGGCCATCTTTTCACACTGTCCCAAATGATAGAATCTGTGAAAGTCAAAAAGAAGAAAATATGTTCAGGGCCTTTCTGGATGTGAAAAAGGCATACGACAGAGTATAAATGAAGGGTATGTGGCAGAAGCTTGGGGCCTTGGGCCTGGGACGAGAGCTTGTGGGGATTCTAAAATTATTATACAAAGACGTACAGAGTGAACTTAGCCTGGGTAACATAAAAACAAAACGTGTGCCTCTATATGGAGATACGCCTGAAATAGGGATGCATCCTTTCGCCAATGATGTTTGCATTGTACATCAAATATTTAGGAAATAAACCCCTGCAGAACAACGGGGAGCTAGCGTTTGTGGATCGTAAGATACCAGGGCTATTCTTCTCAGATGATATGGCACTTGCGCTAGAAAGAGAAGTTGTGCTGGAGAAAGAGTCATGGCAGATTGTAACATGAATTGGCGAGAGGGGGCATAGCAAAGATATCTTTGGGTGGCCTGCGCCATAAAGAGAAGACGGGCTTTTGAGTGTATACCTTGATGGCACTTTGGGGAGGGGGTCACTGTTGTTCAAGATGAGGTCGCGGTCGCTAGGGCTTTGGAAAAAATGGCCCTTAAATGGGAAAGACAATGAAAATGAATGTCAAATGTGTAATGTAGGTGTAGTGGAGACTCGGGAAAACATTTATTGGAATATCCAAAATACCACCACGACAGAATAAGATTCACCTGGAGTATGACGAGGAAGTGGCGTGGGAAAATGAAGAACATGTGGTTAGCAGACGACACAAAAGAGAGGGTTAGTTTGCTTATTGGAGAGATTCGGAAGAAGGGATCCCTTCAAGGTGCTGAAATGAGGTTTTATTTTTTGGTTTCAGCAAGGACAATTTTAAAATGTGTTATTAAATAGATCCTTCTGATGGATTTTAGGATAGAAGTTTACTTTATTTTCTTGCAAGTCGAAACTTACCTTTTTAGCAGCAAGTTTCAACTTTTCAAGTTCGCCAGTGAGTATCCAGTGGCCCTGAGTGTCACCGTTTCACTACTTTCACTTGCTAACTTCTTCGTCATGCAAGTAACAGCCAGTTTCGTAACATTTAGTCCTACGGCTCGGAACTCGGCTCGGGAAGTGGGAGAGATGGCTGAGGTCCTGATCCACGATTGCAGGATCATGGACTCCGGGTCCAGGACTCTGAATAATACGCACAGTATCCAGAACTTTGGGGTGGGGCTCAGGCCTGACACAAGAGTTCACGGTCCTGGGCTTCCATAAGTTCCGGACCTTGGGGTCACTATCCCAGCTCACCAACTTATGCAGTGGAGACATCCGAATATGAGGCGCCCGTGGACATCGATGAAGGGGCTGGGATATCCTCCGAAAAACATACAATAGAAAAGGCAGGTTCCCTGACCTGAGGGCTAATCCGTTCCGATGGGTAGGGGCCTGGAGCCGCAGCCTTCGCTTCATAGCACCACTTAAAACACCCCTGACCCTATCCTGGATCCTGGTAGTGAATGACGACTACTAAATGAGTAATACAAGTTTGCAGTTATTTCAGTAATATCTGTCTTCCGCTTAAAATCTCCTCATCCAATTTTTGAGATAGCAACAGCTCGGTAGAGAAACTCCAGGTGTGACCAAGATACCAGGGTCCTAAACCCCTGCACAAGGTCCTGGTGTCCCATTTGTAGCCCCAGTGCTCAGAATTGGGGGGGGGGGAGGGGGTCAGGCCTGATCCAAGAGTCCATGGTTCTGAACTCCCGCGCCATTTTCGGGCCTCTATAAGTTCCAGGCACTGGGATTACTATCATCCTGGGAACAGGAAAGTTAGACTTCGGAAAGATTAGACCACGGGAAAATTCAATCTCCAATAAAGAACAACACGGTCGCACAGGTTCAACATATTTATTTTCCAATTCAGTATTTTGTTTTTCATTCCAAAGAATAAGCACCAATCATTAAATAATTACGATTACATGAATGATACAATACAGTTACAATAGTTCAACATATATAATAATGGACTGCGACTACATGGTGAATAGCGGGTGTTGAGATTCAGTTTGACACAAGTCTTCATTGATGCCTCTGTTCTCTTTTTGATGGTGATTATCGCGCATTTTGGCAAAGTTATCTGATAACAAATAAGGAATGCCAAATAAGTAATAAGCAATAAGAAACAAAAATGTCCCTGCCGGGCTTCCGTAAAAAATATGAACATACTTTCAGGTTCAGGCGAGTGTCTTTTCTTCATTATTTGTTTAGTTTTATTATTGTTGTTTGTTACATAAATGATTAATTTGATTGAATACGAGATTTTCCTTTATGCAGCACGGGTTTACACCTGTTCAAAACAGGATATGGGGGGGGGGGGGGGGGCGATATTGACCACCAACTGTTTGATTATCACCATGTGTGAGTTACAACAGCTGGTTATCAGTCATGCTATGTACTATCTATCCTAAAGAGCATTAAACCACCTAAGAGAAAATATAGAGGGATTAAAACAGAATTAAATGTATAAATTTGACGAGAGGAAAAAAGTGTCTTTTTCGAGGAAGAAGCAACCACCCACCCTGGCACTGAAGAGAGTATCTTTTTGAAGACCCCATCCCCCCCTCCCCACCCACGGGATATTTTATATTTTAAGGACTTTTTTAAGATATTGAAATGCACTTTCATCTCTCTCTCTCTCTCTCTCTCTCTCTCTCTCACTGTATCGTGAATACTTTTCTCAAAATTGATACGAAAACTATTATCTAATGTGCCTCAGTTCATTTTAATCATTTCTTAGTTTCAACATTCCTGCACTTGGTTACCTGGATTTAGTCTTAAAATAGATCAGCATAATTTTTTTTTTTTTACATCACTAAAGATACAAGCTGTCTTATAGCCATAGGCCTAATATGTGCACGCCAGTAGGTAATAAGGGCCGATTTACTATCACTTGTACATGTACGTGTACAAGATACGCACACGATGCGTTCACCAACGTGGAATTCAGTGTTAAATCACACGCTTGTTCACAAAACTGTACATGATCTTGAATCGGCCCATGTACAGCCGCGACTCCCTAGATCGCGCTTTTAGCGTTCAAATACTCGTGGTGAACGCGCGTTTTTTAAAAAAAAGGGTGAAATCGTACATCTTCAGTTGTATCTTGTACGTAATTTTTCGTCGACGTTCCCATCGCAGATCAGACCACCGATCCATCGTCGGCGAACGCGAGCGAAAGCATAAGATTCTGGCTCATCATCAAAAAACAGTTTTGGAGGTTCTAAATCAGCGATTCAGAATCGGCAATTGCTTTGGTACAGATGATTTAGAACCGCAATTGTTGTTTTTTTTTAGGCGGTGGTGAGGTTTTTTTGTTCAAAAAGAGTCGATTTTGAATATATAGTCTGTATTATAGACATTGATGTTTTCTGTTGATGGGACGGATAAAAATTGAGTTTTTTTTTTTTTTTTTTTGAGAATTCCTCCACTATGAGAAATTCTCAAAAAAAAACACTCAGCTGATCGAGCGATCGGATCGCTCGATTCTCGTAATAAAACTCGATCTGAACGAAGAGTGTCGTTGTCGTCGGTGTGTGTTGGAAATTTGCAAACCCAGTCACGTCTTCCTGAAGTAAACAACTAACACGCGTTATCGTAATGAGTGAATGAGGTTTTTTGTTCAAAAAAGAGTCGATTGTGAATATATAGTCTGTATTATAGACATTGATGTTGTTGATGGGACGGATAAAAATTGAGTTTTGTTTTTTTTTTTTTTTTTCGAAGGGAGTTGATCTGTAATAGATAATTTGTGTTTTGTCTTGATTGAGAGATTGACTGTTAAGCGTTCGTTGAAAAAAAGTCAAAAAACACTTTTTGGAATGTTTAAAACGCATTTTCCGCTCAATTAGGTTTCGAGTGGTAAAATTTTTAATATATTCATGATAGCAATCGGAGAGAGATTTGTTAAAATCAGTTTTCCATTGTGTGTTGAAACTGTCTGACAGTCATCCAAAAAAGGATTCTCTCTTAATTCGACACTCGATGAATTGATGTGTGAATGAATGAAGATCTTTTGACAAAATGTAAACACCACTGTCAAAAATGCGTTAAACCAGAAACCGGCTTGTCATGTACTGTTTAAACGTATTTTTTAAACATCAATTAACACAGTCAGTTTGGGATGTGAATATTTTCAGATTATTATATATTATATTAAGACGGAAAGAGTTAAAACACAAAAACATAAAAATATAATTAAACATTTAATTTTGAAAAATAAATAAAAACAATTAAAACGAAAGATGTTTTTCCAGATGGATCCTGGACGCCGAGCTCGAATTTTAGACGAGTATTTACGTTCTAAGAAGGCGATTCAGGCTGCTGATAGGAGCAGACGTCTCGGTGAGATGGAACTCAAAAGCGAAGCCACAAAAATATTTAAACCCGTAACGGAGGGTCAAGAGCGAAGCAGGAAGGAGATAGTTGAAGAATTGAAACCCACAAAGGAGAGTTCTTTGAGAATGGGTTCGTTGCCTCCTAGTTTTGGAAATCGTTATTCCGTTCAATCTACACCGGATTACGTTCCCACGAGAATCGAAACCGACGTGAGTGTGAGCGATGATACAGCTTCGACTATCACCACTGATAGCATCGCATCGTCCGATGATGATGGTGGTAAGAGAGATCTGTTGTATGGAATTCGCGAGGATTCGAGCGGTAGGAAATTCGTGGGCGACACTGAAGTGGGAATGGATGATGATGATGATAATTTAATCGTCGGTTCGAATAGGTACGAATTAACTCCTGGACTGCGCAAATTGCTCCTTTTCGACAAGCCTGGCGATTACACGGATCAGGATTTCGACAATTACGGAGACATTCTGGTTCAGACCCACGCCATGAAGAGAAATAACGATGCCAGAGAGACGAGACCCAAAGCCAACAGAGGTTACAAGTGGACGAAAGTGGTGAAACCCATATGGGAGATGAACAAGAAGTTCGTCGAATCGGTGACTGGCAAAGGGGTGAAAACCACTTTTCTTCCGAGCGATCCCGACGCTCTGTCTCAGAGATTGAGTTTGTTGATGGGGAGCAGACGGGCTGGTAACACAGGATTAGATAATCAGATAGTTGCCATATCTGACGCATTGTTAAGACAGAAGGTTTTGAATAAAAACCAGTATAAAGGCTGATGAACGAATTGAAGGATTGATGTGAATATAATAATAAGTAGAGAGAGAGAAACAAACAAACAAACAAACAAAAATAAAACAGTAAATTCTTACACTAGAATAATAAAAGTATTTAAAAACGACAAAACGATTTACCAGTGAAAAAAACAAAAAACAAAAATATATCATAAAAATAAAATATGTTGGTGATAAAGAACAGGGGATACGTCAGGACTTACGTTCAAGGCGGTTCTGGCATCGTCGATTCTATAATGCGAGCGTTCACGAGCAATGCGGGTAGAAAACTCGCATCGACCGCATTTGAGGTCGGTAAGAAGACGGCTTTGGATGCTGGTAAGAAAGCCGCTTCCGAAGCCAGTGGTAGGATAGCTTATGTGGCTGGCAAGAGGGCAGCCGACGCGTTGATCGGCAAGTTGATCAGTCCGCCGGCGAAGCAAGCTGCGTTAGGGTGAACGCCGAAAAGTTGGAAAGATTTTAAGGATGCCGTGGTGCCCATACAAGATTTAGCCAAAATGACAAGTGGATCCGGATTGAAGAGAACTCGCGACGGTGCCATATAAACAAATAATAATAATAACAACATTAAAAACAGAGTTTGAAAAACATAAAAAAATTGTGTTTGAAAAGAATCTAAAATAACAGACAAACAAAAAAAATAAAACAAAGATGAACATTAAAGATATGTCTTGGAACGACGCCGCGACCAAGAGGTCGAATAACGAGTACTTTCCCAAGAGCATAAGAGGTTTGATAGTGGGAAAATCGAATTGTGGAAAGACCAATCTGTTGATGAATCTGTTGTCCCGACCCGACTGGTTGGATTACGACAGATTGTTCGCGTTTGGCAAGAGCTTGTTTCAACCCGAATACAGATTGCTTCGAGAGTGCATGGATCGCAGATTGCCCAAGGACGTCATAGCCAGAATCTTTGACAGTAGGGAGGAATTCGACAAGTGTGGAGCTCCGCTCTCGACCATTTTGTACGGCGCGGCGACGGAGCTGATGAAGAGAAATGCATCTTCGAACGTTGAGTGTCGATTTTATGAGAACGCTAGCGACGTTCCTGATCCTAGGGAACTGAAATCGGAAGATAAGAATCTCATGATTTTCGACGATCTGCTTTTGGAGAGACAGAACCGATGCGAATCGTATTACGTTAGGGGTCGACACAGCAACGTGGACTGTTTCTACCTGTCGCAGAATTATTTTCGATTGCCCAGACAGACGATAAGGGAGAACGCTAATTTTCTATGTCTGTTTCGCCAAGATCTCAAGAATCTCAATCACATCTACGGCGATCACGTCGCAAACGACATGAGCGCTGTCGAATGCAGGAGATTCTGCAAGAGGGTTTGGGATGGTGGACTTTACAATTTCGTCGTGATCGATTTGACGAGCGAATTTAATCGCGGAAAATATCGGTGCGGATTCGACAAGTTTTATGTTCCCGATGGTGATAATAATAAGATAGAGCGTGAAAATAAAAATTAGAAAAATCATAAATCTTCAAATAATTAGTTTTGAATAAAAAAAAAAAAAAAATAAAATTAAAATATAATGTTCGAACATGGAGAAGTATTAGAACGGATAGCCGAGAATACGGCTGCGAAACAATCCATTCAAATCGTGGTGAGTGGCGATTCGACTCGATTCGCTACGAAATTCGAACCTTCCATCGAATTGAATAGAGAGAGAAGGTACGAGATGGCGTTGGTGAATCTGGAGACTTATTATTCCTTTCCCAACGTCACCGAAAAGAATAACTCGTTCAAGTATTCCGACGGAGTGGATTGGTTAGAGATTCGAATTCCCAAAGGGAGTTACGACATAGACGATTTGAACCATTACATTCAGACGCGAATGAAGACGGATGGATAGGGAAGCAACAAGATCAGACTCGTTCCCAATCCTAATACCTTACAGACGATGTTGGATTTGGAAGATAATTTTCGTGTGGATTTCAACACGGACGATTCTATAGGCAAGATGTTGGGATTCGATCGAAAGATGTATCGGGGCCACGCGGCATCTGAAAATACGGTCGACATTCTCGCTGTCAATAGCATTCTGGTGAACGTGGACGTGATTGCTGGAAGCTACGTGAATGGTAGCGCTCAGCCGACGATCTATTCCTTCTTTCCAAACGTGTCGCTGGGTTATAAGATCGTGGAGCGACCTCGAAATTTAGTTTATCTCACAGTGATTTTAGACACGTTGTATAGTCTCAAAACCACGTTGTCGGATCAAAATGGTGAACTGTTAGATCTTCGCGGAGAGAGAGTGACAATACGATTTCACATAAGAGAAATATAAAAGCAAAAAAAAAAATATTATATATATAGATAACAAAAATAAAATAAACGGTAATATTAATTTTTACAAAATTATTTTAATATAATTATTAAACAAGAAACAATTGAAGTAAATATATTTAAAAAAAAACAAAACAGAATTATGACACAATACGTGGTTAAAAACGTGAACATATCCGCAGGACAGAGGAAGAAACTTAAGAGAGCTTTAACAACTCGAGGCGAGGCGGTGAGATTCAAATTCACTCACGAAGATCTGACGAGAGGCGGACAGGATTCAATCGCCTGGACCAGAAGTCAAATCAAAAGGATGGAGAAAGCGTTTCGCGATGGAAGAGGGTTGGCGGTGAGATTGAGTCCCGCTCAATTGA
The DNA here is from genome assembly GCA_031216915.1 of Pictodentalium vernedei. Classification (NCBI taxonomy): domain Eukaryota; kingdom Metazoa; phylum Mollusca; class Scaphopoda; order Dentaliida; family Dentaliidae; genus Pictodentalium; species Pictodentalium vernedei. The sequence continues at coordinate 334,047,968 of CM062295.1, forward strand.
GATAAAATTTGAGAATGAAAGGCGGTTTCCTACCGCTATTGGCAGGAATCGCCGCAAAAGCATTACCCTTCGCCGCAAAGGTGCTACCCTTTCTCGGAAAGACTCTCGGCGTGGGAGCTCTCACGGGACTCGCTAGTTCGGGAGTTGAGAAATTAATGGGTGGCGACGGACTGTTTTTGAAGAAGGGAGGAGCTGTGTGTCGCGTTCACGTAGACGACAGCGGTAACGGATTGTATCTAGAACCCGTTAGAGGTGGCAACTCTCGGAGAGGAAACGGTGTCTATGTGAAGAGTGGACGGAACATCGAGCGATTCGGCAAGGGTTTGTTGCTCGGTGAGAATTCGCCATTAAAGAACATACCGATTTTGAATATGTTATTATAAATATAAAATTATATAAAATATATAAAATCATAGAAAGTATAAAATAATATATTTAAAATGGGTGAAAAGGTGGAGAAACAAATTTATCACCTGGATGAAAAGGTGGAGAAACAATTTGACGATAATGACGAACATCGCAAGCCAGAGAGCGAAGAAATAAAAAAATGGTTAGACGCTAATGATGGATATCTAAGGAAAGAGATAGATAAAGCGCGGGATATACGGTTGAGAATGAGACGATGCTTTCCACAGTCACCACTACCTTCTGAAGTGAATGGTAATGATGCGAGTGTTACCAAGAGATGCACAACATTCGTTCATAATTATGATTTGGATAAACAAAAATGTTACCATAAACGTATCACATCACAAAGAAAAAGAAAAAAAGGAAAAGAAGAAGAATCGACGCTGAAATTTGAGAGAAAAGGAAACGTTATTATAATATATCATGATGATAGTGAAGAAGAAGGAAAACAAAAAAAAAAAAAAAGAAAAAGTAAATGAGATCTAAAGATGATCTCATTACTTTTTTTTTTCATTTTTTCTTCGCTAAAAATCAATCACTCTATTGTTTATATTTCCAAGTCTGTTATTAGCATGTTGACGCTCGTGTCTTCTCCTTTTTCGAAAACGTGTTGAATGTTTATCTTTACTCTTTTGAGTTTTTTTACATCGGTCAACTCGCTCTCACCACCCAATTTCTTCACAAGTTCGAATGAGATGTTTGGAAATATGTAATTTCCATAGGGCAACGACAAATCGTCCTTGTCGAATTCTCTATCTTCGGCAATGACGATGTTCTGCAGATCGCTTTGGTACTCGTAAATCAAATCAGGCGCGGCTTCGTTCAATTTCAGAGGCATCTTATATTTCTCATATATTTGCTCTAAGCCCTTCGTCTCGACATCGTTCAATTCGATGGGATCGTGTCATTGTAATCTATAGATTTTATGACTGAATTTCTTATACGTTTCGACTCGTTTCAATTTCAATTCGCATCTTTTAGGTGTTGTTGTCTTCATGATCGATTATTTGTTTTTTTTGTTTTTACGAATTCTTGCAATAATGTATATTTTAAATTTTGTATATAAATAATAATTTGTTAAAAAAAAGTTTGTTATTTTTTTTTTGCTTTTTATATATATATAAAAGTTGTTTTTTTAATTTTTAATTTTCTTTAATGTAAAAATTTTTTTAGTAAAAGTTTTTTTTCTCTTTATATATATATAAAAAGTTATTTTTTTTTAATTTCAATCTCTCTATTGTTTATATTTCCAAGTCCGTCATTAGCAAGTTGACATTCGTCATTTTTCCACATACGAAAATGGTGTGAATGTTCATCTTTACTCTTTTGAGTTTTTTTTCATAGGCGAATGCGCTCTCACCACCCGATTTGTTCACGAGTTCGGGTGAGATTATTGGATATATGTAACCTCCATAGGACAACAATAAATCACCCCTGTCGAATTCTCTGTCTTCGGCGATGATCGTTTCATTTCAATTTCAATTCGCATCTTTTAGGTGTTGTTGTCATGATCGATTATTTGGTTTTTTTATGAATTCTTACAAATAATGTTTATTTTAAATTTTGTATTAAAAAAAATTGAATTTTAAAATTTACCTTTTTTTTTTTTCTATTATATATAAAGAGTAAAAAAGCAAAACTTTTTTTAACAAATTATTTAATACAAAATTCAAAAAAAAATATTCTTACAAATGAAGCAAACAGATAAAACAATGGTAAATTTAAATGAGAAAACCATGTCTCAGTTAAACAAGATTTGTAATCTATTACAAATTTCAGATTTCAGAAAGCATAGAACTAAATCAAAAAAAATTGAAATCATACAAGAATATTTGCGAAACGTTAGAAAGGCAAATGAAATGTCGATAGCAACGACGTCAAAAGATGCACCGGTTGTGAAAAATAAGAAGACGACTAAACAAAAAGCCGTTGAAAAACATCAAGTTTCCAAAGAAAAGAAAAGAAAAAAACTAAAAACGAAAACGAGTGATTCACTTCAGATTCAAGACAAACGAGATATATCGAGTGAAATTCAACAAGAAATCGATGAAGGGAAAGGAGAAGAATGTGTAACATGACTCGTTGTGGAACTATTCCAATCGAAACCTGTAGAACGGGAGAGTGCAATCAAAGGCATTTTTAAAACTTTCGACGTGATTCCCTCGTCGAAGAAAGTCGATCCAAAATTGTTCATGGAACGGGTGAAGAAAGAAGTATTGGATTTGTTTTGCGAATACACGAACTTGGGATTAAAAATTAAGATGATACTCCATTGCATAATGAATAAAATCGACGTGAAGTCCAGCGAGAGCATTGTGAAAAATGCATATTTCAGATCTAACGTCGAACCCGTATTTCGAGGTTCAGATCTATCGGACGTTTTCGAAAAGATGAAAGACAAGATGTTGACATCTCTCACGAATTATCAAAATGAAGGTAGTAATTGGACGTTCGGTGAGGTGTTGAACCTCGAAATTCACATGACTAAAAACGAACCGTTGAAAAGATCTTCCTACTTGGAATTACCATATTTCTTGACTAAGAAACACGCCATGGTCAATGTGATAGAGTTTCTCGTTACGAGGAAACTTCTAAAAATCTCGATTGGACCGGAGTGACTTTTCCAACAGAGTTAAAACACATCGAACGTTTCGAGGTTCAAAATCCCACCGTAGCGGTTAACGTCCTTCGATACGACGATGAAAATCAAAAGATCTATCCTCTCAGACAGACTTCGTATCGTGGAAGAGAAAAGACGATTATTTTATTATTGATTTTGAATGGTGACAATCGTCATTATTGTTGGGTTAAACATCTGACCCGATTACTGTCGAAACAAAATAATGATCATGGACATAAGATATCTTTATGTTGCAACTGCATGAACATGTTTAAGACCGAAAAATCATTAGCGAAACATCAGGAATATTGCAACGAAAATCAAGGTGTTGCCGTCGAAATGCCCAAACCCAACACCATCGTGAAGTTTGAAAATCACAATAGAAGGTTAAAAGTACCATTCATCGTGTACGCCGATTTCGAATGTTTCACCGCGAAAATGAGTTCCTGTCAACCCAACGCTCTTCAAAGTTACGGCGAAAGATATCAAAAACACATACCTTTGGGCTATTGCATTTACGTGAAATGTGCTTTCGACTCGCAATACGACATGGGTCCCTTCACCTACACGAAACAGCGCGAAGACGACGACGTGGCTCAAAGGTTCGTGAAAGAGTTAGAATCGAAAATTCAAATGTTATACGACAAATTCAAAACTCCGGCGAAAATGATCATCACGCGAGAGCAGCAGTACGAAAATAACAGAGCCACCGAATGTCACATATGCAGACAATCGTTCGACGAGAATTCAGAGGAAAATAAGAAGGTCAGAGACCACAATCATTACACGGGTCTGTATCGCGGTCCGGCTCACAGCAAGTGTAATTTAAAATATTGAGACGCCACTTTCTATCCGGTGATGTTTCACAATCTCTCGGGTTACGACAGTCATCTGTTCATGAAAAATCTCGGCACCTCACACAAAGAATTAAATTGCATCGTGAACAGCGAAGAAAGATACATTTCCTTCACGAAATGGAAGCTCATGGAGAGGAAAAGAGTAATCGACGGAAATACGTTGAAAGAAAAAACGAAATCCATTCGTAGATGCATACGTTTCATCGACACTTTTAAATTCATGTTGACCGCTCTGGAAAAATTAGTCGATAACATGAGCAAGGATAAATTTAAAATCACGAGCGAACATTTTGGAGAACGAGTAGACGTCATGTTGAGGAAAGGAGTCTATCCTTACAATTACATGAATGATCTAAAGAGATTCGAAGACACCGCACTACCTTGGAAAGATGATTTTTATTCGAAATTATACGAATCCGACATTTCCAACGAGAATTTCGAACACGCCAAAAACATGTGGAAATTATTCGATATGAAAACCATGAGAGATTATCACGATCTCTATCTGAAGACCGACGTTCTGCTCTTGGCAGACGTGTTCGAAAATTTTCGAGACGTCTGTCATCGAAATTACGATCTGGATCCCACTTGGTATTTCACCGCACCCGGTCTGGCGTGGGACGCTCTGTTGAAGACCACTGAAGCCCAATTGGAATTATTATCCAACGTGGACATGTTGCTCATGTTCGAAAGGGCTGCGAGAGGTGGCGTCTCGATGATCTCTCACAGACATTCTGAGGCTAACAATTCCTACATGAAAGAAGGTTTCGATTCGAAACAGTCGACTAAATACATAAGTATTGGGATGCCAATAATCTGTATGGTTGGGCTATGAGTCATCCTTTACCGATTGGAAATTTCAGATGGGTGAAGGAACCGGAAGAGATGCAAAAAGGGAGAGACTATCCTTGCATTTTAGAAGTTGATTTGAACTATCCGGAAGAATTACACGATACACACAACGATTATCCGCTGGCTTCCAAACGAATGGAACCGAACGAAGGAGACAAGGAAAAACTCATTCCCAATTCATTTAACAAACGTAACTACGTCGTCTACAGCGATAATTTGAAACAGTACGTCGATTATGGGATGAAATTAGTTGACATACATCGCATCATTCGATTCGACAAAGAGCCTTGGATGAAAAAATACATCGATCTCAACACGAATCTCAGAACCCGAGCTGAGAACGATTTCGAAAAAGATTTCTTCAAACTCATGAACAACTGCATGTACGGCAAATCTATGGAAAACATCAGGAAGAGAACCGACGTTCGACTCGTCATGTCTGAGAAAAGAGCTAAAAAATTAATGGCGAAACCCAATTACAAACACTGAACCATATTCGGCGAAAATCTAGTGGCCGCTCACATGCAAAAGACGCATCTGAAGTTCGACAAACCGTATTATCTCGGACCGATCATCTTAGATGTCAGCAAGCGATTGATGTACGAGTTTCACTACGATTACGTCAAACGAAAATTTGGCGACAAAGCCAAACTACTGTTCACCGACACGGACTGTTTAGTTTACGAGATAGAGATGAAAGACGTCTACTGAGATATATCTCCGGACGTGGCCAAGTGGTTCGACACGAGCAATTATCCCGTCGATCACCCGTCCAACATTCAATCGAACGACAACAAGAAGGTGTTGGGTAAATTTAAGGACGAGAGCGGCGGTAAACAGATCATCGAATTCGTGGGTTTGAGACCCAAACTCTATGCTTATCGTCTAGAAGATGATGAAGAGATCAAGAAGTGCAAAGGAGTTAAAGCGTGTGTGGTGAAGAAAAACATCTCTTTCCAAGAGTATAAAGATTGTCTGTTAGGAAGTGGTCCGGTGTATAAGACTATGAAATCGATTCGAAGCGAAAATCACGACTTGTATACCGAAATAGTCAACAAGATTTCCCTGACGGCCGACGACGACAAGAGATTCGTGTTAGACGATAAAATAAGCACTTTGGCACTCGGACATTGGACTGTGGATCTAATTTTAGATGATATGAATGGAGATGATTGGATTCTAGATGCGCTTGCAGATGATAAGATTCCAGATACGATTGTGGATGATAGGATTCCAGAAAATCAAGAAGAATTAGATGAACCCAAAATTATAGAAGTCAAGGAATTAGACGGATTCAAGATTATGGAAGTCGATAGAGTTAGTTTAAAAAGAAAAAGAAAAAAAATAACGTCATTTTTAGTGAATTATAATAAAATAAATAAAAAAAAATATATACGCATCTATGAATAAGAAAATAAAGATATCTGTAGAAGGTGTCGTCTTACCCAATGAACCCCTATCCAACATCGATCTGTTGAATGCGGCAAAAGATTTGAAAATCGAAGATTTTCTAGGTGTGTTTTCCAGAGATGCCTTGCCGAAGAGAAGACCTCAGCAATTGGAATGCGGAATTTTAAATCTAGATGATTCATCAGGTGAAGGCACTCACTGGGTGGCGTGGTTCAAGAACGGGAAGAAGAAGAATTATTATTTCGACAGCTACGGAATCTCACCGCCGAAAGAAATAAAGAACTATTTCAACAAATTGATGGTTCTTTACAACACAGATCAAGTGCAATCACCAGATCAAGTGTTTTGCGGTCACCTGTGTCTCTACATTCTCAAGAGATGGTCTGAAGGAGATGAATTTCAAGACATTCTCAATGACTTACATTAGAGAGAGATTTTTTTTTATAGTATATATAAAGATAAAAAATTATTTTAAAAAAATTTTAATCGAATAAAAAACGAAAAATAAAATAACATAGTTCATTTTTAATAAACTGCGTTTTGAACACATTTTTTTTAAACAACAAAAAAAAAATCTCACAACAGCATGCCAGTCAATAAATTTGGTAGAAGTGACAACGAAAAAGTCAACCCGAGAAAGAAGAGGAAGACGTTCGAAGTCGACGATGGTTACGACGTTGCCAACTTGGACGAGCATTACGTTCGGTGATACGAACCTCGAGAAGAACCTTTGAACATGAATGATAAGAAGCTCTACAATCTTCCGGAGCTGATAGATCTCGCAGATGCTGCAACTAAAAAATACGTCGACAGGGGGAACGCCGATTTCGAACGAATCCTGCTGGATAATTACGTGGATAAAACCATGACCGATGATCTCGATCTGAAATCCAAACGTTTGGTGAACGTCGCAAATCCCGTAGATCCCACCGATGCTGCGACCAAGAGATACGTGGACGACTCTCACGTGAGATTCAGCGCACACCTGAGAAAAAAATACGTTACGAAAACGATGCACTCGGAATTGAACGCCAATTATAACAAGATAACGAACGTGGCCGCTCCCACGAATCCCAAGGACGTGGCGACCAAACACTACGTAGATCTGGAACAGAGAAAGTCTGACGGACGTGAAATGAAATCGGATCTGAATGCGGGATTCCACAAGATATTGAATCTGTTGAAGATCGACAACACAGATGCGGACTCAACCGCTGTCAACAAGGGCTGCATTGATTCTTCCGTGATACAATCGCAAGAATACCTAGAATCGCAAGTGGACGATCTCTACCTGAACAAAGAATCTGGCGGAACCATGGAGGGTGGCATCAACATGAACGGTCACAATTTATTCGGTCTTGATCACGATCCAGAATTCGATTCCAGTACGGTAAGCAGAAAGTACGTGGACGACAACTCGGTCTGGAGAAAGGGCGACATCATGGAAGGTAAACTAGACATGGGTGGACACGCGCTCACGAATCTACCGGATCCCGTGAACATGACAGATGTCTGCACCCTGATTTCGGTGGTGGAGAAAGTCAAATATGCTAGACAATTGATCACCATGTGGGCCGAAGAGTCTGATGCCTTAGAGGAGGGAAAAGCCAAGTGGTCTTTCGGAAATGGAGGTAGCAGATCGAAACACGGTCAGGTGGGATATCCCATGCCGCTGGGAGGTGAAATCCTTCGAATGAGTCTGGCTTCCTCGGATTTGAATAACAGAGCTGTCGTCAGTCTCATGGTGAATGGTGTGGAGAGCGATAAGAGATATAGCATCAAAAAGACTGAGAATCAACACACGAATGTTAGCACGTTCGGCACGCCTCGCAAAGTGAACGCTGGAGACAGGATTAATTTCGTCACGAAAACCAATAATCCCGAAGCCGCCACTACCGTGGTGAGTCTACTGATCGAACTGGATCCTCTGAACAAACAGTGAACGCGTGGAAAATAATGAATTGAAAAAAAAATAATGTGTGATTATTAAAAACAAAAAAAAAAACAACAAAAAAAAAGTAATGAGATATAGAGAGATGTTCAATCTCTCTAGATCACATTACTTTATTTATTTTTTTTTTTGTTTTGTTTTTAATAATCACACATTAGTTTTTATTTTTTTTTGTTTTTTTATTTTTTTTTTCACACACTCGTCTCTCATCGAATGATCGACATCTTATTTCCGTCCGATTCGAATTGTAATTCTCTGTCCGACAGGACCAGGGTGAAGGCTTCGGTTTTTCTCGGCACGTTCCTATCGAATTGCATCTTGATCTGAATGTCTAACACGCTACTCTTGAGTCGTTCACTCTGTTTACTGACGTCGAACACGAAGATGGGATACATCGACTTGTATTCGCCGGGAGATATGTTGGGATTGCTCATCAATTCGTCTAGACCGTGATACTTCTTTCTAAAATCAGCGGCGTCGCCATACAGTCTGGAGAAATCGTTCTTGTTGATCGATTGTAATCGATTGCTGGATATCTCGTGGCGTTCAGAAACACTTGCATGTTTCTAAAATGGCAGTGATCGAACAGCGATGCATTCTTTTCCTGAGACCCGTCCCTATCGGTCTGAAACGCAACCACGATGAAACGCGGTCTCTCGGAAGTGGATTTCACCATCAATCTCCAATCGAAGTGATTCGTGGAGGGAGGATTGCTAGCCGTCTCGCACTGTCTCATTCTAAATCCCACGGGTAATTTACTCTTGAATTCTATGATCTTGTAGAGACGTGCTTTCTCATCGATCGAAGGCTCCACGTGCGGAACGAACCACGATATCTTGTGTAGAGTTATCTTACCCGCATTGGTCGTGGCAAGTTTCACTATTGCGTCGTAGTTTCCTTTTTGAATCAACGTCAGATTGTGTTTGAATCCGTACATGATCTTGTTGTAATCGTCCGCGAATCCGAAGATGTGTTTCAAAGGTATCCTGAACGAAAACGTTCCTTTAGGTCTGGACGTCTTGACGATGTAGTCGAATATCGTGGCAGCGCTGGTGCTAGCAGGGCCGACGGTGTCTTTCACCCACAACTGATTAAGTCCACTGGATTTCGAAAAATCATCAGGATACGTTAAGAGTCCGAACATCGTGGTGGCCTGACCGGGATGAAACACAGATTCTATCTCTTGTCCGGATAGCATGTATTTTATGTTACTGAATAGATGCATGATGCCATTATTGGCAAGAGTAACCGTGTCGTCGTCGGCGTAGTCGCTCCCATCTTCCTTGGTGAGACGTCCCTGCACCACTATGTAACTCTTGCTAGGATGTACGAATAGATCTTGAGTTTCGACGTTGATTCTTATCTCTTCCGCATTGTTAAAACTCGTTCCGGTTGCCGGTTCATATTCGTGAACCTCATATTCTTGAATACTTTCATCTTTCACTATGCTTTGTGCTATATCTAGTATATTTGTCATTTTAAAGGATTTTTAGTTTTTTTTTTGTTTATTAATTCACTTGCTTTCTTTATCTAAAAAAAATAGAAAATAAAAACAAGAAAATGTCAAAGAGAGTAAATAAAAAAAAAAAATGTGTTCTTCATCAAAACTTCGTCTTCTGTAATTGTTGTTTGAAAAACTTTCCGATGATCTTTTCTCCATCCAAAGCTTCGATTTCGTAAGTCACCGGATGGGTGTGAAATATTTTGATGATCACGAAGATTTCCAAGGTCCATCGAGGAGTATAACCCTTTTTGATGTGCTTCTTACAAGCGTAGATTCTCACTCGATCGCCGACCGCAAATTTCGGCGTTCTACACTTCTTCCCGATCTTAGATCTCTCGGGATATAGATTTGCGTAGACACGTTTTTCGTTTTGAGGATCGCTAGCTTCCCCGGAAGTCATCTTGATCGATCTGTGTCACGTGTTGTTGTAATATTTGACCAGACCGTTCAGAGCGTATATGTATTTCTTGGTCGAATTTGCCGTGAAGTATCTGTGCATCTTCTCCTTCATCGTTCGATTCCAACGTTCCACCACGCTGGCTTTCTCTTCGTTTTCGATCGAGTAGAGGTCTACCAATCGACGAACGTCCTTGTTGTAGAATTCCTTTCCCTTGTCCACCCACAATTTACTCGGTTTTCGAGAAGACGAGTCGAACACGCTCTTCAGAGCCTCGGCGACGCAAGATCCCGATTTATTCTTCAAAGCTCTGATCCAACCGTATTTGGAAAACACGTCGATGACCATCAATAGATATTTGACGCCATCGTTCCACCTCGAAAACGATCTCATGTCGACCAAGTCGGCAGACCAAATGTCATCCAGACCCTTCACGAACACCCTTCTCTTTCGAAATTTACGCACTATGGGTTTGTGTAACTCCTCGGCCAATTCGCTCGTCAATAATCGTTTCTTCTTCTTCTTCTTTTCAGATGCGTTTTTTTTTGAACGCCCCATCCGAATCGACGTTTCGCACCGATCAGATTGCCGACCAGCGAACGTTCCATCTTCTCTTTCCTGGTCGGATTCGATATGCCTCTCAATCTCTCCAACATGTTTTTGTCACAGACGCCATTGCGAGTCTTGGTGTCGGGATGTCCGGCGTAGCACAGATCGTGATCGTACACGGCCGCGTCCACCCTATTCACGGGTTTGCTCCAAGATTTGGTAGTCAGATCGGCGTTGAGTCTCTTGTTCAATTTCGTTCCGGGTCCCGTGAAACTGCGACCGGGCAGATGCATTTCGAAAGGTAGATTGTTGATCATTTTATTCATGATGCCTTTACCTTTCCTCGCGTTCTTTTGTTTGATGAATCGCGTCTTGACAGAACCACACACGTCGCAAATTCCGCGAAGCATCCGTCTGTCATTTTTAGTTTGCACTTCTCTAGAAATACTCATCTCGGTAACTCTCTTACACTTTACGCAATACATTTTTTTAAGAGTTATTTAAATTAATTTCGTTTTTTTTATTTTATATATAAATTTAATATTTTTTTTTTTTTTAAATTCTTTTCTTATTATATATATATATTTTTTTTTCAATCGCTGCTCTTCAGTTCTATCATCTTACTGAATTCCTCCCTGGCCTCTTTCCTCCCCTTTTCCACGAGAGAATCCTTCATCTCTTCCTTGATGATCTGATGAGTCTTGATTCTCACGGCTTCTTTCATGGCATTGTATTTCGTTTTCTCGCTCAATATCGCGAAGTATTCACCGTCCGATATCCTACCGTCTTTCAACGCCATCGAGATCATTTTGGATATCGTGTCGATCTTGGAGTCGGCCAAGACGCGAATCTTTTCGTGTTTCCTCACCTTCAGATATAATTTCCTACTCAAAAAGTTTCCGAGCGTGCTAAACAATCCGGCGGTGAGGGCCACTCCTTCCACGGTCAACACGATCAGAATGCCGACCGCGGTCGACAACAATCCGATGCCGGCCGCGTGTAAACCCATGGAAATCATGATGAGTGTCGTGTCGATCGCGTTGACGAATTTCACGAAACGCGAATACTTCTTCTTGAGGGAACGACGAGAATCTCTCTCTTGAGTCAGATACAATTGGATTCTACTGATTTGGTCGATGCGATACCTCTCTCCTCTTTCTTTTTCTTCTGGCAACGGCGCCGTCGGCAAAACGCCGTTCGGCTTCTCGTCCTCGTCGTCTACTAACGTCGGATACAATTTATTTCTAGTTCTCATTTTGTTTTTTTTCTTTCTTTTCTAATATTAGATAAAAAAACTTTATGTGTGTATTCATTTTTTTTTTTTTATTTTCTACTCTCCCTTATTTTTATATCAACGAAAAAACTTAGACGTATGCTTCGTTCAACAATAATTTCTTGATGCATCCCTTGTCTTCTAAAGTCAAACTTCTACGCGCCAATTTCAGTTCTTCCGAATCTGTGGGCCTGTCTCGATTCTTACAGAAGACTAATCGCTTCCAAAAACGTGATCACATCGTTGAATTTAACGCGTTCAAACGCCGGTTCGAAATACATGACGACCATATCTTCCCTCTCCATCGTCAGACACGAATGATCCTCGTGATCGAAGTCTAGATGATCCCGACATCCGACGCATCGTTCTAACAAGATGGGACATAGTTGTTCGTTCACGCATATTGCGTATGCTCTCATCAGCATGTTTAAAAGAAACCTCGCTCTAATAGTCTGAGAATCGCTCATGATTTACGTATGTTTTTTTATTATCTATTCGATTTGATATATTTATTTTTCTAAATAACTATTTATTTATATTTTTTTTGCTCCCCTATATATATATCAATCAAAAACGTGACAGCGGGCTCGCGAATTTCCAACACACACCGACGACAACGACACTCTTCGTTCAGATCGAGTGTTTTTTTGAGAATTTCTCGTAGTGGAGGAATTCCCCTAATAATAATGTCATAAATGGGGAAAAAAAAACCCTCACCACCACCTCAAAAAAACAACAATTGCGGTTCTAAATCATCTGTACCAAAGCAATTGCCGATTCTGAATCGCTGATTTAGAACCTCCAAAACTGTTTTTTGATGATGAGCCAGAATCTTATGCTTTCGCTCGCGTTCGCCGACGATGGATCGGTGGTCTGATCTGCGATGGGAACGTCGACGAAAAATTACGTACAAGATACAACTGAAGATGTACGATTTCACCCTTTTTTAAAAAAACGCGCGTTCACCACGAGTATTTGAACGCTAAAAGCGCGATCTAGGGAGTCGCGGCTGTACATGGGCCGATTCAAGATCATGTACAGTTTTTTGAACGAACGTGTGATTTAACACTGAATTCCACGTTGGTGAACGCATCGTGTTCGTATCTTGTACACGTACATGTACAAGTGATAGTAAATCGGCCCTTATTACCTACTCACGCCTCCTACACCCATAGAAACCGCTTGGGAAAATTTATCTTTTTCGATAATAACCCCAACGAAGAAATTACCAATATCATTATGCAGAACTAGAGATCTATATACTCCCCATCATCCCTGAAAGTCAGATAATTCTTGTACATACACTCTCACATTGTTCTTTTTTTCTCCGTTGTGCAGCATTGTATTATGTATTATTCTTCATTTACAATAGTCTTACTATAAGCTTTAAAAATAACACCTGTCAAAGATTAATGGTTAATAACAAAAAGAATAAACTTTTCAATAAGAAGTTAAAATCCTCCACAGAAGTTAATGTCAGGAACTACAAAAATTACTGTTAGCGATTTAAGAGAATAGAAAAAATAATAAAAGCTATTTATTATAAAGAGGCCCTCCTGGAAAATAAGAATAGCATGCGGAACACACGACAACTCCTAAATAATGCTTTAAATAGGGGTATTTATTTATTTATTTATTGGTGTTTACTTATGCACAATGGCTAATCAAGGCCGTGACAGTTTTACGGGTGGAGGAACCCGGAGTACCCGGAGAGAACCACCGAGCAACAACGAGCAGTTGCAAGCTCCCCAGCATCGTAACTCCGCACTGCAGCACAGGCAGGGTTAGATTGGTTGAAGACATGCGCACCATCGACGTGCAGTACGCCTTAGTCCACGGCGCCATCGTGACCCCATGCGGACAATCGGGGTTAAGTGCCTTGCCCAAGGACACGACGCGGGAGTCCGAACTGATCGCTCAGACGGTCACCCATCCAATGATTAACCGGACTCGACATTGCTTAACTTCAGTGAGAACCGGTTAGCGCAACGCCACCGCGCCGACCCCTTTAAACTGGGATAAAAACAAGACAAGAGTACTATGCTCTCATTCTTTAAACTTGGCCACAGTGAGATCCATACGCAAATGACGTCGCACATGCAGGACTTCAATAATGTCTTTGCAAACGTTGGAAATGAAACTTCAAAACTCATACCCAAGCCTCAGAAGTCATTTGCAGAGTACCATAATACCATTCTGCCTGTAAACCTATTTACGCACACTCACATCATCTATTGAGATACTAAATATTGTAAAGTTAATGAAATCTAAATTAAGTCGAGACTCTGATAATATTTCATCACGAAATAACGTCGGCGAGGTTGGTAGCAAACTTATACACAAAAAAACAACAAAAAAAAAGTAATGAGATATAGAGAGATGTTCAATCTCTCTAGATCACATTACTTTATTTATTTATTTTTTTTTGTTTTGTTTTTAATAATCACACATTAGTTTTTATTTTTTTTGTTTTTTTATTATTTTTTTCACACACTCGTCTCTCATCGAATGATCGACATCTTATTTCCGTCCGATTCGAATTGTAATTCTCTGTCCGACAGGACCAGGGCGAAGGCTTCGGTTTTTCTCGGCACGTTCCTATCGAATTGTATCTTGATCTGAATGTCTAACACGCTACTCTTGAGTCGTTCACTCTGTTTACTGACGTCGAACACGAAGATGGGATACATCGACTTGTATTCGCCGGGAGATATGTTGGGATTGATCATCAATTCGTCTAGACCGTGATACTTCTTTCTAAAATCAGCGGCGTGGCCGTACAGTCTGGAGAAATCGTTCTTGTCGAATGACGCATTGTAATCGATTGCCGGATATCTCGTGGCGTTCAGAAACACTTGCATGTTTCTCAAATGGCAATGATCGAACAGCGACGCATTCTTTTCCTGAGACCCGTCCCTATCGGTCTGAAACGCAACCATGATGAAACGCGGTCTCTCGGAAGCGGATTTCACCGTCAATCTCCAATTGAAGTGATTCGTGGAGGGAGGAATGCTAGCAGTGTCGCACTGTCTCATTCTAAATCCCACGGGCAATTTACTCTTGGATTCTATGATCTTGTAGAGACGCGCTTTCTCATCGATCGAAGGCTCCACGTGCGGAACGAACCACGATATCTTGTGTAGAGTTATCTTTCCCGCATCGGTCGCGGCAAGTTTCACTATTGCGTCGTCGTTTCCTTTTCGAATCAACGTCAGATTGTGTTTGAATCCGTACATGATCTTGTTGTAATCGTCCGCGAATCCGAAGATGTGTTTCAAAGGTATCCTGAACGAAAACGTTCCTTTAGGTCTGGACGTCTTGACGACGTAGTCGAATATCGTGGCGGCGCCGGTGCTAGCAGGGCCGACGGTGTCTTTCACCCACAACTGATTAAGTCCTCTGGATTTCGAAAAATCATCAGGATACGTCAAGAGTCCGAACATCGTGGTGGCCTGACCGGGATGAAACACAGATTCTATCTCTTGTCCGGATAGCATGTATTTTATGTTACTGAATAGATGCATGATGCCATTATTGGCAAGAGTAACCGTGTCGTCGTCGGCGTAGTCGCTCCCATCTTCCTTGGTGAGACGTCCCTGCACCACTATGTAACTCTCGCTAGGATGTACGAAAAGATCTTGAGTTTCGACGTTGATTCTTATCTCTTCCGCGTTGTTCAAACTCGTTCCGGTTACCGGTTCGTATTCGTGAACCTCATATTCTTGAATACTTTCATCTTTCACTATGCTTTGTGCTATATCTAGTATATTTGTCATTTTAAAGGATTTTTAGGGTTTTTTTTGTTTATTAATTCACTTGCTTTCTTTATCTAAAAAAAATAGTTTTTTAATTATTTTTTATTATTATTTTTTTTTCTCTCTTATATATATATGTGTGTAAACAAGAAAATGTCAAAGAGAGTAAATAAAAAAAAAAAATTGTTTTCTTTATCAAAACTTCGTCTTCTGTAATTGTTGTTCGAAAAACTTTCCGATGATCTTTTCTCCATCCAAAGCTTCGATTTCGTAAGTCACCGGATCGGTGTGAAATATTTTGATGATCACGAAGATTTCCAAGGTCCATCGAGGAGTATAACCCTTTTTGATGTGCTCCTTACAAGCGTAGATTCTCACTCGATCGCCGACCGCAAATTTCGGCGTTCTACACTTCTTCCCGATCTTAGATCTCACGGGATATAGATTTGCGTAGACACGTTTTTCGTTTCGAGGATCGCTAGCTTCCGCGGGAGTCATCTTGATCGATCTGTGTCACGTGTTGTTGTAATCTTTGACCAGACCGTTCAGAGCGTATATGTATTTCTTGGTCGAATTTGCCGTGAAGTATCTGTGCATCTCTCCTTCATCGTTCGATTCCAACGTTCCACCACGCTGGCTTTCTCTTCGTTTTTGATCGAGTAGAGGTCTACCAATCGACGAACGTCCTTGTTGTAGAATTCCTTTCCCTTATCCACCAACAATTTACTCGGTTTTCTTGAAGACGAGTCGAACACGCTCTTCAGAGCCTCGGCGACGCAAGGTCCCGATTTATTCTTCAAAGCTCTGATCCAACCGTATTTGGAAAACACGTCGATGACCGACAATAGATATTTGACGCCATCGTTCCACCTCGAAAACGATCTCATGTCGACCAAGTCGGCAGACCAAATGTCATCCAGACCCTTCACGAACACCCTTCTCTTTCGAAATTTACGCACTATGGGTTTGTGTAACTCCTCGGCCAATTCGCTCGTCAATAATCGTTTCTTCTTCTTCTTCTTTTCAGATGCGTTTTTTTTTTGAACGCCCCATCCGAATCGACGTTTCGCACCGATCAGATTGCCGACCAGCGAACGTTCCATCTTCTCTCTCCTGGTCGGATTCGATATGCCTCTCAATCTCCCCAACATGTTTTTGTCACAGACGTCATTGCGAGTCTTGGTGTCGGGATGTCCGGCGTAGCACAGATCGTGATCGTACGCGGCCGCGTCCACCCTATTCACGGGTGTGCTCCAAGATTTGGGAGTCAGATCGGCGTTGAGTCTCTTGTTCAATTTCGTTCCGGGTCCCGTGAAACTGTGACCGGGCAGCTGCATTTCGAAAGGTAGATTGTTGATCATTTTATTCACGATGCCTTTACCTTTGCTCGCGTTCTTTTGTTTGACGAATCACGTCTTGACAGAACCACACACGTCGCAAATTCCGCGAAGCATCCGTCTGTCATTTTTAGTTTGCACTTCTCTAGAATTACTCGTCTCGGTAACTCTCTTACACTTTACGCAATACATTTTTTTTAAGAGTTATTTAAATTAATTTCGTTTTTTTTATTTTATATATATATTATATATATATTTTTTTTTTTCAATCGCTGCTCTTCAGTTCTATCATCTTACTGAATTCCTCCCTGGCCTCTTTCCTCCCCTTTTCCACGAGAGAATCCTTCATCTCTTCCTTGATGATCTGACGAGTCTTGATTCTCACGGCTTCTTTCATGGCATCGTATTTCGTTTTCTCGCTCAATATCGCGAAGTATTCACCGTCCGATATCCTACCGTCTTTCAACACCATCGAGATCATTTCGGATATCGTGTCGATCTTGGAGTCGGCCAAGACGCGAATCTTGTCGTGTTTCCTCACCTTCAGATATAATTTCCTACTCAAAAAGTTTCCGAGCGTGCTAAACAATCCGGCGGCGAGGGCCACTCCTTCCACGGTCAATACGATCGGAATGCCGACCGCGGTCGACAACAATCCGATGTCGGCCGCGTGTAAACCCATGGAAATCGTGATGAGTGTCGTGTCGATCGCGTTGACGAATTTCACGAAACGCGAATACTTCTTCTTGAGGGAACGACGAGAATCTCTCTCTCGAGTCAGATACAATTGGATTCTACTGATTTGATCGATGCGATACCTCTCTCCTCTTTCTTTTTCTTCTGGCAACGGCGCCGTCGGCAAAACGCCGTTCGGCTTCTCGTCCTCGTCATCTTCTAACGTCGGATACAATTTATTTCTAGTTCTCATTTTGTTTTTTTTTCTTTCTTTTCTAATATTAGATAAAAAAACTTTATGTGTGTATTCATTTTTTTTTTTTTTATTTTCTACTCTCCCTTATTTTTATATCAACGAAAAAAACTTAGACGTATGCTTCGTTCAACAATAATTTCTTGATGCATTTCTTGTCTTCTAAAGTCAAACTTCTGCGCGCCAATTTCAGTTCTTCCGAATCTGTGGGCCTGTCTCGATTCTTACAGAAGACTAATCTCTTCCAAAAACGTGATCACATCGTTGAATTTAACGCGTTCGAACGCCGGTTCGAAATACATGACGACCATATCTTCCATTTCCATCGTCAGACACGAATGATCCTCGTGATCGAAGTCTAGATGATCCCGACATCCGACGCATCGTTCTAACAAGATGGGACGTAGTTGTTTGTCACGCATATTGCGTATGCTCTCATCAGCATGTTTAAAAGAAACCTCGCTCTAATAGTCTGAGAATCGCTCATGATTTACGTATGTTTTTTTTATTATCTATTCGATTTGATATATTTATTTTTCTAAATAACTATTTATTTATATTTTTTTTCTCCCCTATATATATATCAATCAAAAACGTGACAGCGGGCTCGCGAATTTCCAACACACACCGACGACAACGACACTCTTCGTTCAGCTCGAGTGTTTTTTGAGAATTTCTCGTAGTGGAGGAATTCCCCTAATAATAATGTCATAAATGGGGGAAAAAAAACCCTCACCACCACCTCAAAAAAACAACAATTGCGGTTCTAAATCATCTGTACCAAAGCAATTGCCGATTCTGAATCGCTGATTTAGAACCTCCAAAACTGTTTTCTGATGATGAGCCAGAATCTTATGCTTTCGCTCGCGTTCGCCGACGATGGATCGGTGGTCTGATCTGCGATGGGAACGTCGACGAAAAATTACGTACAAGATACAACTGAAGATGTACGATTTCACCCTTTTTAAAAAAAACGCGCGTTCACCACGAGTATTTGAACGCTAAAAGCGCGATCTAGGGAGTCGCGGCTGTACATGGGCCGATTCAAGATCATGTACAGTTTTTTGAACAAACGTTTGATTTAACACTGAATTCCACGTTGGTGAACGCATCGTGTGCGTATCTTGTACACGTACATGTACAAGTGATAGTAAATCGGCCCTTATTACCTACTCACGCCTCCTACACCTATAGAAACCGCTTGGGAAAATTGATCTTTTTCGATAATAACCCCAACGAAGAAATTACCAATATCATTATGCAGAACTAGAGATCTATATACTCCCCATCATCCCTGAAAGTCAGATAATTCTTGTACATACACTCTCACATTGTTCTTTTTTTCTCCGTTGTGCAGGATTGTATTATGTATTATTCTTCATTTACAATAGTCTTACTATAAGCTTTAAAAATAACACCTGTCAAAGATTAATGGTTAATAACAAAAAGAATAAACTTTTCAATAAGAAGTTAAAATCCTCCACAGAAGTTTATGTCAGGAACTACAAAAATTACTTTTGGCGATTTAAGAGAATAGAAAAAATAATAAAAGCTATTTATTATAAAGAGGCCCTCCTGGAAAATAAGAATAGCATGCGGAACACACGACAACTCCTAAATAATGCTTTAAATAGGGGTATTTATTTATTTATTTATTGGTGTTTACTTATGCACAATGTCTAATCAAGGCCGTGACAGTTTTACGGGTGGAGGAACCCGGAGTACCCGGAGAGAACCACCGAGCAACAACGAGCAGTTGCAAGCTCCCCAGCATCGTAACTCCGCACTGCAGCACAGGCAGGGTTAGATTGGTTGAAGACATGCGCACCATCGACGTGCAGTACGCCTTAGTCCACGGCGCCATCGTGACCCCATGCGGACAATCGGGGTTAAGTGCCTTGCCCAAGGACACGACGCGGGAGTCCGAACTGATCGCTCAGACGGTCACCCATCCAATGATTAACCGGACTCGACATTGCTTAACTTCAGTGAGAACCGGTTAGCGCAACGCCACCGCGCCGACCCCTTTAAACTGGGATAAAAACAAGACAAGAGTACTATGCTCTCATTCTTTAAACTTGGCCACAGTGAGATCCATACGCAAATGACGTCGCACATGCAGGACTTCAATAATGTCTTTGCAAACGTTGGAAATGAAACTTCAAAACTCATACCCAAGCCTCAGAAGTCATTTGCAGAGTACCATAATACCATTCTGCCTGTAAACCTATTTACGCACACTCACATCATCTATTGAGATAATAAATATTGTAAAGTTAATGAAATCTAAATTAAGTCGAGACTCTGATAATATTTCATCACGAAATAACGTCGGCGAGGTTGGTAGCAAACTTATACACACATTCCTTTGTTCAATAAATAAAACACACGAGTTCGGGAATACTCATCTTCTTTTCCTTCCTCTTCTCATGCCTTCTCTAAGAGTAAGCACCTCAAGTTACAAACATCTCCGGTCCATATTGAGACTGAAGATGCTCGCAAATTGAGTAACGTTGTCTCGCCCCGCCTTGCTCCTCTACCTCCTACTCCTCATCAGCCTTTCTTCACCGGTTCTCCTAGTGCCCTTTCTAGAACTCCTGCCTCCTCTGCTTCTTCTAATTCCTCTCCTGCTTCTGTTTCTTCTCCTCCTTCTCCTGTCTCTAGCGTGGTTCAACAAGGCATATCGTACTCAGAGAAAGTCAAATCACCGAGCTGCAACTCGGGCCGCTCATTTGATTCTAAATTTTCCCAGTTTCGGTATAAAAGCGAATTTAATTTTGACAAAAAGAACTGGCGCCTCCCCGATGTTTGTTAAAACATCCTTATCATTGGATGTTCAAATTTAGGACGCACTGATCGAAATCCACTTCCGGACACCTAGGTGGGGTGTTACTCCGGCGCCAAGTTCAATCATTTTCGCTCTATGTTTAAAGGGCACAGGGGCCAGTCCAGTCCCCCCAAAATATTAGTAAATATTGGCGTGAATTTTCGAAATGATAATGCTGGTCTCGTAATTAAGCAGTTGCGGAATATGCTTAGCGATATCAGGGTCAAGTTTAGATCAGCAAAAATTTAATTTGCTGAACTAAACTTTTCGCAAAAAACTCCCTCAGGCTGAGAGGAGAACCTTGAGCATCATCAATGAAACCATTCGGGAAGTGAAGGACGTTAACGTGATACCATTCATGACGCGAAGTTTGATGATGCTCAGGATTTAATCCATTGGACCACGAGGACCGCCAATATTATGTACGATCACTGGTTGAACCATCTAGATTTAAACTAAGTAAAGGCAAAGGTAACAACCGCCAAACAAATGTGGGATTAGGAACTAATGTGGTTAGCCTGTGTAGCACAAATGAGCTAACAACCCAAGAGAAGTCTCTTTTGGATCGCGGTTTAACTTTTGTACCAGCATCTGAGCCTAAAACTGGTAATCAAACAAATATACCATCATATAACTGTAATTGTCTTAGGCAAATGAAATTAGCACACCGCTTTAGAAAATCAAGCTGTCGGAAACTTCCTTTTACGAAATCACTGGTTGGTCACCTCCAGATAGTGAAGTAAATCCCGAAATTATTAAGGCTAACAAACGAATCCTCCAGAAGGTGTTCAGCATGAACATACTCTCCGATAAAGACAATTTAACACCTGGTGAACGGAGATCCCTCACGAAACTTCGAGAAAATAAGAAACTAGTTATTAAGCCAGCCGACAAAGGTGGGGGCGGTAGTCGTTCTATCTCGGGATAATTGTATAAAGGAAGCCATGAGACAACTCAGCAATACTAAACATTATAAGAAAATAGATTCACTTATTTGGCCTAGTAATGTCGAAAAATTCAATAAGATTTTAAAACGTCTCCTCGACGAAGGTCACATAACCAAAAAACAATTGAGATATTTAGCCGCTAAGCCCAGTGCTCAAGCAAGACAATTTTACATCCTAGCAAAGTTCCACAAGGACCGTTCTTCATGGACGGATGACGCAACTCCACCCGGGAGGCCAATTGTATCATATTGTAATTCGGAATCTTATGGGATTTCGAAACTAATTGATTATCACCTGAAAGCTATAGCTAATAGACATTCTAGCTATCTAAAAAATGCAAAGGATTTCCTGTCAAAAATATCGAAAATGCAATCCTGGCTACTTTGGATATCGACAGTATGTGTACGAACATAGATATTGATAAAGGTGTTAAATCGGTTAAAAATGCATTTGAAAAATATCCGGATGCAAAACGCCCGGATGAACCAATTTTTGATCTTTTGGAGCTGAGCTTAAAAGGTAATGACTTTCAATTGAATGGAGAATATTTTCTACAAATAATGGGTTGTCCTATGGGCAAAAGATTCAGTCCTAATTTTGCAAGCATCTATATAGCGGGATGGGAGGAAAATGCCTTAAGCAAATGTGCAAAGCATCCTCTCGTATATCTCAGATATTTTTATGACATTTGTTATTATTTGGGAACATTCAAAAGAAGATTTTGATGAATTTTTAGAACTTTTGAACAATCATGACCCAAACATTAAATTAAAAGCTACTATCCGTGAAAAGTATGTTGATTTTCTCTATGTGACCGTGTATAAAGGCAAGCAATTTCAGGCGTCCGGTCATTTAGATGATAAGGTACATTTTAAACCAACTGATTCACCTCAATTGTTGCACACAAAATCATTTCATCCTCAACAAACATTTAAAGGTATCATCAAATCACAGCTCATTCGTTTACACCGCAATTCAACTGATAATGTAAATTTCAATGAGGCTTGTTCTACGCTATTTGGGGCCCTCAGATCGAGGTGGTACTCACTGCGCTTTTTTCGTGGCCTGAAATATCAATCAAACTCTGAAAAAGCACTAAAGTCCAGCAGAAACTACTGTTTCCAACCCTGAAGATTGAACACAACAGACCGTTGCAAAATGGTAGTGGCGCGGTATTTAATTGCAAAAAGCATCGTTGTAGATTGCTTACTTTTATGCCTGATCAGAAAGAGGAATTTTCCTCCGCACAAACGAAAAATCATTACCAGATCCGTAACTCCCTCCATTGTGATTCACCAAATATTATTTACCTTATCGCTTGTAAACGCTGTCGGAAGAAGTATGTTGGTCAAAGTCAAAATCCATTACGAGAACGTACTACTGGAAACAAACAGGATATAAACCATAATGATGATGCCCCAGCAGCACAACATTTTAATCTTCCTGACCATTCTTTGGACGATTTCGAAATCCATCCTATTGAACAACCACCAATTAAAGACACATTAGAAGAAACGGATGAATTTGAAAAAAAAACGTGAAGTTTTTGGATCAATACGCTTCAAACCCTCTGGTCATTTGGTATAAACATATCAGGAGGAGAATGTGAAAGGAGGTTCATCATTCCTTTCACTTTAACATACAACAGAATGAATATCGAAATAGCAAAAATGTTAAAAGATGAATTCAGTTTAACCAATGCTAAATTTAATGAACCCTAGAATCTTCGACCTGTCATCGCCTATAAGAAAAACAGAAGCTTGCGTAATATCCTTGCAAGGTTTAAATTAGAGTCCATCAATGACTAACATCAATTATTGCCGGTCAGTTTATCCAGTTCCTAAGCTAATCACTTAGTTTAAAACAATTTTATGTATTTTGTTGTCCTGTTTGAAACCCATGAAGGTTCAGTAAATGAAAACAATTTGTCGGTGGTATATTAAAAGACAAAAAAAACGTTTCAATAGGAAATGTGTGTGCCAGGGCGATTTTTGAACCTCAAACACACACACACACACACACACACACACACACACACACACACACACACACACACACACACACACACACACACACACACAAACACACACACGTATATATATATATATATATATATATATATATATATATATATATATATATAATGTGAAATATTTAATATTTTATTCCATTTCAAAAATAGATTTGTTACTCAATAACTAAAATGATGGAAATTATATTGACATGTTAGTGAAATTGAAGACGTGTGTTAGATGTTACATAATTTGTTTTGACTTCCTTCGCATATTTGCAAACAAAACTGGTTATTTGAAAAAAAACACAGGCCCGTGCCTGTCTTCGTCTGAGGCCATCAACAGCACTTTCGTCGTACTGTAGCCAGGGCGTTCCACACTTTCATGCTGCTGCCGGAAGGAAGATGAACCAAGTAATCATGAGGACTTCATCTAAAAAGCTAGATTCCAGCCATCGCTTTATGACGGTGTGCAATGTTCTAGTGGTTTAGGCGCTGGACTCCTGATTGCCAGGCGGTACTGCCGAGGGTTCGAATCCAGGCGGGGGACCAGAAACCAACATTGAAAATTCCTCTAAAACATGATTGTGTTATTTGTAAACACACACACAAGTCCGTGCCATTCTTCGTTTGAGGCCATCCACAGCACTTTCTTCAACATTGAAAATTCCTCTAAAACATGATTGTGTCATTTGAAAAACACACACACACATATATATATAATGTGAAATATTTAATAGTTTATTGCATTTCAAAACTAGATTTGTTACTCAATAAATAAAATGATGAAAATTATATTGACATATTAATAAAATTGAAGACGTGTGTTATATGTTACATATTTTGTTTTGACTTCCTTCGCATATTTGCAAACAAATTGGTTAACTAGTGAAGTGCTGGGTAAATGCTGATAAAAGACACTGCCCATAGATATTTCTACCATTCAACGAAGTTGAAATGGTGTTTTAACTGTAAGACATTTTTTTTATATTCAGATAAATGTTTCCAGCCATCGTTTTTATGACGGTGTGCGATGGTCTAGTGGTTTAGGCGCTGGACTCCTGATTGCCTAGCGGTGCTGCCGAGGGTTCGAATCCCGGTGGGGGATCAGAAACCAACACTGAAAATTCCTCTAAAACATGATTGTGTCATTTGAAAAACACACACAAGCCCGTGCCAATCTTCGTCTGAGGCCATCCACAGCACTTTCGCCGCACTGTAGCCAGCGCGTTCCACACTTTGATACTGCTGCCGAAAGGAAGATGAACCAAGTAATCATGGGGACTTCATCTAAAATGCAAGATTCCTGCCATCGTTTTATGACGGTGTTCAAAGTTCTAGTGGTTTAGGCGCTGGACTCCTGATTGCCAGGCGGTGTTGCCGAGGGTTCAAATCCCGGCGGGGTTCAGAAACCAACATTGAAAATTTCTCTAAAACATGATTGTGTCATTTGAAAAAAAAAACACACACATATAATGTGAAATATTTAATATTTTATTGCATTTCAAAACTAGATTTGTTACTCAATAAATAAAATGATGAAAATTATATTGACATATTAATGAAATTGAAGACGTGTGTTATATGTTACATATTTTGTTTTCACTTCCTTCGCATATTTGCAAACAAATTGGTTAACTAGTGAAGTGCTGGATAAATGTTGATAAAAGACACTGCCCAACCATTCAACGAAGTTGAAATTGTGTTTTGTGACTGTAAGGCATTTTTTTTTATATTCAGATCAATTTTTCGGGCAATTCTCCTTCACGCACAACAATGAAATATGGCACACTTGTTCACAAAGACTAAAATTTGAGGAACTTTTTCATTTTTCTATATTTCGACCCTCGGTCAGAAAGAACCTTTTCTGAAATTTTGTAATCTCCGCAAAAATCTATATCCATGTGATATACCACTAGTAAATGGTTATAATTTCAATCTTAATGTCGTCACAGTTTAGACGTTTTGATGAAAAAACAACGTAATTTTTAAACAAATCCGATCCTCATATGTACAAAAGGTGTTCATTTCGAAACTTTTGGAAATTATATGTCCCGCACTACAAACATCCGAAAATGCAATCAGAATTTACCCGACGGAAAAAATTCTCTCCTTACGAATTTTTTTATGTTTTAAACGTCGGATGTATGAAAGTTTGTTCGATTTTGACGAAATTTAATATATAGTTGGCCATTAAATTGGGATCTCAGGTATATTTATGGCGACAGTCGGCAATTTGGTTGAGCGTGCATGTTATAGCCATAGGCGGCCATGAATATAAGCTAAGGAACTGGCCATATTATGACGATAAATGGGCATACGTTTGGAAGAGCTGGCATATTATGACGATGTCCGACAATTAAATTGGGAGTGCTTGCAATATTGTGGCAATAGTCTCCCATTAAATTGAGAGAGTTGGCCATATTACAGTGAAAGTCGATCACTGAATTGATGGTGCTTTTCATATTATGACGATAGTCGGCCACAAGATTGAAAGTGGTGGCCATATTATGGCGATAGTCGACCATAAAATTGGGAGTGCTGACAACACGGCGAGAGTCGTCCATAAGAGTGGTGCTGCAGTCCAAGTTATGGCGATAGTCTGCCATAAGATGAGAGTGCTGGCCATATGGCGATAGTCTGCCATAAGAAGTCGGAAACCAAATTATGGAAATATACGGCAATTAGATTGAGAGTGTTGATCATGTTATGGCCATAGTCGGCCAACAATGTACTCTAAAGAATTCTGGCCAAGTTGTGGCCATAAGCTTAGGAGTACTGGCGAGGTATTGTCGATAGCCGGCCACAAGATTAGGAATGCTGGCCATATTATGGCGATAGTTACCCATTAATTTGGGAGTGCTGGCAATATTGTGGCGATATTTGACCATTAAATTGGGATTTTTGGGCACATTATAGTGAAAATCGACCTGTAAATAGTCGGCCACAAGATTAGGAGTGTTAGACATATGACGGCGATAGGTGGCCTTAAGATAATTATGGCGATCGTCGGCAATTAGATTGGGAGTGCTGACCATATCACGATAGTCCGCCATAAGGTTGGGAGTTAAGGCTAGATTTTGGCGATCGTCGGCCATTAGATCGAGTTAGACGGCAATTTTATGACCAAAGTCGGCCATAAGCGTAGGAATACTGGTCACATTATGGCGATAGTAGGCCATGAGGTTTGGAGTGCTGCTAACTTTAGGCGATAGTCGGCCATCAGATTGCAAGTCCTGGTCACATTGTGGCAATAGTCGACCATATGTTTGGGAGTTCTGGTAATATAATGACGGTAGTCGGCTAGAGGATTGTGAGTACTGACCGCATTATGGCGATAGTCGACCATAAGATTGGGAGTGCTGGTGATGTTATGGCGATAGTTGTCCATATGATTGGGAATGTTGGTCATATAATGGCGATATTCGGCCATACGATTGAGGGTGCAGGCCATATTATGGCGATAGTCGGTCATATGATTGAGAGGTCTGTCCATATTATGGCGATAGTCGACCATTACATTGGGAGTTCTGGCATACTTGTGGTGAGAGTTGCCCATTGAATTTGGAGTGCTGGACATATCACAACGAAAGTCTACCACTAAATTGATGGTGCTGGCCATATTATCTCGATGTCGACCATTAAATTGGGAGAGCTGACCATATTATGGCGGCAATCGAGCACTAAGTTGGGAGTGTTGACAATATTTTAGCGGTAGTGGAATATTAAATTTATTTGCTTATTTATTGGTAGTTAAGTTCAAATATTTCCTCACAATGGGTAATTATGACTGCAACATGGATATAAAGTCAAGTCTAGCCAATTGTTTGCACCCATGTTGCCCAGTGTAGCGTACTTCCACCCAGGCATTGGTTACCGTGTCCAATAAAACAAAGCTTCTTTACCACAAAAGCACGCACTGCTTAACTTCGCGTGGTCCCCACCATAGAATGTGTGATAAATAAAAATAAAGTTGTACCGCACACGTGTGTGATAGGATTTGTACGTTTTAACATCATAATGGACCCAGTTATATTTCTGAAAATATATATGGACCCATTCGAATACAATGGAGCATTTATTTTGAAGTTATGACGTGGATGTTAGCGGCCTATGATATCTGGGTTTCTGTTATTTCCGTAGATTCTCAGGTACTATGCACCGACCAAGCATCAGAGGAAACTCTTTAATGTGTTTCATTAAAGCCATCAATACTCAAAATGGATTGAACGACTATACGGATTAAAACATGACGGGGCAATGACAGACATGTAGTTCAAGGTAAGAATAGCGTAGACAGAACCTGAAAGCGTCCTTGAGTGGTGTCATTTAGAATGAATGACGTCGCGCGAGCTAGTTTTTCGATTGCCAAAAAAATGGAAATTCGAAACAAAGTGTGTCTCGAACGACTGCGTGTTGTTGATATTTGTTGGAATTCGTATGGATTTTGTACCTCTGTTGAACTCGATAACAAATTATGAGGGGGCATTGTCGATAATACGTAGAGGATATCTAGTGTTTTGTGTGGATACCGAAAATTATCTCATGAGTGAGCGAGAAAAAATGTTTATTTTTCGCGAGTGCTTGCGTTCGAGTGCTTGAGGGAGCGAAAATAACCACATGTCTCAGTTGCGAGCCTTGAACTGATGCATAAAAGTAAACAGCTGATGAGCATTGATACGCGGAAGTGATTTGATCGATACTCGGAAAAGGAAGCGTCTTGCGATCTGATTCAGCTGGCAGATTTCATGCATCAATTCAAGGTGAATACATGCTGAATTATTGCTGAAAATATTCGAAATCCGCTCAAAATCACTAGATTTTCTTTTGATTATATGTTTGTGGAACAAATTGATCATTTCCAGCGATAATTTGACCCATATTCACATTGAAGTGATGCCCTGAAAGCAACCATTTTGATAGATACCGAGAAAGTGAAAATTTCTATATCTCCTCAGTCTGTGTGTGTGTGGGGGGGGGGGGGGTGAGGTGGGTGGGGGGGGGGGTGCGATTTCTATCTTTCCGCAATGTTTTCGATAATCTGTCGTTTAGCAGATAATGAAATCTTTTCTCATGGACAATGAGGATACATATTTAATTTACGTGGGATGATTCGACAATGACAACCGTCATTGTGACTAAAATCTTAACTTGTCAATCAGCTGAATAACAACAGATACGTGGAAGTCAGATAAGCATGGGAATTTTCTTTATTATTTCTCAGTGAAGTATTTTACGAATTTAGAGCTACTTTTTTGTTGTGAAAGTACGGTAACTGTTTTGTGGTGATCACAATTTTGTATTGTAGACAACGATTTGCCTAAGAAATTTGCAAACGTGTGTAATAAATACAGAAAAACAGGCGTTTGAATGGGATAACCCTTTCAACGCTGGCGCACTGGTAAAATAATTTCAATCAGTACTGTCAACGGTGAAATGGGCGAAACCATCATGTGTTGTTTAAAGGCTCAGTGATAATGTAATCCAACAGCTCTGTCGAGCTGCTGAATTAAATTATTACCGAGTCTCGATTCAGATATTTTGCTCGTTATGTCGTCTGCTTGTCCACTTCTAATTTTTTCTTGATGCAAAAATTTATGCACACCGTGTTGAAATGGTTAATGTTTATCGCATTCGCCTATCTGGTATTCCTGAGTCCAAACAAACTCGTGCGAAAAACATGGACCCATACAAACGCTTTCGGGGTTCTCTCTATTTATCGCACCGTCGCGGCCAAACAACCCACTACGAAAAGTCGGTCGCAGCACGTTTAACTGTCTCGTGATGTCAAAATTCAACCTGACATCGTAACGTTCGAGCGAGTCATCTCTGTTTTTGAAGTAATTCATACCATTAACGTTTGCCTAAAACGACTAGCAGACAACATTTGCAAAACGATTTCCTGAACAACCAACAAAATCAAATTTGGATTAGAAAAAGCTAATGACTCTTCCTTGGTATCAGCTCGTTCCAACGAGGATTCATAGGCTATGCGCACGAGGAAAACATTGATATAATAATACTATATGTTTAGCAAATGTTTGTCAGTATTGATGGCCGTCGTTTACGTTGTGTCGATAAAGGGTGAAATTGCACATCATGAGGTAGAGTTTCAAATTTATCTAACAATAATATAGATCTTGGCCTGAAAACCACAAGAAACGGTACGTATCATATAATATGTTCCGATTCCGTATCATGTAGACGACTCATTCTGATTCCGTATCACATAGATTCAACTTCTGGTGAACACCGCGCTATGACAAATAATAAAATTATATGCATTGTTATTACGCATTAAAATATGAAATTCAATATTTTGACCAATTCCAACCCAATTTAAACTGAAAAACGGAAAAACAGGATTTATGTAACGGGATTGTTAGATAAATGTATTATCACGGCCAAATGCATGTCCTGTAATTTGTATCAGATTCTCGGTCGTGTTTACAATCGGATCACAACTCGCCCTTACGGGCTCGTTGCGATCTGATTGTAAACACGACCTCGAATCTGATACAAATTACAGGACATGCACATGGTCATGATAATGTATATTTATCACGATTTGATATGAAATTCCTGACCCTCGTTCACTAAACTCGATCTGCGCATGTGTAAACCTCCGCCAAGATCGATTTTAGGAAACTCGGTTTATAAGTTTCATATCAACTCGCTAGAGACTCATTAGAAATCCTCTTTTTTCCGACTTGTGTATTGCTTTGAGAAAATTGTCTCTCGGTCATTTTAGCGACAAAACAGTTATAGCAAAAGACAATTATATCTTATTTTCGTAAACAAATAAACGTCCAAGGTTGAAGGCACTTTTTGTTCCAAACCATTGCTTGGTCCAATGATGCGTTATTAAGTCATATTATGGACGAAAAAAGTAAAGGACTGCCGCCGTGGACTGATCATTTTCCTCGGGTGGGCAACAAACACTAATTATAGAAATAATCATCAAAAATGTAATTAATGAAGCACAACCCGGTACTTCATTAATTACCTTTTTTGCTGATGGTGATGTTTATTACCTGGTAAACGCATGCGTGAACATCACTGCCAACGCGTGGATTACAACCAGTCCACGGCATCTGTAATGTAGTTAACAAAATTTGAATAACTATTGTGAGTATAGATCTGGGAAATTTAACCAATTAGTTTGGATGATAGAAAATACTTCAAAGATTTTGATACTTGAGTCACTGGTTGTAACAGTTCTGGAATGCACCCAATACACGTGTCCAAATATCGAAAAGCGTAATAAATTCTTTGAAACGTATGCCCAGTTTTCAGATTTATCTTGGCTTTCAGACTTTCACAACAGTGTGGAGATTTACAAGGAACTGACCTCCCCATAATATCCGAAAGCGTTCAGTAAATTTAACACGAAGGGTATGAGAATTTAATTTAAAAATTCACATTTCACCATGTTAGAGAAATTGTATCATCATTATGCGCATCATTTCACAAACTTAATGCATTTTCAGTTTGAACGTTCACTGTTATTCTCTATTGAAACCCATTTAAAAACAAGAACGTGGCGTTTTCAACATCTTTTGATCTTCTGCGATTGTTTCTGCCCATTATATCAGCAGTGTGCGCACTGTGGCATACAATACAGACACTGCCTTTTCCGTTAACACAAATGTCAAAGAGATGATATTTGTTAATTCTTTTTCTCGGGAAGAACAAATATATGCAAGTTACTGAATAATAATTTAAGATCCGAGGTGTGCTTATATTTTACCTGAGAAGAACGCAAACTTGCACATTACTGTGATCCGTTTGCTTCTAATTATTTTGCCATAAAAGCCAAGTTGTCCTTTTATTACTTTCACTAAATGAAACAACAGACTACTCTGAGAGCTGTCTGTGTTTTTGTTTATTAAATGTAACAAAATAAAACATGACATTATTTTCTACTGATGCCATAGAGACTTTCTCGACAGTTCGTCCCATGAGTTCCAATGTGTTCTATGTGCCTACTGGCACATAAAACACATCGGAATCCAGGGAACGAATTACTTGCTTTTTAATTGGACCATCCATGCTCACCTAAAAACTGTTTAATTTCCTGTAAAATAACTCTATTGAATATGAATGCTTGGCGAGATACAATGCATGCATGAGTTCCCCGGTAGCACAACTCCTTGTGAACTATTCACTTCATTGCCAGGGTCTTGCGCAGAGTGGTATGGATGACAGGGGAAGCGGCGTCGCAAACATGGGTAGACTTTGCAGGTTTTGTTAATAACACCAAGGCCTATTTATGCAATTCCCAAATCCTTTAAAATTGAATGTTTTTTTCTTTTACAGGGTGACAATAAGACATCATCTGGGACCGTGCATGCACCCGTGTCTGGATCCCATACTGTGCCCTCACTACACGGTCGGATGATTTCGTTGCCACTATCACATTGGATGTACAAACTACAATTGTAAGGATGTTCAAAATAACCATTTGGCTTTAGCTGGCACGGTGTCATGTCTGGACAATCCCATTCTTCTGGCTTTTTCATACAGTTAGAGTATTCCGGATAAAACACCAGTCCAAAATTACAGCGCTTTTTCACGCGAACACCATTATCACAGTGTATATATAAGTCACAGTGATCTGGGTGTGGATGGAGCTGGCCCGTCGTGCCATTGTGACAAGGATTCTTGGGATACGCTGTGATGAAAAAGAAAATAAATAATGAATTTGATAAAATAATAAAAATAAGTGAACTCTAATAACTAATCATATTAGCCAGTGCGTCAAAAATGTAAACAAAACTACCATTCGTATCCTGATTTTGGTCTTCCTCTTTTAGCTCCTTTACTGTAATGACTGTCTGAGGGTATTACACAGGGCCGTCGCGAGGCATTGTTGATTGTGGAGGTGTCCCCCAATATTACCTGGTTTTCAGTTAACAGTTACTTGATTTAGTTTCAGAAGCGGACTGAACGGGTAAAATTGAGATGAGCGGCCCATGCTAGTCGTATCGAAAACACAGGGTGGACCACGGTTCTAGTCGTAAGCGAAAATATTGACCTTTCGGACCGAAAACCTTCCCAATCCTTGCATCTGGGTCTGTTGCCGATGTCATGAGTTATGTGATATAACCTCAACGGCATTGATAGCGCGGTGGCTCGGCGGTTACGGCATTGAACATGAAACCGACAGAAACACATGGGGACACGGTGGCGCTGTGTACTAAGGTGCACTGCACGTCAATGGACCACTGGTCTTCAACCAATGCTAACCCTGATTGTGCGGAGTTAGTACGTTGGGAATTCTGACAGTTGCTCGCCACCTCCAACGGTAAAACTGTCCGACACGAGGTGACCCTGTTTGCCATAAGTGTCGTTAATCCCTCCGCTGCCCAATTTAAAAATATCAATGGTATCGAACCAACAAGGCAGACCATCGTTCTGAGGCATATGTCGATGCTCCAAGTAATACCCAATAAAGAAGGGATTGCATTTGTGCTGAACCTGCAAGGCCAAACATGATTCGCCACAGTGGGAGAAAATTCTGTTGTTAAGGCATAAAAAATCTGATTTTAAGGCATGAAAAAAGAAGCAAATTCTTGCATTTTATGATGTTACAACAAGAATGTATTTCCCTCAATAAAATAAAAAAGCCTCAGTAAAATGCAAATCTGCATTGAGGGTAGCAACCCCACGTGCGATCATTTGATTTAGAAAGAGAACATTTTTACCTGCAATCATAGCAAACTAATCACATATGTCGATACCACGTTTTGATTAAATGATTAATAAATCACCAACTCAGCGAAATAAATTAGCCTAGATCATTTGTTTGCCATGATGAAGTTTTATATAGACTTACCACGCGTTAAACCTGAAAAGTAAAACAAAGAAACACACAGCTGAAATACTACTATAGACGACGGCGTTACAAAACAAGTAGAAAAATGAATGTGGAATACGCCATGCGCAGCTCAACAACGCAATGCCATGACACCATGATCATAAAAAAAAATTAATTCAGACACTCTGAATGATTGTATAAGAAGACAGAACGCGATGTGTGTTTGAATCGGTGGGTGTTTTACATAACGAGTTGGAATGGCGCTGTCATATTTCGCGAGAGCCGTTGCCTCGAGGAAAATATGATTACGCCATTCCAAGGAGTTATGTAAAACACCCACCGATTCAAACACACATCGCGTTCTGTGTTTATTATATCACACATGCATTAAAATTCATTTAAATAAACAAATTGTAATTCCAATGTTTAAACCCAAAGGTGAACAGTCTGTTTGTTTTGACTGAAGCTGTACTGATCAAATGGATCGATAACAAATCAAAACAACCTTTTCGGAACCAGTGTTTGTTGAAATTCGTATCTCTGTTTCTCCTCGGTTGGTGCCAATTCACGCCTAACCATTTGGTGGCTATTACCGTTAGTAAAAATATAAGTACAAATGTGTGCAGAGTTTGCAACCCAGCTTAGAGAAACATTTTTAAAAGAAGTTCGAAGCATGTCAAGATGTTCGAAGATTTACCGAAATAATGTTGGCCAATTTAGATATACCGATCCACAAAACGAGACGACCAGGGGACTGGGTTAATGTTCTGGTTAGAAATGAATGGGTTTTTTTTAAAAATACTATCTCATTTTTGGTAACTAATTTTTTTTGTGAACCGACTTTATTTTGTTTTGAACGTTTTAATTTTTACGAATTTCACTTCCTACATGAAACAACTAAAAGTTAAATGTAAGAGAGCACTGAACCTACTGAAGGTTGTTGGTAACACTGATTGGGGTGCTGACCAAAAAACTTTGCGCCATCAGTATTGATCACTTGTTCGATCAAAGTTAGATTACGGTTGTATAGTTTACGGTTCTGCAAGGAAATCATATCTCAAACCACGTCATGCAATTCATAATAGTGGTATTAGAATTAGTCCAGGGGCTTTTCGAACATCCCCAATAGACACGATGCTTGTTGAAGCAGAGGAGCCTTCTCTTGAGAAGCGTAGAATTAAATTATCTCTACAGTATGTGTCTAAACTTTTGGCCAATCCTTCAAATCCTGCTTATAATTGTGTTTCAGACCCTCAAAATGTTGAATTTTATAACCGCCACCAGAAACATATTCCTCCATTGGGAATTAGAATCAAACCCCACGTGGAGTCTGCCAAAATTGATTTTGATTCTATAAAAAAACCCGTAATTCACATATTCCTCCTTGGCATCTTAAAAAGCCTACAATTATTTTGGACCTTGCTTCTACCAAAAAAATTGATACCATTTCCTTGCAGTTCAAACAAAAATATGCCGAAATAAAGTCCAAGTATAGTGCATATACAAGGATCTATACAGATGGATCTAAAGATGGTGACAAAGTAACATCAGCTGCTGTTTCTGGTGATCATATCACCTCAATCAGAATACCGAATCACAGTTCTGTTTTCACAGCTGATGTTAAAGCTATTCAACTCGCACTTGAGCACATCGAGAATGCACAGGAAAGAAAGTCGATCATCTTCTCCGACTCTCTTTCCACTTTGCTTGCTTTACTCAACCCCAAAATGAAGAACTCTCTCATTTTGGAACTTCGTTAGAAGTTACAACTCTCATGTCTGACCAATATGATATCGTGTTTTGCTGATTACCCGGACATGTAGGTATCGCTGGTAACACCAAAGCAGACAGTGCAACAAAACAGTCTTTAGCAAAGCCTCTCACTGATTTTAACACCCCTTTCAGTGATTTCAAACCACATATTAGTAACTCCTCATCCAGTAACCTTTGTAGAAAAGATCATGTTATTCTGACACGGTGTCATATTGGTCACACATGACTTACACATTCCTTTCTGTTAGAGGATAATATGCGACCTGAATGTGTTCCATGTCAGCAGGTGTTGTCAGTGGAGCACATTCTCTTAAATTGTACAGATTTTAATCTTGTCAGAGGGCAGTACTTCACAGTTGGATCCCTTAGAGATCTGTTTTACAATACGAGCCCACATAAAATTGCATCATTGTTGAAAGTAATCAACCCTTTTTATACATTTTAAAATTATTTTTATTCTTTTAATCTAGACTCATCAAGCTCAGTTCATCATGTTGATTTAAAAGTAGACATCTTTCACTTATCTCATTGCTCATTGTTATTTAAATTATTCTTGTCCCTGACATGCCTATTGTGATTATACTTTACTT
The DNA here is from genome assembly GCA_031216915.1 of Pictodentalium vernedei. Taxonomy (NCBI): domain Eukaryota; kingdom Metazoa; phylum Mollusca; class Scaphopoda; order Dentaliida; family Dentaliidae; genus Pictodentalium; species Pictodentalium vernedei. Next base: position 334,083,777 of record CM062295.1, read on the forward strand.
TTATTCAATCTTTTACTTCATAATATTGACGTTTTACTTTCCTGTGATTTCTCGCCACGATATAGCCTTAGCTGCTGATGTGGCGTTAAGCCCCAATAAATAAATAAATAAATTTTAATTTTTACACTTTGCGACTGACTGTCGATAATTGTATAACGAAATTTAGAAACTTTTCGAAGTGCAAATAATGACTCGATGGGAAAGAGAACTAGTAGAACGGTGCTGGGGAAAAAAGGTCCGGCTTGTACATCACCCATCGAATACAGAATCATTTATGTCATAGCGGGTATTCTGTTAAATACAGGGGTTTAAATTTGAATGGATGTGTAATAAATATATGCGGACAAGTCCAGAAAGAGAGGAATATTGTAAAATAAATTGGTTATTACCACCAAGAGGGTTTCCGAGGTGATGTATTGAAGTATCGACCTCACCTCTGAGACATATATCGACCCCGTCCTAACGGGCCGATATTTGACACCGAGATGAGGTCTAGACTTCAAATACACCATCTCGGAAAGCCACTTGGTGGTAATACCTTTCGGATTCTATCGGACAATTCATCCGAATGATCAATTGATGCAAACATACTTGCCGGTTGTCAGAGAAATGGAGATCCTATCTTGTGAACATCCATTAAAAAAATCGAGAACAGAAAGAGTCCTCCCTAACTTGGGTATGGAGACAAGACCATGAAATATTCGATAAAACGTAATGCGTGTAGTGTCCTCCAGTTCACAACTCAGCTAAATTCAACAGCAAACTATCCCATCATTGGTGTTTAAGGTCACATACTTATGCACAGTGGCTAATCGTGACCGTGGCCGTTTTACGGGTGGAGGAAGCCGGAGTACCCGGAGGGAACCACTGAGCATCGACGAGCAACTGTCAGCTCCTCAACATACTAACTCTGCTCAAGCTCCGCTCAAGCAGCGTTACAGCGGTTGAAGACATGTGCACCATTCGACGTGCAGTACGACTTAGTACACGACGTCATCGTGCCCCCAAAGAGCGTCCGGGACGGGGATCGAAATCGGGACCTCTAGCAAAGGTATCTTTGAATACAAATAATCTTTGTCGCCAAAACAATTTGCACGAATAAAAGCCATGGTAAAACTGATCAATTATTATTCAGTAAAGGATATATTGGTAAAAACGCAAGTATAGAAGTCCAAAGTGGGTGGATGAGCCACTGTGATTAACCTCACGTTATAAGTAATATTATCAACTTACCTTTTCTTGTAAAGACCCTGCCAAAATCCGGAGTTGAAGTAATAGTGGCGGTTGTGATTACTGTAAAGACAGAATGTTTGATATTGTATATTTAACCCTTTAACCAACGTAACGGTAAAAATCGGCCCACGCTCTGCTCAAAAATCGACAATTAATTTTCATTACTTTTTTTCATTTTTTGTCTCAAAAACATAGGTTATAACCCCTCGTTTGAACGAGCTCGTTCCACTGAGGGGTCATAACCTACGGTTTTGAGACAAAAAATGAAAGAAATTAGTCATTCAAGAATGTTTTTTGCAAGTGTCGTCTGCCTTTCATATTAGGTAAAGGGTTAAAAAAATAAAGCTTAGCGTACAAATTATTGTTTTCTTTTATTCTGAGGAGGTACACAATGTCTTTTTTAAAGACACTGAGTGCACCTTCAACTTTGACACCCATTTTCATCAAGATAAAAAATCTTTTGATAAACTAGTTTTTCTAACACTTCACCACTACTTCCTCCTATAAATGAGAAGTTCTTCAAACGCTTTCTTTTTTTTTTATTGTGACACCAAGAACGAACATCTCACTCAAGCTGGGGGAATAAGTGTCTCAATGGTCGAAGGCTACACATAAGGGTCCAGTGAACCTAAATTACGGATCGAATCGAACCAGTTGGAGGATTTCGAATGGAATTGACTCTTCAAATTGACAATATTCACATTTTCACAAGCGTAAATATTGATAGGCCCCATTCAAGTAGCGTATACAACGGCAACTCGTCTGTCTGAGGCAAGCCGGTCTAACCCTTTACCCAGCCAGCGCTATTCACAGAAATTGCCAATTTATTTTAATTATTTTTTTCATTTTTTGTCTCAAAAACATAGGTTATGACCCCTCTATGGAACGAGCTCTCCAAGCTCGTTCCAATGAGGGGTCATAACCTATGTTTTTGAGACAAAAAATGAAAACAATTAGTTATTCAAGAATTTTGTTTGCAACTGTCGTGTGCTTTTCATCTTAGGTAAAGATAAAATTGCGGGATTTTCCAGAAAGGAATCAAAGTAGTTTCAGAGCGGATCCCCTTCAACTCTTCTTCTATCATCAGTGCCGAATCATCCCGGTCTTTTCTCCCATACCACTGTATCATCTCTCCTATCGAAAAAAGAAATGCATGAACACTGAACCGCAGAGGCTATATTGCTTTTGCCTTTCTTGATTTTTATTTTCTAAAATCTGGGCCCTCTGGAAGAAGTGTGTCGCGACCTAAAAGCGATCTGATTGAGAGAAGAGACATGTTTTGTGATCACACTAGTGTACATAACTGAAAAGTGAGCACTTTTGTGATCCGCACAGTATCCAATAACATTATAAAAATAATAACACTTTGGCCAGCCGCTGATTTGTCGCAGTTCTCGTACGAGAAGGCCTTGGTTACCCCTGTACTCCCAACTGCCTCCCTATTCCCACGCTTCACCCAACACCCAGAGACGAACTGCTTGATGACATCCCTTGCCCCTTTCTTCCCAAATCTCACCGATTAGCATATTAACTCTCTCCTTTGAGTCTCCCCCCAACCACATGTCCTTCATTCTCCCCCCCCCCCCCCACTTCCCCATTATACTCCCTGTGAATCTTATTCTGTTAGGCTGGCATTCTAGAAGAAAGTGTTCCAGGGTCTCCACCATGCCCAAATTACAAATCTGGCACTCCTTTTCACTGTTTTCCCCAATTTTTCTCCTCAACTCCAGGGACCGCAACCTCAGCTTGAACAACAGTGACCCCCAAAGGTGCCATCAAGATACTCTTCAAAACCCGGCTTCTCTTTAGCACGCAGACCACCCAAAGACCTCTTTGATTTGACCCCCTCTCGACAATTACGGTTACAATCCTCCATGACCCTTTCTCTGACGATTTTTTTACCCTGGTTTGCCCCAAAGTCCAGGTCCGAGATCTCCAATGAGTAGTTCTCTACTAGTTCCCTCACTTGGACCACCCACCCCGTCTTGATATTTGAGTTGAAAATTCTCAGGAACATTACTTTACACCATCGGCTGTCGGGGAGATTTACCAAATAATTAAGATAACCGAGTTTCAACAGGTCTATCCTGTCCTTGATCCTCATCCATCTAAGCTCACCCCTGATTGCTTCTAGCGCTGTGGCATTACTCGACCCCGTTATCCACCGGCCTGCGTCGTTCTGCAAGATTTCCAAGTTCTTTACGACCGTCTGGTTTAGGGGTACCACTTCCGTACCGTATGTTATCCTTGGCAGACCCACCATTTCCCAGATGGTTTTCCCCACGAAAACCTTATTGAAACTGTTTCTCCCAATAAGTTTCATTTGGTTAAGGATTCGCTTCCCCTTCAGAATCAATTTATTTGTGTGGTTTCGGTAGATGCCTCTTCCTGTAATGTTTATATTTACCCCAAATACTCATAATCACCTGCCTCTCCTACACTGAGAAGTTTGCTGCTTCCTTCCGGAATGCAGAACTCACCCACTCTCCACCTTCGAGTGGGGTCCACTTTGCGGCCCACAGGTATAACTTTGCTCTTGCTTTTATTAAGTTCGAGTCTCCATTTGCTCCCATATTACCCAACAATTCCCAGCATTTTTGTTAGCCCCTCTTCGATTTCTGACACTAGCACCATATCGTCCCCTGGGATCTAAAGGTCCCCAACTGCTTCCCCCTCGTCGCTATGCAGGAGTTCATCTCCTAAACCTTTGATGTACAGTGCAAACAGAATTGGCGAAAGGATACACCCCTGATTTAGGCCTATCTCCATAGGCACACACTTTTTGTAATGTTTCCCAGGCTAAGTTCACTCTGTACGTCTTTATATAATGCTTTCATAATTCCAACAAACTCGCCTCCTAAACCCAGAACCTCCAGCTTGCGCTACATACCCTCCCTCCATACTCTATCGTATGCCTTTTTGACATCCAAAAAGGCCATAAACATCTTTTTCGTTTTTGCTTTCGCAGATTCTATCATTTGGGATAGCGTGGAAAGATGGTCAGTAACTATCCTTCCCTTCTTGAAGCCATTCTGGATTTCTCCTAAAAACCCTTCTCTTTAGTCACCTCCTCTAATCTCCAATACAGGACTTTACAGAAAACTTTTCCAATGTTGCTACTGACAAAGATCCATCGATAGTTATCCAAACCGTCTTTTTCCCCATTTTTGTGAATAAATGTCACTTTGCTTTCTCTCCACTCCTTTGGGACCTATTGATTTTCTATGGCTAGAGTGAATAGGGCAGTTAGGCTTTCCAAGAGTTCCTTTCCCCCTTATTTGATAAACTCGTCAGGAATTTCATCCACGCCTCACGCTTTTCCATCCCTTGATTTTGAGATCACCTTTCGCACTTCCTCCGTTTTAATTTCGCTGCGCACGAAGTTCGATAGGTTTTCCTCGACCTGATCCGGACACTCAGGTGGGATCCCCATGCCTCATCGCTTATCGTTTACCTTTTCCCAGTGCTTGACTAGTTCTGATGCAACTTGATCTTGCTCGTCTGTAACTCTGCCATCTACTTTAATACTCTGTGGGTTACTTCCTTTGTTAGGTTTATTGACCCATTTCCAAAATACGTTCGAACTCTACACCCACCCAACGCCCCCCCCCCCCCACCCCCCCTCCCCCGCCTGTCGTTCTTATCGTCCCAATAAGATTGCTATTTCACACTCTCCGATTATCGTCTTTAATCTTATTTACTTTATTTCGTGCTTGTTTGTATTCTTCCTTTACTACTGTGGCCTCGTTGCTTTCCGCCCCCTTAAGTTTTCTACTTCTCTTGTATGCAGCACATTTAGCTTTTCTACCCTTTAACGCCCTTTTCAGTTCTTCATTCACTCTGTACCCAGTATTCCCGTGTTGGCACACTGATCTTCCCTACACTTTTCTTCCCTGTCTTCACTAGGCTCGCAACTATAGCGTCGGCCATCTTCTGGACACAGCCCCCCATGGGAACGGTTGAAAGCTTTGGTTTCAGTTTTTTATTGAACTTCGCCCAGACAGCATCATTTTTGAGTTCCCAAATTTCCTTGAAGCTTCCTTTGCTTTTTACTAGGTTTTTGGCCCTGATCGTCACTGTAATCAAGTTGTGATCACTATCCACCTCCATTTTACCCTCGTCATCTACTTCTACCCCTATCACCTCCATCCATAAATTAATATTTATGAGAATGTAGTCGATTATTGATTTTCTGTCGTTCCTCTCCCAGGCCCATTTCCCCTTACACATCGCGACCCTGTTCAGAATCTTCAGACCGAGCTCGTTTGTGAAGTTCAATAGCTTCCTTCCATTCCTGTTGATTTTCTTGTCCCCACCCTCTATGCCTTCTTCATTATCACCCATGTGTCCCTTAAATTCACCCATCAGATTTATACCGAGCCCCCTGTTACGTAGTTCTGTGATATTGGACCCTAATGTTGAGTATATCGAGTCATTCCACTCGGGTTTGCTTCCCTCCACCGCACAGTACATAATCCCAGTGGCAATACTTCTGTTTCTCAGATTGATCCTTACCCATCCAATTTCTTTCGATACCTCAGCCGAGGTTCTGACATTTTCCAAGTCTGTTATCAGCGACGGTTTTAAATCCTCTTTAATGTACATACCTACCCCTCCCCCTTTTTTCTGGCCTTCCGTTCGCCCTAGGGGGTATCCACACGTACCCTCTTACTTGGTCTGCCCGTTCCTCGTGTCTTACCCATGTTTCGCTTAAGCTCATTATGACAAATTTCTCTGCCTCGATCAATGTAGCAATTTCACTTACTTTCCGGTGGAGACCCTGGATGTTGCTATAACCCACTTTCAGGGTATCGAGATTTATTGGCTTCCGCCTACTGGCCCCATTATTATCTAGTCCCTGTATGTTTGTATGTCCTATTTTGTATACCTGTGCTTTCTTTGGGATGCTATTCCTACTGAAGTGGATTTTTGGTCCCTTTCTCTTATTCCCTTTATCCCATTTTTTACAACTATAGTTCATAACACATTTCCTGTGTTCATTCACCCCTTCTCTGTTCCCCCCTCCCCTCCCTATACCAAAAAAGGATCACCACCTACAACATATTTCTTCCTAAAACCTCTGTACTCCTTGGGATAAGATGGAGACCATCCCTTCCATATAGGTCTTTTCTGCCCCAAAATGATTCCCAGTTGTGTACAAAAAGTATCCCAAGTTCCTTATAATACTCTCCCAATTCCCCGTTGACCCCAATGATCCGCGAATTACGCACGCCCCCACCACTTAGTACTGGGAGAAGCCCCGAAACCACTACCTGAGCATTCTTGGCATTCATTTGAGTTATTAAGTCCTTGCAAGTTCAATAAGCTGAACTGATTTCCTCTCCCTGGTGTTGTTGGTTCCCACGTGTAAAACAACCACCGGGTCTGGGCCTGACCCCTTTACTAATCCACCCACTCTGCCCCTTAGGTCCTCCACCCTAGCCCCTGGAAAGCACAAATTGGTTCTATTGACACTGTCGGGCCCACACATCACCCTATCTAACACCCGCACTATACTACTCTCTGCCAACACCAACTGCCTCTTTCCTGTCCTACTACCCCTGTTTCCACTTCTCTTCCCACTGGAGCGGCTCGCAGTCTTGCACTCCGCCACATTAGCCTTCACGCCTACCTCCACCTCTTCAGACCCCACCTGCTCCTCAGAATTCTCGAAACTACCTAACACACTGAATCTATTTTGGACACTGCACTCCGTGTTTTGCCCACTCCAAGCCTCCTTGTCCTCGTTTACCACCTTCCTAACTTTCCCTCTGACTCCTGCCCTGACAGACACCACAAGATCCTCGCTATCCCCATCACTACCCAATTCTAAACGAATACGCCTTTTGGCCCCCTGACTCACGCTACTAGCCTGGGCATTTGATATTCTAGCCTCAACTTCACCCCTACCCTCAACCCGACGCACCTTCCTATTCCCAAAAGTCTCACTATCCACGTCTAAAGTCCGCTTCCTGCTACCCACCACCTTCCATCCCCCATCGAATGCCACCCTAACTGGGGTAACACCAGACTTTCCAGTCTTCCCCAGTTTCCCCTGACCTCCTGCACATCTTCCTCCAACTTTACATAGGCCTCTAACAGCTGCAGTAACTCTACGCAGATAGCGCACATCCCCCCAACTCCCCCAGCTCACACCCATCCACATACACCATATCACAGTGCTTACAAACATCCGACCGCTGGCCGTTCGTTTATATCTCACTAGCCCCCCCCCCCCCTCCCCGGTGCTGGCCTCAACCACTCCCCCACCTGTACGCCTATACTAGCCGTCTCTACACTGCTAGTCTGAACCTCTCGCGTCACGAAACACTTACCGTCCATAGCAACCATAGCCAAAATTAGAATGAGAAACTTGAAATCGGTCGAGATCGTTAAGAAGACAAAACAAAACACCGAAAATGACCCGCGCGAAGTTAGGGAACACGCCACTTATATCCGATACAAAATCTAAACTAAACATTAATATAACTATCTTTTATTAAAACTCACATCTGTACAGCACTAAAACAATATATATATCTACAGTAGCACCTGCAAGAAAAGTATGGATAATTGAGCTAACTTTTGACAACTTTTTGAGAACTGAATTGAAAATACATGAAGTCCATTTACAGAACAGCAGCCGCAGACTGGCCACTTTCGACGGATGTGCACTATTTCCACGGACGCAATAATATTAGATTTCAAACACTAATTATAGAAATAATCAACAAACATTTAATTAATTAAGCACTGGATACAACCCGGTGCTATATTAGTTAAATTTTGCTGATGATGATTTTTATAACCTGGTAAACGCATGTGTGGACATCACTGCCCGTGCGTGCATTGCGACCAATCCACAGCGACTGAATTGTATTTCCTTTCCCACGGCCATCAAAAGAGTGTACAAACGAAACGCTATCAATGCTCCACTCATTAATACTAATATATAAGGTAGCAGGTAGCTTTTTTATTCATTCTGCTTTACCTGTAGTTTGAGGTATCCTGGCGACATTTATCGTCATATTTTGCAAGTATAATTCCAGTTTGATGTCATCTGCAATTTCCATTTGTATAGTCCGATCGGGGTTGTTTGAAGATCTCATTTGGATAACCGATGTAATATCGTCCTTGGAGGTGGACATGTCGGAGAAATACAACGTGAAGTTGATTACATTTTTCCTGAAAAAAAACGACAGATAAACAAAATTCAGTTCTCTTTGAGAACAGTTTCATGTTTTTCAAAAGGTGGTATAATAATCCCTAACCTCGGAAGCATCGCTATACCTTACGCTCGGTGGTTATCTTCGGGTACTCCGGCATTCTCCTTTATTACACGCCTGATCTATGAAATTCTATGAAATCCCCATCTTCAGCAACACTGAGCCATGCGGAAAATTAACATCCATTCCACACATATGTGCGGAACAAAAATCGATGACGGATTATGTTCATAAAGAAGCGAAGTTTCACTGAAATTTTCTACACCGTGCTCCGCATTACATATTGAATCGCTGGCGATAATTGAAATCGTCCCCTAAGTTCCTATGTGTTCTGTGAGTAAGCAGACACATAAAACACATTGGAACTCAGGAGACGAAATAGTAGCACGGATTTTCCTTGCAAACTTGTTTGGTGATAAAATGTGTTCTTTTTGTTGACAGTTGTCAAATGAATTGCTGCTCATCTTTCTGATTACTGTTTTTGTAGACGAGAAAGCGTGTAATAAATACAGAACGACACGGGTGTGTGAATGGGTTAATCTGTATGGCATTTGTTCCATCGCGGAAGGATAAAGCCCGAGGCCTGCGGCATCTCCTTCTATCCTTACGCGCTAACACTCGTGCCATATCGATTAACTATTCACACGCGCCTGTCGCTCTGTTTATATACCATGCGACTATATTATAAATATTTTACTGCTTGGAGTTGAGTATGCCAGAATAATGTGCCAACAATAAGAATAAGCTACGCACTGGAGGGGTGTGGATGATCATTCCTCGAGGAACACTACTTTGGTACAGTCAAACACTTTGTCGTGCAATAATTATTATATTTTATAGTACGCAAAATGATTGATTATGGAAGAAATTGCGGAAAGATAGAAATCGTATCCCCCACTGTGAAGATATAGAAATTTTCACTTTCACGGTATCAAATAAAATGCGGCTTTCGAAGCATCAGTTCAAAGTGAACACGTGTAAAACTATCACTGTAAATTATCAACTTGTGCTGAAAACTTACAAGGAAGATTAAATCTAGTTTTTGTAGAGTGGATATCGATCATTTCCAGCAAGAATTCAACACGTATTCACCTTGAATTGTTGCATGAAACCCACTAGTCCAAACATGGCTTGAAAGTCCGTAATATAAGGAGTACCAAACCAAAATCTTATATTACGGACTTTCAGGCCATATTTCAACAAGAAGCCCGCCACCTGAATTAGATTGCAAGACGCTACTTGTTCCGCGTATCGATCAAATCACTGACTTGTTTCAATGATTCAATGCGCTATTTACATTCATGCATCAATCCAAGATTGGAAGGAGTGGAATTATCAGGTTCCTATAAAAAGCGTACAATAAAAAGAAAATCAAGTGTTTTTGAGTGGATACCAACAATTACCTCACTTGTGATCGAGACAAATGGTTATTTTCTCTCGCACAAGTGCTCATGAAAAATTAACATTTGTCTCGGTCAATCAATGAGATAATTTTCGGTATCCACCCAAAAACACTAGATATCCTCCATTTATCGAAAAACTGGGGAAGTATCCAGCTATCCATAATGATTCATGTCCAACGTTATGGCTTAATGGAACTTGTCCAAAAAATACACAGAATGACACGCGCGTGTTAATGGGTTAATCGATATGGCACACGCGTGTATAGTTCTGTGTTTATTACATGCTTTCACATCTATAAAACAATTATTAGAAGAACACTCAGCAATTCATTTGACAACTGTCAACGAGTTATTTCGCAATCGGTTCAGTTTCGGGTGGTCAATCGTCTGCTAATGTTTACAAACACATGTGTGATTTTTAGGGAATTCCCGTTGGCAGATTTATAAATAGGCCAGCCATGTGGTGTACGTGTGTTTATACTATCGTAGAGCATGCATATTTGGGCTAGTTCTATTCACTTTGTTATCGTTATACAAATAACAATGACTGATTTGAATTCTCCTTTCTAATTTTTAGAAGTAATTCTATACAGAAAGATGTTTTTATTTAGATTATTGTCTTTGCGATAACTTATTAGAACACAATCGCCTCGTTTAAACTAAACAACTTCCATGATTGTCGGTCAAACGACAAATGACGTGATCGTCCAAAAATAGTCCGTCAACGGTTTCCGTTCGGCACATTTCCACATGGTTTAGTTTTGCAGTCGATGTGGTGATTTCATAGAACAGGCGTGTAAGCTTAGAAATCATATTTATTTTTAGAATTCGCGATAGGTAAATGTATCGGAAATAGTAAATTATCTTTCATCTAATCAGAAGAATTGAAAGTCATGTGAGTTTTAATATAATAATAGAAACAATATAACGCTGTGGCGTGTACACACGATACGACCGGCATGGTTGCATATAGCAAAACATTACAAACGAGGGCCTAGGCATTTGCGTCTGAATCTAGAAGTGAGAGATTCATATCTTTAATGATCTCCGAGAGCTCATACAACATTTCAATCTCATTATGTTTGTATTTTATTATTTATGTTCCAAATTACTCATGTTTTCATCTTATTGATGTTTTTTTCGAAAGTTGTTCACTGCACAGAGTTCATAAAAAGTAATTATCCCCCAGTGTTACTTCTATTAAATTTTGTTGTGTGGTAACTAGGTTTTGTAGGAGACAGCTCTCATAAGTTATAATTTGTGGCTGAATACTCTTTTTGTAATTGTTTCCATTTAGTTATCGTGAAAGGTATCATCGTATTTTTAGCATAATTTCGGAAATAAAATATTGTTTTAAACTAGGCGCCATTCGTAGATAAACTATTTTTCCGAAACTGCAAGAATTGATTTGCTGGAATAGCTATTTGTTGCGTACTGGCGACTGTCAAAACGACTTCCCTGGTCAGAGAGAAGAAAAACGTGAGTCTACCTCTAAAACTAAAAGTGGTAGACTAGTGAGATCACCAGTCTACCTGTGTGAAGTAAAGAGGAAGCATGATGGCTCATGTAGGAAACACATGCTAATCCATGCAAATACAGCTTTAAGCAATTGGAGTGTCCATCTGGGACTAACATGGATTCATACCAAAGACAGGTTTCAGTTACATTAGTATATAAAGTGCAGACGATGTGAAAATTGTTTAGATTAACGTGCGCATTACGAAGTCATCTGTGATAATAAACTCGAATGAAGTGTCTCGCACGAGACACCCTTGCTTCAGCCAACCACCTCAGCTGGGCACATGCACCCCAGAAAGTGAAGAGGACGGGGAATAGTATTTTCGTATTTACTTTATTTCAGTTTTTTTTTGTTCCGAGGACACTTAACATACTACAAAATGCATTAAAATGGAACCCTGTTTTGCATAGCCAGTTTGCCATTGACATATATTCAATTATTAAACAGGAGTTTGGTATTTTTTGTTGTTGTATTTTAGTGATAAGCGGAAGATATGTTTTATTGTATTTTATAACAGAATAAAGCCCACATTGAATATATTGATATCAAATAGGTATATAAAAGTGCGGAATTCAGTGGTTGTCTTCACCAGATTACTAGATTTTTTATTCAAGTAATAGGAGTTTTACTTAATAGCCTTTATGCAATTAACAGGTAACATTTGTACGAAGGGTATGGAAAATGGCTTGGTGTTTTGAAGTTTGTCTTCAATTAACAAGGTCCAGTAGGGCTTAAAGACATCGTAATCTGCTTATTGTGACCAAAAGGAAGGAATGTGTACAGTTATTTATTAAATCAGTTTACGGAAATTAAAACGTGATTCGTGGAACATATTTCAGCCCATCGATACTGGCTATGTGAACCACCAAGTATACATCTTGTAGATTACAATTTTTTCAGCGTCAAAAGCACAACGAAATTGCTGAATCTGTTGTGCGGTTCAGTAACAAATTAACGATTTATTACTGAATTTATTTATTTATTTATTTATTTATTTATTTATTTATTTATTTATTTATCTATCTATTTATTTATTTATTTGGGTCTACCACACTTTGGAAAGACATGGTTACCTCGTTTCGGACAGTTTTACGAAAGGAGTAAGCTGGAAAGAACCACCGATCATGGGAGAGTAACATCAGACTCCTCAACGCACCAACTCCGCTTAAGGCAAGTGTACCATCGACGTACGGTTCGCCTTAGTACACAGCGCCACCGTGCCCTCCCGTTGTCAGTCAGGATTAGGTGCATTGCCTGGGGACTCAACGCAGTTGCCCCTGGTGGGGATCGAATTTTCTTACTCTATATTATACTGATTAATCCAGTGTGTGACATAGGAAACCTAACAAAACTGCAGTACAATGGTTTGTTTAGCCATAAACATTATAAGTTATTGTGGTAAATTGAGTTCATGATTGGAACTGAGACGGAGTAACCTAGACCTTTTTATAAGTGGGTCGTGAGTATTCATTCACAGAATGATCACTGGCCTTAAAAAAGTGCGGTTTTATAGGCAATTTGCACTTTGTGATCATCATTTCAAATATGTCACTGTGACGTCAGACCTTAACCCTTTGAACCCTAGCGGCCGTTTTCGGGCCTGGAACCTGAAACGCCATAACGTCATTATACAGGATGGTTGTTGAGTAAAGGTGTGGGGAAAACCAATCAACATGTTCAATGTGCAGCGCCGAGGCTGCACGTTGAAAATATTGATTGGTCTGCCCCAAATAATGAATATGGTCTCTTCTAATTGCTGCCATTGAACTGGCATGGACGATACCACTAGAGTTCAATGGGTTAAGGTATGCCACAAAAGCCGTAAAATAGTACAATCTAAGTACGCTCTCGTCCAGAGGGCACGGATTTTAGTCTCATTGGAACATAAACATAATACAAGACTGGGCAGGGCTATTTCCAGATATCTTAAAATGATTTCAGAGACCCCTGTTGCAAATCCTACGAGTATCCCATGAGTAATCTGGGTGTACTCGCTGGAGTTAGAACGTGGGCCACTGAATCGGTTTGACGTCCAGAACACAGGACCAAATCCCTGTTTAATTCGTAATTTTATGGTCTAACAAAATGAAACAAGCATTTGTATTCCAATACCAATTCGTCGAATCCAAACATGTGCTTTTAGAGTCAATAAGAGAATACATTAGCAATTCTGTATTGCGATGCATTCAAAAATCAAAACAGTTGGTCTGCGAAAAAAAGCTTCATATGATTAAACACCCAGAAAGTTGAAAGATAAAGCAACATCAAAAGGTCTTGAAACGCAGAAGAAAATATGTTAAAATGAGTTGGCCTCTATATTAAGTAATAATGCAAAGGATGCATTGACGCATACAAAATAAACGTTACTGAATATATTGCATCTGGGAATCTTATAAATTAATTATTCAAATACAGCTGTCACATTTTTATACCATCTTGAGAAAAATATTTGCCTCTGGGCATTCATTTTTTGCATATTTCACTGAACATCAATCGCAGAATGCAGCTAAAAAAAACAACCACAAAGAGCACCCAAGGCCATGGACGGTTATAAATAGGCTCCCGGGTTTCAAAATGTGAGTGAGTTTGTATAAAACTGGGAAAATAAATTGTCTGGGAAATGGTGTGGTCGTGTGAAAAGAAACCACCAGAGGGCCACACTGACCTTCCATTTTGCAAACGTATTCCCGTGCTGACTTTTCGTCCCTGCCGACAAAAGTGAATACCTCTCGCGCGCAACAAATGTCGAATGATACTTTCATCACAACCCGTGAAGAATTTGGCGTCCAAGCATCCTGGATTCACCACTGGCCAGTACCCACAAAAAGGATTTTAGTTAACATTCTGAAGCCTCTCAGCTCTTCAGAAATTTAAAACGCACACGAAACAAACAAAAAAATAAATAAAATAAAGCATTATAAATTATTGTGATGAATTGACTGTAACGTGGTCTGAAGTTTCCGGCTTGGAGCTTATGTTCAACCGAGACGCGACGCGTCGAGCTTGAATATACGCTCCGAATCGCAAACCTAAGACCATGTTACCATCAATTCATCACAGTAACGTATATGTTCCAATAAAGCACTGCCCACTTTTAACGATTACAGGTTAAGTAAATGAACAATTTGAGTATCCATCGACGGCAATGGTTAAATAATCAATAAACTAGATAAACCCATTCCAGTTCAGTTCAAGTCGTAAATCGATTTGTAATTTAAACAACACTTTATCCTGAACACCGTCTGCTACACGAGTGAAAGAAAATCCAGAAAAATGGAGTTGACAGTCACTCCGTTGGTGAAACAATTACGAAACGGGCAGCGTCATTTCAAATATTTCGCGTGATGACGTTAGACGGTAACATTTGCCACTCGAGCCGTAAACATAGACTATACTAAGCGAGGTCTCGGCCGATCAGAGGAGGAGGATTTTAGCCTTATTGGAAAATAGAAGTATGTTTAATATAGTCACCTTAAATTGTTAACTACACATTCACTGTATCCGGCCCTTATGCTGCTTTTCCTGTAAATGCTGTCTATCTGAAATCAGTAAAAAGGTATTTTCTTCATATATAGAGAGTAATCGCTTGACTGGACTGGTTACATGAAATAATTCATGAGAGGCGAGGGACGTTGTACAAACACGTGTGCGCGAATACGCACGAGTGTTTTACAATATAGTCCCTCGTCTCGAATGAATTATTTCACGTAACCAATCCAGTCAAGCAATTACTCTGTTTATTACTTTTCATTATTAACGGTAGTTATATTATTTAACCCTTTACCTAACGTAACGACCAAAACCGTCTAGCGCTATTCTCAAAAATCGCCAATTAATTTTCATTATTGTTTCATTTTTTGTCTCTAAAACATAAGTTATGGCCCCTCATTGGAACGAGCTCGTCGTGCTCGTTCCAATGAGGGGTCATAACCTATGTTTTGAGACAAAAAAATGAAAATATTACTTTATTCAAGAAATTTCTTTTGCAAGTGTCGTCTGCTTTTCATGTTAGGTAAAGAGTTAAAAAAATTAAAAAAAAACAATGAAGGCCCCATTACACTGACGGCAAAGCGTCTTCGCTTGCGCGCACGGATACATGATCCAATTGTTGATTGCATAATTCGCTTGTGAAGTTATCGTTTATAATCAAACCGGGAAATCCCAGTAAATTAAACCTTTGAAAGTAATAAAATTTGATAATCAATCGAGGTTTCTGTTTGTAAATTAAAAACAACAAAAAACTTTAACAGAGTTATAAGTATATCACTGTACCGGGCTCTCCTGATGAGATGTCTTACTAGTGATGATGAGAGTTTCGGTGTTTTTCGCACTAAAATAAAACTGAAGTAATACTTATTCATTAATACGTTACCGCCTCCCTGTGGAGTCGAATACAGAGCTAAAATTCAAAGTGTACAACAAAAGTCATTAGTTCCTTCTATGGACAAATAACCTTGTAGACCTCGAAGTAAATCTGCGAATTAGTTCACTAATAGCACGGGTTTCAATTGGAGGTGGAGGGGCAACCGGTCCTCATCGGCTTCATTCCCCTTTCCAGCGTTTCCTCAACCATGATGTATCTGAGAGAAAAATTGCTGTAACAGCACCAAGCTCTCAGGGAACCAGTTCACATGTTAGAAATACGATGCTGTTATTATCTATTTGTTGACCGACTTCCCGTGGAGTTTGCCAGCCGTTGATGTATTATGATGTCTTTTCAATCATGAATATATGCAGATATTCTTTTGGGCTTCAGTTACATATGCCATTTAAGTCACCATGCAAACATCAGGAGATTAACACAATTAGTAGAGATAGACTGCACAATCAAAAAAAAGTCTCCATTCATAATTATTTTTGGTAAACAAACATGACTAGTGGTATTGGTATTGTCATATAAGATTCGGTCAAATGAAGTCTCGACTGAGAATTTTTTTTTCGTTGATTCCAAGATAATAAATGTACAGATTGAATCGTCTGAAATATTTCATTAGGTTGAAAAGCAAACAGTAGGTTCGCTTTTCTGACCAACTAAAATATTTCAGACATTTGAATCTAAGCATATGTGGTGGTCTATTTAAGGTCTAGGCTGATTTTAGACCGTTACAGTGTTGAATTCCTTACAGTGTTGACTAATTGCTTCAAGTGGCATGAGGGTTTGAGTGACTTCGTTGCGGGATTGCACATGATACCCATCCACTCTCACGTATTCTTAATGACACACGAATGACATTAGTTGAGCCGTTGTGATAGAAATAATTATCACTTGCGACAGCCTGTTGGGCAGGTCTCGTCTACTGCGGTCGCATTCAAAGTTTTGTTTTCAGCATTCATGCCGAGCAATTTGAAGAGGTGGATGGTAGAAAGGTAGGCCGTTTGTTGAAATTGTATATCTACAATTGCCACCAATCAACCCAACGAAAACGTACGATTTTGTTTTTTCTGCTGCCGGGATTGGGTGCTTCAGACTGATAATAAATATCTTCTTTGCACGGCTCACCCCACGATCGTGCAAAAATGTTTTGGTTTTATCAAGCGTTTTTACATGAAACGGCTTCAATATACTTTTCCTGACGGAACTCTACTATTGGACACCAAAACATACTCTATAAGTTTGTTTACAAGTCCGGCTCGCATTTCATATGCATATCACAATTACGGTGCGAAGGCGAGACTGCAAATGTACCAGTGTACATATATAAAATTCGTGTCATGGTCATTCAAGAATGATTTGCTGGACATGTATTATCTTTAAAACCTTCACGGAGTGGAGCCCCTGACATAGACCCTAATTCAAGCTATACGAAATAAGTAAGTTTCAGCCAAAAGACTGAAGAACATTATCCTAAAATAGCGTTCTGCGTATTCTGCATATTCTGCGTACGAACACATTTGTAATGATTAAATTGCCTGAGAGTAATTTTCAAAATGTAATCTTGGCAACTAAATGAGGTGTAATGATTTCCTCCAACAAGAAATTCTCGAATGAAACAACTCCTATGCTAAGAGAGCCATTTTCAACGCCATCCAACTGGAAAATAAGAGTCCTATGGGCGCATTTGCGCTTATAAGACAGCTGTTAAACTTCTCAATTAGTTGAACATTCTAATCCAGTAGTGCAATATTGACTGAAATCTTTTTGAAGTCTTGTCACCTTTTGCACTAATTTATGAATTAGTGGATGGTTGACGAGCTCCTTCCAACGAGGGATCATAACCTATGTTTTTGAGACAAAAATGAAAAAATAATGAAAATTAATTCGCGGTTTTTGAGAATAGCGCTGGCCGGTTTTGGAAGTTACGTTGGGTAAAGGATTAAATTTGCGTTACAGAAGTGTGTAAATGAATTGTCAGTGGACCCAACTGAGTAAACATTGATTTCCTTGGAGCCGAGAACAGTTTCTTATTCGATACCGTTATTTAGGGATTACGGTGCCAAAAAGATAAATGCTGCAACCGATCGGGTGGATCATAATAACAGGGCCCTTTGGAAACCGGTGCGCTATGTGTCAGTTTTCAAACCAGTGTAAAATTCCATAGACCCTGAATGAAGCTCAGACGTGGATTTACTTCCTTATTAACGTGTTGTACACATCGGCAAGTCTGTCCAAGTTCAGCGGGATTGGGAATCCTTCGCGTGAGCTCCGGGAAGTGGAATTGTGCTAATTTACTGTGGTAAACAAGTAATGCTTTACTCGTAAAATAGGACCGGACAATCAATGCCTGGGAGAGAAGTCCTCCTAAGTGGATAGCATGGGTATAAACGATTGGCTAACTTGACTTCATACACACACGTATCTTGCTGTAAAGATTTAGTCATAAATTCCGAAAGTTACCTTAAATGACCACCAAATAAATAAATAAACAAATAAATAAATAAATAAATAAATAAATAAATAATGTAAACTGCCTTGAGCTTTGCCAAACAGCCTACAAATGATCATCTATACTGTTATTTTCATGATACATATAAACATTAATAATATGTGTACTTAAAGAATTCAAGAGACTCTGATATGTTGGATGAAGAGTGCACACATGGATGTATACAGACCTTATCCCCCCTCGAAATACCATAATTTCAAACAACAAATGATTCTTATGATTTAACTAGGAATGTAACCAAACCAAGCCCTGCTGACAGAGCTCAATAGTGAATTGGTTAATTTCCCATTTGCATTATGAAAAAATGCAAGTTGAATTTTGATATTTCGACAGAAGTATGCAGAGGATGAACTGCGTGACGAAACAAAACAGGGAGTAATGATAAGGCTAAAGAAAATTAATCTTTTGATTCTCAGGCACCGGCGAATTTGTTTTCTCGGTCCGCGTGGGTGATTTTTATTTCGGAGGCAAAATTCAAAATGTACAAAACTACCGAGTAATTTTAGCGGTATCACATCGCGACATGTCGCATACATTGATACAGTATTGTTACTCTCTTCGCGAAATGCGACACGATTCTCATATGTATACAAAATAAATATTTTTTTAACAGGTTGAGGACTAGATTATTTTGATGGTCTGAATTTGTTCTTTAAAAAGTTTTATTACAAATTGTCGGAGAGTGCTAACCGACACACTCCAATAATTTGTAATAGCACATATTTGCATCAACAATCTATTATTTACGTTTAAATGAACACTAAACATGGGTAAGGAAAATGTTACTTTTGCACCGGTACCCTCATTTTTTTGAAAGGCCTGATTGTGGATTCTAGCACTCAATCAGTTAAAAAAAAAACTCCTAAAAATTTTTGATCTCCATTTTAGTTGTTCTATATAGATTTTGTGTTGTGTGATCTCTGGTACAAAAAAAAAACAAACTATCAGCGAAATCTAATTAGAAGCTCTTGTATTTAATTTTAGGCTCTCTCAATTGGATTTTAGGCATCCTGAATAAAAAACTAAAAATAAAAACCGCCCTTCCTCATTCGTTTTAAAAAAATGCCTGAGAATCAATTATTTAATTTTGTTTGGCCTAATGCTCTATTGATGAGGTATCGGGCTGCCTTAGTTCAAATGATACTTGGTATAGCCACTTAGGGCCGGCCGTATCTAAGGAACGAAAGTCGCTGGACAAAGTTAAAAAAATAATAGGTATAAGCTAATAGAATTCTGGAAATGTAATAACCTACTTATTCTAAATGGGAGGTGAAGTGGGAATAGAGTAAGCGCATTCACATACAAAAACGCAAGTACAGTTGATTATTTTGTATGCTGTGGCGAATTGACAAAATTGATAGCAAAACCCCCAGTTATTAATTTATGCGAACATTTTATTGATGTACACTACCCGATCGACTTTTATATAGATTTCCCTCTTTAGGCCGATAAGCACACACACATAAGAGATACCTCCAATGATCGCCACGACGAACTAAGTACCAAACTATGGTCGCAAGATGAATACAAAAAGTGCAAGAACTCCCGAAATGAGTCTGCAATTGACGACCTGCAACATTTTATAAATAAGGGGGACGCCAGTGGTTTCTCGTGCACCGATGTAAACTCAGTAGCGTAAAGAATAGGAAAAATGTTCCATGATGCCGGCTATAAAGCATTTGGAGCAACACATAAAAAACGCCAAGTAAAGATAGAAAAATGTTTCTCATCCCTGGTTCAATTCTGATTGTAAATCAACAACGGCCCATTTAGACTAGCTCGGAAGAATTATAACCACGCGAAAAAAGGTAACACGGTAAAGAAGTGAGCTGTCATCCAAACAAGTAAACAATACAAACAAATAACGAATAGGAATAGCCGATGCTACAAGAAAAGATATTGCAACAAAATTATCCAGAATACGCACACGCCGCCCCAAAGATTATTGGCGAATATTAAATTCTTAAAAATACTTACTAATAATCCCTCTCTTAGTCCCATAGAGATGTTTAATTTCCTCAAGTCTCAAAAGTACCCGAAAACAAAAACCCTTACAAACCAGATCCGATAAATAACGACCATGATAAAAACGAATTAACTACGAATGCCGACCCCATCCATCCTCGACGCAGGAGTTTCATACGAAGAAATTGAAAATGCAATCAGCAGCCTGAAAAAACGGCAAGTCATTAGTATACGATATGATATTAAACGAACACAAAAAAGTCTCATACCATCTGATGCCCTTTTACCATAGAGTTTTCAATAATGTTTTTAACTCTGGTAAAATACCAGAGGTGTGGCTCTACGGGATAATAGTCCCAATGTACAAGAATAAAGGAGACTCCCAATAGCGTTCTCGGAAATAAACCATCTGATAAAAGAATCACAAACGGGATTCCCGAAAAACTATTCAACTATGGATAATACGTTTTTACTTTACACCGAGCTGTCCAAAACACTTTAAAAGACACTTTGTCTGTACTTTCAACGATTTCAAACAATTCCTCGACACTGTTTTAAGGGCGGTCTCTAGCAAAAATTAATTAGGTCTGATATTAAAGGTAAATGTTTGAAAGTAATACAAAGCTTGTACTCGGGTATTAAATCAAAAATAAAAAAGGTAACGACATTTCAGATTTTTACACATGTAATGTCGGCGTTCGTCAAGGGAAAACTTTATCACCTTTCCTCTTCGTTAATTTACATCGATGACCTGGAAGAAAATGCAAACGATATGCAAAATTATCTCTACTAGTTCTCAAAATATTGTCAAGAATGGAAATTAAATGTCAATATATCGGAAACAAAAGCAATTATTTTTGGCAAAGGAAGACGTACAAACGTTAAATTTGAATTAAATGGTACTACCCTTGAAAACGTAGGAGAGATGAAATATCTCGGAGTAATTTTCAGTCGATCAGGTTCGTTTACAGAATGTACGAAACATCTTACGAATCAAGCCTCAAAGGTAATGTTTAGTGTGCTCAGGAGAATTCACACCTACAGTCTGCCCCTAGACTGCCAACTAGACCTCTTCGGTAAAGTAATCACCCCTGTTTTGCTTTACGGCTGCGAAGTGTGGAGTGAAGTAACAAGACTAGGACAGGTAGAGAAAATTCATCTCAAATTTCTAACATATACTCTACGGTTGAAATCCAGTACTTCGACATGTAGACGTTGTATATGGGAAAGTAGGAAGAGTGTCGCTAGTGATAGCTGTGAAACTAAACGTTATTCGTTTTTGGACCAAATTATTGGATTTAGAAACAGTCAAATTATTCACAATATGCTATCGTTACTTACATAGGTCATTTGTAACAGCGAGTTACAAAAGCCCATGGTTGACATTTGTACAAATGCACTAAACTCCTGTAGCCTAAGTTTTATTTGGGACCGACAAAACGTTGGGAACTCTTCTCATTTCCTAGAGGTGGCTGAACAAAGGCTAACGGACCAATATAATCAAGAATGG
Organism: Pictodentalium vernedei; assembly: GCA_031216915.1. NCBI lineage: Eukaryota > Metazoa > Mollusca > Scaphopoda > Dentaliida > Dentaliidae > Pictodentalium > Pictodentalium vernedei. The sequence goes on from CM062295.1 coordinate 334,105,517, forward strand.
CACGACAAGGTAATTTCTTCCCCAAGTGGAAATACATATAGAAATATATAAAATCCTTCCTAGACTAGAGAACTATCTAATCATACTTGATATGAGAAACAGAACTTCCCTAATCAAATTCAGAACATCAAACCATAAACTCCCCATAGAAACTGGAAAATGGGATGGCACTCGTAGGGAGGACAGGCGGTGTCACTTCTGCGACAACGGTGATCCTCCGGACGAGTACCACTATGTCCTAGTGTGTCCGGTCCTACAACGGAGGCGTAAATTGTATTTTAAAAAATAGTATTACGTTAGACCAAACACACATAAATTCTCCAGTCTTGTGGCAGCAGAAAATCGTAAATGTCTTCTAAACCTTTGCACGTTAATAACTCCTCTGTTTGATCTCTACATGTATTTCCTCTATATGAAGGGACCCCAAGTACCCTCAATGTAATTTCCAATTTCACGAAAACCGCCGACACCACGCAACACCCCTTATGTTTGGTCAGCAATTCTCAGAAATTTTTAGACCTAGCGATCCTGACAATATAACCTTGTGGATGCCAAGCAAGGCTGGCTGCCAGGATGTCGTTAAGTATTAAACACAAACTTAGCACACGGTTATACACATCCAATCACTCATCAAGGGAGACACCACAAGTATTTACGTTCCCCATTGAAGAAAGTCGTTCTAGTTAATGTCATTTTGCGTCAAAAATCACCTTGCCTATTTTCGGAGCAGGGAAGCGAAGTGTCTGTGACTTATCCCTGGTTGTTTTCGATACCAGCCAAGGTAAGGTGACTTCGGGCGTTTTGGTCGGAACATAGAAACCCAATTGATTTCTTGAAACACCCCAGACCATAAACACATTTAGCACCCCCGCATGCTCACACTGTTTATAAAAATGTATAAACAAAAATGATTTGTAATTCCATGTGAAAACCTCATGTATCATAAAAAATGGTCTGTGAAATGAACTGAATTGATCAGTAGCCAATACTATAAAACTTTTAATGTTGTATTCTCCAGAATTATATTTTCTACAAGTAAATATAAATAACGAATTTGAATTATTAGCATTTTAAACGATATGATATTTTGCCAACTGGCACATTGCCACATCTTTGGAAATGCTAACGGTTCATTTCGCGTACTTATTTCCTTAAATAGAAAATACAATACTGAAAAACACAACTGTAAAAGTTTTATAGTATTGGCTCCAGGATATATTTTGAAACACAAAACTTGAGAGCCACAAATTAAACTTCATCAAATAATCACCATTAAATAACTCATTGTGGAGAAATACCGCCAACAACACAACATGGGAATGGCACCAGAAGTCAACGTTGACGTTGTAAGTGAGTTAGTTTCAGAAGTAGAATTGAATTTTTTTTTTTTTATTTTTCATTAACTGTCTACCTAATAAAAAAATCTGATGACATTTGCAGAAAATTTCCCCGAATAACCAAATATTTTCATTTTCTGTCTCGAAAACATAGCTAATTCTTCCCTCCCCATTTGGAACGAGCTCGGCGAGCTTGTTTCGGGGAGGGTCATAAGCTATGCTTTTTAGGCAATCATTCAAAAAAAAAAAATTAAAATTTGGATGCAGACTTATGTGAACAACGCTGCCCAGGTTTGGTCGTTGCGTTAACTAAACGGTTAAATTACACATTATAAAAAAAAATCTTAAATTTGTCACGATTTGATATGAAATTTCTGCACTTCGTCCACTGAAATCGAGCTGAGCCTCGGTAAATGTCGCCTCATATCCATTTTAGTGAACTTTGTAGAGGAATTTTATCTGAAGTCGCGACTCATTATAAGAGATTCTCTATATAGCTCCATTTTTATCATTTTTTTGTCCAAGATAGCATAATAGGGGGAATTTCATTAGGATTCCCTTTTTATATATACGCAGTTAAAAAGTCAAAAATGAAAGTATAATAAACTTTGAGGAGCAATTGTTTTAGTATTATCGACCTTAATCCCAAACAAATTATTGTAAATTCATATGTCAAGTCCAGCTGTATGAACTGGCATAATTTCGTATTCTTTCTGTTGCCAGCGTCACGTCAGGACGTCGCAATTCAGACGTGGGGTGATATGAAAAGTTCACACAAGCAGTCAATAGCGCGCATGACCCCCGTTTGCCTCTTGGACGGCAAGACATCGACGGTGCATGAACCTGATAAATCTCTGGATGTCATCCTGTGGTATTGCGTTCCTCTCCTGCCTAAGAACGTTACGTAAATCGCCTAACGTCTGAAAATCATGAAGTAGTACCCGACGGTCCAATTGATCACAAAGATGCTCGATTGGCGACAAATATAACGAAAGGGGGCCAGTGTAGAAGTTCGATGCTCAGCTCCTCTAGAAAATCACGACAGATACGTGACGTTAGCATTGAACAACGGGGCAACAACAGCGTTAAGAATTTCGTTCTTATATCGCTGTCCATTCAGACTACCATCGATGAAGATCAACTGCGCTCGAAGGTGCAAGGAAATTCCTGCCCAAACCATTACACTACATCCGCCGAAACGGTCGCATTCCCGCGCGCAAACATCAGAAAACCGTTCTCAAAGTCGGCGATACACTCTTGCCCTACCATCAGCTAGCCGTAGACAAAATTGTAATTCATCACTAAAAAGGACTGTGCTCCAACGCTGCTGAGTCCAGCGAACATGTTGACGTACCCATTCCGTTCTGACGGTACGACGACGTTGGGTAAGGATTGGTCCGTGGTATGGACGCCTACTTCGGATGCCGCCGTTTTCAGCGAGTCTGTTGCAGAAAGTTTCTGCACAGATTCTATTGTTAGTTCTACCAGGAGTAATTGCTGCTGTCCTTGTCGCTTGAAGAAAGCGATCCCACAAGTGAGACGTCCTGATGTGTCGGTCTTATGCAGGGGTCGTAACTCTTGGTCGACCTGAACGCGGTCTGTCGGCAGTAGATTCAGTGGTTCTATACCTTCCAATGAGACGGAAAATAGTGACCACAGTGACTCGAACTGAGCAGCGAACTCATTTGGAAGTATCCCAGCCTCATGCATCTTTTAAAATGTCGGAAGATAAAAACTAGCGTGTTTTCTCAATAACCCAGGCAGTCTAGCTCATCACAACGCAAATAAAATCGTCGGTCACCCATTCAATTTGACATTCTCGGGAAGCACTTGCTATTTTGAAATCCGTAGCAAAATTGTATACGGTCGGGTGGACAACAGCAACATGCCATTAAACACTTTGCACGACTTCTTGTCCACAGGCATGCAACATGAGAACTATTCTATTTCATCCTTTATGCTATTTTTTCACATTTGTTTCTATTGTACTGTCTTTTTGACTCAGTATAGATTAGAGCTGTTTCATTTAATGACGCCGAGTTTTGTGATATTTCAGTCCCAGAAACTGCTTTTTTAATCACAATCTCTGCAATTTAATTTTTTACACCGCAGTGCAATGTTTACAAAACATTGGGGCTTTTTTAAATCACACTTATTAATCAATCAAATCGCTGGATTTCATTATTCCATGGAATGAATTGTTATCTTTCGGATTGTTGCGAAAGGATTTCGATAAACCATTTCTAGAGCAGTTTAAACACAGAAAGAGGCACACTTTTGTTGTGGATTGGCTGATCAATTGAATAATCTGGTCTTTCGGTCCTTAGGTTAGCATCTGGTCTGCACTTTATGCAACGCCTCTCCATCAATGCCACGTACATTACAACCGTCGTCGACTGGTCAGTTTCCACGGATGGCCAATCTTTCTACGTAGGCAGTAATATTAGATTCCAAGCACAAGTTATAGGAATAATCATCAAATAACTAATTAATGAAGCACCGGGTTGCTTCATTAATTAAAATGTTGGTGTTGATGATTTTTATTACCTGGTAAACGCATGCATGGACATCATGCCCAGGTGTGAATTACGACCAATCCACGGCGACTGTAGTGTACACAAATTTTGAACATGACGACCAGTTCGTGTAGTCATCTCAGTGCCCCTAAATATTGAACTTACAAACACCCGTATGATTTGCAAACAAGCACTGTTTAATTATAATACCATACCTGTTCACAGTAAGACTTGAAGAGTGCTGTTTGTCTTTTCGGTGGTAAATTGTTGATATCTGTTCCATTGCGGAGGTTGAGCAGTTTCAAAGTTAGCATAGCCTGGAGGTACTCTAAAATAACAGAAGAGAACAATTGTAATTTTAAATATTATATTTTTTTTATTATATGCTAGCCTGTGAATGATCGCAAATTATCGAAAAGACTCGATGGATATCGAGGAATATCCCTCAGTAGCGTCCGAAATGACGTCACGTCACGCTCCATCTCATCACGTCGACTTAAAGGAACGATCAGCTGATCTTTGTTATTGTTTTGAAGCGTACGAAATTAGGGTAGAATAGGCTTGAATATTGTGCATTAAAATGTCTCGTAGCATATAATGAAAAAGAAAATATACTCTATTTTAATCAGTATCTGGAATTATCTCATGAATGTGGACCGGAAAGTTTTATATTTGAGCGAGCGTTTGCGGTAGTAAAATTAAAACTTTCAGGTCCAGTGTCACATAATACCCTCCAGTGAGTCCTTATTGGTGAGCGTGGAGCTTTTCCTCATCCCCAAGGGCAGGGGGTCCAAAGGACTGGCTATATAATTTAGTTGACGTGTAAAGTATGATTTTACTTTCATGTAATTTCCCCTCTGAGAAACATATCTTTCTCAGACGTAAAACGAAGATTTTAGCTGTTCTAGTTTTCATTAAATAACACAGATGTTGCGTAGGGGTCATCGGTACGTACGGACTCCCATTAAGAGATAAATAATAAGCAATTTCATCTCTACGCCGATTACAAATACCTATCTGGCCATATACCATACGTCAGGGTGACAGTTTAATAGGTGTTTGCTTGTTAGTATATTTTAATCACGTCGTGTCAGAAGTATGGCATGGCGTAAGTGTCGACCACGGTTGTTGTAGCCATAACTCATCGCTGATAATAATTTAATGGTTTTGGAGATTAAGACTCGACATTATTACAGTATAGTGGCTGTCCACTTTTAAAGGAGGGGAAGGCTATCTGCTAATTCTAAACAATGAAATTGCGTCTGGTCGGTTACAACAGGTTTATACGGAATTACTGCTGAAAATTGAAAATCTAATTTGCACCCACTGGTCAACATCTGGCACGATAAACTATCTTCTGGCAGAATAGCTTGGATATTATAAGCAACGTGACTGCCCCAGGAAGTCGGTTTCCCGGCAGAACTCCTCTGATGCACAGCACGCGAATAGTGGAAAGTATCCTGCTTCTCGATAATACTTAGCCGAACATTATTTCTTCAGTAAACGAATATCTGAAATTTTGTTTTGCATCAGAGTCTTTTTACAAGTGTAGAGCGCTATAATTTAATTGAAGAAAAATGTATTACAAAGAAATCGTAAGTACCCTTCTGTGTTTGACTTTACCATTGTCCAACTGAAGTGTTCCCGAGGAATCCATGGTGAATGTTTCAAGAGTAACCGCTAACTTGGTTTTAACCCATTACTAAGACATTATTTTTAAGCTTACGCGTGGGGGAGTGATTACGAACTTCCTCCCCAGAACAAACATTTTGGAGTCCTAACTAAAATCCACTAGACCACGGGGGTGCAACGATCGCGGCCTCATCGATCCATTAACCCCTCTACTGTGCCACACCAGACGATGATTTTTTTTTCAGTAGATTCCTACATGACGTTACGCTTTGGCTCATGAAGGAACGATCAACAGATCTTTGTTACTGTCTTGAAAGTGTTTGCAGCCGAATTGGGCTGAATATTGCGCAGTAAAATGTCACGCAGCATATAATAAAAAGAAAATCTAAGCTATTTTAGTGAACATCTGGGATTATCTCATTCGTTTGGACCTGAACGTTTTATTTCTCACTCGCGCGAGCGCTCATATTTCTCGATGTTCACAAAAATAGCGTTGATATCCTCTATATATTATTTTAAATAACGTTAAGATGGAGGAATGAGAGAGTGGAGGTGGGCTTTTCTGACTCAAGGCTTTATTAACACAAGTTTCCTACGACACAATTTTCCAATTGGATTGGATTATAATAATTTGTTCAAGTGCAGACAACACTGGAGGGTCCGGAGAGACGCTCGATTCTTTGATCTATATAATTCAATTCATTCCCCGACCAGGATTCGAAAAAAAATTAAACGGCTCAATAGAGGATGTCAGCATTTCTCATATCGGGTCACATACGTGGGGGTGGCTTCCGTACCCTTTGTTTCCAAAACAAATCGCATGTGGATCATTTAACAGCCCAATTCTGGTCCTAAACTAGCGGATATGAACTCAACTCAACCGCAAATGAATATACATTGGCATATGTCGCGTCATTTGTGTCAAAGTTAACTTTCATATTGAGTATCAATTGTAATATTATTAACCATTTACCCAACACAGACGATGTCAAAATTTATTATTTTAATTACCGCTAAAATATTTCAACAAAACCATATCATGTGACCCCTCTTTGGAACGAGCTCGACGAGCTCGTTCCAAAGAGGGGTCACATGATATGGTTTTGTTGAAATTTTTCGAAAAATAATATATTTTCAGCTGCTGAATTTGCATATTACGCGGGCGGATGCGGGCGATTCGTTGGGTAAAGGGTTAACAATGTGATGAATCTGAGTTGAAAACCAAACATTAGTTTGAGGATACATTGAAATGTGACTACGAACACTTTGAATAGAGTTGCGTATCTTCACTGCTTTGCGAAGCGAAACTTGATCCTCCATTTTGAAAGTTTAACATTCGAAACGAATTGACATAAAATATTGTCAATACCTGTACCTCAGGAGTTTACATATTTGAGTTACATGTAATAAAATTATTGAGATAAGAAGTGATTGACGGTAACCTCCATCGTTGGTTCCCGATTTCGCTCCACGAGTGTTTATTTTTTTGGAAACGACTGTGACATATGCCCGCCCCCACGTCACACAAGATGGGGAAGGCTTATCAAGTCTATTTGTAAATAATACTGATGGGTATTGACAATTCTTTGGATGAAGTGTTGAGTCCACATTTTGCTCTGGCCAGTGTGGAATTGAATGACACCGTATTTGTAACATATTAGGTCACTAACATATCGTATAACGAATTTTCTTGACGACAATTCTTTGGTGATAGATTAATTAAAATCTGACTGCTCGCCGTGTATGGATTTGAACATAAATGTATGATATACATACAGCATCGTGCACGGGACATTGTAAAAGCAATGCCATATTTTCAGTGGTTAAGATATATGCAAATATGACTTTTCGGGATGAGGGAGGGGGAGGGGGAGGTGTTCTGGACTTGCTAGCCGCCTAAACAACCCACACTATTTTTTTACGGCTTTGACCTAACGCCATTTCTTCCTGCTTCCACGGCTCAAAGTATTTGTTATCATCCCCGAATTCCGGGAAGTAAAGCAGTGCATGTTTACTGTTGTAAACAAGCACCGTTTTACTTGTAAAATAGGACACAGTCACCAAATCTTGGGGTGAAGACCTTTAAAATGGGCAACATGGGTATAAACGATCGATTAAACTTGACTTCATCTCCATGTTGCGGTCACGATTGTGCTGAAATATATTACCTTAAACACCAATAAATAAATAAATAAATAAATAAATAAATAAATAAATAAATAAATAAATAAATAAATAAATACATTTGTTATTAATGTGATGCCTGTGGTATACAGTGAACGTTTATGGAACAAGGATGACAGCTACAACATACGCTAAGTTAAGTTTCCTGGCAGAAGATCAGGTCTCTGCTCCAGGGAAGTTTCAGGCCTATTTTTGAGTAGACCATCTTCCCAGTGCATGAAACCAGTTTGAACTTCGAGAAATATCGGAACTGCAACGGTCACTGAATGCAAAATCGGAAGGGTTAACGGATGAATTGTAGTGGGAAATGTTGAGGAACCAAACCGTGTTTATTATCTCACTCAAACTTTTGAATCTTCCAGGAAATAATGACCGGAATTCCGCAAACGTTAGAGCGAAACCCTGAAGTGCAATAATAAATGCGATTTGGGTAGTTTAAAATATAGCAAATACTCAGAACGACACGTTTGTTGGAATGGGTTAATCGATATAGTGTCAGCGCGGAAGGATAAAACGAGAGGCAGCAGGCCTAGAGTTTTATCCTTCCGCGATGGTACAAGGGCCATATCGATTAACCTATTCATACGCGCGTGTCGTTTTGTGTTTCTTACTCGACTTCACATCAATAAAAAACAGTTATGAGAAGGACCCTCAGCAATTCATTTGACAACTGTCAACAAAAACAACACATTTTATCGCAAAACAAATTTGCGACAGGAACCTGTGTTACTCTTTCATCCCCTGTGTTCCAATGCATTCTATTTGCCTAGTGGCACATAGAAAACATTGGAACTCAGGGGAGAATTGTTACTATCGGTAGCGATTCAAATTGTAATTACATTGAACGATTTGTAGAAAATTCCAGTGAAATTTCGCTTCTGTTTCAAAATAGTCTGTCAACGATTTCCGCTCCAAACATTTGTGCGGAACAGATTTTCATTTTCCGCATGGTTCAGTGTTGCTGTAGATGAGGATTTCATAGAACAGGCGTGCAATAAATCACTAACAAACGTAATTTTATTTTCGTGCGAATTGCAACTGGGTTCGCTTTTGAATACCTTGGTTGATTCGACTGAAGATTCAAGATTGGTTTCGACCCTAACATTTTCGATTGTTTGGGACCCTGTCTATTTCACCATTAACTGGTAGAGTGCTAAATTATTTTTGGCCATCACAACTTCAACTCAGGTCTTTGCCTTGTTACAATTTATGGGAGAGTGCCTATGGGCACTCTCCCATAAATTGTAACAAGGCAAACCCTCACAGAATAAATAAAATCACTTCAAGGATAATACAAAGCACATGCACTGAATATGAGCCTTCAAGCTGTGGTACCTGCACTTCAGAATAAAGCCCAAATATGGGCTTCCAGCACTCTACCAGTTAAACGCAATTTGTTAACGCAGTGATCAAACACCACACCATTTCCAGAGTCTCAGGTCACTATTTTGGAAGGATAATAAAAATATATTGTCGACATACTGTTAAAAACACGGGCGTTTGATCCCACAATCTCCAGCTTATGTTTTCGTGCTACTTTATGTTTTGTTTAACCCTTTCACTAACACGATTGGAAAACACTACTCGGTAAAAACTGAATAACTACAAGCTTTCGCTTTTTCTCCCCTCAAAAGCATAGCCCATGACCTTTTATTAGGGCGATGCTCGTTCCAGTTAGGGGGTCATGAACTATAATTTAGGACAAAACCTAAAAAATGTAATACAATTTTCCTGGCAATTTTAGTGAATAGCGCTGATCGGTTATGGCCGTCAAGGTAGGAGAAGGTTATTAACGAACATATTTTTAGAGGTTGAACAGGGTTGTGGTTAGTTGTGATGAAAATTGAACGTTCGAAACAGTGTACGTGTTGATCGCCAACTAATTAATGTATTTATTTGGGCTTAACGACACATTCGACAGCCAGCGTCACCTCGTGTCGGACAGTTCCACGGGCGGAGCAAGCCGGGGTACCGTGAGAGAACCACCGAGCAACGGTGAGAAACTGTCAGACTACCCAACGTACTAACTCAACAGAAGCAGAGTTGAACGTGAAGTACACCTTAGTACACAGCGCAACAATGCACCCACCTGGACAATCGGGATTAAGTGCCTTGCCCAAGGACACAGCACAGTTACCCCTGTCAGGGATCGAACCGTGGAAATTTCAATTTGAAATCAATTCTGTAACCACTTATCCACCGTGCTCCCGGTCACCCAACTGGACATTACAAGACCGGTCTCTAAGCAAATGGATTGCTAGGAAGCTCATTGGTCACAAAGAAAAAAGTGTCTCATCTACAGCCATCTTGTGGCGGGGATGAAGCAATTCATGTTATAAATAGGCAATCCACAACAACAATTTAAATTTAAATTTCCCGTTGCCGATCGTTTTTTAAAGAATATAAGTCGATGTCTGTGAAACATGAATAAGCTCGATGATGAACACATTTTACGCGGCAATGCAAATTAAATATTAACAATATATTTTAGTTATGTAAAGACTAAAAAGCAAGTGCCGCTATTGGTAAGTAATACCTACCGTATTACTAGTTATTGAGCAAGGCTTTCGTTTGATCATGTGAACGTTGTTCCGCTGTGGCTGCAGCCACAGAGTAACTGCACGTCATCAAATGTGAAGGATGGTAGGAGTTACATGCGTTGTGTGATTAAACGCCATCTTGAGGGAGGCAGATTGAGTCGTGACGCAATCCTGTTGTATGAAAACATCACTGCCGCCTGTCATAGCTAGATGGGTGGAAATACTCAGCTGTCTTTGGCTCTGAAACTATATCAATTCCAGCGGGTGACGCATGGTGGAAGGTGCTCGTTTTGTAATAACTCGTTGTGCAATGCCACTTTCCAATAAGGAAAGTATTTTGATCATTAGCTGAGGAAGGAGAGTTGAAGACTCTGTTATTCACCCCTTCTACTGATTACTTGGGGACGACCAACTTCTCCACAAGGCACACGATGTAGACAATTTAAACAGTTTATGGTAAGACACCAACCTACCATACTTCTCGCTCACCCTTCCCAGTTTACGACAGTAGAAGCTGAATATGAACATTTGTACATGGCGCCTTATTGCGTGACAATTAAAAGGTCGATTTAATCCGTTTGGAATTGTTTCCACCTGGTAGGTTCCCATTAATAGAAAATTCCCGTCGAAACTTTGTTCACAGGCAATGCCTTCTCCGCGGAAATAGGTTAAATTTTCACTTATGCGTGGTTTAGCCGCAGGCTGTTGATTTTCAATAGGCAAACTGGTGTATAAAATGAGCGACAAAATTAATTTGGTGTATGAAAATAATGAATTTGAAATGTCATCAGCCCGAGTCAGTATTGAAAAACACCTTTGATTGTTTGTTTATGCTAATAATGCTCTAGATATATATCATGTTAGGTCACCAGTTTTGACAGTACGCGCACTGAAAAGTGCGCATTTGAGGAATCGTATACAGAAAAGAGGTGAGGTTATAACCAATAAAATCGTCCTAAATATTGCAAAACCTTATTGCACTCGAGGGACAAATTTATCACCTTTATTAACCCTTTACCTAACATGAAAAGCAGACGACACTTGCAAAAAAAATTCTTGAATAACTAATTTTTTTTATTTTTTTGTCTCAAAAACATAGGTTATGACCCCTCGTTGGAACGAGCTCGATGAGCTCGTTCCAACGAGGGGTCATAACCTATGTTTTTGAGACAAAAAATGAAAATATTTTGAAAATTAATTGGCGATTTTTGAGAATAGCGCTGGCCGGTTTTGGCCGTTACGTTGGGTAAAGGGTTAACATGGATAAAATATCAGACATTAACCATTTAATTTTAATTTTTTTTTTCAAGTTTGCATTGGTTGTAAAATGGGAGCATGCGGCAGCCAAGATGACCATCGGTGAGGACCTGACAAATAGCTTTTTTACCTTTTTGGGCATTAAGGTCTCGTATTTCGGCACAATGGCTAATCAGGAACGCAGCTTGGGTGTAAGCTATGTTTTTGGGAACAAGGCTATTTTTTTAATAATTCCATATTTCAAAGTGATAAATACTACTTCTCTAATCCCTAAAATAGTATATTGGGGTAAATTTAACAAAGCTTACTAAACATAAGGCCAAACAAAATTAAATATTGTTTTTCTCAGGTATTTTATTTAAAACGAATGAGGAAAGGCGGTTTTTATTTTTATTTTTTATTCCTTATAGAATGGTCGTCGATGCCTAAAATCCAATTGTGAGAGCAAAAAATAAATACTTGTGCTTCTATGTGGATTTCGCTGATATGTTTTTTTTTTTTGTAATAGCGACCACACCACACAAAATCAATATAGAACAACTAAAATGGACATCAAAAATAAAAAGGAGTTTTTAACTGATTGAGTGCAAGAAGCCACAATCAGGCCTTTCCAAAAAATGAGGGTACCAGTGCAAAAGTAAAATTTTCATTACCCATGTTTCGTATTCAGTTAAACGTAAATTACTGTTTGTTTATACAATTTTGGGCTATTACAAATTATTGCAGAGTGCCCGTTGACACTCTCCAATAATTTGTAATAGAACAATTTTTGATGGACAAATTCAGACCACCAAATATAATCCAGTCCTCAACCACTCAATATTTATTTTGTATACATATGTGAATCATGCCGCATTTCGTGAAGAGAATAACAATACTGTATCAATGGAAACGACATAATGCATCACAAATCGCGATGTAATATCGCTAAAATCACATGGTAGTTTCGTAAATTTTGAATTTTGCCTACCGAAATAAAAATGACGAACGCAAGCCGAAAAAACGAATGCACTTGTGCCTGATAAATAAAAGATTCGTTCTATTTAGCCTATCTGGCGAGTATAATGGGTTATGCGGATCTGTGGTACATCATTTCCGGCACTACATACCTGAAGGAGTTTACGCAGTTTAATGGGACAGAAACGAGTAGCTTATTTATAGAAAGGGAGGATAGTCAACAAAAGATTTTAATACACTGCCAAAGGATCTTTCTGACCACAAATATTTATAAATATAATATACATAGATATATCTGAATACGTGTTATATAGAAATAGGATTGGTGCATATTTTGATCCGTAATCGCTGTAGCTAACTAGAAAAGCCAAATCCCCCCCCCCCCCTCCGTGTATGAACAGATATTATCTGGAATATGGATCTAGTTCAGCCAGAACAATATTTACCTGCTATGCGAACCATTTGACAACCACGTAACCAAAAATCTGTTTACCATTCGGACTTCAATTTGGATATGACGGAAGAAAAATAACACCACAAAAGACCGAAATCCAACATGGCTCCTGACGACAGAATGATTGATTTGATGAAATGGCTACAGTCTATCTGATGGTAAAAATTGATGGGTCTATCCATGCCTCAGCAGATTGGAAAATCTCGTGCGAGATTACAACCTTTCAAATTACCCCAGCCGTTGATCATAATCATAAAAATGATTCAGTGTGCCTCTAGACACACAGAAACATTGATTCCAATGATCCATTTATCAGTTGGAACACAGACGTAGAAACCCACCGTGGACTGAAAAATGTCTCATACACATTATTACATGAATCAGTTGACCTGGGTCGTCGTATTCCGTCTAGTTCACGTGACCTGTCGGCTAGATTAAACACTTGATATGTTTTAGGCAAATCTCAGGAGGACAGCAATCTAATTTTGGAAAGGGTTTTCGTAAGAGCACCTTCTGTACTAACGTATGTGAGGTTAACAAGAACAATGAGAACCCTGCCATTCATTGACATTAGTTTCGCTGTCTAGTTTTCATGGTGCGGAAGTTGGTTAACACACTTTGTCAACAGCGGGTCTACAGCATGGTGGTAGGGTCATGCGAATATTCGAGATTCGATTCGTTGTCGATACCATACGTCTGCTTCGAGGTCGATGCCGAATCAGTCTCAAGATTGGATGTTTTCGACTCTCTCGTACTAACTTCAGTTTGTTGCGTTTCCAACAAAAACTGGATAAAATTGGCATTAGACAATTCATTCATGTAGGCTCCATTAATTGACAAAGGCCAATTGTTAGTTAAGTGGTGAATTTTGTCCAGAACATTTTCCATAGTTTTAGGTTTTGATGACTTGACTTGTTACTATTCACGTTCTAAAGAACGTGAATAGTAACAAGTTAAGCCTTCAAAAACTAAAACTATGGATAATGGGCCTACCTAGCGAAGGTTCTACAGAGAATATTTATTTATAATAATAATATATCTTAATTCTGCAGTATACTAGTACATTAACAACATAACATTACAATCTATAAGAACATAACCTAGTACACAGCATGGAAATAGCATAGCTTAAAAGGCTGTCTTCCTGCCATTCCCACAAAAAAAAAAAAAAAAAAATATATATATATATATATATATATATATATATATATATACATATATATCAACACGGTTTGGCATCAGTGTAACAAACGTTCTTTTCAAAGACAGGAATATTTAATAGTTTGTTTTTGAATCATGCGGCTAGATGGGATCAATAGGTCATGTGCTGGGAGGAGGATGAGATACCAGAGAGTTTTGATGGCTGATACAATCGGGACAGGCTGGGTTGTCGCACTTGAAGTTTGGGCTGGAATACGTACTTAAAATTTTATGCGTTAATGATTTTTTGAACTTGGGTCTACTATATTGCTGAGTTAGAGGGTCTATACTATTCCAAATTCTTGGGAAGGAGTGGAACGGCAATTCTGCAGAAAATTGAGTTCTTGGTTTGTGTGTTTCTATTTTACCAGTCTGCCTTGTATTCATCCCCGAAGGGTTTCTGTAGATCTGAAAGGTGTTGTCGAATGACGTAGGAAGTTTTTTGTTCATCCAGTCATGCATAAAGAGGGAGACGTGAAGGCTGTAGAGATCTTTAAATTTCAGAATGCCACAATCTCTGAAAAGAGGGTCTGTGTGCGAGTTATATGCCTTCCGAGTTATGATTCGGACGGCTCTTTTTTGCAGCTTGAAAATTCTGTTGGTGTAGGTCGAATGACCCCAAACCTGAATACCATATATGGGATGGCAGTGGATCAATGAAAAGTACAAAGTTTTCATTGCCTTTGCGGGGAGAAATTTCTTTGCCCTATTTAGGGCAAAAATTGCACTTGCCATTCTTGAACATACTGCAGAAACATGGTGTTTAAATTTCATATTTTCATCTATATACACACCGAGGAACTTTAGAGCGGCCTGATCTTGTTCGTTCCCAACGGCCTCAATATTTGTATTATTCAGAGATAATTCAACGTTGTTAACCCTATATAAATCATTTTGTGGGTGAAGAAGCATATATTTAGTTTTAGAGGGGTTGAGGGCTAATTTGTTGGCAGAACACCAGTGATTTATTTTGTCTAATTCCGAATTTACACTGTCTGTAAGTATGTCAAGGTTGTTGCCTGATCTATATGCCTTTGTATCATCGGCAAAGGAAAGTAGATTCAGCACAGTGGAGTTGCTAATATCGTTAATGTACAGTACAAATAGAATAGGACCAAGGATAGACCCTTGAGGTACACCGGTGTTTATGGATAAAGTTTCTGAAACAATATTAGAGAACGATATAAATTGGCTTCGGTCGGTTAAATAATTTTGAAACCACTGGTGGGTTATGCCTCTAATACCATAGTATTCAAGTTTCTGGAGTAAAATTGAGTGGTCAATGCTGTCGAATGCTTTCGAGAAGTCTAAGAATATAGAAAGGGTGCAGTTCTTTGTTGGTTTATCATTTTCAGTTACCACGCTGTTCAGTAAATGCAATATTGGGTGGACAGTCGAATGCTTTGTTCTGAAGCCAAACTGGTACTTGTATAAGATATTAGTTTTATCAATAAACTCCACTAGTCTTTTGTACATTGATTTCTCAAGTACTTTTGAGAACGTGGGTAGGATACTGATAGGGCGATAGTTGTTAAAGATTTGAGGATCACCAGACTTGAAGATTGGTATGACTTTGGCTATTTTCATTTTGAATGGCACGTGGCCAGATGAAAATGAAGTATTAATGATGTGTGTTAATGGACTGGCAACTTCATAAGCGACTGCTTTAAGGAGTTTCGTGGACAGTTCGCCCTGATCCCTTGTTGGTTTCGAGGACAACTTAGAAATGTTATTAATAACTTCCTGGGTATTCGTTGGAGTCAGAAATAATGAGTTTCCGTTACTTTGCTTCATATAGTGTGAAAAATGGATGTTCGTATCGGACACGTGTTCACCTACTGATTTTCCAATGTTTGCCAAGAATGTATTGAATTTATCGGCAATGGTTTTGGGATTCGTTACAAGGGTATCACCATCAAAAAAAGTATCGGATGAATCAATTTTTCGGTCTGATTTATTAATTGCTTTACGTAGGATTTCCCACGAC
Source organism: Pictodentalium vernedei (assembly GCA_031216915.1). Classification (NCBI taxonomy): domain Eukaryota; kingdom Metazoa; phylum Mollusca; class Scaphopoda; order Dentaliida; family Dentaliidae; genus Pictodentalium; species Pictodentalium vernedei. Next base: position 334,121,581 of record CM062295.1, read on the forward strand.
TTTTTAAGGTTATTTTTATTTTCCAGCAAAATATTATGGTAATAATCTGATTTGCTTGCCCGTTTGATCCGATTGAAGATTTGACAGTACTGCTTGTAGGCTGTAGTATTTTGAGCTGTTGGGGATTTTAGCTTTTTGGAGTACAATTTTTGTTTATGTAGAGAAGACTGTAATAGTCCAGCTGTCATCCAGGGCGAGCGTTTAATATATTTCAAGGGAACTGATGTTGCTTTTAATGGGAAAGCTTCATTGAATGCTTTATAAAAGGTGTTCAAAAATAGGTCGTATGCCAGGGTGGTATCGGAAGCGTCGAAGACGCTTGAAAAATCACTGCCTAATAAGAGTCTTTTAAAGCGATCGATGTTCTCTTTCTTGAACGAGCGTTTATGAATTTTGGTAGGGCGCGCAAGTTGTTCTTCCAAGTTACCGATGCAAAACGTTGCAAAGTGATCGCTAATGTCAGAAATAATAATTCCCGAAACATGCTTACAGGAATCGTTACTAAAGATATGGTCTATAAGAGTTGCTGAAGTATCGGTAACTCTCGTTGGTTTAGTGACAAGGGGCATGAAACCAGAGCTGAACATAGAGTCGATAAAGAGTTCAGTTTTATTATGATTAGTGAAGTTGAGCAGGTCAAGGTTGAAATCACCCATAAGGTAGGCTCTTTTGTTTTCAAGGTTGATTTTCTTCAATAGATCGGACATTGTGGACAAAAAAAGGTCAAGATCAGCTTTTGGTGCAGTGTTGGGCCTGTAGATAATCCCGATTATGCATTTCTTTTTAGAGGTAGTTTCAATGAAATGGGATACAAATACGTGTGGTATAAAGATTGACAGATCACTTCGATGTTTAAAACTGATGTTGTCCTTAATGAATAATCCTACACCTCCCCTGCCATCATCATTTGCAGGTCGAGTGTGGTGAATTAGAGGGTGGTAACCGTCGAGTTCAAAACAGATATTCTGTTTGACATCGAATATTTCAGTAAGTCCCACGACATCGAACAAATTTTTCCCAGGATGCATGTCGTGTAAGAGGTTTTGGATATTCTCAAAGTTAGCATTCATACTTCGGCAGTTCATGTTGAAAAGAGAAAACGACTTATTTTTTGCTGGGATTTCCCTACTAAAGTTTTCTGGTGTATAGTATTTACAGCTGGGGTTTTCAATAGCGTAGGGAGTGTCTGTGTCATTATCGTCAATTCTCAGTGATGTGTTAAACTTAGATATGAAGTCATAAGCATCAGAAGTCTGGATCTCATCAAAATGGATAGTATTAGCCATAGTCAAAAATAGTTTGAACTGAAGCCCTGCCTTTGGAAGATGACATATTTTTACTTAAAATGGAACATTTACAAAACAGTTTAGGCATTTGCGGGATTACACTGATGCCAAAGATGTGTGAGCGGAAACATGGTATCATTGAAATGATGGGAGTACCCTTTAGGAGTTATACAATTGTCTATAGGCAATGAGGCGTAAATTGAGAAACCAGATGCTTGAAAACACTCGACTATATAAAATGTACGAATCCATACATACAGGTGCATACACATGTTCATATGTATGCGGCCTCCTACAGACATGATCCTTCCACGAACTAGCCAACATATTAGCGTGCAGGCTAATTTGTAAAAGGGTCATGTGTGCATGAAGGTACAAACCTCATCTTATAAGTTTTATCGACGTTGCACGTACTCTTGTGCTGCGGAAGCGAGTGAGATAATTACAGTGCGAGTGAAACACGCCACTCGTATAACATTTTCAGAAAGGTAACTGTAAATGACTGAATTCTTAGAATTGCCATTGTATTATCAACCAAGAATTATTTGGATGGTATTTGATACTTTTTGTTTGAAGTTGCGCGGATGCAGAGAAGTTCTCGGGGATTCGTGCAACATCACTGGTCCAAATTGTGTCAGTAAACGGTTTGTTACCACAAACTGGACACTGATGTGTAGAGGAAGATAATTAATCAAATTATTGTGTTTACGAAGAAGCACTTGACTGAACACAGAAGTGTAACTGATTTGGAGTTGTATCGCATCCCACGTGCCACAAGTTGTAATTATCTTTAACAAATATGAGATATGGGTCAGGGCAGAGTCCTATTAATCGATAAGTAGGACTATCGGTGGGACAACAAGTCGGTATTCCATGTGAAAAAACGGCTTTGGGTAAAGAGTGTAGAATAAGTCCTGAATATATGAGTTAATTGTAGAAGGAGGAATAGTTGACTCGATCATGAGTGTTGGACCGGAAATGGGAAGCGTTATATTCACTTTTACTGTTTAGACAGAGCACATGGGTTTCTGTCACCAGTTACGTTTGAAATTGACTGGGTTTATCCGAATTAACAATGTGATATATTGGTTTGGGTGAGATACGAGGTAATTAATTGGATATTAGGAAACAAGTGAATAGTGTTCCAAAATCATGCAAGTATTGAATTGTTTATGGGTGTCCAGTGAGTTTGTGGGCTAGGAAACCAATTGATTATTAGGAGAACAGGGGTGGGGGCTTGTCGGCTAGCTTGATAAATCTACTTGATAAATGATCACGTTGAATACATATGGAGGATAAGCTCGAGGTCCATTGCAATGGGTTTGCTATTCAAAACAATCGTAGTGAACAACGAACTCGGGATGGTGGGGGTGGGGGGCACAAGAAAGTAACAAGCAATCGATAGGACGCTAAGTCTGTTGTTTGTGGAGCGCACTTTGTAATTTTTATCTAATTTACAAATGCTCAGGAGGAATACCCTAAGTATAAAATATATATTATACATTCGAAGGGAGTGTACAATACGAATTCGTAATGATATGGATACGTTCAGACAACAGTTCAAATTTAATGAAAATACATTCTCTCCAAATTATGTGTGTCTGGTATGCACGCACTCCAAGCGACTCGCAGTGTGACCATATAACATTGTCCCACTGCGAATCGCTTGCAGAGCGCACATCTCGTAGATATGTAGTATGTGGATCAATGCGGGATCTTGATGAATAAAAACTGGAGGTATTGATTGGTAGGGCGGTAAGTTGGTATTCCCCGTACAAAATGATTCCGATTATCGATTGTGGAATACATCTGGAATGCGTGGGTAATTTGTAAAAGGATTAATAGTCGACTTGATTATAAGTGTTGAAGCGGAACTGGAATTCGTTATATTACTTTTACCATTTCGACAGAGCACCTTGATTACTGTCATTTACAACATTTGGAATTTACTGGATTTATCTTTGAACTAACAATGTGATAACCGCCTTGGATAAGATACAGGAGAATTAATTGGTTTTGAGAAAACCATTGAAGACTGTGCTGTAATGATAACTCATCAGATGAGTAATAAATTGTTTGTGACTGCCCAGTGAGTTTGTGGATGGGGATACTAATCGAGAATGAGGGAAACGGAGTGGGGACTGTTGGTAATATTGTTAAAAATACTCGATATCTGTTCACATTGAATTCGTATTAAGGATAAGCTCGATAGCCCGTAGCAATGGGATCTCCATTTAAGACAAAGTGGTGAAAAATAAAGTCGGAGGAGGGCGGAATTTACAATCGAGAGGATGCTGAGTTCCTTTTTAAGGAACGCATGTTGTAATTCTTAGCTGAATCACCCATTCTCAAGAGTAATACCAAAAATATATATTTCATTCTATAATTATTACCTAGAATGTATATCTATATATATACGAGTCAGTAAACTTATGTGGAACTGCTGCGGAATGAGAGCGGGTGTGTATTATACGAATACGTAACAAACTACGTAAGAAAAAAAATGTTTACATTCGATTAAAAAGCGTTTCAATCAAGTCAGTAACAAAAGAAAACCATAAACATATTTACACATGGCGGTGTAAATGCACATGTCCTCGTTATATATGAATGAGAATGAGGGAAAACGGAGTGGGGACTGTTGGTAATACTGTTAAAAATACTCGATATCTGTTCACATTGAATTCGTATTAAGGATAAGCTCGATAGCCCGTTGAAATGGGATCTCCATTTAAGACAAAGTGGTGAAAAATAAAGTCGGAGGAGGGCGGGATTTACAATCGATATGAGGCTGAGTTCCTTTTTAAAGAACGCATCTTGTAATTCTTAGCTGAATCACCCATTTTCAAGAGTAATACCAAAAATCTATATTTCATTCTATAATTATTACCTCGAATGTATATCTATATATATATACGAGTCAGTAAACTTATGTGGAACTACTGCGGAATGAGAGTGGGTGTGCATTATACGAATACGTAACAAACTACGTAAGAAAAAAATGTTTACATTCGATTAAAAAGCGTTTCAATCAAGTCAGTAACAAAAGAAAACCATAAACATATTTACACATGGTGGTGTAAAGGCACATGTCCTCGCTATATATGAATACTATGTTTACCCTTTTACAAGAACCTGTGCTAAACCATACTCAAATATATAATCAAACCGGCGGAGTGTTATGTGTATACTATCTCTCTCAGCTGTGGTCGGGAGATTGTGGTGGGGCAGATACTAATTCCTTTTTATATAAGATACCTAGACAGACCGAGATGTGTGTGATGCATGCAGGCACGGACTGGAAACGGGCTGGGCGCGATTCGCATGTGTGAATCACTGACTACAAGGAGTACATTAATAGATTTACAGGCATGCAGATACACTCATGATCCGCATTCGTGGGAACACACAAGCGCGTACCAACAACAATCGTTTGCGTACACATGCAAACGACTATTACTAGCACGCGCCTGCGTATTCCCACGAATGCAGGTTATCTTTGAAACCGTGTTGCAAATCACAACATGCAACAGAAAGTTTTAATGAAATGGGATTAGGGGGTTTACAAGTTACTCTGCATAAAGGTGCATCCATAAGACAGCACACACGTGCGTACGTGTCATGATGACATTCGCATGCTCGTTTAACCGAAGTCGTATAGATACAAGTGTATGCACTACAATTATTGTTTTACCGAGAAACGAATTACGAGGTTTATCTATTCGTCCACAAACGCAACAAGCTGCGTCTGTAAAATATTCATCTTTTTCGAAGACATGGATTTCGGTGGGTATAATGAGTTGTGGATGGGCTCAGAGTGGCTACAAACGTGTTACTGTATAATATGATCTTCGTAAATCTAAAAATGCTAAAAAATCCACATCCATACATGAGTCAGTATACATACACATAATCTGATATTTGGTAGGGAGTAATGAATTGAAAGCCTATTACTCCTGGGGGGCATGGCTGCATGGTAGAAAGGTTGGTCTTAGTGGGTGGGTGTTGGTCGGGAACACCTAATTTGTATTTAGGCTATACAACGAGATTGATCTTTCCTTCCTTGCGAGATAGGTAAGTGAACTCTATCGCGCATGCGTGTGAGAGCAAGCATATTCGGGGGTGGGGGTGGGGGGTATACAGTCATAGGTCTTTATCCACACACGAGTTGCCATGTAAGGTCAGTTCATTCGAGTTATTTTTCAACCCGTGTTGCGAAACACAACATACAGCCGAAAGTTTCAATAAGAGGGCATTGGGAGGCTTACAAGTTACTGGTGCATAAAAAATGCATCTATAAGACGGCACACGCGTGCATGCGGTGGAAGATGACACACGCATGCTCGTGTAACTGCATTCGTACAGATACAAGTGCATGCGATACAATTAATGCTTTGCCGAGAAACGGACTGCAAGGTTTACCTATTCGTTGATGCATACAATCAGCTGCGCCGGTAAAATAGGCATCTGGACCGAAGATTGTCGTTTCGGTTGGGGTTTGAGAAGGTACAGTAAGTTGCGGATGGGATCAGATTGGCTATAAGCTTGTGAGTCTGCAATGAGAGATCAACGCAAATGTTTTAGGTGATAAAGATGTACACCCATACATGAGTCAGTGTACATATGCATAGAATGATGTTTGGTAGGGAGTTTTGGAGTCAATACATGAACTGTTATTACTTCTACTTCTAGGGACATAGCTACTAAAATAATTGTGGTGTGTGTGTGTGTGGGCGGGGGGGGGGGGGGGGGGGGTAATTGGCATTTAAGCAATATGACGAAATTGATCATTCATCCCTTTTGTGATAAATATAGCGCTCGATCATACATGTGCGTAGGCTGCAATCATATTCAATGGGGTTGTGGGTGGGGGTATCAAGTGAGAGGTCTTTTTTCCACACACACGCTACAGTATACAGTCTTAGAGCCCGTGTTGCAAAACATAACCTGCAACAGAAGATTTTAATAATATGGGATTAGGAGGCTTTCAAATTACTGTTCATAAAGGTACATCTATAAGGCGGCACGCACGTGCAGACGGGGCATGGCGGCCCACGCACGCTCATGTAATTACATTCGTATAGATACAACTTTATGCAGTGCAATTATTGTTATGATGGAAAATGAATTATGAGCTAGGTTTACCAGTTCATGTATACACGCAAACAGCTGTGTCGAGAAAATAGGCATCTGTATCGAAAACTGGTATTTCGGTTGGGGTTTGAGTGGGTATAATGAGTTTCGGTTGGGGTTTGAGTGGGTATGATGAGTTGCGGGTGAGATCAGAGAGGCTACAAGCTTGTTAATGTTTAATACGATAATACGATATCTAAGCAAATGATAAAAATTGCGCACCCATACATGAGTCAGCATACATGGGGTTGTGGGTGGGGGTATCAAGTGAGAGGTCTTTTTCCACACACGCGCTGCAGTATACAGTCTTAGAGCCCATGTTGCAAAACACAACCTGCAACAGAAAATTTTAATAATATGGGATTAGGAGGCTTTCAAATTACTGTTCATAAAGGTGCATCTATAAGACGGCACGCACGTGCAGACGGGGCATGGTGACCCACGCATGCTCATATAATTGCATTCGTATAGATACAAGTTTATGCTGTGCAATAATTGTTTTGATGAAAAATGAATTATGAGCTAGGTTTACCAATTCGTGTATAGACGCAAACAGCTGTGTCGAGAAAATAGGCATCTGTATCGAAGACTGGTATTTCGGTTAGGGTTTGAGTGGGTATCATGAGTTTCGGTTGGGGTTTGAGTGGGTATGCTGAGTTGCGGGTGAGATCAAAGCGGCTACAAGCTTGTTAATGTTTAATACGATAATACGATATCTCAGCAAATGATAAAAATTGCGCATCCATACATGAGTCAGCATACATATGCATAGTCTGATCATTGGTAGGGAGTTTTGAAGTTATTGGAGTGAATGAATGCACTGCTATTACTTCCAGGGACAGAGTTGCTAAGATAGTAGGATTAACATATTGCTGAGAGTAATCAAAAGAACTGGTTTGTTGTTGTGGGTGTTTGTTTATGTGTGTATGTGGAGTGGGGGGGGGGGGGGTGTATTTAAGCTTCTCACCGAGGTTGATTCTTCCTACCTTACGAGGTAGGTGAGTGTATTGTATCATACATGTGCAGCATACATATACATATACATCTCATATTGCTGAGAGTAATCAAAAGGTCTGGTTGGTGGTGGTGGGTGTTTGTTTATGTGTGTATGTGGAGTGGAGGGGGGGGGGGTTGTATTTAAGCTACTCACCGGGGTTGATTCTTCCTACCTTACGAGATAGCTGAGTGTACTGTATCATATATGTGCAGCATACATATACATATACATATACATAGAGTAAGCGCATGCAGTGTGTATGTCAACTGAGGGGTATTTGTGAACACAAAAGTTACAGTATAACAATAGTTACAGTGTTAAGACAGCTCATTCGGATTCTTTGAATCCATGTTGCAAAACACAGCAATGTTACAGTCCGGGGAACAGTATAATCACAAGCATAACTCAACTACCTATTCCACATACTCCTTCCACTTTCCAGACATGGACTCTTTGAATTCTAAAATGACCCTAACCCCAGAGACTCGGATCCTGGTTTTATATCCCTTTTCAGTCCTCAGGTTATACGCTACAGTAGAAAGTCTGCCTCTTTCTCTTTTCAAGGAGGGTGGTAAATCAGTACGGATACTTATTTTAGTACCCTTAAGCCTTGTCGCTGCCTTTAACATACCTTGCTTGTCCCGGTCATTCCCAAGTCTAATAATTAATGGTTTGGGAGGTGGAGCTGAATTATGATTCCCAATGTTCGAAGAGGGGAGCCGGTGTATATTGACAGCACGACTTATTACACTAGAAGCGTCTGAATCACTGTATTGCAAATTTTCTTTTAGAAACTGTTCAACTCTCAGATAGGGGTCCTCTTCGAGTGCTTCATTTATACCATACAACAACAGATTGTATTTCCTGTCATGAATTTCATTAAGAAGTCTTTTTTCATCAACCTCTGCCAGCTTAGCCTCAACCTTCAGTTGAATGTCAGGAATAATAATATTTTCCACTTCCTCCACTTTTTGGGAATTATACTCGACAGACTGAATAAGGTCGACATGATCGGATTTCATGGCACTAATGGTAGTATTAATGGCCGATATTTCTGTTTTTACTGTTGACAATTCTGACCTAATTTGATTAATATCTTTCTTTATGTCATTCCGCAGACTCTCTATGCCAACGTTAAACTTTTTTTCTAAATCAAGAATCAGTTTTTTCAATTCAGAATTAGTGACAGTATCTAAGCTTGATCTACCTGGCTTCGACGACATCACGATCATTGAAAACAATTCACACGAGAATAGGTGATACCTCTACCACTTGAACTTGGTTGACTCAAATTTCGGCCTAAAAACACTAAAAAAACAGTTACCACAGCTACGAGATGATGGAATAACTATGCATCTGGCATCTCAAATCACGAAATGTGCCGATCACCAATAGTGGCCACACGATTAAAGGGTTTCCCACGAATAAACTTTATCAGCTCCGCTCTGTATCCGCCATTATAACATTTTATTGGTGTTGTAAGTTGTCAGTCAGTCTTGTAAGGGTCATCACAGTGTACCGTAACTTCCGTTTGGTGCAATATGAAATAACTTGTCTATTAAGATTCGATTCGATATCGAGAGACACGATTCAATTTGAGATTCCACTCGAAAAGAAATGTGTGATCCGCAGATCTCTACATGGTAGAGTTCTAATAAGTAGTTAGACCCCAAAACTTTGTTGACTGAAAGTAGTAACAGTTTTTTTCTGATTTGAAATCGTGCACACCAAATTTACGATATAGAACTCCGTAGAAGAAGCCATGTTGTAAATGCAGTGATAAAGACCTAACCTCTCTAATTAAGGTGAAACTTGCGCGAGGCTCTGTGAGCATATTCTATCTTCTTCTATCACAAATGTCTGTTGAGATTAAAAACTGAGTTCAGCTGAGAAAAGTAGCCATGAAGTGTTCAGACAATCCTCGCCAAGTAACACCATTTACCGACTTTCTTAATGAGGAGGGTAAATAACTTAACAGTGATACATTATTCGGTTTAGATCAATGGTTGTGATAAACAATCTTGGATACTGCAACTGATGTTTCGGAATTTTTCAATAAATTAAAGTATTTACTTGAAATATCGCATAAAGTCAAGTCATGACTGTGAAGAAGCAGTCAAGACATGATGAAAAATACTATAAAGTCTGGAACCAAAATATCAATTTATATAATGGTGTATATATAAGTTAATACCTCCCGGGAGCGTGGGGAGTCCGTGCTGATGCATTGAAGTTGAGGACCTCGTCTCTGGGCATTTCCCGACGCGTCTTCCTGACTCGTCGATATATCCCCAAAGACGAGGCCTTGACCTCAATACACCATCGTGGAACACCCTAGACTGGTAAAGACCAATTTTTCTTACAATATCGGCCCTAAAAATAACTAACATGAGCATTCGAGCAAATACATTACTGTGAATTAAAACAAACAATATCATTGTCGACAGCCATTCCATTTCCTGAGCGCGTAAAACTGTTGATTTCCGAGAACGATTGACTCTGTTATGTATATTAAATAAGACAGCTTTAATGACCTAATTAATATTACAAAATAGAAGGAAAAAGGGTGACCTCGCCATGTGTACAAAATAAGTGTTCGATTATTTCTCTGTGTGAGTACAGCACTGACCTCTTAGTAACCGAATTGCAGGAACGTTCAAGTGTCACATGCAGAAAAATCGCCGATCATTGTTTTTAAAAATATACTTTGATGTCTGTGGAAAATGAATATGTTGGTGACATGCACAGTATTTGCAGCAAACTAAATTGAATATTTACAATATATTTTATTTATTTTTGACAAAAAGCAAGTACCGAGATGGGCACGTTCATACCGGGTTACTAGTTTTCGTGCCAGGCTTTCGTTTGATGTTTGATGCAATGAAAGCTGTTTCGCTGTGACGTCTGTCACATCGTAAAAGATTTCTCGTCATTAAACGTCAGCGACAGGGTGAGTTACCGCGTTGTTTCAGCTGACGTCATCCTGAGGAGGATGGGTGGGTGGGTGTCAGCAGATTCAATTGTGACTTTCCACTGACGTTCCAGTAACCCAGATATATAGAGATTATGGAATACACCTTCGAACCACCACCCCTTCCTTAGTTCGTACGCGCGTGGTGTGTTGTTACCCTTAATACAGACTTGTATTTTGTCTAGTCGTTTTCACTTGTATTTGAGAAAACATATGCTTTCTCTCCTGGACGGGAATCCAGCTGCAGCAGGCAAGGTTTAAACCATTGATCGGCTGTAATGTGAAACACTGATTGAAAAGGTTCACCGGCCTGCGTCACTGAGCCCGCCAAAAACCCATCGTAGCTGCATGTGCAGAAGAACCCATTATAAGAGTAATTTCCGCTTCTGTAGAAACGAATATATCAGTATTTTAGGGACCCTAAGTTCACTGTGCTAAGCAGCACGTAGAGTGGTAGCGTTTTGATAGAAATTTAAGTATCAGCTTAAATGTTCCGGGAAGATCAGATGAAAAGCGACATTAAAACGATTAATATTTGAGAAGTTATTTATGATAATGTTTCTGGTTTGGTGACACATAAAGAGCAAAGTATTTCAATCAGTTTAGCGAAGCATATGATTAGAAGTAAATACAGTTTACGTGACGTAAAAGAAGCTCGGTACTAAATCAACCAAACCCAACAACTGCCGGCTTTTTTAAGTGAAAAAGTTGGGACCGCGATAGCTCAGTGGTTACGGTATTGAATTTCAAACCGGACGGTCCACGGTCCAGCGTTGTGTCCTTCGGCAAGGCACTTAATCCCGATTGCCCATTTGTGGACATGTTGGAGCGGCGCTGTGTACTAAGGTTTGATAATGCCACAACTCCGAATAATGTTACACCAACGCATAATGTCAAAAAAAAATTTGTAAACACCCGATAATGTTATAAACTCCGAATAATGTTACAATTTTCTTTAACGCATAATGTTAACCAAAATAACAGATAATGTTATAACTTTATTTATACTCAGCCCGGTCACCACTATTTCAGATGAACTCCAGCTTGAACTTGCGTAGCTGCTAGTCACCATCTTAAACACGTGTGTAGTATACGAGATGGGTTTCTTGTCCGCTTAAGGGCACATCAGTCGGAGACCCCACCAGGGGGTCTTAATTTGAGGGGCCCTAGCCAGGTAGCATACATTCAGGTAGCCCTAGTAACTCTCCATCTCCTGATCTCAACACCACGGTGATACGCGCACACGTGCTTCAAGGGTGTCAGATTAGGTGAATGACCAATTTTGAGGGTTTTTTTTGAGCTGGATCAGTATTTCGCGAAATTTCTCTCAAATTAAACCACGATGGGAATGGAAGCGGGCGCTATGGTATCCGGGGGTATGTTTACCGACTCGAGTGGTCTCCTATGCCAGGAACGTAGTATATCATAGTCGTCTTGGCCCCCTTTTGTGGAGAGGCGTGGGTCAAATGTTACAATTTTTTCAACGGATAATGTTAAACAAATTAACCGATAATGTTATAACTTTAAGTATACTCAGCCCGGTCATCACTAATTCAGATGAACGTCAGCTTGAAGTCGCGCAGCCGCCAATTACCATCTTAAACATGTATGAAGTATAATTATAAGATAGGTTTCGTGTCCGGTTAGGGGACGTCAGTTGGAGACCCCATATGGGGGACTTATTTTGAGAGCTCCTTGTCACATGACATTCATTCAGGTAGCCCTAGTAACCCTCCATCTCTTGGCGTAATCACCATGGTGATACGCAAGCACGTGCTTCGAGGGTTTCGGGTAAGAGGAATGGCCAAATTTGGGGAATGTTTTGAGTTGGATCAGAATCTGGCGAGATGTCTCTCCAATTAAATAGTGATGAGGTACAGCGGGCGATATGTTATCCGGAGGGTATGTTTACCGACACGAGTAGTCTCTACTTCCAGGAAAGTAAAATATCATAGCCCGTTAAACCCCCTTTTGCGGGGGAGGGGGAGGGGACGGGGGTAAATACTTCAAATTTTGTCTATTTTGAGTGACTAAACCCCAAAATTAGATTATTTCTCTCATTATAACAATATCCTGTTATTTGTTTATTTTCCTAAAATATTTCTAAATGTTAAGATTGAACACAAAGGGAGATTTGGAGGTGGTAGTGATGGAGCGGGTGACGGAGCAGGTGATGGGAGTTGGCCAGAGTACAGGTGGAGGAGGAGGTGGTGGAGTCACTTGGGGCAAGGATTGGACGGGTTGGGATGAGGAGTAGAGTAAGATGAGAGGGGATTAGGAGGATTAAAGGTAAGATGAAGGGATTAGGGTGAGGTGGAGGTGGCGCAGAGATCGAGATATCAAAGTGATTGTGGAGAGAAGGCCATGGGAAAGTGCTATGAGTGTAAAGTACTGATAGTGTAGTGAGGGTGTGGTGAAAGACTTGGAAGAGGTGGCGGAGGTGTGGATTTGGGATTACACGTTTTGGAGGCGGTGTAGACAATCGGTGCAAAGATTTTGAGGAGGGGAGCATGAGAGGGAGTGGGAGGTGTCGTAAGGATTAGTAGTACTAGTGGGTGGATGTAGCGTAGGAGGCGAAGCGTAGTGATTGGGATTATTAGTGGTGTTGTATTTGGCATTGGGCATTCTCCGGTATTCTTATTACTTCAATTCCTTTCCTCTCTCTCTCTATCTGTACTTCCTTTTTACATAGAAATATTCCATGTTCTCTTTCATCTAAACTTGTGAAACTTTCTGGTATTTCCCACCATCTTCTAGCGTATGCAAGGGGTGTGTTTTGATTCTTGCACTTTCTGTTTTTGATGTGGCGTTTGTTTATACATACCACCTCTGCGCCCCTTTTAGCCCACATTTCCATGGTATTCATACTCCCACATCTCCACCCTCAATCTCCGATTCCTTTTTCCATCCACTACCACCTGTCACGCTCTGTCAACCAACTCTTCCCTCCGCCAATTTCACTCTTTCATACCCCCAGACCACCAGTAACCCGTACCTTTTGTGGGTTTTGTTCTTTTGTAATCTTGCCTTTATTTCGTTTGCAATTATTTCTTATTGGGGGGGGGGGGGGGGGAGGCTAGTGAAACATAAAAAAAATGCTAAATATTGCTCGGGTTCAGGAAATGGTCCCGTAGAACTGTCATCGACACAATATGATCTCAAGCGTTGAAATGTCGAGAAAAAACAGTAATCCATCCTTTTGCATTACTATTTCAGAATTGATGAGTTCATAGTCGGGTAGTTGTCCACTCAGAAGGTGCTCTCAAGGGAAATTACTCTTTATGTGCAGTACCCTCAACGCTATCGGGTTTCGAACCTACATGTACTTTTTCTGCGACTCAGGCAACAATTCCGCAACGTAAGGGTGGTAGAGGTGGGTCCATAATTACGACATGTTGGATTCCCAAGATTCTCTCTCTCTCTCTCTCTCTCTCTCTCTCTCTCTCTCTCTCTCTCTCTCTCTCTCTTTGTAAACAGCACGAGAAACAATCACAGTGTTGTGAAACAGAAACAATGTTAGAAAACTGAAAGATAAGAGCATATTTTGTAATTATTTTGTATTATATATCTAGATACTAATCCGACTATACCTAGGCTGTCGGGCAACAGAAAATCCATACACACATACCCATCTTCAATACGATGTTTACTACTATTAGTTCTGCATAAAACAACAAAACGTCTCTTCATAGCCCCTTGAAATTGATACCACAACACTACAAGAGAACGTTTTGTGCAAACACAAGCGTTCGAGAAAATGCCCATAAAACACACTTATTTTTAGCACAAATCATGCAACCACTCTATTAAAACAAAAAAGAAAAAAGAAACCAGAAACATTCTGTGAACAAAGTTGAACCTCTTTCACTAAAAGGAGGCGAATACCACATTTCAACAAAGCATTGTGACTGGTGATTCACAAGGAATTAGTGTAATGATAATGAACAGGGTTCCAGGCTATGGGAATTAATATTTTCCTTCGAAAACACTTTAAAAGTCATACCTCCCCCCCGCCCCACCTTCACCCACCCCCCCCCCCCCCACACACACAAAAAAAAAGATCAGCTTTTTGGAAGGATCATCCCTGTAAAAAAACTCGACTTGGGACAAAACGCAGGTGATTTTGATAGGAATTGCCCCAACCCATCTCCAAGTATTGTCAGTGGGGCGGTTCTCGAAAATTATTTTTAAAGAATTTCAAGCTTATTGGACAAGGGTGATGGTGGCTACACTTTGAGGGTTAATATCTCCATTCGGAAAAAAAAAACTTGAGAAAAAGTACTCCACCCCCTCCACACAAGATAAGCAAATCAGAATACTTAAATGTAGGCTACAGACATTTCGCTACATGGGGGAAAATATTAACGCAGACATCGTTATCTAATATAATCGAGGATGAATGTATCAAAACAAAAATAATGGTTTCAAAAAAAGTACTCAGATTTAAAATTAAAAATATCGGTACCAACTTCGAATATATATTTGGTATACCCCATATAACCAGGTAGTGTTCATTTGTGGGGACTCCTAACCATGTACTTTGCCTGTCTCATTGATTTCAACCTGCGGTCTTATTTCAGTGCAACCGGATATTCAATGTCACCTGCACAAGAAAAGTGGGTCGGGCTTTCTAGTCGGATTGCTTTCGTTTCACTGTTGCTAAAACACTTTAGCAGAGGGCATTGAAGTATATATATGTATTAGAGATTGCGTTGCTTGTATAGTTCAAAAACAATGCACGTAAATGAAAACAAAACAAAACCAAATAAAGGAAGATTACAAATATTCGTTTCTGATTTTTGCATAGGTCCATTTTTCGTGAACTCAATCCAATCTTCCTCATAGATGTGATGCAGCGTGAACTCTGTCAAAAATCGCCCCGGATATAACGCAGGCACGCGCGCTAAATAAATTACCTGCGATACGAGTTTATTTAAAGTTATAATATTATCGATTAATTGGTTTAACATTATGCGTTGAAAAAAATTGTAACAGTATGCGTTGATTTTTATAACATAATGCATTAGAAAAAGTTATAACGTTATGCGGAGTTTATAACATTATCGGTTAATTACAACATTTTTGTAACACGATGCGTCGGTGTAACATTATGCGGAATTGTAACATTATCAGTTGTAACAAGGCATAATGTTCGTCGATGATGCACTTTGTTTCAACCAAATCTAACCCTGCATGTGTGGAGCTGGTACGTTGAGGAGTCCAACATTACTCGTTGCTGCTCGCTGGTTCTCTCCGAGTGCACAGACTCCCCCCACCCATACAACTCTTCGACACGAGGTGAGGTTGACTGTCGAAAGTGCCGTTAAGCGCTAATAAATAAATAAATAAATAAATGAGTGAAAAATGTAACAAACAATTTCATTTGGGTTTGGGAATATATGGACAATTATTTACCCTTCCAAAACGTTATGCATAAATTGTTGCATAAAACTGAAGCTGCTGTTCCTTGAGTAGAAATCACTATCAACTCATAACTTGGTTGGAATATCAGTGATAATTTAACCCTTTATAAAACGCCCAGAATATCCAAAAAAAAATTATTTTAATTATTGTTTTTTTTAAATTTTTCAATAAATTTCAACAAAACCATATATTGTGACTCCTCATTGAAACGAGTACACCAGCTCTTTCCAATGAGGGGACACCTGGTATGGGCTTATTGGAATTTTTGTGAACATTTTACTTATTTCAACAGCTTAATTTGTAAATTATGCGGGCGAATTATCAGGTAAAGGTTTAGCCTTATGGGGATGAAGTAATAAATTATTACAGAACCTCCAATAATAAGTTAGACACGACCATTTCAATCTATAAACTATTTATTAAGACGCTACAATCCCAGGTCTTCAGCGTTAACCCCTTTACCTAACGTAACGGCCAAAACCGGCCAGCGCTATTCTCAAAAATGGACAATTAATTTTAATTATTTTTTTCATTTTTTGTCTCAAAAACATAGCTTATGACCCCTCGTTGGAACGAGCTCGTCGAGCTCGTTCCAACGAGGGGTCATAACCTATGTTTTTGAGACAAAAAATGAAAAAAATTAGTTATTCAAGAACTGTATTTGCAAGTGTCGTCTGCTTTTCAGGTTAGGTAAAGGGTTAAAGCTGCTAATAAACTAAATTTATATTATTCTCAGTAATCTATAATAATAATAAAAAAGATATTTTGGAAAAAATAAATCTCACCAAATTTTGTGTTTTGGATTTAGATGAAACGTTTGCTGCACAGTGTGGTTCGAACGGCCTGTCTCCATATCAGCTCCGGTTCCTACTCCGGATTAAACATTAAGTGCATCCGAGATACCAAGACGCCATCGGTAAATAGAGCAACTTCACTTGATTCTGAACTACAGCTTCGAAGACGACTGCATCGGAGTCAAATCACCTTGGAGAGGTAATTTATCTTTCTTTTGTAGAGTTTTGCTACAAATGGCGACGAGATCTATCGAATTTTACGCGAGAAAACCCCATGTTAAATTCGTTTGAATGTTTCTTCAGTTTGTCTTCCACTCGGAGCATTTTCAATTTCATTACTGACATTTTTTCTGAAATTTCTCATCTCAAATCAACAAAATGAAAAGGAACAAAATCGCTTTTTCATTTAGAACGATTTGAGATTTAGTTATTTTCATTTTTTCTTACAATTTCATTATTATCTGTATCAATTATGTCAATATTCCCATGTTAGCAATGTAAACAGTGGAATTCACAATGAAGTGCACGGGATAACGTGGCGAACTATGGGCGCCATAACATTTTGTGCATTTCCAATTTCGTGAATTGTGGTAAATCGTTTTTTCTAGTATTTTTTTCCTTCTAATTTTATTTCGTTAAATAATTAGAATTAAAATATTTCTTTTTATGTTCCCTTGAAATTTTTGTTTTGTTTGTTTTGAGGAAATTATAATTTATTAGTTTTCTTAAACAAATAGTATTGTCACTTTTCAAACTTTAAAAATAAATCACAATCATGACTACAATTAATTTACAAACAGCCACAACAGTGGCTTTACAAAAATTACATGGCAATGGTAAAAGTAAAGCTGATATGCTAATTAAATGTCAACAACAAAAACAATGTTTAGAAATAAAAGATTTAACAAAGGAAACATATATACCTTTAGAAACTTGGACTGAGTGGTTACCTGAAGGCGTAATTTGTTTAAAAGAAACTCCTATTAAGCAAAACATCGACGAACTCAGGGCCAAGTTAGGAAAAATGGACACTGTGTTAACAAATAATAATCAGTTGTGGACAACGAAATTTGAAGGAATGATGGCTCAAAATGAAATTCTCAGAACCCATTTAAAAGTAAAAGAAAATGAGTGGGATAGAGTTAAAAGGGAAGCAAGTATTGAAATGCAAAGCAAGCTTAAAGAGTTTAATCAGGAGTATGACAAATTGGCTTTAGATTTAAAGAAAGAAGGATTTGAAAAACTGAATACTTCATTAGATCAAAGTATGTCAAGTACTTACCGCACAGCTGGCCCAGAGTCTCATCCACTAATATCCCGAATTCTTGATACAATTATTCCTGATGGACAATACAAGAAGAATATCACAGGTAGCAATATAAGTACCCCAAAAAATAAAATTCCCTCAGATTCTGCTGGTATTTCAAAAAACTGATTCTCAAACCTCTGACTTTTCACAATTTGATACATCACATCGATCACTGTCTCAGAAGCGTCATTCTCAGAAATGTAAAAATTAAGTTCATCAACTCCTTCTGGGAGTGATGACACTAGCAGTACTTCTGAAGATGTGTATTCCAGATCATCATCTGGTAGCCATTCCTATTATCACAAAAAGCGCCGTTCAAGGCGATATAGAAGTAAGAGCCCATTAAGACCCAAAATGCCTGTTTTTGCAGGGGATAGTACTCTTAATTGGGAACCCTTTGTGTTCCAATTTGAGAGAATTGCAAAAAAAAGCAAATGGGATAAACGAAAAAAAATAGAATGGTTAATAGACTGCTTGACTGGAACTGCCCTAGAATATGCCAAAACATTACATTTGGCCAAAAATTATCATAAATTAATAAAAAAGAATTAAAAGAGAGATTCAGCCATAAAGATGAGCCTGTTGCCGCAGACGACAGATACACTTTATGCATCAGAAAGAAGATGAGTCATTGGAGGAATTCTCTAAGAGAATTCATTTTATGACTATAGACGGCTTTAAGCATGCCAGTAGGAAAACTGTAGACCAACTTTCAACAGAGTCTTTCTTAAGGGGGTGCAGGGACAAAGAAGTGGCCAAGGCAGCAATGGAGAAAAACCCTCAAAATATTCACAAGGCACTAAAGTATGTCAAATCATCTTTGGCCACTCACAGGACTATATTCGGGTATAGAGCTGCAAATTATGCTCACAGACAAGTGTCTTTTGCATTTTTAGACTCCAATATAGATGATACCAGTGATAAGTAAAATAAGCACTGGAAAAGTTCAAGTAATTCAGACCTTGGAGAAGAAATAAAGGAAATGAAAAAAAATGTTACAAGCTATAAACTCCAAAGTCTTTTCTGAACAAAGCCAACAGCAAACCCAGGCAAGGTCAGACATTGCTTCAGGTAATCCTTCCAGGGGTTCCCCATTGAATCGGGGAAATTCATTTAAAAATGCTATACAAAGAAGCCAAGATGCACGCCAGACGCCATCATATAATTTGTATGGGAGATCACGCTCTAATTCTCCACGCTCTAATTCTCCAGAGCAAGGTCTTTCCTTCAGGACCCAGTCAAAATTGAATGTGCCTGAACAAAAATCTATAACAAGTCCAGTCACATCTCCACATAGGGGGAATTTCACACCGAATCAGCAACAAAAAGACCTTTTAAATGCCAGTGGACTAAGCAGCAGACCCCAAACTTGGTCTAGGTAAATGAGGGTCAAAATTTTACGGACGCCAATAATGAGTGTCCTGATTAGGTTTTTGGAGGAAATTTTTGTACATAGATTGGATGGTTTTAGTCTCATGTTAGATGTTTGTATTTTTAATCAAAATGCTTTGGCAGTTGTTGATACCGCTACTATGCTGACGTTAGTCAGCAAAGAGTTTTTTGAAAAGTTTGGTCCAAAGTTATTTCCATCTAAACTTGTGAAACTTTCTGGTATTTCCAAATGCCCTGTCTTGGGTAGGATATATCAAGGTGCTCAAATCTTGATTGGTTCAAATGTTTTTGTTTCGGATATTTGTGTTGCACTCATCTCAGAGTCTGTGATTCTTGGTCTTGATTTTCTCAAAGAAAATGACTGCATTGTGAATTTGAGAAACAGTACTGTCACTATTAGTGGGAAGGCTTTAAATGCTTCCTACAGGAAAAGAGATAGTTCTGAGATCAAGATAGCTTGAGTCACAGTTAAGAAGGGAGTTACTATTCCCCCAAATTCAGTTTGTTCACTTCAGGTTAGGGTCAGTGGAAATTTGGAAAATGATTTTGTAATTGAGCCTAAAATTCAACATACGGGTACACTTGTATCTGCCACAATAGGAAGAGGGCATCGATCACTTGTTAGTGTGGTGAATGACACTAACCATTATGCTAGGATCAAAAAGGGACTTCATTTAGGAAATGCAGAGGAAATAATTTCTGTTGACGAAAATGTTTCAAAGGGTGTTTTAGTAGTTCGGGTAACTGATGCTCAGTCTGATAATATTTTGTTATCTGATGAGTTGGATTCTGTCAAAATGGCTTTGCCTGGCCACTTACATGAATTGTTTTTAAAATCTATTGTCAATTTAGGAGCTGATCAAGCTGTTCAAGTAGGCCATCTATTGACAGACTTTGCTGATGTTTTTTTTCCAAACATGATCTCGATATTGGTTGCATGACAGGAGTTGTCCATGATATTAATATCGGTTCTGCTTCTCCAGTAAAACGTAAGATGACACAGACTCCTTTAGGATTTCACGAGCAGGAAAAAGAAAACTTGAATAAAATTTTGGATGCAGGTGCTATTCGTTCCTCAGTTTCTTGCTGGGATTCTGCGCCTGTTTTGGTCAGAAAAATGTATGGCGCTGTTTGCTGGTGTGTGGATTATAGCACATTGAATGAATGTACTGTCAAGGATTGTTCCCCTTACCTAACAATGAGGACTGTCTTGATACTTTGTACGGAACAATTTTTTTTTACAACTTTGGATATGGCATCTGGGTATTATCAGATTCCATTATCGGAAGATTCATTGAAAAAGACAGCTTTTGTTACACGTCATGGATTGTTTGAACACACACGAATGGGCTTTGGTTTATGCAATGCGCCATCAACATTTCAAAGAGCTATGGAGCTTGTTTTGCGGGGTCTTACTTGGCAAGATGTCTTGGTGTATCTAGATGAAATAATTGTTCGCGGGAAAGATTTTGAGTCTGCTTATATGAATTTGAAAGAGGTCTTAATGAGGTTCCGAGAGCATAATCTAAAACTCAAGCCAAGAAAGTGTCACTTGCTTAAAAAGGAAGTGAAGTTTATAGGAGAGAAAGGTGATGGTGAAGGGGTCTCAGTGGCACCAAGTAAAATCGAAGCAGTCTCAAATTGGCCGGTTTCTGAAAGCTCAATCCTGTTACAATAATTTCTTGGTTTTGTGAACTACCATAGGGAGCATATACATGGTTTTGCTCAGTTATCATCAATTTTGTATGAATTAGCTCATAGTAAAGAGTATCACTGGGAAGAAAAACATCGGTTAGTTTTTGATAAAAATTAAGGAGATTTTGACTAATCCACCTGTACTGATTTATCCCCCTCCTGATGGCTTGTTTATCGTCGACACAGATGTTTCAGGTTGTGCAATTGGTGCCGAGTTGTCTCGAGTACAAGATGGTAAGGTCAAGGTCATTGCATATGCTAGAAACTCGAATCACAGTGACGGAAGTCTAAGCTTTCAGTTCACAGGGAGATGTTCATTACACAACGCAAACATGTCAATGATCTAATTGTAACAGCGAAAAGGAATTCCATATCCGATATAGTGAACAGTCGCTCATGTCAGCCTAACCAGCTATGGAATGCTATTGATGGCTTATTACACCATGAGAAAGTTTCATCTCTTCCAGACCACACATCATCAAAAGACTTGGCAGATCGCTTTGCTTCGTTTTCCAAAAACAAAATTGAAACCATCAGGAACAATCTGAACACAGGTACAAGTACTGAAATTGACAGGCGACCTTGCATTATCACACAGACGCATGGTTCTGGTCAGAGGGTTATGTTTGATTCATTCAAGCCCATACAACCCGAAGTAATCAATGACATAAACAAAAAGGCACCATCAAAGCAATGCACCTTAAATATAATTCCAACATGGTTTTTAAAGCATGTCTTCCAATTCTAATCCCATTCATTGTGAGAATAGTCAATACATCATTGACATCTGGCACACCTCCAACTGTGAGGAAGCGCGCCCTGGTTACGCCACTGTTGAAGAAACCCATTCTAGATGCTGAAATATTGAAGAACTACCACCTGGTCTATAACCTTTCTTTCCTATCAAAGGTTATTGAGCGGGTGGTTGCTCATCAACTGAAAACTCACTTATGCATACACGGCCTGTTTGAGGAATGTCAGTCAGCATACCGCCCTTTCTGTAGCACAGAAACTGCACTGCTACGAGTTCAAAATGATATCCTGATATCCATGGATAAACACCACATCTCATGTTTGGTACTCCTAGATTTAAGTGCCGCATTCGACGCCATCAACCATAAAACCCTTCTTCCAAGACTACAGCACATATGTGGTGTAACCGGCACTGCTTTGAAATGGTTTTTCTCTTACCTTAAAAATCGATCACAGAGCGTTCTCATCAACAGTGTTGCTTCCGATGAGACCACTCTGTGCTTTGGCGTTCCCCAGGGATCCGTTCTAGGTCCCATTTTGTATGTAATATATGTTTTACCACTGGGTGACATCATGCAAAAACATGGATTGCAATTCCATTTCTATGCAGACGATACACAGTTGTACATCCATTTTCAGCCTACAGGTCAGGCTGTGGCACTGGATAGGTTGAGGCTATGTGTAGAAGAAATTAAAATCTGCATGACACAAAATTATCTGAAACTTAATGGAGATAAAACAGAGGTTATTTATTTCGGTCTTCCTAATCAAATGTCACATCTGCCAAAACTACCTCTGCAGGTTGACAATTCAGCTACTGCGCCATGTTCGTGTGTGCGCAATCTAGGATTCTTCATGGATGAAACCTTGCGGGCTGACAGCCATGTTAGCCATATCTGTCAGTCAGCATTCTTTCATCTCCGAAAAATCAGTAAAATAAGGGAGTTCCTAGACGATAAAACAACTGAACAACTTGTTCATGCCTTCATTA
The DNA here is from genome assembly GCA_031216915.1 of Pictodentalium vernedei. Lineage (NCBI taxonomy): Eukaryota > Metazoa > Mollusca > Scaphopoda > Dentaliida > Dentaliidae > Pictodentalium > Pictodentalium vernedei. The sequence continues at coordinate 334,144,326 of CM062295.1, forward strand.
CGAACCGGCTCGATTATTGTAATTCCATCCCGCATGGCTGTAAAAAATCCCAGCTAGAAAGGCTACAGCATATCCAGAATGTGCGGCATGTATTGTCACCAAATCACGTAAATTCTGTCATATTACACCAGTGCTGGAAAAAACTCCATTGGCTTCCTGTAAAACAGCTAAAGAGTACAAACTCCTTTTACTCGCAGTCAAATGTTTGAATGGCATGATGCCACAATACTTGAGTGATCTTATACCAGTCTACAAACCACCGTGGTCACTGCGCTCGACGAATCTCGTAGCCCTGGTGCAGCCAAGGTCCAAGTTAAACACTGCAGGTGACAGGGCGTTTTCTGTGGCAGTCCCTAGGTACTGGAATGTATTACCTGCTCACCTAAGAAAATCCCAATCAATCACCCCATTTAAGATAGGTCTAAAAACTTATCTCCATAAAATAGCTTTTGATAAATGCTAGGTTTAGTTCATGTAAAGCCAAAGAGCACGCTAGTGGAGTTGAGGCTTATAAATTATTATTATTATTATTATTAATTATTAATTGTGGACACAAATGTTAAGGATACAGAGTTGAAATCTTTGAACAAAGCGTGGTTTGATTCTTATTCTCTTGAACAGTTAAGTGGACTTCAGTTGCAAGACCCTGATCTGAAGCTGGTAATTTCTGGGAAGAAAAATAATGCATTGCCTTCAGATGCTGAACTTAGATTATGTAGTCCATTTGTTAGATCCTTATGGCTCTGTCGGTCTCAGTTGTCATTGGTAGAAGATGTTTCGTTTTACAACTGGACAGAAAATGAAGAAAATCACCCAGTTTTGGTAGTTCCTTCCTCTTTAAAAGAACGGGTTCTGTATTTGTGTCATGATCTGAAAAGTTGTTGTCATCTCGGATAGGATAAAACTTTAGCTCGACTCAAAAAATCTTTCTATTGGTATAACATGACACAGTTTTGTAGAGATTATGTCAAAACTTGCTCAGTCTGCAATGCCAATAAAAAAGCAAATGTCAATCCCAGAGCTTCATTAAAATCTTTCCATGCTGGTTATCCAATGGAAAGAGTCCATTTGGACATCCTAGGACCATTCAATGAATGTATCAGTGGGAATAAATATGTACTGTTAATGGTAGATCAATTTACTAAATTGGTAGAAATTGCTGCACTTCCAGACCAAACTGCCTTGACTGTTGCTGAAAAGTTTTTAGTTTATATTATCGTTACTTTTGGCTGTCCTCTTGAAATTCACACTGATCAAGGCTGTAATTTTCAAAGCCATTTATTTGATTCATTGTGAAGTCTACTTGAAATTGCCAAAACCAGAACCACCCCATATCACTCCCTCCTCCAATGGTCAAGTTGAGAGGTACAATCGAACATTGCTTCACATGATTCGATGTTATATTGAACACCAAAACTAAACCTGGGGTAGAGATTTGCCTTTACTAGCTATGGCAATGCATTCTACCTTTAACAAAAGCACTGGGCTCACACCTAACTGCCTGATGTTTGGTAGAGAATCGGTCCAACCAGTTGATCTTATTTCTATTGCAGTGGGGCTACATCCCCGTCTTTTATTACCTGGTGTAGTTCATTCCTTAATAAACAAAGTTGAAAATCTTTTAAAAGATAAAAAAAGTGAAAGCTTTGGGTAAAGTGGGTCTTGATCACACTAAATTTTGTAAATGTAATCCTGCTTGTGTGAATAAAGTACTTTGTAGAAAATTGAATCTCAGAAATTATTTTTAAAGCAGGTTCTTCTGGCTGACAAATATCAGAAACCAGTCATTCTTCATTGTCGTGACCAAAATACTGGAGACGCAGCTCGTGATCTATTACAAATCCTAACTGAAATGCGTTTGACTTCATTGCCTATACACAGACTCTGTTTTATTGGAACGACAGAACAACTGGTTCACTGGAATGTAATTTTACCAAATTTGTACTTTGGATTGACCTTTAAAAGTGTCAGAGATTCCTTGTCTATGAAAGCATTAAAGAAAATTAAAGTAGAATCGGATGCCCCATATCTTCCAACAGATTCTGGCACAAATTTAGTACTCCATGGATTATAATTCCCACTGCAAAGATCATTGCACAGATTAGAAACACGTGGCTTCCTGATTTGTTGGAGAATTGCACTAACAATGCCACGACGTTCTACAAATTATAAACCACTACATCAGAATAACATGTAAATAAATTTTGTAAACATGTACAAATGTAAATGTAAATACACAGGTATTTCTTAAAATACCAGTATGAGTTGAACTTTGGTTTATATATCTTGGGAAGGTATTCTGCTTTCTCATTCAAATTTTATCAGATACTCATACTGAATAAGTCAGCATTTTGTCCTGGTGATGTTCCAAGTTGACTTATGGGAAGGTTTTCAGCTTTCTCGTCGGTAACGATTACTATAATACACTCTTGTTTGATAATTCATCCAGTTATTCATGCACTAATTATTTTTAAAAGAAAATGTGCGGACAACTTTTATAGGTAAGGGAGGAATGTGGTACGAACGGCCTGTCTCCATATCAACTCCGGTTCCTACTCCGGAGTAAACATCAAGTGCATCCGAGATACCAAGCCGCCATCGGTAAATATAACAACTTCACTTGGTTCTGAACTACAGCTCTGAAAGCATCATCGATCTTCGAAGACGACTGCATCGGAGTCGACTCACCTTGGAAAGGTAATTTATCTTCCTTTTGTAGAGTTTTGCTACAATGGTATTGAAGCTGTCCGACTGAGGATGGTAGAAAATGTCAAAGAAAACACACTATCATAAAAATATCTCTTAAAATTCCAGACTTGGGTAACGGAACAAAATAAAAAAAAAAATCTGAATGTCTAAACCATAAATCTAACATATTTTTTGGAAATAATGATCGACGAGCTCGTTTCGATGAGGGGTCATAACCTATATTTTGGAAGCAAAAAGTGAATGTTTTTAGTTATACGCGGATGTTTTTTCCAAGCGCCATCTGCAACTCAAGTTAGGTGATGGTTAAAAAGTCACACTAAGTGACTAATTTGTGCGTGTGTGTGTCATATGATAATAGTCAGGAGGAATTTCCAGGAAATGGGGGTGAAGGTGGAAATGTAGTACAGACTTTTTTTGTTGATTGATATGAGTTGATATACATCTAAGGTTGAAATTTCCCGAGGGTGTGCACAAATTCGTCCGGTACTATTTTTGGAAATCCAAGATGGCCGCCGCCACACCCAAAAATCGTTAAACAGACCATAACTCCCGAACTACTTATCGTAGACACACAGTTTTTTGAATGAGATCAGGTGACTCTGACGTCGGCAAAATCCAATATGGCCGTCATCATGATCCAGTTTTCATGGAATTGAACACACAATGAGTATGAAGAAAATGCAGGACGGGGTGTTCGTGCGTCACATTCCAGGCATCTATAACTCCACATGGACAGATATGTTCATCGAAACAACCTACATGAGGATGGGGCATGGTCCTGCCGGTGCTGTAGGCGTGGCAACAGACTATCACCAAATGGTAAAGTGGGCTCTGAGTTTCGCACTCTGTGGAGAATTGTCACAACACGTCAAGAGTATGAGCAACACTCATCAAAATGTCATCCACATGCAACACAAAGAGGAAGCAACAGGTCGCATCAAGGCGGATAATGCTGATCGCGAAAGTCCACGGAACACTTTGGATATGTGTATAAATCCCCTAGATGACGCGTCTCACCCTGACGGGGCATTGATGAACATTGTCAATGGGCAGATTGCTCATCCTGATGTCAATGCAGAGAAAGCCACCATCCTTGGGCAACAAGCGATAAGTGAATTCAGAAACGGATGGCCTGGTAGCTTCTATGATTATCTTGGAAAACTAGTGACAACAATGGATGCGCATTAGAAACACGTGCTGGTAGGTAAAGAACGTGTTTATGACCAGGAATTGATATATGCTCGTGTTATTGGCCTCCTTGCGAGTTCAAGAGATATCAAATTGGATGATGTTTTGGCATATGAGTTAGCCGCATACCCACCATAAATGTTTAATTCGGATGGCGAAATAAAAATTTGCAAGTCAAAGTCAATCCCGAAACAGAAGCTGCAGATCACCGTATCAGACCGAACTTGCATCGGCTCCGATGTTGTGATCTATGATGTTTCAGCACTTGTGTGGACAATTCCGTGGCCATCTGACAAACTTAAAGTGTATATAGACACTTTTAAGGCATTCGTCTTCCAGGCTTTGCAGTCAGCAGATTTGAGACTGTTTTTTGACCGATACTTCCCAAACAACATAAAAAACTCTACCAGAATGCAGCGGGATAAATCAGCAAGTCGTGTGCATAAACTCAGGCTGGAGATGCATGCTCCGCCGAAGCAGGCTGTTCTCACCAATACAAAGAACAAGATCCAGCTGAATGCCTTGCTCGTCCAGAGCCTTCTTGACACAGACTTTGTTACTGGAGCAACACAGAAGCACTTGCTAATGACTGCCGGTGTCAGTGACGTACCAGTTGCGATAGCAAGTGGAATTAGAATAGATCGTCAGGATCTTTGTTCGACGCATGAGGAGGCTGATATTCTCATCGCACAACATGCAATATCTTCGTCCTTGTCTGGCAAGACTGTCCGTGTTGTTTGTGATGACACAGATGTGTTTGTTCCGTTCTGCCACTTTTACAATAGCCAGTGCATAGGGGAAAACCCAGCTCCAGTGTTCATGTCATCTCCTGTTACGGAACGTGCCGTGATAGATTTCCGGGCAACTGTACAAGAATACAGAGATGTGGCAGATGATCTTCTTGCTATCCATGGCCTATCTGGTGCAGATACAGTCGCATCCTTGCATGGAATCGGGAAAGCCGGTGTCCTCAAACTTCATAAGAAGGGTGACTATTCCCTCTCCCTGATCGGTGATACCAAAGCTGATATGGAATCTGTGATAGCTCAGGCTACAAAATTCATCTGTGTGGCGTACGGCAAGGTGACCGAATCATGTTCATTGATGGCTGAGTGCAGATTGAAAATATGGCAGACAAAAACAGGAACAAGTGGTGCGACATCGGTCAAGCTCAATTTTCTTTCCACCAACCACTGCTTCTTTCATTGAAAATGTGAAGACTTGTCATTTGCAGGTGGCCCACTGGAAATCTTCACTCGGACAGTCACCACCCTCGGAAATGGATCCTACTTCATACGGCTGGGAACTGGATCATCAGGGCGCGCTGGTTCCTCGAACTGTACCACCTGATACACTTTATGCACCCTCAAGTGTCCTGCAGCTGATTCGATGCAATTGCAAGACATCCAGTTGCCGGACAGCAGCTTGCAGCTGCTCGAAGTTAGGATGCACCGTATTTTGTGCTTGTGAAGGTGGAGATGGTTGCTTGAATCCGTTGACGAAGTCACATCACGACCTTGATGAATCTGGAAGCATCGCATCAGAGACTGATGGAGAGGATTAAACAGATGTCTCAATAACATCACGACCTTGATGAATCTGGAAGCATCGCATCAGAGACTGATGGAGAGTATTAAACAGATGTCTCAATAACGACCAGGTTGTGAATAAATTTGATTCAAGTAACAAACCAAGTGGTTTATAATTCAAAAACAACCACCCGAATATAGCCCAAATTAGAACAAAATGGTCGCTCAGATCACTATCTGTCGATTGATTACTTGATTGATTGATTGAAATGATTGATTGATCGATTGACTGGTTGATTTTGAATAATTGGTTGATTGATTGATTGATTTTGAATGATTGATTAATATCGATCGTCATTCTAGTAATTTGGCCACACACTATTGCCCGTTCAGCCACTACTGGGTTATATTGGTGGCCATATTGGATTTTGCTGACGTCATAGTCACCTGGTTTCATTAGCACCACAACAATTGGATTCCTCATGGTCGAAAACCTTGGTATAGAACAAAAAACTATGTCTTTACTACAAGTAGTTCGGGAGTTATAGTCAATTAAGCTAATTTTGAGTGTGCCGGCGGCCATCTTGGATTTCTAAAAATAGCACCGGGCGAAATTTTGCACACCCTGCGGAAATTCCAACCTTAGGTGTATATCAACTCATATCAATCAACAAAAAAATATGTACTACATTTCCACCTCACGTGCCATATCCTCCTGACTATAAATAGAATATGAAATGAATGTTTTTCTCATGTAATATTTATGAAACTCGTCCGAATTTTCCGTTTGGGCTCGCCAAAATGGAAAATTCTTAGACTTGTTTCATAAATATAAAATGAGAAAAACACCCATTCCATATCCTCTGTGTATACTACATTATACAATAAACGGGGCAAGTCCATCCTGTATTAGATGGGGGGGGGGGGGGGGTTCAGTGATAATTGAACCCTACAGCAATAGGACTTTAAGATCGAATTATCACTGATCGTCCGGTAGTTAGGCGTTTATTGCGTTGTATTCTCAAGGAGTGCCAACGTTTGTTTTACACGGGAAATTATTCATATCAAAATAAAAGGGTTGAGTACTCAGTTCTGAACATGACCGAAGCACTATTACAGAAATCAATTGGCGGACATATTATGTATTTATTTATTAAATATGATTTTCTTACCTGATATGCCCATTACAAAACGCGAGAGATATGACTTCAAACTCGACAGATCGGACTTCAAACTCGGCTGATATGGCGGTGATCTCGGCCAATATGAATCATGTTAGTGTTGCCCCTTGATACTTTATTAGGCACAACACGTTTCTTTACGTCGAAAGCGTTCCTCGTTTTCCAAAAAATGGGATGAACTGGCACAATGGAGTGACATGATGCCGCGTTTTCGTATTGTGTGGAATTAAAGATGGCAAGAAGCAATGATTAGATGGATGAAGAGGAGAAAGAAGGTAATTGAACAGAACATTCAACAGCAAACTAAGATTCAGAGTCGTGAGCAGGGATTCGCCGAAATGGGAGAAAGGAGAGTTTAGCTATCCGAACATCGCGGCTTCCCCACTGGGGAAGCCGCAACGTTCGGATAGATGAACTAGGAGAAGAGGAAAGTACGGAATATGTGAAAAGAATGAGAAACAATAACAGTGGTGAGAAACAATAACAGTGTTAAAAAAACTGAAACAGATATGAGATCGTTTTGTAATTATTTGTTTTCGTTTAATAAAGAGTTTATTACGTGGTCTCAGGCTGATATGAAATTACCTCGGGCTGATACCTCAGCCGATACGAAACTAATCACCTGACAATATCTACTTATTGGCGGGCTTTGTAATAAGTACAATTATCCAGATTCACGAGACTGTAGTATTGATTTATCACCAGACCCCGTCTGTATAAAGCTATCAACAAAACAGTCATACGAGGTTAGCGGTATGTACAAAAAATACTCATTGAAATGTTAGTTTTGCGTCGAAACATATGATACCTCATTGGAACTAGCCAGTCGACCTCGTTTCCATAAAAGCTATAAGCTATGTTTTGGGGAACCAAAAATAATATCTTAGTTATTTGAGAAATATTTTGAAGGCATCGTCCTCCTGTCGTGTTAGGTGAAGGTTTAATAAAGTTTCCTGTGGTATTGTCTCCTCATCGACTGTCTTGTGAGGTGGGTGAATTTGAAAACAAATCGAAGACGCGTGCTTTTGTTTTGTTTTCTGTGGTCAGACACATAACTTCATTTGCACATGTTTGTGAAAAAATTCACACGACCAAAACCAAAAACAAAAACCTCTAAAACCCAAAACAGGACAAAAACAACACTGACAACAAAATCCCATGAAAAATGTAAAAAAAGAAGAAAAAATAGGGCGGCGCTGTAGACTCATTCGGAGGTTGTGTGACTCCTTGGTGGCAGACTTCCCTTCAGCATACGCTAACAATCCACTCATTTTGTGATTGGTTAATGACCCAGAAAGTGACATTAAGTTTTCGCTTCTACGTGCACTCCTGCCTTTCCACCCTTTGGGCTATTTGACACGTTGTGACTTCGGCAGTGACTCAATGATTTGTAAAAATCTATGAAACAATTAAACAAAACGTTAATTGCCCTCGTTTCCCGAAGCCCAAAATATATATTAACGGTTTAAAAAAATGTTTGTGGTAAAATGGTCCGTTTATAATGGACCCATTTGTGTATTTAGAGTGGAGTGGTGAGAAAAACAATGTGATAGTTGACGTTCCCAAGGATATGACGCTGGAGAATTACTTTATGAATCTCTATTGCTTGAAGAAGGGTCGATTCGAAGAGAACAATTTGGAGGTGTGTATCCCTGATTATTCCAGATCCCGATGGTTCAAGTCCCTACTGATTTATATTACAACTGCATCATCAAGGAATACCTTCGTTGAAGGCGTCCCTTGATGATGTAGTTGAAATATTAGTCAGTCGGGATTATATTTAAAAAACTCAAGACATCTTGGAAATCTGTCTGTGAATGAATAAAATACATAGGTAGTAACCGTTACGCCAGTGGAACATACTGTACCTGTTCTCCAATCTACTCGGCCACAAAAGCCTGAATTGGATACTATAGACCGCAATTAGTATGACCGATTGGGAGTGAGACACAGGTACAAGTACCGGGCCTCACCTTACAAGAAAGTACATGGTTACCAGAAAGAATGAGAACGATCTCTTACTCCAGTCCGACAAAAATGTCAAGAATTGAAAACTAGATGCAAAGTGATGGGGGCCATCAGAGTGGGCCCTGAACTTGAAACGGTTTGCAATTCGAACAATATACAGTACAGTAAACCCTTCCTTGAGAGAACACCCGTCTTGAGAGGAAAGTGAAGTCCTATAATTCTGGAACGCGAAATCTGAAAATTGTCAAAAAATGAAAGGGAGCTTCGTTTGATCAATAATGTATATATAAATTATGAGACTCGGTCAAAACATACTTGAGTAATCATATGACAAATGATAAATCGTTATTTGTACGATTAAAGTCCCATGACTTCAGAATGACAAACCTGAACATTGGTACATATCCTTGTGCCATAATATGAAGTTGAGTGGGAAATTTTGGTAGAATCTCGTAAACCATATTTTTTTGCACTTGGTATATCATAAAATTATCAAAAAATGTGTTTGGCATTTTTTTGGCGGCTATCTTAGTATAATGGTGGCCACTTACAAATTTGACATCTGAAAATCATATTTTGCTCAATATTTCACATTTCTTTTCCATATCCGTTTGTACTATCTATGTGTTTTTCAATTCCATGTTAATTATATTATATCACATGGGTAGGATATAATTTAAGATGGTTGTTAAATTCAAAATGGCTGCCAAATTCAAGCTGGCGGCCATCATTTGACATCAGAAAATCATATTTTGCTCAATGTTTCACATTTGTTTTCCATATTCCTTTGTACTAATCTTTGTTTTTTCAAGTCCATGTTAATTATGTTATTTCAAATGGGTAGAATATAATTCAAGATGGTTGTCAAATTCAAAAAAGGCTGCCAAATACAAGATGTCTGCCATAATTAGCATACTACTATTGTTGCATTTAGTTATTCTCCTTCTATTTCAGATTAAGTTTGGAAGTTTCTTGGCATATTCTTCTACTTTTTATATACTTATAACTATTAAACAAAAATGATTGCTGTTCTGGGCGGCCATCTGATATAGTCGCAGCCTTTCCGGAATTTGACATCCAATAATCATATCTTTTAACATCTGCATTATATTTCACAATGTGTGTTTTCATATTCCTTTGCACAATGGTATGTTTTCAATATCATGTCAAGTCTGTTATGTCAAATGGATGAACTGTGACTTCAGAATTGCTGCCAGTTCAAAATGACAATATAATTAATGTTGCTATAATGTTACTATAAGCATATAAAGTATATGGCTGCGTAATAATACAATCAGTCAGTCATCTTCCGTCTTAGATTCAAATTCTGAGTCACAGTCATGTGATATCGGTGCAATGTTGCTGCACCTTTCATAGTTTGATTCACACAAACACAGTTCAGTGCAGTTCACATTGTTCTGTCTACATGTGCAGCTCCCATGGCATTTGCTTTTACGGTAGCCACACTTCACCCTGATTACCCTTCAGTGTCAGAAAGTGAGACCAACGTGTCTCCTTTGCCTGTGTGTATGTGATCTTCTTTGTATTGTACAACTGACAAACTCCTCGGGCCCTTTAAATACCATTTCACAAGGTTCGTCGTCTATACCCGATGCTGAGAGTGTACTCATAAAATTGGCACTTTCTGAACGAAGGCATTCCACCATGCTTTTTTGCTCTTTCCATGGATGTGATTTGTAGTGTCGCAACCACTTATAACGTGTAATCGTCTTAGCACTGAGACTTTGCTCTCCCCAAGTGCATTGCAAATGGGCACTAGTCCTACAATGTGGCGTCTATCACCAGTTCCCATAATTAATGCTGCTTCTGCACCCAAATACGGCTGTTCGATACTGCCAGAACCAACATATCAGTATCTGAAGAACATATATGGACATTCAAACCAGATCCATGAATCTCGGCAGCATAAAGTACAACAAGAGTGTCTGCTTCTTCTTGAGTGCTTTGAAGTTCAACAAATTATGTTGCTAGCTGATTTTGCAGGACGCCCAGTAACTGGTGAATTGTAATGTTCTGTCACCTTTTCTGCAAGGTACAGTGTTAATTGATCCTTTGTCTTAGTACTGCTCAGGAAAGTGGTAAAGTCACTTTATGGGAGCTACATCCTCTACCCTATAACATGGTTGCTGCTTTGATTTGCCTTTTGTATGTGGTGTCCTAGTTGCATCCTTCAGGGAAGATTGAAGGCAGTTGTCATCGAATATAACGTATGTGCAGCTATATTCTCGTGATTTCCTGTCTGTTGCTTGCTCAAACTGTTTGGTCAGGTCATTACAGTTCTTGATGTCTAATTTAAAGACCAGAATTCCTGGACAACTGCCATTGCATCACAATGAATACATGTGTTGTCAGGGATCTGCATGTGTGCTCTCAGATACTGGATTGGATGCTGGTCCTACAAAACTACAATGATCCAACATAATACAGTACAAGGCATGCCAATATACAAGGTGACTGCCAATATACAAAATGATGGTACCGTATGCAACAATGAACAACACATTATTAACAAAATGACAAAATAATAACGTAATATTATGGCAGCCATCTTGAAATTAGCAGCCATTTTGAACTTGCCAACTATCATGAATGGTATTCTATCCATGTGATATAACCGAATTAACATGGTATTGAAAAGAAACAGATTAGTACAACGGAATATGGAAAAGAAAATTTCACACGCAAGTACACAAGTGTATGTACTAAATCGTAAAAAATAAAAGGGTGTTGCCTTTACTGATTGTAACATTGCCACAAAATTTCAAGAGAAATCGTGAAAGCATTATTGAGTTACCATTCGACATGTAAAAAAAATACCAACATTTTGAATATTCAAGTCACATAACTCTGGAAAGAAAAACGGACGAACGGACCCTAATTATTTTGGGTTGATGGTCACACCCCGCGCCTCTCAAACCCTTAACGACGCCCCTTTCTTGTAGGGCAAATAAAACATTCTTGTAGACAGTATAATTCAGCACTCCTTGGATTTTGTCATTGAAAATCATTGATAGAAGACACGAGTAACGTAGTTTTTGGGGGGATGTTCCAAATTCATCGAGCCGACGTAAAAGGAAACTATAGTTAATTGCATAATAAAATCGTAATACTCACCTATCTGTTTCTCTTGCTCGTCTGAAAAAATAGGAAAATAATGAGGACAAAACAGTAAAACGATGCTATGGAATGCCTTCTTTAAAGGTTGGAAAGTTTAAAGAAAAACCTTATTTTTGACAATTTGTCAAAAAGGGCCGTTTTATTTCAAAACATTTTTAAAAAATCTTAATTTTGTTTAATTTGAAACGCACTGTTAGGTTCAAACATATTAGCCACGCATGTACTAATTTTTCTATCAGATAATTAGTACCAGAACACTCTTATGGTAATGATATATAAACATGTGTCAGACTGTCACTTATTCATCATCTAAACTGGTACATTAATTTTTACAGTAAAAATTCAAACATGTAGTTAATTCATCACACATGGACTTCATAAGGATGCCATGATGCATTTGGGAATAGCCATCACGTGATACAGTACTCTGATAACAAAAGCATTTTAAGCGATCCGATTGCATTCCGATCGTGACACAATTATATCAATGGTTCGAGATTACGTAAATAAATACTAGAAAATCAAGACCGCATCAAAAGAAATTAAACAGAAATAATGTCTCGGAATTGATGTTTTTCTTTCTCGAGAGGTAAGATTTTGCATGTTGCGGAAAGGTAAGCAGACGGAGAACTTCGACCGGATCGCGACTCAATCGCGATTCGGTCGAAATTCTTTGTCCGATTTTATTACCAGAGCACTCTATAAGTCACATGCAATGGCGAAATTTAAATATGGAAAGGTTTTCCGATTGAGACCGCAGTGTCCTTTGTACAGAACGAGCACGCGATAAAAAGGTTATCATATTTGTCGGAATTCCATACAAAATATACGAACTTCCACCACTAAATCGAGTTTAATGGACTCTTTTTACGAAAATCTCAAAATCATGACTTTTCAGAGATTATCTATATAACATTTTAATCATTACTTTGTGCCTCACTAAAAATGATACTGATCTGTGTGTCGAAACGCGACACAACGAAAACTGGTGTTCCATAGCATTGTAATATAACACGGAGTATTTTGGCCTAAACAGTCAGATGGATATGTGTGACTGTGCTCTGAGGTAGTGGGGACCATATGAGATTAAAGGGACCACCGTTGTGTGGGGCCCTGTTTTGTAAACCAGTATTTGAGATAGGCAAGATGGTAGACTACCGTCTTACGAGCACTGACACGACTACTGGTCCCTACCGCTCCTCAGCTGGCTCCATCAGCATTGTTACTATTAGTATTGGGCTTCCATGATCAAGACTAACTGGTCCCTACCGCTCCTCGGCTGGCTCCATCAGCACTGTTACTAGTAGTATTGGGCTTCCATAATCAAGACTAACTTTTACCACTAGCAGCGTCTTTTGCGACCTCCAGTCTAGCGCTCTCCGTTTCTACCACTCTTAACACTACGAGTCCCATGATTGAATTTTCTGTCGTCCCTGCTATCAACGATTCTATGCGTTGCGGGGAATAGCTTCCACTATCATTCTTTTACTTGGCTCCCATCGCTGACAGTGGCGGCGCCAGAAATTTTTTTGTGGGGGGGGGGGGGGGGGGGGCAAACTAGGGGGGGGGCAGACTCCCATGAATGGGGGCAAATACGTAAAGGATCATATCATTACTTTGTTATGAGGTAGTCCAAACTTGGACCCAAAGTCCGTAATATACTTTTTTGGTTTGGTACGTCCTGTCCTGTGGACGTATCAAACCAAAAAATTATATTACGGACTTTGGGTCCAAGTTTCAACTAAATGTAATGGTAATTAGCGGTCCTTCTTTCAAAAAATCCTGGATCCGCGTCTGGTGGGTTTGTGCGTGAGAGAGAGAGAGAGAGAGAGAGAGAGAGAGAGAGAGAGAGAGAGAGAGAGAGAGAGAGAGAGAGAGAGAGACCGTGTGTGTGTGTGTGAGAGAGAGTGACTGAATGTGTTTGTGTGTGAGGATGGATGGAAATGCATGCGAGATGGTTGGGGGGGGGCAACTGGGGGGGGGGGCAAAGCCTTCGTTTGGAGGGGGGGCAATGCAACCCCCCCCACCCCCATGCCCCCCTCCCCCCCCGTAGCGCCGCCACTGATCGCTGATAATATCACTTGCTACCTCTTCTGTAGGTGGTCCTACAAACAATACTTACTGTCAAATACTCACTGAATGCTCCCACTACTCTAATAATAATTATTGGTGTCATTTGGTTTGTTAATGGGGACAATAGCCTCGGATAAGAAGATAAGGCGCCATCTGCGGTTTCGATGATGAGAGTAAATACCGAGTCATAAGGTTACTAAAATACATGCACCAGAGGAAAACCTTGTGTCTAGGTATCATAGAGGTCAGTGGCTTATGGGGATTGGTAAAGTCTGAGTCAGTGAATTGATAGACATGATCTCGTGCTATAGCCTATGCTTGTGAAATAGTTTCGCCAAACGGCACTTAAACCCATTTTCTTAAGAGGGAGTCTGGTAGCAGAGTGAGCTAAGGCGAACTGCATATCGATAAAACACAATCCTTTTACTGATACTAACCATGCTTAGGGAAGGAATGTAAGTTGATGATTCCGAAAGTTACTCACTGCTGCTTGGTCGCTCACAGCATACACTCAGGCTTCCCTCACTCGTAACTTAACGATATAAAAAAATAAATAACGGACACGTCGTCCGTTTGGATTTATAAATTTTAACTAAATCGATGCGGACATTTACAGTGATGATAATTTGCGTCCATGAATATATATTTGGAGGACAGTCGCTTAATTCCTGAACACCTTCTGGGTTCTCCTGGTTCATCATATATATGTTGTACATTCATTGGTCGGTGGATGTTACCGGGACGTTGATACCTTTATTGGTTTGGAGATGAAAGACATGTAACTTGTGTTCATTGAGCAGTGGAGTTGCTTGGCGACTGAGAATATTTACGTACGCCCCCCACCACCCCCCCCCCCCCCCCGCCAAAAACAAAAACAAATCACTCTGGCTTTCTCAACTTGTCCGCGGCGTAAGCATGCTCTCTGTCCACCACTCTAATTTTGTTCGAAATTCGCGGCCGACCAGTTGAAAATTCCAGATGAGTGAATCTAAACGTAAGGAGTCGGCTATTTTAGGGCTGGTTCCTGGCCATAAAAGCGTCGAATTCCCTAACAGAATTAGACTTGCATTCTGAGAAATTGTGGTGTAGGTAGTTTTAAAACAATATTTCGACACAAACTAGCGATGCTTTGCCTTTCGACCAAGCTCTCAAGCAACAACGCCAATCCTTAAAGGTGAACTGGTCTGGTCCTTTGAAAGTCCATCGTCGATCAAACATTTTCATCGTGACGAATGATCTCTGGACGAATCTCTAATATTCACTGGAAAGGGTTTCATGAAAAATAAATAGTCAATCGAAGTTCGACGTTCCTTATTTTTTATAGCACACCCCAAATTGGCGATTACAGAATAATCTCCTTTCTCATTTGCTTGTTTAATTTCCTAATTGCATCCCAGCACAGCAGAGGCTTCAGGTGACCCTGATTTATCTATTATATAAATGGGTAGTTCAGTCCGGGTTCGTTTAGTCCGCGTCCGATAAGTCGGCGTCCGTCCCAATTGCGTCCGTGTCAAGCTAGAGCTCTCTCGTCGTATGAGCGAGGCCTCCTGTTCTGCCGCGGGTCGATCCGCTAGTTGTATATAATATAATATATGTGTATAATGTTGACCCTTTCAGCGGACTTAGTGACTTCTAACGTAACCTATTTTACTTGAACTCGTCTATCCAACTGCATGAATGTGTCGCCTGAAGGCCTTTCCATATTAGGAGAGCAATAATGTTAGAACCAAGCATTTTGGTTCACCGCTGGAAAATTAGACAGGGTGAGGTTTGTAATGCGCCTGTTGCATTACGAAGATAATAATCATACCGAGATTCATGTCAACGCTGAAGCAAACACTCTCTGATTGTAATTTTGGCTCGGCAATTTGTAAGACCCATCATACATAGTGTAATCAGTTTTTGTCTTTGTTTTGCGGTAAGGCACAACGTTCTACTATCACATTGCATCCAACTGGCTACTTTATTATATATCTATCGCATCACGCTGTGTCACAAACAATTCTTGAAGGTATTTAACATTTTACCTTACAAGACAGGATGACTATACATGCAAAACATTTTTTGAATACTTAAACATTTTCATTTTTCGCCTTGAACGCAGAGCTTATAACTCCTTTATTGGAACGAGCTCGAAGTGTAATAAGATATACCTTGAGAGGAAACAATGAAACAAGTAATACTTTTTTAACCCTTTACCTAACATGAAAAGCAGACGACACTTGCAAAAAAAATTCTTGAATAACTAATTTTTTTCATTTTTTGTCTCAAAAACATAGGTTATGACCCCTCGTTGGAAGGGTTAGGTAAAGGGTTAATGACGATTTCAGGAAAATAGCTCTGTCCGGATATGGCCTTTAATTCGTATAAATAATTAAGCTGGAAATCTTACCTCACAGGGACTGCTGAATCGTTGAGAGGGACCCATTTGCTCTCAATGATTGCACCGTTTGTAGAAGGTTCAGTTACTGAGACCTCGATGCCAGAGAGAGCAATGTGTAGATAATTGATGGGTTAAAACACAGGGATGTCACTATCATCAGTTTTCGTGATGGAATCGTATGACACGATATGATGACCCGATCATTGCTTGTAAAATATATTAACCGAGTGTCACTTGATTCCAATTCTTATTCCGCACGCAGCCATGACACAATAGTACTGCCGTCGTGGATTGGTCACTTTGCAAGGGTGGGCAGTATTTCCTTGGACGCAATCACTAATTATAGGAGTACTCGTCAAAAATATAATTAATGAGGCATCGGGTACAGTCCGGTGCTTCATTAGTTAACATTTTGCTGCTGGTGATTTGTATTACCTTGTAAAGGAGTACGTGGACATCACTCCCCACCCGTGGATTATGAACAATCCACAGCGAGTGTACTGTGCCTCATCTGAGTGCAGATCTAACTTACCATAGCCAAGCCCGCGGTAGACACTTCAGTTTTTAACATGTCAAGCGACAGTACTCCAGCCAGCAGTGTTACACACCAATGCAGTTTATATTGCTGTAACTTAGCTATCTCACAAAGGCTGTTTGCCAGGATGAAATTGGAGCAGGAAAATAAAAATCGCTATATCATAGTATCATTGCTGACACCCCTCGTAATACATCTATCATAATAATAACACTTTGGCCGGTCGCTGATTTGTCGCGGTTCTCGGACGAGAAGGCCATGGTTACCCCTGTGCTCCCAACTGCCTCCCTATTCACACGCGTCTTCTCTCCTCCCAAAACTCGGAGACGAACTGCTTGATAACATCCCTCGCCTCATTCTTCTTTATCTCTCCGATTAGCATATTTATATCCCCTTTGAGACACTCCCTAACCACATGCCCTTTATTCTCCCATTCCACTTCCCCATTATACTTCCAGTGAATCTTATTGTTTTAGACTGGTATTTTGGGCATTCTAGTAGAAAGTGTTCCAGAGTCTCCACCATGCCTAAATTACACATCTGGTACTCCTTTTCACTGTTTTTCCCATTTTTCCCCTAAGCTCTAGGGACCGCGACCTCAGCTTGAACAACACTGACCCCCAAAGGTGCCATCAAGGTACTCTTCAAAACCAGATTTATCTTTCTCACGCAGGCCACCCAATATGACCCTTTGATACTTTTGTACGTCTTATGACGTACGAAACCAAACAGCGCGTTGATACTTTTGTACGTCTTATGACGTACGAAATCAAACAGCGCCTTGATACTTTGTGGTCATTTGTTTTGTTATTATTTTTCGATTTTTTAAAGTTTTTACCTCAATTCCTATTTTCGCCCGAATAGTGCTCAGTAACAACTGTTGAGCCAAATGCTATCGCAGCGTAAAAAACTAAAATAATCCTGATGTCAAGACTTCTCAACTGGTTGAGTGCTAGAAGCCACTATCAGGGCTTTCAAAAATGAGGATACCAGAGCAAAAGCCAACACTTTCCTTGTTCATATTTCATATTCCGTCAAACACAAATAATATTTTGTTGATATAATTTGTAATAAAACAAGTTTTGAATAACAAATTCAGGCCAGGAAAAATAATCTAGCCCTCAACCAGATAATCACTAATGTGAAAAATATCTTGTTATTTGTACTTTTCGACGTTTGACGTGGTATTTTGTAAAACGTTGGAACTGACGTCCCAGTGGCGTTTGAACGTCAGGATAATTAAAGACTCAAAGGGTTAATAATACTCTGGAACATTACTTTACACCATCGGCTGTCGGGGAGATTTAACAAATAATTAAGATAATCGAATTTCAATAAGTCTAGCATCTTCATCTGATACATATTATAATTATAACACAACAAATGAACAAACTGTCTGAGGACTTTAAGGTCATTATCAACGCAAACAAAAAATATGCATGTGTATCTACACACCGTTGCCACTTTCCACCCATGAAAATTGAAATACTGCCTACCACAAACGACTCCTTATTTTTGATCCTTCTTTTCCAGGAGATATGGTGAAGACAACCAGTCTGGCTCTGTTATCTGTTTGCAATGTGAACGTTATCTGCTCTTTTGCAAACCGGTCATCTGAAGTAATTCTAATCTGTATCAGTGAAGCTTGTTTCTATTTTGATCGCCCTTGACCGTTGTAAACAAGATCCACGGGAAACATATTCTGCTTTAGGATCAGAAACGGGATTTCTCAACTTGGGAATGTGACAGCCACCACTTATTTCCAGTTCCTTATTCAGCACTCGTCGTTATCAACCAACTTTATCGGTTGATAACGAACGTCGAATAGGGAACTGGGAAATAGTAATGGTTGCCTTCTTCCCTCTCAACTTTTATTTTTATAAAATTATTCTGTCATGGTATGCATATTTTTTGTACTTATGAAGATATTCAGTGTCTCTTCTGTGAAACAAAAGTCAATAGGACCCTTCGTTATTGGTATAAAAGTTGAACGCAAAGAAAATCTTCGATCTGAATCATATGGCAACCTTGCGTCGCGACTTCTGTACATTTTTTAAGGTTCGCGATTTAGGAAAACATCTCCGTTTTTTTGAAAAGCATTCGTCAAGTATAATATTATTACACATCCATTAAACTTTAAACCCTTGTATTTAACGGAATCGCCGCTACGACATAAATTTTCCTGTTTTCAGCTGGTGATTTACAAGCCTGAACGTTTTTCCAGTTTCGTTTAGACCAGTTCCCTGCCCGTCGAGTCATTAGTTACTTCGAAAAGTTTCCAAATTTCGTTATACAATTATCGATCGTCTGCCGCGTAGTGTGAAAATTAAAACGACCAAAGCAAAACAAAGTCGGTTCACAAAACAATAGTTAACCAAAAATGAGATAATATGAAAAAAACAATCATTTCCAACCACAACATTAACCCAGTTCGTGACCGTCTCGTCTGCAGATCCCGTTATATCTAAATTTGTAAACTTTATTTCGGTAAATCTTTCGACATCTTGACATGCTTACAACTTTCTTTAAAAGGTTTCTCCCAGCTGTTTTGCAAATCTACTCAAATTTGTATTTATATTTTTACTAACAGTAATAGCCACCAAATGGTTATTTATTTATTTATTTATTTATTTATTTATTTATTTATTTATTTATTTATTTATTTATTTATTTATTTATCGATGTTGTTCAAGGTCACATTTAATCATATTCTATTAAAGCAGAACATCAAAACTGAAACCATAAAAACTGATCACCTCGATGCCGAGGTGACTGCAACTGAAGTCGCAGTCGAAAATAAAAACATCGCGATTGTCTGTTATTACAACGACCCAAGCAAAATAGATTCTAAAGATGTCTTTGAATTTTTTACGAGGAAATACAAACACTGCATCTTCCTCGGCGACTTCAGTGCCAAACACCTGTACTTTGGCTGCAAGAAAACCAGTCCCAACGGTGAAGCCCTCCTCGAAATCACAAAAAAAATAACTTACATGTGGTTATGAACGACAATTCCGCAACTTACATCAGTAACAACCCACTATTCCCATCCGAAATCCTCGATCTAATTATCGCTAGCGACTCCCTGGTAAATCACATCGACAACCACTGGGTCGGCGATGATGACTTAGGCAGCGACACCTGCCGGTGTCCATGCCTCAAACCAAATAGGCAATGGCCCACTCAGGTACCCCCCCACCCCCACCCTCCACTCTCCGCAGAAATTTTATAAAAATCAATTGGAACCTCTACCGCGAAATCATCGATGTCAAACTCACAAACACCCCCCCCCCCTCCATCAAATTCAAGTGAAGTCGAAACCCAATGCAAGGGCATAGAGAAAATCATCAACTCAACCCTAAACGAAATATGCCCAAAAGAAGAAGTGCGCCCCTGGTGAAATACTATATCGGGTGACACAATCTCACTTATCAAAACCAAACGGAAAGCTCTTCGCGCTCTTAAAACCGAAACCGACCCCATTAAGAAAGCTGACCTAAAAAACATACAACTGCCTTCATGACGAGGTTAAGAAAGCCCTCCAAGCTGAAAAACAAGCCAACTGGGAAACGGCAACAGCCAACCTAAACGAGGTTCAGGATGCTAAAGAATTCTGGAACTCTTTCAAAACCCTCACTGGGCAAAAAAAACAAAGGCCGTAAAGTCGCAGCCAAACCCCTTAAAAGTGAAGACAGTTCCTTCACGCGCACTGACAAAGACAAGACCGACACCTTTGCCGACCTCCTTAGAAAAACGCATCGCATCAAGGTCCGGGCAACAATAACACCATCATAAACGCCATTGATGACTTCATCCATGAACACCCGGATATCTACCATGATCCTAAATTCGATAATGAGCCAGAAGATGGGGATGACGATGACCATGTCACCCCCATCACCAATGACGAAATCATCAACTTCATAAAAAATGTAGAAATTCTTCCTCACCTGGTGAGGATGAAGTGAGTTACAAAATTCTAAACAAAGCCCAAACTCCCTAATCGACAAACTCAACAAACTGTTCAATGCATGCCTCACCCATGGTTACTTTCCTAAATGTTGGAAAAGAGCCATTGATGTCATGAAACCAAAACCTGACAAAGACCTCTATGACCCGGCCAGCTACCGCCTAATCAGCCTCCTCAGTTGCATTGGCAAGGTATTTGAACGAGTCCTTACCAATCGACTCAGGGGGCACCTTGAAGATAACGATTTCTTTAATAAGTGGCAAAGAGCCTATCGAAACCGCAAAGAAGGCATCGAGCATGTCTACCGCCTAGTCACTCAAATGAAAACCGCGATTAACAATCTGCAAATAAGCGCTTCAGTCCTGTTAGACGTCGAAAAAGCATTCGACTCTGTATGGCACAATGGAATGCACCTCAAATTATCTAAAATGAAACTCCCCATGAAACTGCGTAGACTACTCTCCTCCTTCCTAAATGATCGCGAAATTAAAGTCAGAGTAAACAATGAAATGTCCGACAGCGCCCCCCCCCCCCCCTAGAAGCAGGCACCCCCCCATGGGTCCGTCCTGAAACCCCTCTTGTACATCATCTATGTTAACGATCTCAAATTCTCCGAGGATCGCGTTTAAGTCTCTCAATTCGCGGACGATAAGGGCCTCTGGGTTTCTAATAATACGGCAAATCCACTCCAAAAACCTCTGTAACGCGCTCTCGAAGACCTAGAACACTGGTGTGCCAAATGGAGAATAATGTTGAACGCCAATAAAACCCAACGAATCACCTTCACTCGAAAGACAAGCAAACGCGACTTTGACCTGAAATTATTGGATAAAGTCATCCCAGAATGCAAAGAGGTGAAATTCCACAGCATTACCATTGATCAAAACCTATCCTTTAATAAACACACCAACCATATTGCCAGTAAAGCGACCAAACGCATTAACTTATTGAAAATGTTAAAGGGAACTTCTTAGGGAGCCAATCAGTCCACCCTACTTGAACTATACAAAGCCTTTGTGCGCCCAGTGCTCGAATATGCGGCATTCATCCTAACTGAGTTCAATCAAACAGATATGGTGAAACTTCGGAAGGTCCAACATCATGCGTTTAGGGTAGTCCTCCTTGCCCCATGGGACACACATATCAAAATACTTCACGCCAGAGTCAATATCCCCATCAAAAAAGACCGCCTTGCCTCTCTAGCCGCGAAGAAACACGACCGGTTGGCCGAAAGCCAACTAATATCCGAACTACAGGTAATTTGCGAAAGCAGACAAAAAACCCCAAAACGCCATAACTTAAGGGAAATACTAACTAGGACTTATAACTGAGGGCAAGACAGGAAAGTAACACCTCTGGGTATGGCTCTATGTGTAAGCCTGTTCTTCGCTACCTCAGATTATCAAAAATAGGCCAATTATAAAACCTGCAAAACTACCGTATTGTAGAGTGGAAGGTGAACCAACAGGCAGTGAAAACGGGAAACACTTCTTACTGGTGGTCTCCGAAAGGGGTCGTTGTTGTTGTTGTCATCTATCCAAGACGTCCTACTGCAATCCTGTAAACCGATCAAGACAGCCTGAGGCAGACTGTACTTGCCAGTGATGCCCGCCGCCGATTATTCATCTATCTCTGAAGTGGCAAACTATACTTGCCCCCCCCCCCCCCCCAAAAAAAAAAAAAAAAAAAAAAAAAAAAAACATCGTAGCATCCTCGGGGAGAGGTGGTACCTTTATGAGAGGACCGAACCTCTCACACGGGTCCTCACTCGAGTTGTCAATCAACGAAATCAACCCAACACGGCTGTTACCCCTGCCAGGGATAACTGCCTAGTACTCGAACCTTTTCCTCCTTTAACACGCCTTGGCATGAAGCTACCAGATCACAAACAGTCACAGAGAGTCGAAAGGGGCTTGTCCCAAAGCGTCCCTGCGCGCCTTCGGCGCGCGAAACCATTCCGTCCCCGTTCAGAAGACAATGATGTGGATAACGAGAGATAATACATACCTTTCAACGTATTTGCAAAGTAGAATGCCAGAATAAGACTGATTATCACAGATATTATAAGCACTGCTATTACAAGCGGCCACAAATATTTCTTGGGCCTGCAACCATATGTAGGGAGTCCAACCGCAGAAGGAGTCATTGTTTTAAAAACATTCGCTAAAATAGATTCGTCCTCCTGTTGAGCTGAAGCGTGCCTATTAGTTGTAGTTGACGCCGAGCTTGTCCTGTTTGACTCTAAATTTTCAGTGGATGAATAGTGACTGGATGGTCTTGATTCTGACAGACCGCTGAAGGAGACGTTTCTAGAATGACTGACAGATTGTTTTCTTTCCACATCAAGATTGTCTGTTTTTCCTCTTTCGGAACTTTTATTCTGGGGAATGGAAGATAATTCTTGAGAGATGGCACTCATTACGTAGTGTCCTGATTTACGTCGCTCAACCTGTAGCGTATCCATATTTGCCTTCGGGGTTATTTTCTCTGACTGAATAGAAGAACGTCGTGAGGTGTCAGATGTATATGATCCCAGTCTGCAGGAATCAATCTCAAGCGTATCCATTTTAGCCCTTGAGGGTGATTTCCTCTGTGGAATAGGAGAAGCGCCTCGCTGTGTGTTACTAGAAGAACTGCTAGGCATCAGAGTATCGTTGCATACTGCGTGACTGATAGGTACCTTTCCCGTTCGGTGGTGATTTTGACTCGACTTTTTTCGGGCAACGTTCGGAACATTTCCGGCAGATGAATACTCTATTTCCTCTGGTAATGTTTCATGGGGCGAACTTTTTCGTCGTTTTCTCCCAACGTCATTCGGATGTAGCTTATAACGGTTTTCGAAAGGTTGGTAGGCGAAATTCCCGGTGTGGTTTGTTGAATCAATTATTGAATCTGGACTGAAGCTTGACTCATCACTATCGTAAACAGGAGAGATGTAAGTGAGGACTGAATGTCGGCGCCCGTTGTTGTTAGTGTTTCGTGTTGGTGTCTGGAAAGAAAAAAACAACCTTTGAAATGGATCGAATACACATATTAAGACAGAACACAACCGGGTGGAGTTCAGGGGACTTGAATCAACGATGCGAGTTGGAGGTTCTTTTTTAAGTATTTCACGAACGCCGAATGCACTCTTGAATACAGAAGAAACGCCACAATTGGCAGTTGATTCCTCTCCCGCAGTCTACCCTAGTTGTACCAATACCAGGATTAAACTCGAATTAAGTAAATGAAGCTGATATTTTTTTAAAAAAGAATACCACATTTGGCCGTCTGTTTACTTTCTCGCTTAACGAAGCATTTCATTCACGTTATAACGTCACTCAGACGCATAACGTCCAATCAGGTACGTTCTTACGTGGCCCTGTGCTTCATGTACAGTGCAGTCGCCGTGGATTGATTGTAATCCACGCATGTGCACTGATTTCCACGCATGCGTTCACCAGGTAATAAAAATCATTACCAGCAAAATTTTAATTAATGAAGCACTCTATAATTAGTGTTTCTATTCTAATATTATTGCGACCGTGGGGATACTGCGTACCCGTGGAAAGTGACCAGTCCACGGCGGCCATACTGTAGTATCTAACCGAAAGAAAAAAAAGTATGGTTAAAAAGCTCTTTGTTATCTATAAATAAATTGCGGGTAGGAGAGTTTATGTAACTCGGGTTCTCAACCTATTAATTTTATGGTGTGTTGTATGTTGCGGATAGCGTCTGATATGCTACAGTTCGGCCGCCGTGGACTGGTCACTTCCACGGGTGGACAATATTTCCACGGACGCAATAATATTACATTCCAAACGCTAATTATAGGAATTATAGGTACAACCCAGTGCTTCATTAATTAAAATTTGGCTGATGATGATTGTTATTACCTGTTAAACGAGTGTATGGACATCACTTCCCAAGGGTGAATTACGATTAGCCAACGGCGACTGTACTGTATCTCATGAAAAACTGGCGAAATTCAAGTTGCTAGGGTAAATTTGATTGAAAGGGCCCAACTTATACTTATTTCAATGGTAAGGAAAAGACCTGTCCTGGAAGGAATATCCACCAGCAGCATAAGGAGTTAATGGACTACAAACTTAAATTATTCACCCAATTTAAATTTATTTATTTACTGGGAATTAACGACACTTTCGACAGCCAGGTTCACCTCGGATAGTTTTACGGGTAGAGGAACCCGTAGCACCCGGAGAGAACCACAGCAGCAGCGGAGAGCAAAAGACAGACTCCCTAACGTACTAACTCCACACAAGCAGGGTTAGCATCAGTGCACCGGCGACGCACAGAATGCCTTAGTACACGGTGCCACCGTGCCTCCACACAGACAATGGGGATTAAGTGCCTTGCCCAAGGACGCAACACAGTTACCCCTAATGCGTATCGAATTCTGAACTTTTCGGTTTGAGGTTCAGTGCCGGAACCACTGAGCTTCCACGCTCCCTGACCCCATTTAACGTAGTAAGACTATTTATTATGCGTTGAACAGTAATGTGCAATGTACGTTATCGGGGAGAATGTGATAGCAGTATTATGTTCGAGTTAGTGATAAGAATGAGGACTGGGCGGTGGGCAAATTAGTGTAATTAGTCTGCGTGAAACACATAGACTATTGTTTTTTGAACAGTTTTTTTTTTTTTTTTTTCTTTTTTTTTTTTTAGTCTGTGTGAAACACACAGACTATTGTGTTTGCATGGTTTCTTCTTCTTCTTTCTTCTTTCCTCCAAACACTTCCAATTCCGCACGATAACTCGAAAACGAATTGTCCTATCTCATTATTTTTTGGTATGCTGGCAGACAGTCACAAATTCGCGGGACCCTATGTTTTCAGATCACCGGACCATTAGGGGTGTCCGTAGGGGTGTTTTGAAAGTGAGTCACGTCCATATCTCAGGCATGGTATGACCCATGGACCAGGGACCAACACCAAATGAGTTGACACACGACGGATGTTCGGAGTGTGTATCAGGATCACTGAGGTCACCCAGGGATCATTTGTGTGCATTTTTCAGAATTGTTGGAAATCACATTGTTGGCCTTAAAGCCTTCCCGAAGTTCATACATGCAATTTTGCGTTACAAAAGTGAGCGTGGCCAAGATTTTGAAAGTGGGTCACGCTAATATACCACTAATAGTATGAAGTATGGACCTGCGTCTAACCCCAATTTAGTCGACACTCACTGAGGTCACCTAAGGGTCATTGAGTGCATTTTTTTCAGAATTGCTGGAAATCACATTTTTTTTACTTCAAAAACCTTCGCGAAGTTCATACATGCAATTTTACGTTAAAAAAGTGGTTCACACTAATATATCAAGCATGGCATGATGCATGGACCTGCGACCAATGCCAAATGAGTCGACACTTGATAGAGGTTCAAAAGATGGGTCAAGGTCACTGACGTCACCCAGGGATCATTGAGTGCATTTTTCAGAATTGCTGGAAATAACATTGTTGGACCAACTAAAGCATTCTTGGAGTTCATATGTGCAATTTCACGTTAAAAACGTGGGCGTGGCCAAAGATTTTAAAAGTGGGTCATGTTCATATCTCAAGCTTGGTATGACGTATGGACCTGGGTCCAACACCAAATCAGTCGAAATTCATTGAAGGTTCAACACATTAGTTGAGAGCGCTGACGTTACCCAGGGGTCAATGAGGGCATTTTCAAAATTGCTAAAAATCACTTTTTTTTTACCCCCGAGTGCATTTCCAAAGCTCATACATGCATTTTTTTGTTGAAAGAAGTGGGCGTGGACAGAAATTTTGAAAGTGAGTCACGCTCATATTTCAAGCATGGTATGACATATGGACCTGTGACCAGCACTAAATGTTTGGTTTGGTACCGATATTTTTTAACTTTAATCCCTAAAATTGTACTTTTCATGTTTAGCGCGATGTCCGACTTTCTATCTCACTTTTCTGCAACAAAGGACAACGAGAGCGTAAGTAAATTTCTGGTCCCCAAAACACCAAATGAACGTTTTGGGTATATTCAATACATATACGAACATTGATATTGATATTTTTATTTTAACCCCTAAAATTCTACTTTTAATGTATAGCACGACTTCCGATTTACGGTCTCAATTTTCGCAAGCCTGGATACGAAGACCCGCAAGTAAATTATTAACCTTGAGAATATTAATTAAACGCGAATGTATACACTATATTATATATTGGGTCAAAAAAGAAAGGATAATAAACTTCGAGGAGCAATTATTGTAGTATTATCGACTTTAATCTCTAACAAATTATGTAAATTCATATTTCGAGTCCAGCTCTATGAATTTGTGTAATTTCATGTTCTTACTTTATCCAACGTCACGTCAGGGTGTCGCAATTCAGACATGGGGTGAAATGAAAAGTTCACACACGCAGTCAATAGCGTGTATGGCCACCGTTTGCCTCTTGGATGGCAAGACATCGACGACTCATGGACCAGATACGTCTCTGGATGTCATCCTGTTGTATTGAGTTCCACTCCTGTCTTAGAACATTACGTAAGTCGCCCAACGTCTAAAGATCATGAAGTCGAACCCAACGGTCCAATTGATCCCAAAGATGTTCGATGGGGTCCGGGGAAGAAGTTCGATGCTCTGCTCCTCAAGAAAATCATGACAGATACGCACCACGTTACATCGGGCACTGTCTTGCTGGAATAACTGCATTTGGACGTGAGCGTTGAACAACGGGACAACAACAGCGTTAATAATTTCGTCCCTATATCGCTGTCCTTTCGGATTGCCACCGATGAAATCAACTGCGTTCGGTGGTGCAAGGCAATTTCTGGCCAAACAGTCGCATTCCCACGCGCAAACATCAGAAAACCGTTCTCCGCGTCGGCGATAAACTTTTGCCCTACTATTAGCGCATCGTAGACAAATCGTGATTCATAACTAAAAATAACTGTGCTCCAACGCTACTGAGTCCAGCGAGCACGCGGACGTACCCATTCTATCCTGACAGTACGATGACGTTGGGTAAGATTTGATCCGTGGACGCCTACTTCGGATGCCGTGTTCAGCAAGTCTGTTGCGGACAGTTTGTGCACTGATTCTATTGTTAGTTCTACCAGGAGTAATTGCTGCTGCCCTCGTCGCCGGAAGGAAGCGATCCCGCAAGTGAGTCGTCCTGATGTGTAGGTCCAGTGCAGGGGTCCTAACTCTTGGCCGACCTGAACGCGGTCGGACAGCAGCAGATCCAGCGGTTCTATACCTTCCAATGAGACGGTAAATAGTGGCCACAGTGACTCAGAACTCAGCAGCGAGCTCATCTGGAAGTATCCCAGCCTCCTGCTAATGACACTCAACCTCTGATTTTCGGTTAACTTTGGCATTTTGTAAAATGTCGGAAGACAAAACTAGTGTGTTTTCTCAATAACTCAGACCCTCTAGCACAACACAACACAAAGAAAATCGTCGGTCACCCATTCAATTTGTCTTTCTCGGGTAGCAAGTGCTATTTTGAAGCCCATAGCAAAATTGTATACGGTTGGGTGGACATCAAGAACATTAAACTCTTGGCACGTCTTGCACGTCTTCTTGTCCACAAACATGCAACATTACAACTATTATATTTCATTCGTTTTGCTATTTTTTCACATTTGTTTCTATTATACTTTCTTTTTTGACTCTGTATATATAAAATGTATTCCAAATATGGTGGCAATATCTTGATTTTAGCCTCTTATTATTTTAGGTTTAATGTCTGATAGACAATCACATTTACGGTACATTATGCGGAAACCCTTCTCAGAAATATGTCACAAGTTTCAGAGCTTGACTTTGTGTTTGACAAACAGATAATATAATTTTTTACAAGCACTTGTTTTCACTTGCAATATCACCAGTGGGTTTATATCGATGCGTATTGTTCGTGACAACGATGTTCTTATGCGTAATCCAGATTCAACGTGTATGTACTCAGAATATTTCCCAATGTCTGTATTGTATCGGGTAACGTAGGAAGCGTGGAAGTAGAATAAACGCAGGAAACGTGGTATACAAGTCCATTTTTGTTAACGCGGGGAAGACATTGGACCGCTACCTATGGGGAAAACACATTCTAACCCTTTACCTAACATAATGGCGAAAAACGGCAAGAAAACCATCCAGATGAAACCTACCATAGCTTAAAATATCTCGGACGTTTCTCAACAAAGCCATACAAATACGTATAGTTTTATTGGAAAATTGTGAAATTTGTTTTCGAAAATTTATTTTTAAAAATACTGTGTTAGGTAAGGAGTTAACACCGCAGGAATAGAAGAATAGGTGAGGAAAATGACAGCAGAACAATTTTTTGTCCACGCACTTTATTTCGCCTCGCAACGCCTATACATGTATTAAAGATGATGTCAGTAATGATGGACAATATCATTGGTAGAAGGGGCGCGGTGGCTCAGTAGGTAGAGGTGCAGGCTGCAAGCCGAGAGGTCCTGAGTTCGAATCCCACCTGCGGCGACACTTCACCCCTATTGCCCACGTGGCATGACGGCGTTGCGTGCCAAGGATTACTGCGCGTCGATGGTGCACCTGTCTTCAATCAATGCTAACTCTGCTTGTGTGGAGTTAGTGTGTTGGGGAGCTGACTGATGCTCTCCGTTGGTCGGTGGTTCTCTCCGGGTACTCCGACTTCTTCAACCCGTAAAACTGTCGTGGCCATGGTTAGCCATTGTGCAGAAATATATGACCTAAAACACAGATAAATAATAAAGAAACAACAAATCATTAGTAGAAGAGATGAGTAATAAAATCACGTAGCTCTAATAAGCTTTATGCGAGCTATAGCTGTTAGTCCAGTTGCATCAGCACTGCAGGAGAAGACAGTATAAGAAGTCTTTAGTGGTATAATTGTAGTAGAAAATAATGTGGTACCAGTTGTAACAATCGGCAATTGTGACAGGGTAGATGACAAATAGCATCAGTGGACGTCAAAAGAAGTATGTTAGTGACAAAAGGCAATAGGGACGCTAATTTAAATGCAGGGCACGTTCCACAGCAAAGACTCGAATAATATAACTGTACATGAATATGTTAGTAAAATAGGGTCCGGAAAAGCCGAAGCAATGGTAACGCAAATACGATCTAGAAAAACCCACATCATCCCCACCCTACTCTGCGCCTTGCTGATGGCATGTACTATGATTCCATGCAATATTCCAACACAACAAATGGTCTGGTAGCGAATTCACTGAAATTCACTAAAATTTCAATAACAGACCCCAAGTTAGACCGGAAATGTTAAAGACCTCTGGAGTACTCAGAGGAATCAGACATACCCCTACAACACAAACCACTCTCTTGAAATTCCCTTGGCACCGTTGCAATCGTGTGTACCATCGAAATCCATGAGTGCCTTCCTATCGAATAAAAGGGACGTCGGAAACAAACACGTACCGTGATGCTCCAACACTAGATACTACTCAAGACTGAACGTTATCATTAATTACTGCCAGTTGTGAAATGTGTCAATCAAAACACCAGCCTCGGGTCGTTGATTCCTGTCCCCTGTACTTCACCCTAGTCGTGTCCTGTCTTATTGTTCTGTCCACGATGGTTGCTTTAGTTAGTTGTACCAGACATTTTCACCCTGTTTCAAGATCGTTTTCGCGAATCTTGTCAGCCTGATTGACTAAAATTGAATTAGGGACTTACTGCTCAAATCGATTTGAACAGCTGCAGTATTTGACAAGGAAGTGCTGAATAAGAGGAAGGAAATTAAAAAAAAAACAGTTAGGTGCTAATAGCGCGTCCAGGTTTCCACTTTATTGTACACTATATTGTACATAACTATTTATATCCAGCTTCATGAATTTTGGCAGATTCGCATTCGTCCCGAATGTTCCAACGGATTTCGAATCGAATCGAACCACTAAATGGACTTAGTGTCGAATCGAATGGAATCACGATGCTTCGCCAGCCCCAACACCCCATGCTCAATCACTAACACGACCTATTTACAATTACTGAGGGTTCAAAAACAACAAAAAAATCCTTTGTTTCTTATTGAGTTATTTATTGGTTACTGCTTCCACGAGCCTCCGAATCCAATTAGCGTGTTCTCGAATGAATAAGATTTTCACAAATTTAACCCTTTATCCAACGCAGACGATTTCAAAATTTATTATTTTAAATATCATTTTTTAAATTTTTTCAAAAATTTTCAACAAAACCATATCATGTGACCCCTCTTTGGAACGAGCTCGACGAGCCCGTGAAATGTATTTTTTTCGAAAATTAATATTTTTTCAGCTGCTGAATTTGCATATAACGCGGGCGGATGCGGGCGATTCGTTGGGTAAAGGGTTAAATATATGCCCATTGTCGGACTCAGGAATGATTTGTGAAAAGTGGTCGGTGGGATCAGAATGTGTCGATAGCGACAAATTGGTGCCGGAAGGTTTCGCGCTAGCGTCTGCAAAATTGTTTGGCGATTCCACACAACTGTGCTGTAATTGGTTTTCAAATCTAAGATCAGAAATCAGAAAACAATTAGGTATGGAGAGATGGCGTATCCATTTGTGCTGCAACCAAAACGTATTTGGACAACGGCTAAATATTGTATTCTGGACCTAAGTTACCATTGTAACTTAGGTCCAGAATACAATATTGTATTCTGGACCTAAATATTGTATTCTGGACCTAAGTTACCATATACGTGACTGTGCGAATTCAAGTAATCTGCATAGAACTGGACTGCTTTATCGTCGAGGAAAAACGCCGCAATTCATTTTCAGAACGTTGTTGCGCTTTGAATGTGAGGTTTATCGTAGGTTTATCTTCAAAACTAGTTACATAGTACTATTTAAAAAAAAAAAAATAAGTGTACTCCTTTTAGTAATTCAAATTCTCAGAAATCTTTTTGCGTGGTTCTGAAATGTGGACGTCACCAAGCATGTTTTTGCACAACGTTTTCCTACAAACCAGCTAACCCGGGGTGTTGTTGAACTAAACAGTGTTGGAACATGTTTGTCTTGAGCGTTGTTTATTTGTTCTTTAAAATGAACGCCGCCTTAAAGATGATAGTTCCGGGACATTTATCAAATATAAGTGACCACCCAGGCAATCGAATTGTGTAGATATCAATGGATAGTTCAGAGATTATAATCATTAACTATTCCAATGACGTATCTCATTATACAATGAGAACAGCGTTTCCGCGTGACTTTAGTTCACTGACAAGGTACTGATGTACGATAAATATATCTTACTACAATGGCAACGCAATTTGGTTTGTCGTGTACTGCCCGTTGACGAGGTCAGATCGTTTGACAAAATGTGCTGCCTCTGATGGCTCGTTTAATCCGATGATCTGACCTCGTCAAAGAGACTATACGCGAAAAATCATTTCACGTTACTGCTATGGCAATGCGTTAACTATAGACTTTATCGGAAATTCGCCTTTCTTACGAGACGCGAACACAATGAAAATAAAAGGCATCTGAAAGTGGAACAATATTTCTTTCACCTAGGTTTTTTTTTGCACCGCATGTGCTACGAAATGGCGGTAAATTAACAAAAGAAAAGAAATTAGTTACACATAATACTGGAAAGTAAAGTTATGAGAAATTACTTATTTAAAACGAAAATGAATCGTTTCCAGAGAAGAGTATGGTAACAAATATGTACTCGTTTCCAGGGGAGGAGGAAGCTCGATAAGAGTGGAGGGGTACAAATTTACAATGCTACCATGCTTCGACCCAGTGTGAGAAAGGTTACAATCGTATATCGGCAAATGTACAATGACTCGCAATAGTCTCTCGTTTAGATGAATATGCCGCTGTGTGGTCACTGTCTTGTCCGTAGAGGAAATGGACCGAAGCTACCGAAAGAGGTATTATTTTGCTAAATATTGTTTGGATTTGCAAATAATGTTACAGGAATGCCTGCGTATTGACACGTTTGCATGTGCCCATTTTAACTCATTGTGTAACTGCGAAATAGATCTGCGGAAGAAAGTGGAGAAGCACGAGATCCCTGTGTCTCGAGCTTCGCCGCCTCTGCTCGTTTGACGTGTTATATTATGTAAAATAAAAATCGATCCGGTACCACTATTTTGGACCCCTTCAATCCGATTGGGATAAAAGCGAGAGCGTGGTTTAACAAACCCATATCCCACCCTCTCAAACGAGGATATCGAATCATTACGACTACGTTGCGTTTGCGTTCCTCTTCAGCTGAGTTCAGATGAGTAAGTGTTATGTTCCAGAAAGAGTCATTTTTTTTCAAATCCGCAGATGATTTAACAGCTTTTGCGTTTCAAAATCTGCCGTAAATATTAACATTAAATTCAACACCATTAATTAAATGCACATAAAATAGAAACAGTTTATGTTATCTGTGGAAGATTTGGCGACGAGGACCACTTGAACTGTACGGAACCTTTATCAATAAATGACTCTGATGACGTCATGTATTTACTATTTAACCCTTTGGACACTGATGGTATCTGCCATGTTAGTTCAAATGCCGCATATCGAAGAGTCCATATTCATTTTTTCAGTATAGAACAATTACAATTTTCAACGTACAGCCTCGGGGCTGCATGTTGACAATACTGATTGATCTGGTTCACACATTAACTTAGCAGCCACACAACTTAATGAAATTAAGAAGTATCATGTTCCTGGACGGGAAAAGCGGTCTCACATTTCAAAGGGTTAATTTTACTTTACGTGCTGAAAATGACGACTAGGATAGTATTCACGCAACGTGTTTACGTGTGTTGGCTGAATTCGGTTATTTTTCATGTATTTTACCTGACTGAACACTCACATGTATCTGATAAAAAGATTATTATGATAAGTGGACGGTTTAGAAATTGGAGTTCATTGTAATTATCTATAAGCCATTTAACCCTTTGAGCAATAAGACCCCCTTTCCGGGCCAGGATCACCACAATGTGTCTAAATGTGAGAGTTGACCAATCAAGCCTTGGGGCTGCACGTTGAAAATACTATTAGATCTACCACCAGAATATGAACATGGGCTCTCCCAATGGATGTCCTTGAACTGGCATGTTCAATACCATTAGGGTTCAAAGGCTAACGATGTCTGTCCTACACCGACTCATACTAAGAGGAATGTGTATGTAGCCTTTAAACGTACCAATCCACCCGTTAACCCTACCGCAGGGGCTTCCAACAGCTTTCAATATATGCGTATCTGGCTATTGCAATAATGTATCGTCCGTCGAGAGACTCAAAATGTTCAGGTTTATTTGTAGAAACTCTGTCATACATGGTTATTCCATATTGGAACTCCTGAAAAAATTGTTTTACCTTTAAACGCGCTTAAACCTTTTTTAACAAATATGTAAAGAATGACCAAACATTAAAACAACGTAAACACGTCAAACATGGGCATAAATCAAAAAACAAAAAAACTAAAAAAATAATCAAGCACTAATTTTTTTGAGCTCTACGACATACTAAAATTTGATGAGAATCCAACGTCATTTAATTTCTATAACGCTAGTATCAAAAACGTCACTCTTAAGTTCGGCCATTACTGTTGGGAATCCCCATGGCTTGGTACCGAAGGTTTACATATGACTTTTGTTGGAGATGATATATCCAAAATTTTAACCCTTTGCCCAACGTAACGGCCAAAACCGCCAGCGCTATTCACAAAAATCGCCAATTAATTTTCATTATTTTTTCATTTTTTCTCTCAAAAACATAGGTTATGACCCCTCTTTGGAACGAGCTCCTTGAGCTCGTTCTAATGAGGGGTCATAACCTATGTTTTTGAGACAAAAAATGAAAAAAAATGGTTATTCAAGAATTCTATTTGCAAATGTCGTCTGCTTTTCATGTTAGGTAAAGGGTTAAAGAGGGATGCTTGATAAAGGAGATGATATTGCAAGAGTAATAAACAAACGTTAAAATTTACGTTATTTTGGATAAATGTAGAGGGGGGGGGGGGTAAAAGCTAAAAAGTGATAAAACCTCAAGTGATGTAGGAGCATTTTTAAAAAATGGGGACAAATCGAAAAACTAAAAAACAGCTTGGACTCTCTGATATTTTTTTAGCTCTACAACATACTAAAAATTCATGAAAATCCGCCATCTTTTAATTTTTATGACCTTGACGTCACTAATGCCACCTTTAAATTCGGCCATAACTGTTAATAATTCCAAAGGTCGGTACCGAAGTTTTAGATATGGTTTTGACTGGAGATGATATATCTTGAAAAAGAGAGGTTTGATAATGGAGATGATATTAAACGAGTAAGAGAAAACATTAAAACTTACGTCGTTTTAGATAAAAATACATGTTTTACAATTTTACAATGGCGTGCACTTGACCTCAGAAACAAGTTGAAGGTTAGTAAATTTCATAGCTGTAGATGTAGTGATGAAGGAGTTATGCGTGTCGACGTTTTTTTTTTTTTTGGACGTTTTTAGATTGTAAAAGCTAAAAGGTGATAAGACTTCAATTGACCTAAGAAATAAAAAATGGGGATAAATCGAAAATCTAGAAGGCTATCTCCAAATTGATTTACCTCTACAATATACTAAATAAAAATGTCATTTATTTTTTATGACGATAACGTCAATTACGTCACTCTCAAATTAGGCCATGACCTTCAGGAATTTTCCTGATCGGTACCGAATATTTAGATATCTTTTTGCTGAAAAAATGTGAAAGAAGAAGGCTTGGTACAGTCGAGATGAAAGACTGAAAGGGAAAAACGAAATTCGACACTGTTTTGCATAAAAGTGGAAATTTGAAATGCTATGTTTGAAATCTGCCTTTAGCTGTCAACGGGTGTGCCAAATTCCATGACTGTAAATGAAGATGTAGTACCTTAGAACTTGAGCCTTCCGAGAACTGACCCCCCCCCCCATCCCTCCCCCCCCTTCCTCCCCCACACACACAAAACAAAGACAAATCAAGCTTACGATCACATTATGAGTCATTTCAATTTCGTTAAATGTCTTAATATCGTATGTGATGTTCTGTATTCAGTCTCATTGATGAGAGTAGATTAATTGCGATAAAACTCATCGGCGGCTCTCATCAGCTCCACGGAATCCAGAACACTAGATCAGTTACTGTTATAATCATCCCTGTATACCGTGCCGGCTCCGGTCTGAGGCCAACGATTCGATACGGATTAGGAAAATCACAAAGCATGATCAAGTTATAACAGCCAACAAAAACACGCCGTATAAAGGATAGGCATACAAAAAGCTGTTGGACATGGCTATATCACACAACAGCATAACATCAGCGCCACAAAAGACCTCCCAGAAATGAGCTTTTGTAATCTCGGATGACCATAACACAGGAACTATATTTGATACCAGTTACCCAAACGCGTGCTCACCTGAATAAGGCGAATGTGATTCATGAGGTCAAAATGATTTGGATCGTAGCTGCAGTACCCATTGAACCATGTACCACAACAATTAATTACTGGACACGTAGAAACGTGAGGCCCCCAACAACGAAGTTTATATACGAATATCAAACCACTTTGCGTGTAATTTGGACCGCCTCCCCCTCGATGCGCCACGGAATGCACCACTTATTTATTTTTACGACACACATCGCGCAACACAACCTCTGTTTAGTATTCTTACCAGGTTTTCCCTTTGATTTAGTATCACGTTATCAGAATGTCTTCGTGTCCTGGGAGGACTCTCCACGTATTCTTGTCCAAAAGACACACGTCTTCCATTCATATTCATCGTATCAGTTTTTCCACCTTTTTTATATAATTAATGCAAACCACCACAAAACACAAACAATTGTCGTCATTTTTCAACAATGAACAACTTCCGGACGTGTTCACTGAAATAAGACCTGTACACCTCCATGCCTCTCGCGCAACTAACCATGAGTCTTAAACTAAATCTTTGAATGATCTCGCGTGAAGGCATTTCTTTCGATAATGAATTAGGTTGACCCTCGTGGTACAGTGTGGGTGATATAAGTTGATAAATCGACATCAGAGCTAGCTTCTACGGTACTGAAGTATGTCGCCACTAATGTATGAGATAATGTCGATGGAATAGAGGCACCGGCGTATTTGTTTCAAGAACAATAATTATGTAAACACTTACTAATAAACATATATCAGAATAGAAAGGGTCTGCTTTTCGATCATTAGCCATTGTGTTATCACACCCACCGCCTACAGCTAAATTTGTATTTTTCGTACGTCTAAAACACACCAAGTAATCATCGGAGTGTGGAGAAGTAGGAACTTACTGAATGAACTTAAATCTATTTTAAACTAATGCATTTTAATTGTTTGTTATAAAATTGTTCACTTGACTGCAAAAGAGTTTAGTTTGTAGAAGTCAAGAATACTGAATGCTAGAGAGGAATGGAGAGGAACACCAAGCGCTCATGCCACCAGTCCAATTGAGTAGAGGAGGTTGACGCTATTTTGGCAGATGTTTACCCACTTTTCGTGGAGTTTGTGCGTAGACTACCGTTTTTATAATGTGACCACTCTTTCGTGTTCCAGTTATAATTATTTCATTCAATAAGTATTTAATTCACCTTGCGAACCTGAATATATTAACACAATTAGTAGATCTACGCAGCGTAGTCATAAAAATATAGCTGCGACGAGTCTCCATTCCTAATTATTTAATAATTAATTATTTAATAAACACTAATTTCTGATGGTGTGAATAAAATATCGGCTGAGAAAAATTTCTTGTGTTGATTCAAAGAAAAAGAATGTAAATGGTATTTTTAGATTTAAACGTCTAGAATATTTCAGTTGGTCGGACAAGCGAACCGAAGGTTCGCTTGTCCGACCAACTGAAATATTCCAGATGAGTGAGTCTAAACATAGACGGTTGACTTTTTAAGGGATAGAATAGTGCCAGGCCATAGCGCCTCGAATCCTTCACATAATTTGCCTGGTAAATTGATAGCTTGACAGAACACTTTCCGTATTAAGTAGACATGGGCTATGATGTATTACAGTAATATTAAAAAAAAACACGCAAAACGAAAGAGAAAACAAAGCATTTAATACAGTCTTTGCAGTCGGATTTAAGCGTCGTGCCGTGATTATCAATGCCCGATCATTTTATTCTGAAGATTGGAGAGTCTGAGACTGTAGGGCATTCGATTAGTGAAGAATAATTGGGTTGAATCTGATGAAGTTTTACAGCATGGAGAGTCTCCGAAGGTTCAAAGATTTGATTAGCCCCTTCGGAAATCATTAAATCGAATCCAATTCGAATCTCGTGCGTTTCGTTCATTGGCAGCAACACTCTTCATCCACATCCTACAGGGCGCAATGCTGTTGGGTGCTATTTTCGTAATATACGGACACAATTCTACCTAAATTTGGCGGACCCATGAAGTTGATTGCACTGGTAACATAAGTGAACGGCCATATTGCAATGGCGTTACCCACACAAGCGGCGTCATTAATTACGTCATTCGTTATGTCATTATATATATTATTCGATTTACTCGCCTGTTGGTCTCCCAAAATGCCTTGTCATTTTCTGTCACGTGGTTGCTATATGTCACACCTAGTACCAGATCACGTACTGTGGGAAGTGTATTCGATTGTCTGGCTTGGGGCGTAGTATGGACAGTATGTACCAATTTTCTGTCTTCGTGGAACATTTTTAGCTTGTTGGCCTTCCTGATAGCCCACGCATTACTACACTATGGGTTGTATGTTATGCTGTGGTTCTACAGGGTTGTGTCCTATTGCACGGGAGTGATATGGTAGTATGGTATTGCAGTGTGTTTTGCCTGAAACACCTTCGCCCTACTTTCGGGTTTTCAAGTCGGTGGCTTTTCTAACGTTCTTTTCTTTAACCTTATCAGTGTTTTGTTCTAAGGAGTGGATTTATTGTAAGAGAGTCACCTAGTAGTATGGAATGATTTGTTTGTAATCTGTTGGTCTATTATTATCTTGTTGGCCCGTGACCCACCTAAAGTCCTACGCTATAATAGCATATGTGCATGGTTCACGTGTATGGGTATTCTATGGTTGTGTTCAATTCTGTGGCATCATATACACGGGGTGACGCTGGCTCAGGATATGCTGTTAGACTGCGATACATTAACAAACAATTGCGGTACATTAACACTATGGACTTTATACACACTTGTTTCTTGCGACTTCACGTTTTCAATACAGTGGTTCTGCTGAACCTCAATACTATACAAGCCTATGAATGTATTGGTGTTATCGTGTTTCACGGCAGGCTAGAATGTGGCCCGTTGTACTGGAGTGTACTTTTGTACTGCGAAGGGCCCCTTAACTTGGAATACAATCCATCCTACTTTTGTCACTACTTTTCCACTGTCACAGTCGGAATTTTCCAACGGATTCCGTCAAAGAGATTATGTGTATCTTTCACTTATCCACTATTACTGTCATTTATCCCGACTGTTCAGATGGCGACAATCAGTTTGTTACCATAAAAGAGAGAGCGTCTGTCGTCACAGGGTTATCTACTTGAACTTGCCCGTGACTCACGAGATATCAACTGAACTAAAGAGCAATAAGATGAACTGATCGAAAGATTGACTAATCTGACGATTCTTCAACGGGATATTCAATTTTCCGCAAATAAAGTAAGATTTCGGAAATAAGTTAAATAAAAGAGATTGTGTGATGAGTTATCTCTCTTGTCTGGGACGGGACACATGTGATTCATGACTAGTCGAATGAGATGAAGAACAATAAGCGTACCTTCTAGAAAGAGTGAATCCTCAAACGGCCCACCTGGTTATTTCAGATTCCACTGGAATAATCAGGTTCTGGAAAGAGGTTGCTTTAAATAGATTCCAGAATTTAGATTCTTGACCAATTGTCGCATTGACTCGACACACGTGTGATTCATGAATGGTCAACCCAGCAGAAAAGCAACGGGTGAGAAAACAACACACATTCCGATGACCCGTCGATCCACCTTGATAATTCATGTCTGTGAAACATGAAGTAACACGGTGGGTCGCCGAAACATACAAATGTTTGCCCTTCAAATTAAACTCCGGTAAAGCCGCAAAGGGTTCCGTAAAAACTGTAACACGAAGAAACATTGCATTTCAGCATCTTCTTATCACGTTCAACCCTGGACGGTTTCGCTTGTCCACACATTTCCACTTTTCCATACATTCAGTTTCATTATGTTCTCTTTCGTTCTGTGGCAGTGCAAAAATGAAAAACGAACCGGGATTCTCTTCGATATTAAGTGGTGACTGCGTTTCAACCTGTAGTCGTCTGTATATAATGTTCACGTTGTAAATCCCCCCCCCCCCCCCCCCCCACACACCTCCACAAACAACTCTTGTCGAGGAGCGTGTGTCTGTGAGGGGTTGAGGGGTGGAGAGGGCATTGTCTTCCCGACTTGAAACCTCGATGTAAGACCACGACTGCTCTGCGATTACAACGTTAACCGATGCGGGCAAGAAATGTGCAGGATAGACTACGCGTAAATTCTTCCTCCCTGTGAGAACGTGATTACAGCTGCATCTGATTGATCGTTATGCATTTGATTGACGTTATAACGTTATAAATAAAATGTTTAGACATAAAACAGTGTTAGGCAAGAAAGTAAACTGACACCGATGGCGATATTACGGGGGACACACTATCAACAACCCATGTGGGAATTACACTTGCAAAACTCCCAAGACAGGCCCATGGTGCCCGTTCTTCAGCCTCGTCGTGATCTGTCTTAATAGTATTTGGGTTCTTATGTTGATGCAAAAATGGGTGGTGCAGCAATGTTCACGGTGGGGTATGATTTTACAGAGGAAAGGTGGTGCAGAAAATGACGCAGTGGCAGCACTGGTGATTTATCAGTGAGAGATACATCCTCCAAGTTTTTTTTCCTACGCTGAAAGTCTGTGTCACTCGTTAGAAGAGACATCACTGCGAAAAATCTTTGTAAAGAAACGACAGACACAAGTAACATTCTTTTGTTCGTTTTTTGTGGGAGAAGGTGCCTCACTTGTATTTTCTGAAATTTTCTTGTCAAAGTGCTTGCATTGTTAAAAATTCGAGAATATTTCGAAGAGTGCGATAATTTTTCCCATGCAAACATACGGAGGTTTTACAGAAAACTGGCGAGTGTCAAAGACACGGAAAATGGTCGACAGTAGTGACATCTCTCATTGTTGGATGGCACAGCAAAATGTGGTAGTACGTTCGTTGAAAAAAAAAGAAAAAAAATGTATTACATCGGATGGGAAGGATTTTTGTTTGATATTCTGATATAATAAAATAAAAAGGAATTAAAAAAAAGTAAAAGGAACCTGTCAAAGTAAATTTTTAAATGAGAATAAGAAATTCCATTTTTAAAAATTGAAGATCCTAAGAAGAGGGAGGAGACAATTCGACAATTTGTCGGTATCATTACACTCCATCATTTCCTCAGTATCATTACTCATTACCCCCATCAGTTCCTTTCGAGATAGGAGAAAGAGTGGGGAGTGGATCGGTGACTAGCGTAGCCACTTACGACATCGTCACCACTATGGACAGTAACGGTATTATGCATCTATTTCGTAATATCTAATACCAGGTCAAGAAAAATAATCCATATTTCATCCCGGTCAAGCCACTACGATGTGAGGACTCAGGAAATATCCCGCAGATTTTTCCAAACATAAAAGACTCAATCGATTCTGGGTGAAGGAAATCACTCCCAATACGAGTGTCGACAATGAGAGTGCAGACATGAGGCACAAACACATCGGTCAAACCTCGGATCCCAAAGGAATGGTTTCTACACGAATTCTCTGACGATTACATTAAAATCCTATACGGGTTCAGCTTTCACCTCACACTTGTGTGAAATGGAGACAACGATGCCATCGTGAGAGCAGCAAGCGTGGATGCTGGAAAGTGACTCTAGGCAAGATATTGCGGTTCGTGCCACACGTCAGGCCAGTCGGGATCAAAAAAT
This sequence comes from Pictodentalium vernedei, assembly GCA_031216915.1. Classification (NCBI taxonomy): domain Eukaryota; kingdom Metazoa; phylum Mollusca; class Scaphopoda; order Dentaliida; family Dentaliidae; genus Pictodentalium; species Pictodentalium vernedei. The sequence goes on from CM062295.1 coordinate 334,185,921, forward strand.
TTAAACTACACATGACCATCCAATTCAAAACTCTATTACCGGTGGGATTCAAAGTCAGACAGTGCGATACAATGGGCATTCCCCAAACGAACCATTTCAATTGGAGATTGACCGTGAAATCTTCTTTAAACAACCGTGTGTTGAAATAACATTTCCATATTCGACCATTTGAACGTGAGAGAGATGCTCAAGGCCAGCCATACATTTTAATGCATCGTTCGAGAAGAATGACTGATGAATAATGTATGGCGATGACGCAGATTTCAGATCAAAACACCATCGACTGGACGAATTGATAAGCATTCCGAACATCTGTTCCACCGAACACAAGACGCTCTATCAACAACACACCTACGGTGTCATCAAACAGAAGAACAGACTCGAGAATCGCGTTTTAGACACTCAGATCAAGATGTACATCGATAGAAAAGCACCTAGGCGAACAGAAGCTTCGCTCTAGTCATACCCATCATACCGGACCGGATTTGATCGTTTTAATCGAATGGAAACAAAGTGTCGGCATGGGATAACCTATCTCGTCGTTTTGAGGTCAATTTTCTCCGTTTCTGATGGACTATTCTGATTTTCCAGACTCTAAAGCAGGGTTCCCATGGTCCATATCATTATCAATTGTCTGGCGTATTCTATATTTTCCACGGCCGAAATCAGAGTGCAGGCATACATCATGTGTACGAGATCTGATAGATTCGTGATTCCATGATCCTCCCTGTCTATCGAATCTTTCATCCTATCAAATGTGGTGCCCAGAAAAACGAAACCCGTGTGCTAACGTGTTTGTTTCATCCTGTTATACAATTTTCTTGTAGTCGTCAGCCTATACGGTAATATTATTCACTATCTCCGAACAGATCTGTTTATCGCTTCCACTCGTGCTCAGTGTTTTGTGCATCGGTCGTCCTTCGAAAAGGCACTCTTTATACTCTTAGAAAGTGATGTCATTTTCCACGACACCTCTTTTGACGCCGGTACATTTCTTGACATTTTCTTCTTCTCCTTGATAGGCGGCGTAAGCGTAAAGTTTCGATTTCAAAGCCAACAATTCTGTGATTTGTCTTCCTCCTATCTCGTCTTTGAACTTCCCAAGTACCGTTTTATTCGCTCCCGGTGGAATGCGTTTCGTGACCAGTGGGGTAATTGCTCATATTGAACTATTCCAGCAGGTCTGGAGATATGTAAAAACCCATCATCTCTATCACGTAAGCTAAGTTATCTGCGTCCGTGAACAAGAAACTGGCTTTCGAACTGTCGTATTTTTTACGTATTCGTAATGTAATTGCTGCATTAAGATCTTGCTGAGATAGGAAATGCACATCTCAAATAAGATGGTTTTGCGAACGTCAAATGCGTCTTTTTCAATTGTCTACTAGACTTTCGTCGAAGATGATTCGATGTTGGTAATTGGGTTTCGCTACGAATTGTCTGGCCCCCGCTTCCGATGTGACGATATGAATGCCAATACTGTTCCTGATGTTTTACATTGGCTTTCTGTACACAGAGTTACTTATGAGTTTGAAAAGTCCTTATCGGATTAGGTCTTAGCCAGCGTTCTCGAGCGAGTGTTGTGATTTTTGTACTTTTTCATCCAATCTTCCACATTGAATCTAATGACGCGACGTATATATAATTGACAAATCTCTTACCGTAATCTAGGTATAATTTCAAATTTTCGCAGTAGACCACGTAGTTACGTTTATCATTTAAAATTGGAATGAGTTTACCCATCCCGTCCACTTCAAACCGTTCGAGTGCCAGTGGATAACCATTGTGCTCAACTAGTAATTCCGCTGGGTAATCTAATGCCACTTCAAGAAGACACCGATAGTCTCTCTATTTTGATCTCTTTCCGTGTCGTCACAAATTCGAAATTTCAGGTCGGCAAAGGGTGATTTATAGAACAACCATATAAATTATCTTCGAATCGAACTACAGGTCGGATAATATTGCAACTGGATTCCCATTAGTTCAACAAAGTGTCCCAACCCAGTCCGGGAGCTGTGTTCTACCAAGCTGGATCTACACGTAATCTGTAGAACAGATCTCTCAAAAGAATTTTCGAACAAGATGACCAAAAAAAGCACGTCGGTTTTCAGATACAAGTTGTGATAATTTTTCATCGATTTCGTAACCCGATAGATTATGAAATATCACGTAATATACATATACAATATACAATTACTGTGAGCGACACCTCGAAATATCCCGGTGTAGTGATCGCGATCTCACTAGTTGCGAGGCGAAATATAAGGCGTTTTTTTTTTATTTCACAACGAGAACTGTCGCGAATTTGGATGCAAACACAATGGTTTTGCATTGGCACGTCTACGCGTCTACGACCGATGTCAGATCGGCCCCAAAACGATCTATGGCATTTAGGGTAGTAACGAAGCCATGTACTATTGTGAGCATGTTTAATGTTTAATCCTTTACCTAACATGGAAAGCAGACGACACTTGCAAAAAAAAAATACTTGAATAACTAATTCTTTTCATTTTTTGTCTCAAAAACATAGGTTATGAGCCCTCTTTGGGGGGAGCTCGTTCCAACGAGGGGTCATAACCTATGATTTTGAGACAAAAAATGAAAACATAATGAAAATTAATTGGCGATTTTTGAGAATAGCGCTGGCCGGTTTTGGCCGTTACGTTGGGTAAAGCGTTAATAATATTTTTTATCCAAAAATAATAATTCCTTATTTTTTATAATTTGAAAGAAAAATACAACGATTATGTTTTTTCCTTTTAAACAAAACGTTCACCTGCATGTAATCAATTTTCTTTTCATTCTATACTATTCAAAAAAATTAGGGGATATCCAAACTGATGTTGATATTTTCGGAAAATGGTATCGGATACGCGTGATTGGACACATCAAGATGATACCACGTTTAGTGTGGATCATGAATATCACCGGCCCCACGGAAACCTCGTGCAAGTTTTTCGCACGAGCGTCGCGTTAATATGTCTGTGGGATACGTTTTGAAATTTTCATTTGTACTGAACGGGCATTTTCGGAGGTCTCATCGCTCTTTTCTGGTATAAACTTGTTCATCAGTACTTTCTGGTCGAAACGTAACTTTTGAGGTATGCGAAGATTGACACGTGACGAACGTTTTGTGCCGTTGACATGTTGGAAGCTGGCAACATAAGACTGCAGTGGCTCAAATTCTCAACGTCACTCCATTGGTGATAAGCAAGTTGTGGTCCCGCTACCGTCAGATAGGCAATGTTGATGACAGACGTCGGTCAGGTCGTCCAAGGGCGACAACTGCTAACCACGATCGTTTCATCGGAAACACAGCATTACGTAACCAACATCAAAGTGCCTCAGAAACTGGACAGCAGCTTCACCGAGCGACAGATGTGCGAGTCAGTGGTCAGACGATCCGAAATAGCCTGCACAGCTGGAATTTGTACGCTCGACGACCTTGAATAATTCCACATTTGACTGATCGTCACAAGGCGTATTTGGTGTAGAACATCACAGCGATGGGGCAATCGTCGGTGGAGCAACGTCATGTTTTCCGCATAGATTTTAATCAATTTCTTTTTCTTTTTTTTTAACTAACTCTCAAACACATTTTGTTCTGCACCACTCAAAAATGAGAGACGTCACTACGAACGACCATTTCCCGTTTTTTCAAAGCTCGCAAATTTCCTCATAAAATCTCCGTAGGGTTTGGGCGAAAAAAATATCGCGCTTTTCGAAATATACTTGATTGTTTAACGAAATATGCAATACAAGAAAATCCGAGGAAATGCAAGTGGGGCACTTTTTTCCATGCATAGCGAACGAGAGACATCATTGATCTTGCTCGTTTTTTTTTTTACAAAATTAAAAAAAAAACTACTATAACTTACTTACACATTTCCCTCCGTTCGCAGTGATGTCCTTTCTGACGGGTAGCACAAAAAAATGTTCCGTTGATTAACCCCGAGTGAACGTAAAAAAATCTTGGAAGTTGTATCTCTCATCGGTAACTAACCAACTGGTGTCGTTGCATACACCCTCCACCCTCATGAACGTTTCGTCACCGTGTTTTGAAGCAGAAACCGTAATTTACATCTACTTTTCCACAACGATATCCGTTGTTTCGTTCGTGATATCCAACAATGGGATAGGGTTTGTTTCCCTGATCTTGAGAGGACGTGTATGTCACCGGCAACAAAGTGAAAAACAAACATGTCCAACAACAGGCCTAAACAAGACTGCAGGTATTTGCGTGTGCGTGTATGTACCCGCGGGTGGTATGAAGTTGCCTTTGTGAGGATCGTTGGCAACATGTGTATGTGTGTCTATGCCTTGAACACGGTGATTTTCAATGTGAATTAAGAGTAAAAAATACAACATCCGGAGTATGCTTCTTTAAACAGCGACTAACACAAAAATGTTTGTCTTTTGCATAGTCCCACTCCAAAATAGCTCTCTCGAAATCAGTCGCTTAGAGAGGAACTGAAATCCAAAGCGTATTTTGTGCAAAAACTTCATACCTAATATAATCACTTTCCAGGCCAAACGACCATATCTGGCGAGCGCTATTAACAAAAAGGCTATTCAATTTTATTTTTCAGTTTTTTCCTCTAAAACATGACTTATTACCAGTCGCTGGAAGGAGGTCGTTCCAAAAAGTGATCACCAGTAGTTTGTGGAATGCTTGGTTATTCAAGAATTAGTTTTCACCTGTGTCTTCAAGTCATATTAGGTAAAGAGGGAAATATGGACGTTGCGACAGTGCGTGTGTGTGTTGGGTGCAGTGTCTTCTCCGCCGTGAATTGGAATAAGTTGGACATTTCGACATTTTTTTCAAATTTCTCTAGAATTTGGCAAAAATATGCAGTTTTTTACTGAAAAGTAGTGAGAGCTCTTCAAAAATTGATTGCAAAGCAGTAAAAATTCCCCCAAATATTGATTTGCAGTTTGAATTTGTGACTACATGGAGCTCCAGCTGAGTAGTTTACAGTCAATAGAGACATACAAAGGAATGCTGCAACTTAACCATTTAACTGCCACATCAGCCCGCTGAATTTACAAATTTACCAGTTAACCCTTTGAACCCGAGCGGCCGTTTTTCCAGCCAGGAACATGATAGGTCATAACCTTATTATATAGGATGGCTGTTTAGTAAATGTATGGGGTAGACCAATCAATATTTTCAACGTGCAACCCCGAGGCTGCACGTTGAAAATATTGATTGGTCTACCCCAAATAATGAATAGGAACTTTTCTAATGGCAGCCATTGAAGTGACATGGGAGATACCACCTGAGTTTAAAGGGTTAAAATAAAAAGGTTACCATAATTATATCATGTGACCCCTAATTGGAACAAGCTCGATAAGATCGTTCCAATGAAGGATTGGATGGTAAGGTTTTGGTGAAATGTTTCGAAAAATTAAAAAAAAAAAATTAAATAAGAAAATTTGATATCACGTGCATTGGGTAAAGAGTTAAAAGTTGTAGTTGGAAAATTTTGAGGGGTTGGAAATGGAGTTTCCCTCTCTCTGAAAATTATGCAGTGGTACTCGGACTTTTGCCTGTGGGAGGAAGTGATGCAATTGTAAATATAGAGATGGACACCCCCATCCGAGACCCCTTAGCAACATCCCTGAAGAGTAAGGTTTAAGGTGTCAACTTCTTAGCCCCTTCCGTACATTCCGCTGACGGATATTTCTGCCTAGGAAGCAAAATCTCTTTCCAACGAAAAAGGTAGAATATGGGCACATTTAACAACCACAGCCCCACCGTTAGCTGCACTGTCTCCTGAACCAATATTTTTTTGAAAATAAATTAGATGAACTTTTCCTCGCTAAGAACAGCAGATGCGATGGGAAATATTTTTGAAAATACTCAGAGAGTTAACAGTTTATTACACTGATTTCATCAATATAATTATGTTATATTATTTTATATACAGGACACAAATGGACGAATCTGTTTTTGTATGTGTTGGGCCGTTCAGTAATAAATTAATCATATATCACTGTAGTTCCTACACGATATGACCATTGTTGTCCAAAGCGTTCATTTTGCTCCAATACACATACAGACCTGTGGGGTAGAATTAGATTACAACGGAACCATCTTATCATTTGTTGTTCATTCGGTCGTTTTATCACCAAATGGCATGTTTTTCTTTTAATGTCATTTTATAAGTTTAAACTCTTGCATCGAACCATATCCCAATTGTATCTATTTTTCCCTAAACTCCTACCTGTCGAGACACACGCGTACGGGGTTTAGATACCTCGGTGGGTCAGAGTATCTCACACAGCAGACACCTGCCAAAGTGACACAACCTCACGCAATGTAAACGGCAACGTCTAGAACACTGTCGTGGTGCATCTCTGCTTCAATGTCATTGGTTTAATGCCCAAATATTGTTTTCACATAAACTGGCGTCATTTGTTTCCGGTTCATATTACTTTGCTATATGCCAGATTTTGAGTTGCCCTTCAGAAAATGTAATTAGATTTTGTCAACAATCATACCACTTCTACAGTACGACCGCCGTGGACTCATTACTTTCCATGCATGAGCAATATTTCCACGGACGCAATAATATTAGATTTTAAACTCTGGTTACTGGAATAATCATCAAAAATATAATTAATGAAGCACCGGGTACATTAATTACAATTTTCCTGATGAATTGTTATTACCTGGGAACCGCATGTGTGGACAATAGTGTCCACGCGTTGATTACGACAGTCCACGGCGGCTGCACTGCGAGTAGATCGAGTAGTACATGCCCACACTTCAAACCCAAATGCCAGCTTTCATTTCGGTGGGCAAAATTATCCACGATGAAGGTTGGGTGTGATATGGAAATCTCACTAGTGGAGTTAGATTTTGACACCAGTCACTCGGTACGCTTCGTGTCTGGCGAAAACGTCCTTCCCCTTGGGTGAGAAGTTCCCATTTCAAACCCAAATCCAACGAGGCCATTAATAATCTTCTCCAGCGAAACTGGAAACTGGACTTGAATACATTGGAAATGTACGGCAAGAAAGGTTCTCGACTTATTGCAGCATGTACTGCATGGGCATGTTCGTGTCTTCTCTAAAAATAGTAATCCTCAGCCGGACGTTGAATAAACTTGTTTAATTTTCCGAAGCCGTTGTAATTGAAATCGTAAAAAATCAAAGTTCGTCGGAAAATGGGTTTATATGGAACAATGTCCGATAATTGACAGTGAATGTTACATCGGCAGAGTAATATTCAGGATTCGTATTATGGGGTTGGAATGGGAGGAATGGGAAGGGTGTTCTGTACTCCAGTAACTTGTCCGACACAACTAATCAATATAACTATTTCAGGCACTGTTCTTGCCAATAGAGATGGATCTCAAGGTGGTTGTGATATGACATCATAAAGATAGTGCAAGATAGATGGATGTTGTACGTGTGAAGGACATGTCGCGATGCTAGTAATATGGTAATAGGTTGTGTAACTGCGCATGTACAATGCGTGTTGTTAGTGGTTGATGATGTTTCCGTCGTCCATTTTAACAGAAGGATACCGCTACCTTGTTTCTTTTTTATTGAAGTGGTAGGTTGAAGCTTTGTTGGAGAATAATTTGTATGCTTATTGCCGGGCTATTTTGCAATTGTGTCCTATCCATGTTCTATATATTCGCTCGAATTTGTTCTAAAAAAACAACATCCTCGTTTCTACCTCCCATCTTTCTTTTGTCCACAAGAAACCCCTTTCCTTCCATTACCAATACTTTTGTACTTGTATCTGACACTATTTTTCCTATACCAGCCCCCCCCCCCCCTTAACCTAACTCCAACCTGCATATTCCACCTGTTCTACACATAGTTCTACAGGTTCTAGTGGGCAGTAAAACGTTGGTTGTAAATCTTAGCATGGACAGCAAAAGACGAGAGAGAAAGAAATATGCCTGAATGGCCTCGTATAGACAGGCACAAGAGTCCTAATCAGCAAAGGCATTCAAGTTCAATTCAACAATGTCCTTTATGCGGACTCGTTCTTACCCGAGGTACCGCGTGTAACCTTGAAAATTCATGTTCACGGCCACCGCTGGTCACCGTCTGCATCAACCACAGTTGGCGACTGAAAATCGCGTATCCCCAAAACATCGCTATGATAATGCCAAAACAATACGACAGCTGATTGGCCCCAACATGACAACCCACATGACACCCATCATGCACCTCGAACATAATATCATATCGTCCCCGAGTTCCAATGTGTTCTATAGTACAGTAGGCGCATAGAACACATTGAAACTCAGTGTTAAACCAAATTGCAAGTCGTGTGTCCAACATTGTATTTTTCAGGCAAAACCTTCATCGAAAATGTTTTGGAGAATTATAAAATTTTGGCACACCACTCCCACATTAATATTTCAAATTATATTAGTCTTTTAATTTGTACCACCAAAACATACCTTATAACCCATTGTTTCATTAAGCCATGTCGTTGAGGCACACAAACGATTTTCGAGACTTTCTGGCAAGCCGTCCCCTGAATTCCAATGTGTTCTATACTATTCAAAAAAAGTATTTTGATAAAAGTGAGATATATGAAGAAATATATTTATATTTTCATCAAAAAGACAGTTGATGCATTGTACTCTGACATCTGGTGAATGATTTCAGCGATAGCTGGGTGTCTGACAAGCACATACTCTACGCACTAAGCTGTAGAAGACATGGACGGTCAGTCAGCGAATTTACCACATTCAGTCCAAGACCTCAACACCTTATAAATCCTCCTTAATTTACGAGACAAGCGCGGATCCGACGTGGCAAACTCCTCACCAAACCTCCAATATCAGCTTGAATGATGTTATTCCATTCTTCCTGCAGTGCAGCGGCCATTTCCTGGGCATTGATAGGGGGCTGTTGTCGTTGCCGTAGGCGCCTGCCAAGCATATCCCAGGTGTGCTCGATTGGTGAAAGGTCTGCTGACCATAGCCGTGTAGTGATGTTCCTGCTCCTGGAGAAACTCTATAGCGACACGGGTCATGCGTGCTTTTGCATTGTCGTCTTGGAAAATGAATCGACGGCCGTGTTGTCGCGCAAATGGCACCAGATGAGCTGCTAACATGTTGCACGGTAGTACTGCCCTGTGACACTCCATTGGATGACATGTAATGCTGTTCTGCTTGTCATGGTTATGACCCCCGCACACCATAACCGATCCACCACCAAAACGATCGTGCTGCCTAACTCTTACGTCATGGCACCGTTCGTTACACAGCCGCCGCACTCTGTTTCGCCTGTCGTGGATGTCGAGAGTGAACCTCGATTCACTGGAGAACATGACGTTGCTCCACCGACGATTCTCCCAGCGCCGTCGTGTTCCACACCAATTACGCCTTGCTGTGATGTGACGTTCAGTCAAACGTGGAATTATTCGAGGTCGTCGAGCATACAAATTCCAGCTGTGTTGGTGATTTCGGATAGTCTGACAACTGACTCGCACATCAGTCGCTCGGTGCAACTGCTGTCCATTTCTGAGGCACTTTTATGGCGGTTAGGTGATGCTGTGGTTCAGATGAAACGATCCTGGTTAGCAGCTGTCGCCCTTAGACGACCTGACTGGCGTCAGTCATCAACATTTGAGCCTCTGCAGTCTGTCTGTTTCCAGATTCCAACATGCCAACGGCTTTTAAACGTTCGTCACGTGTCAGTGTTCGCATACCTCAAAAGTTACGTTTCTACCAGAAACTACCGATGAACGAGTTGATACCAAGAAAAGAACGATGAGACCTCCGAAAAAAAAAACCCGTCCAGTACAAATGAAAATTTAAAAATTTACCCCACAGACATTCACGGTGCTCGGGCGAAAAACCTGCACGAAGTTTTCGTGGGCTTGTGACATTCATGATCCACACTAAACTCGGTAACATATTGATGTGTCCAATCACGCATATCCAATACCATTTTCCGAAAATGTCAATACCAGTTTGGATTTCCCTTACTTTTTTGAATAGTATATTTGCCAGTAGGCACATGGAACACATTGGAACTCAGGGGACGAAGTGTCGTCTTCTAGTTTATTTAACTGAACAAATAAAAGCGGGCGTTTCACTCTGAACTCAGTTGCCGAAACGTCAAAACATCACAGGAGTAATCTTTCGGTGTGTATAGGCAGCCGCGTTGTCTCCCCTTTCCACGACGCATCTAATCCCCTGTTGATACATTAGCTGGAAATGTCAACAGGAAAGGAATTGAAAATGGTCAGAAACACATGAATAAGGAAGTTTATTTCCAATTGCTTAATAACGGGTACAGTTCAAATTAAAAATAGATAATTGGACAAACAATGGTCAAATTATTAACGCAGTAAGTACATTTGAAAATCAGATCCAAGTCGTCTAGCAAATTTCGCCACCAAAAGCATACGTGATTATGAATACCACAAACTCAAGTCCAAGCCTTTAATGGTGTCACATTCAACCACTTTGTTCCTGGAATTATAGAAAAGCACATTGCAAATTTACATTTGAATTTGATGTGTATTTATTTCCCTTTAGCGGCCACTTCAAATCTCTGTCCATACCCTTGTCCGTGCAATATGACTGCAAGGAATAACGGAAGACTTACTTTCGAATAAATATAGTCCGCGGAAATCACCACTTCAAAAAAATCAACCCCAACTTTATGCAAATACAAATATTCTTAAAATAATCTCTCGGTTCCGTGAAAGTGTTGCACTCAAAATTAGATTTTTTTTCAAAACTGAAAAAAAACGTGTGAATGCAGTTGGATTCCAGCTCGACTGTTGATCTTGAACTCTCCTGCACTTGTGCCTTGATGTTTCTAGTGATTTTCAGAGCTGATAAATTTCATAATTGGAAAAGATTTACGGGAAAGTTATGTCCCTCTTAATCTCCTAAAGCTGTCAATAAATTGAACACGAAGGTATGAGAATTTCATTTAAAAATTATTCAAATTTCGAAATGTTAGTGAATGTGTATCATCGATGTACGCTTATTTCTCAAATTTCAGGTGCTTTCTGTCAGAGCAGTATAAAAATACAAAACGTTTTTCCATTTTTCCCCAATCAGTTTGGACGTTTGACTTTATTATTTTCTGCTGATGCCCATTTATAAAAGAAAGAAAACGCGTTTTCCCCATATTTTGATGATTTGCACATTTACATAGTTTATTATAATCACCGGTGTGCGCACCGTGGCATATTATACAGACACTGTCCATTCCAATTACATAAAAGCGTAGGAGGGGTGATTTGCTAATTATTTTTCCTGGGAAGAATAAAAACTAAATTACTTCAAAAAACACTTTCGTTAAGCAAAGAGCCAAAGTGGACACCTAGTGCTGATCGTTGTGATGTTAATATTTATTATATGCTAACCTATGAATTATCGCAAATTACTTAAAATATATTTCTTAATATCTATCGACTCGATGGATATCGGGAATATCATTCAGTAACTTCTTAAATGACGTCACGCTACGCCGCATCACGTCGCCTTGAAGGAACGATCAGCTGATCTTTGTTATTGTTTTGAAACGTACGCATTTGGGATCGAATCGGGCTGAATTATGTGCAATAAAATGTCTCGTAGCATATAATAAAAACACTACTCTATTTTAGTCAGTATCCTGCAGTATCTGGAATTATCTCATGAGTGTGGGCCTGAAAGTTTTATTTTTCAAGAGCGTTAGGGCGAGTGAAAAAAAAAATAATATCAGGTCCGCACGATGATTTTTTTTCAGTAGCTTCCTGAATGACGTTACGCTTTGGCGCATGACGTCGTCTTGAACGTCGCCTTGAAGGAACGATCAATATATCCTTGTTATTGTCTTGAAAGTGTTTGCAGCCGAACTGGGCTGAATATTTCGAGGTAGAATGTCACGTAGCATATAAAAAAAGAAAATGTACGCTATTTTAGTGAACATCGGGAATTATCTCATTCGTGTAGACCTGAAAGTTTTATTTTTCACGAGCGCTTACACGAATTCTTACTGGTGGATTATCTGTGAATTAGTTGCTTCTAATTAGCGTACCATAAAAAGCCAAGTGTCCTTGTTCCTTTTAACTGGTAGAGTGCTGAATTATTTTTGGTCATCAAAATTTGTTCACATATCTTTGCCTTGTTACAATTTATGGGAGAGTGCCAATAGGCACTCTCCCATATATTGTAACAAGACAAATCTTCACAGACTAAATAATTTCACTTCAAAGGTGATATGAACAACATCCACAGAATATGAAACCTTTAAGTTGTGGTACCGACACTTCAGAATAAAGCCCAAATATGGGCTTCCAGCACTCTACCAGTTAATAAACGAAACAACAGGCGGCTCCGAAATCTATCTGTTGATTTCTGTTGATTTAAAGTAATAAAGAGACACTTGGCTTTAATTCCTACTGATCTTATATGTTTCCCCTCATCAATTATTTCTTTCTTAATTGGACCTTCCCTGCTTTCCTTATAATTTCTAGGGTGATAATTTTATCGAAAGTCCATTTTTGTGACAATATTTAAGTGAGGGATGTATCTTTATTACTTGCTAGTCGAATTTTTTTCAGGGTTCTCTTCCTATTTCGTTCAGGTTGATATGATTGTTGCATTGAACCGCTAAAAATATGGGGTGTTCATCGCATCGTGTTAGCGATGTGACAAACAGGTTGGCACTGTACACTTGACATTGAACGACACAGAAGAGATATACCTGTATGCATAAATTTACTGCGCACGTACGTTCATAACTTTAAGTGGAAAATGTTGAAATAATGCTATGGAATAAACACAGAACGCACATGAACCTCCACCACACATCGGGTAAAATCATTAAATATATATTTTAACTTATTTGTACAATGGAAACTTGATGACTCTAGAAATAAATTTGATGTTTATGGATCACCGGGTAGACGATTTGTTTTTTGACTTCTGAGAATTTTACCGGATAATCAGGTAGGAGTATGAATGGACGTCAGAGCTTAAAGTGCTCGATGACCATACCACTCTGTTTCTACCGTGCTCAATTAAACACGGATAAGTGCCTTAAGTTCAGGAAAATGTAAGATAGGCGCATCGGACACACAGCATTTGGCGTACTCTCCCCTTTACGTTGAATTATACCAACAGAAGCTGCTTTTATTTGTTGTCAAATGGCGAACGTCACAAAGTGAAGTATTATTCGGAATATAATGTTTCCTACAATCTGAGCTAGCGCGTACGAAAAGTAACCTTCGTAAAACCCACCTATCAAACAATAACCTCTTTTTAAGGAATAGTGCATGGCTTGGAGTTGACTACGCCCATATAGTGCCCAGTGAGGTGGTGTAGTTCCCACCGCGAAGCGGAGGGAACTACACCACCTCACTGGGCACTATATTAGCGTAGTCAACGACAAGACATGCACTAATCCTTATATTATATCGAACACCCATCAAGAAAAACATCTGTCCGATTTTTTAATCCGTTACCAAGGTAGCAGCCCTACCAACCAGCGTTATATAGAAAAAATACCATGTAGTTTTTAAAAAACATTTTCTTCTTCCAAAACACGGCCAACTTGGATTATTGATTTGAGCAGAAGACAGATTTTGAATCGGTCGGCAAGGGTAAACAAAACATTTCCCCCAAACGGAACTGTGTATTCTAGAATCGCGCAACTCGCGAATGAAAACTAAAATTTTCGAAATTTGACAACGCAGTTTGATAATTTCCGCACATTTGTCACACATATACATTATTGAATGGGTCAGCACTCGATACAAACTCCGAAGATTCAATTGAATTCCATTGTTTATTCGTTTACTGCCCAAAGCATACAATTAAATAGCGAAATAATATGAGCAGCGAAACAAACGATTTTTCATATCCGGACGCGTTCTCATGAAAGTTGTACCCAGCTATGGATCATTCTCTTCGAAACGAGATATGGATCATCTTCTCAAGGAATAAAATGAACGCCTCGGAAAATGTGACTTCAACAATGGAAAAGCGATACATTTTTCCACAATTATTTCTTTCCGGGTCGTTTTGTGGATGTTGTGCCTCTGTGAATCGATATTTAAATTTAGCCTGATTAGTTTTATTCGCCCAGTATGATAAGAGAACTGATATAGTAGTGTGCTAAAAATAGAAAACATGTAGTGCCTGGTTGTAGTGCCTGGTCAGTTCTGTGGATGTAAACTACACGAAATAGGGGTGCAGCTTTCGTACAATCAGGAGCCTAGAAGGTCACGTCGTGAGATATATAATATTTCATCTTATATCACTTCCAGCAGAGTTGGAGACAAACATGACCCACTTCCCGACTAGAACTATTTTTATTTGTCCGTGAGTCCCATCGATGTCTCAGTTATTATTCGATATCGAACTAACCACTTCACTGAACAACAGATTATGTCATTGGTCCGGCAACCAAATGTCCACTTTTGGGCTAACCTTGTAATGTCGGGAAGTAAACGGTTTTGGGGCGTTTTATGGTAACTGTTTGCACAGAATCCGAATCGGAATGATGCCGCTCTGTAAAGCTTGTGCAACTCAAGCTATTCAAGATGGCGTCCAAGTTGACTACAAGAAAGTTCCAATATTTCACAACGTGCATATTTGCACGGATAATTACCTAAGCGACACACCACCTAGGGTTGATATCATATATTGTATAAGTTCCATTGCTGTATTGCCTACCACTAGATAAGGTGAATACTAAAATATTGTTATGCATGTTGATTCTATGTGTTGACCTCTGCCTGTGACCTTGACCATGGTGGGTCAACTGTGAACTTTGTATGTAACACAGTGTCTAGTAGTTGTCCATCTTCTGCGTAAATTTCACCGAGATGCCGCCTTCAACTAAAAAGATATTGTTCGGACACTAAAATGTTGATGGGCATGTTAATTTCACGTGTTTACCCTCTGTGGCACCTTGACCGTTATGAGCAAATCGTGATTCGTATGTGCCACACACCATCTACAGTTGGCGATACGTATGATTTGTAAGTTTCGCTATGATTTCCCATTAAAATGTTATGACTCTGACCCCCAAAATTGACTGCGATAACTGTGATCTCGACCTTGGTGTGTCGATCTGGAATTTTATATGCGACAAACAGTCTAGTTGGAGTTGTGCAAGTTTCATGATGATATCAATTCTCATTAAAAAGTTATCCTCCGGACACATGTACCGACCTCCATCTGTGACCTTAATCGGGGTGGTCGGTCATGAATTTTGTACAGGGCACACTGCCTAGTGGTATAACATAAGTTGTGTAAGTTTCAGAATGATATATCTTCTTATTAAAAAGTTATGGCATGCTCATTCCACCAGTTGACCCCTATATCTAACTTTGACGTTGGTGGTTCAGTCATAAATTTTGTAGACAATAGAGGGTCTAGTGGTGGTGCGTACGTCGCGTAAGTTTATTTGTGGGGACATTTTAACGAATTTATGAAAATTTTTTGGTGGACATCTTGGAAACCATCGTAGATATATGAAGTTCGGATTTAGCGCAAAGTGCATAGCAAGATAACCTCATCTGGCTGTCGGACTGTTCATCAAATTCCACATCAGATTGTCCTACACTGATATGTCTGTTTTTAATTCGAATTAGCATCGACATATGTTAGCACTTTACTCAACGTAACGTCAAAACCGGACAGCGCTTTTCAGAGAAATCGCCATTCAATTTGTTTTGCCCTCAGTCTTTCGTGTTAGGTAAAGGGTTAACGCAACAAACGCACAGATAAAGTTTGGCATCATGGGTTTCGCTCAGTTTTAAAGTGGAAAAACCAACCCCTGCTTGCATGGATGTCAGATGTCATTGGGATCGAATTTTCAGATCACCTTTTTTACTAAATTGAACATTGAAGTATTCACAATAAAAATGCGAACATATAAGGCTTGTTAAATAATAAGTTAAAACTTTACATTTTATCTCTCATCATCTACGGCATTTGCATAATAGTCTACAGAACTAATTATATTTACCTCTTTCCTGTAGTCGGTTGCAGAAACGCATTCTCCACAATTGATGTAATATCAGTATTATCGCATATAATTCTGGATAATGTCATACTCTTGATGGAATTCAGTTGGCCTAAAAAGTAAAAGTGAACATTCATTGAAACTGAAAGCCTAGATATTCCGCAAGAAAATTGATCATATCTGATAATTTTCGTCATTGGAAGAGATTTACAGGAATGCTAGCTCCCCTTAATTTCCAAAAGTTGTCAATAAATTTAACAGCAAGGGTTTGTCAATCTCATATAAAAATTGAAATTCCGAAATGTTAGCTGCTCTGCATCATCAATGTGTACATAATAAGCCTATTTCGAAACAGCCATCGTGGGACTTTAGTCTGGTCACAGGTCGCGAGGTGCAAACAAATCGATTTCCATGTTCATCGCATTGAGGTCTGTGTCAGCCAAGTATATTATTTTCATGAAATGTCAAGTTTAAATTCGAAGACCCGTTGTCATCATTCAAATTAACCCTTTGAACCCTAGCGGCCGCTTTTCCGGCCAGGAACATGATACGTCATAACGTCATTAAAGAGGATGGCTGTTCGGTAAATATGTTGGGTAGACCAATCAATATTTTCAACGTGCAGCCCCGAGGCTGCACGTTGAAAATATTGTTTGGTCAACCACAAATAATGAATATAGCCTCTTCCAAGTGCTTTCATTGGACTGGCATGGAAGATACCACTAGAGTTCAAAGGGTTAACAGAAATGACAACCCTAGACGACTTTAAACGACGTGATATCGCTGGTTTAAAGACTTTTTTGTACGGAAGCGAGAACAAGTTTTGAGTGGCAGTCAGGAAATACTCGTTACACGGAGTTTCTCGGCTTGAAAAATTACGGAACGTTGTCGAAACAGTGCCACAGTGTCTATTGCAAACATGGCCTGAAAGACCTTTTTCAAATTTTTGATTCGGTACGTCCTTTCAGGGATATAACAAACCATAAAATTGAAATACGGTCTTTGAGGTCATGTTTGGACTACCGCAGAGTCATGACACAACGCGCTTTCAAACGCCATTTAAGTCGATAAGAACACAATTCAAAATAATGAAAGTTCTCTAACAATATTGTCATTGCCTTAAACAAATGTTAACCTTGGCTAAATGTTTTTTGAATTCGCATTAATGAAAGTAATGGGATCGGAAGAACTCCACCCGATCTCTTCTCCCAGTGCTCACAATGTGCTTTCTTGAAATGTTTACACGTCGCGACCTGTGACCTTGCATAGATTAAAATAGGCTTATTTAACAAACTTCAGGCATTGCTATGTTGAGTTGTATAAGAATACAGCAGCTGACCTTGTGCAATATATTCCCAATCAGTTTGAACGAGTGGCTATTATTCTCTGGCGAAACACATATAAAAATAAGAAAACGTCATCTTTGAAGTCCCGTAACCTTTTTTTCTGTCAATGATATCAACATGTGCACCTCATGGCGCATATAATACATAGACAGAGCGCGGTGTGTGTTTGAATCGTTGGATGTGTTACAAAACGAGTTGGAAGGGTGTAGTCATATTTCGCGAGAGCCGTAGTTCTGTATTTATTGCACATCCCATGCATTAAAATTCATTTAAACTAACAAATTTTAATTCCGATGTTTAAACCCAAAGGCGAAGAGTCCTTTTGTTTCGTTTGAAGCTGGACTGATGAAATGATTCGATAAAAAATCAAAACAACATTTTGGGAACCAGTCTAAATTATATTCGTTTTATTACTTTCCAAAGTGTGATTTACTGGGATTTTGGGGTTTGATTATAAACGATAATTTCACAAGTGAATTATGCAATCAACAATTGTGCCATGTATCCGTGCGCGCAAACGAAGACGCTTTGCCGTGGATGTAATGGGGACTTCATTGTTTTGGGTTTTTTTTAACCCTTTATCTAATATGAAAAGCAGACGACACTAGCAAAAAAATTATTGAACAGCTATTATTTTCATTTTTTGTCTCAAAAACATAGGTTATGACCCCTCATTGGAACGGGCTCAACGAGCTCGTTCCAATGCGGGGTCATAACCTATATTTTAGAGACAAAAAATGAAAAAATAATGAAAATTAATTGGCGATTTTTGAGAATAGCGCTGGCCGTTAGGTTAGCTAAAGGGTTAAATAATATAATTATCGTTAATAATGAAAAGTAATAAACAGAGCAATCGCATGACTGGACTGGTTACGTGAAATAATTCATTCGAGGCGAGGGACTATATTGTAAAACACTCGTGCGCATTCGCGCACTCGTGTTTGTACAACGTCCCTCACCTCTCATGAATTATTTCACGTAACAAGTCTAGTCAAACGATTACTCTCTATATCTTTTCTATTGGGCATGTTAGTTGAAATATATGTCGCCGTTTCTCTTCGGCTGGTGTCCATTCACTCCTACATGTAACCATTTGGTGGCTTTTACTGTTGGTAAAAATATAAGTACAAATTTGGGCAGATTTGCTAAACAGCTGGGAGTAACTTTTTTAAAACAAGTTCGAAGCATGTTCTGGGGGAGTTCTGTATTCCGGAAAGTAGCAGCAAACTTCTTAGTGTAGGAGAGACAGGTGACTACGAGTATCTGGGGGTAAATATAAACATCACAGGAAGAGTCATCTACCGAAACCACACAAATAAATTGATTCTGAAGGAGAGGCGAATCTTTAACCAAATGAAACTTATAGGGAGAAACAGTTTCAATAAGGTTTTCGTGGGGAAAACCATTTGGGAAATGGTTTGTCTGCCAAGTATATGGTACAGAGGTGGTACCCCTAAACAAGGCTGTAAAGTGCTTGGAAATCCTGCAGAACGATGCAGGCCGATGGATAACGGGGTCGAGTAATGCCGCAGCACTAGAAGCAATCAGGGGTGAGCTTGGGTGGATGAGGATCAAGGGTAGGATAGACTTATTGAAACTCGGTTATCTTAATTATTTGGTAAATCTCTCCGACAGCCGATGGTGTAAAGTAATGTTCCTGAGAATTTTCAACTCAAATATCAAGACAGGGTGGATGGTCCAAGTGAGGGAACTAATAGAGAACTACTCATTGGAGATCTCAGATCTAGACGATGTGTCAAACCAGGATATAAAACTCGTCAGAGAAAAGGTCATGTTGGATGGTAAACTTAATTGGCTAGAGAGGGTCAAATCAAAGAGGTCTCTGGGTGGCCTGCGCGATAAAGAGAAGCCTGGTTTTGAAGAGTACCTCGATTGCACCTTTGTGGGGGTCACTGTTGTTCAAGCTGAGGTCGCGGTCTCTGGAGCTGAGGGGAAAAAATGGGAAAAACAGTGAAAATGAGTGCCAGATGTGTAATTTTGGCGTGGTGGACACCCTGGAACACTTTCTTCTAGAATGCCCAAAATACCAGTCTAAAAGAATAAGATTCACTGGGAGTATAATGGGGAAGTGGGATGGGAGAATGAAGGACATGTGGTTAGTGGGAGACTCAAAGGAGAGGGTTAATATGCTAATCGGAGAGATTGGGAAGAATGGGGCTAGGGATGTCATCAAGAAGTTCGTCTCCGAGTGTTGGGAGGAGAGAATAAGCGTGGGAAAAGTGAGGCAGTCGGGAGTACAGGGGTAACCAAGGCCTTCTCGTCCGAGAACCGCGACAAATCTGCGGCCGGTCAAAGTATTATTATTATGTCAAGATGTCCGAAGAGTTACCGAAACAAAGTTGTTTTCTTTTGTTTGTTTTTTTAAATATTTTTATTCAGATTTTATATGAATATTTATATAGAATACATTATATTCTTTTACAGAAATTGCAGTGTGTTAAATCATTAATCAGTAGCATAATAGATAGTTGGATATTTATATTTTTGTACAATTTATTACTGCACATACAAGATATTTTAGACTGCCGGGTTTATCTCAATGGGGTTACCGATCCCGTACAATCAATAAATAAAAGCCATTAACACCGGATGTTTAATTGCCATAGACACTCAATCAGAACCCGATTAGTAATAATCAAAATTTTCGGTTACGTCCCTCCAGTAGAACCATACTGGAGAGACGCAATCCCGACGTGAACTATATTTTTGTAATCCTGTTTAATTCATCTTTCTTTCTCCACAGATGGAGGGTCATCTCCCCAACATTGACAAATAACCTCCAGGTGAGTTTCGTAAATAATCGGATATTTTCGGGAATAACTCGCCTGCATTCAGAGTTCATACGTTAAGAAGGCAATTGACTAGGTCCAACCTAGAATTTATTTCATTGATACGTTTGTTTGGGTATGAATGTCGGGAGATGAGTTCTAGATTCCTGTTCTGCCAGAGTTGATTTAGAAATCCAAGATAGGTTGGTTGACTTTTTTTCACTTTACACGAGTAAATGAACTTATTATAAAGAAGCGTATACTAGTAGACGTCGGTTGTTCTATTGAAAACATCCGATATGTTACTATAGCCTAAGATAACATATTCTGGTGTTAAAGGAAAGGTTACTTTACATTTTTCTTTTAGTTTTTCCAAAAAGATCAAAAGAATTGTATTTGAGACAGAACATTCAAAAAACAGGTGATGTATAGTCTCTTTTGAGTTATTACAGAATGTGCATAATTCCGTTTCTGAAATTTTGCATTTGTGTAGTTTTGAGTTCGTATACAAGACTCTATGGACGATTTTAAATTGTAAACTTTGTAAGTATTTTTTCTATGGTTGAAAAGGGGATTCTATATACAAAATTCCAGTCATCCCGCTGCAAATTTATATCTAAAATCTCATTCCACTTTATCTGGGAATTCGTGGGAGACGTCGCGTATAGTTCTAAGAAAATGGTATAGAATGTTCGGCAAACTTTGTGTGTAGATTGTAGCATACCATTGTTTACATTATATACATACGATAATTGTTTATATGATTTTGCTGCCGCTTTCCAGGATTTGGGTATTGCATTTAATTAGGTCTAAAGGTTATATTTGTTGGAGAAGTCAGAGAAAGTTAGGTGACTGTTGTTCTCAGAAAGCAAGTCATTTATGAAATAAATACCATTTTCGCACCAAGATTTGTTATAAAATAATTCACCGTTAATTTTTATGCGACTGTTAAAAAACAATGGTTTCCCCAAATATCTCTTGCCGAGTTGTGGTGTTTTTTTTTATCAAGAAGGACCAAGCAGACAGAACATTATCCTAAAATGAGTTCATGTGTTTTCCTATTTTTCTTAAGCCTTCTTTGTGCAAATGCCAGAGTTTGTAATTACCGAAGGGTTCTAGATCGTCGACCACCAGTGTTTTCCAGGGGGCCAATGTGGAAGAGTCTAAAAGTTGTTTTATCCAAATTATTTTTAAGGCATGACTAAATGTTTCGATATGTGGGAATTTAATTTCACCCTTTTCGAAAAGACCAGCGATTGTGGACCGTTTGCTTTTTTCGGGTTTAACCCTTTACCTAACGCAGACAATATCAAAATTTATTATTTTAAATATCATTTTTTTAAATTTTTCAAAAAATTTCAACAAAACCATATCATGTGACCCCTCGTTGGAACGAGCTCGTTCCAACGAGGGGTCACATGATATGGTTTTGTTGAAATTTTTTGAAAAACAATATTTTTTCAACTGCTGAATTTGCATATTACGCGGGCGGATGCGGGCGATTCGTTGGGTAAAGGGTTAATCAATTTAAATATAACGGGATCAGCAAACGAGACGACCACGGAGCTGGGCTGATGTGGTTGGAAATGATCGTTTTTTAAAAATATTATCTCATTTTTGGTTAACTAATTCTATTTTTTGGAACCAACATTATTTTGCTTTGGACGTTTTCATTGTCCTACTTCGCGACAGACGATCGATAATTGTACAACGAAATTTGGAAACTTTTCGAAGCGTAACTTATGACTTGACGGGAAATGGTCCTAGTTCAAATGGTGCTAGGAAAAACGTTCCGGCTTGTACATCACATGTTGAATACAGAAACATTTATGTCATAATGGCGATTCCGTTAAATGCAAGGCTTTAAAGTTTAATGGGTGTGTGGTAAGGACACTGTCCTTCCAATTAATATTAAAGTATGGGGAGAGACTTGTTAATTTTCTTTTTCTGGCATGAATACAAAATTGCAAATTATTGTAAAAATATATTCGCTAAGCAAAGTGTCAAAGCGGACACATAGTGTTGGACAGGTATGATACTGAAAGATATTCTTAATGACGGGTTATATATGAACTGGCTGTTTCTAATTAGCTCGCCATAAAAACACAAGTTGCTTCCTCGGAGTTAATAATAATAATAAGATAGAAAACATGTGGTTAGTGGGTGACACAGATGAGCGGGTTAGTATGCTCATCGGACAGACTGGTTAGAATGGGGCACGGTATGTCATCAAGCAGTTCGTCTCAGAGTGTAGGAGGGAGAGGAGAGGCATGCGGACAGCGAGGCATTTGGTGGCACAAGAGCAATCAAGGCCTTCTCACCTGAGAACCGTGACAAACTAGAGGCCTGCCAAAATGTTGCTATTGTTATTTCGTCTATTGAGTCTCTCCTCTCTGATTGGCTAAAACCACACCGCTATGATTCGTTTGATGATGATGTGAGGTTTTAAAATCCAAAGAAATGCTGAGGTGATATTATAGTTCTTAAAATTGCCATAATCTGGTTTGATAAAACAGAAAAAGGGGATTTGTATCCATGCCAAATAGAGAACACGGTAGCCAGAATCCAATCAAAATGGACTTTTCTTCTGCTATTAGCCAACCAGATATACTCGTTCATTTATTATTTATTTTTTCACGCTACATCGGCATCTACGGCTATATCGTGTCGAGAAAATCAGAGGAAAGTAAACGTGTCTTTGTCAGTTATGAAGTAAAATGACTCGACAAAAGCAGCAAATAATTACAAGAGAATGACAAAGTCAGCAATAGCTTCGGAAGTAATGAGTGATGATACCAATAGGGTAGAGAATACCTTAAAAATCATCAACCTGACGGTATGAGACTTGAGAGAGGGTGGGAGAGAGAGAGTGTGTGTGAGAGAGAGAGAAAAATATGACTATAGAGGTCATAGATACACCGTGGGAGGAGAGAGGTACACGGGGCTCTACAACTACTAACCGAGCAAAAGAGTAGGGATAGCATGAAGTGGCAGTACATGCAACTGATTTCAAGCAGTTTTAACCCTCTGATATCAACAGTAAGAAATTTTAAATGGTAATAGTTAGTTCAAAATCACATATTCTGCCTCTGGCACATTGAGACGTTTGGAGCATCTATAGAAAATCACAGAGACAATGTGCGTTTGAGTTAAATGTCAACGAAAAAGAAAAAGTTTTATTTATTGTCTCAAATAACAGAACAACCCGTTTCTTGGTTGCAGCAAGGAGCCGTCTGCAGTGCTTTTGATAAGGATGCGACGAGGATTTATATTACCTCAAAACGAGAATCAACTCTGCGGCGTTAAATGTGTAAATGTGGGCAAATGAACATCTGTACCCTAAAGGACAATTTGGCTACATTTACAGTGACGATGCGATTCCTTGCAAGTGGAGATCGTGCCCCTGTGCAGCGATATGCGAGGTCCACTGCTGATTCATACCATCATCCTTTGAAAAGCGCTCTTGAACAAAAGAGACAACTCATATAAGCCTATGGCTTCCTGTCGAATCCTCGTCTCTTACAATCCCGATTATTTCTGTTTCTTTTATACCGTGTACAACCATGGAAACTGTTTGCCGTTCGGTGATATTATCAGTATAGAATGTACGCGTGTAACACTGCTTTCTGTTATAAATATTGTTTAAACTAACTCGGCGGCGTTCGAGGTCAATATAGCATTTACTACTTCACCCAATGTAACAGTCTAAGGCTATTCACAAGCATTGGCATTCGAGTTTTATTGTATATTCAACTTTCATCAACAAAACATACTTAAAAACCCATTAATGGAGGTGAAGTTTTTTAAAACAAATTGAAAACTCCTTGTTATTGAGGAAAAACATATCTAGTGTAGTCTTTTGTCGATTTAGGTAGTGGGTTAAGAATTGATAAGTTGTTTTATTATAATTATGACAATGTAATTTAACCGCTAAATATCACTACTGTTTGACGATCTTTTCCTGGTCCCCGGAAAATCCACAGTGTGGAATTCGATTCCGCATCACTATAGATTGGCGGACTATTTACGAGTGCGTTTGAATTCGTATAATTAGCCGGTGTGACAGGAATGGAAGTCCGTAGGAAAATTAGTCCCTCTGGACTATTATTCCGCGGAATTATCGTCCTAGGTCTAACATTTCTATGAAAAGTAGTCCACCGGAATAGTAATCCACCGGACTTAGAAAATTAGACTATTCCTAGAAATGTTAGACCTAGGACTATAATTCCGCGGAATAATAGTCCAGAGGGACTAACGTTCCTACGGACTTCCATTCCTTTTACACCGGCTTCAAAGAGTACTTACTCAAAGCTGGAATGGATGCGCTCGAACGACGGACGTTTTTTTAAAATCTTATTCATGATATTTTGTTATCGTATTCATGCGCATCGGGGGATTGATTGATTGATTGATTGATTGATTGATTGATTGATTGATTGGTCGATTCTTTATTTCACAGTAAACATATACCCCATAATAAACAATAATAATGAAAATAAAATTACATGAAAACACATATGTATACCGCGGGAAATAACATAGCCAGATTGGCTGTCTCCCTGTTATCCCCAATTCAAATTCTATTGCAACATTGTACTGACGTTGGGAAATTTTAAACAAAGTGCAAGTCCTGTCTTGCCCTTCTTTTGAGTTGTTACTGTACCTCATCAGACGCTGTCAACATAACCCTCTGCATCAAGCTGTTGGGTCTGAATATTGCTTGGACCAGTTCGAAGCAAATGAGTAACACAAGACTAATATGGGGCTAAATGGCTGTTGTGCGATTCAGACGCCCACCACAAGCCCAGCCTCCACCATTGACCCGAGCAATATAAGCTATCTATCGCGAACACTACTTGGCTGGGCTTGACAGGCAGAAATACTGTAACGAGCTTGAAAGACAACAGGGTATCACACGATATAAGTTTATTGTTATTAAATTTTTATTGTCACCTTTATCGTCACTGTTATGCACCTGTGGTTCATCGTGACTTCAACATTGGTACAACTCAGGTATAACCAATCGTTTCTGTCTATGCTGCCTATTATTATAAGGGGTTCCCGCGCGAGACACTAACTATCAGCTCCTATCTTGGCAGTAAAAGCGATTTAAAAAAAGTACAGTACACAGAGGTGAACTCCTACTATCGGCTGCAGTCCATACAGTAGGGATTATTACAGTGAACATCATTCATGTACGCACCTATAAATTTATCTGAATTTTTTTCTCTTGGCAGCGGTTCTACTGCAGATTGTACGTAGTTCATAATCTAATACATTCCATAGTTTTGAGTAGGCAAATGTTTGAAATAGGTTTAGATTGATTGATTGATTCATTGATTGATCTTTATTTCACAGTAAACATGTACTCAATAATAAACAATAATAATGAAAATAAAATCACATAAAGCACATATGGATACCTTGGGGAATAAAATAGTCAGTTGGCTGTCTTCCAGTTATCCCCCAATTCAAATTCTCTTGCAACATTGTTCTGGACGTAAAAAAAATTAAACAAAGTGCAAGTCATGCTTTGCTCTTCTTTTGAGTTATTGTTATTGTAATCAAACGATTGGGTCTGAATATTACTTGGACTAGTTCGAAGCAAACGAATAATACAAGAGTAATATGGGTCTTGATGGCTGCTGTGTGATTCAGACTCCACACCACAAGCCCAGCCTTCACCATTGACCAAAGCAGTATAATCTATCTATCCCGAGCACTATTTGGCTAGGCTTCGCAGGGAGGGGGAAATACTGTGACGAACTTGAAAGACAATTGGGTATCACACGATATGAAAAAGAAGAAACACAAAAGTGAACTCTTACTATCGGCTGCAATCCATGCAATATGGATTATTACAGTGAACGTCATTCATATACGCATCTATAAATTTATTTAAAATTTTTCTCTTGAAGGCGGTTCTACTGCATATTGTACGCAGTTCATCGTCTAATTCGTTCCACAGCTTTGGGTAGGGAAATATTGGAAATAGAGGTGTAGAGACTTCGTACTTGTAGGCTTAATTTCTAATGGATAAGATTGTCTTGTAATTCTAGATCTCGTATTTGTCATCCAGAAGAAATTATTAAACGAGGCGGGTAGCGTTTTGTTATGCCAATCAAAAACAAATAACATTGATTGCACCTTATATATCAAGTCCTCCACCTCGAGGATGTGATCTCTAAGGAACAGGGGATTGGTGTGAGTATTATACCATTTCTTATTTATAATGCGAATGCTCCGTTTTTGCAAAAGAAAGAGCTTCTTTGCAGATTAAGAGTTACTCCATATGTGTATGCCATAGGCTATGTAACTATGAAAGAGCGCATAATATAAGGTTACCATTGCCTCATATGGTAGTATTTCTTCACTTTATTCAAGGCATAGTTTACTAGGGCAATTGTTCTACATATTTGGTCAATGTGATACTTAATAGAATAGATGATCATCCATTAAAATTCCCAAGAAGTTCAAAGAGGATTCAATTTCATTCTGCCCCACCCTGTTTATTTTAAGTCCGTTAATGTAAATATCATCGTTTGTGAGAGTAGCCTTCTGTGTTGGACTTATTAAAAATATATTTTGTCTTTTTTGCATTTAAAATGAGTTCATTGACAGAGCACCATTCAAAGAATTTGTTTAATTCACTATTTACATAATTGGTCAAATGATTAATATATTCATCGGGGGAAATGTGGTGGTGTCACCAGCAAAGGGCAGGAGGTTTAGGGAAGCGGAATGGGGCAAATCATTTACATGTAACAAAAATACAATTGGACGCCAAATAGACCCCTATGGCACCCCATAGTGTAGTCCAGCCTTTTCGGATTCGTTTCCTATATAATTAACATATTGAGTGCTATTCGAGACATAGCTCTTAAACCAATCTTTACAGACTCCTCTAATGCCATATTTTTCAAGTTTATTGGGTAAGATTTCATGGTTGATGGTATCAAATGCTTTAGACAAGTCAGGGTAAATATCTAGGGTGACATCTTCACTCTTTTTATTGTTTTCCATGGACACATGTTTAATCAGATGCATAATAATAATAACACTTTGGCCGGCCGCTGATTTGTCGCGGCTCTCCGATGAGAAGGTCTTGGTTACCCCAGTACTCCCAAATGCCTCCCTGTTCCCACGCTTCTTCTCTCCTTCCAACACTCGGAGACGAACTGCTTGATGACATCCCTTGACCCATTCTTCCCAATCTCTCCGATTAGCATATTAACCCTGTCCTTTGAGTCTCTCACTAACCACATGTCCTTCATTCTCCCACCCCACTTCCCCATTATACTCCCAGTGAATCTTATTCTTTTAGACTGTTATTTTGGGCATTCTAGAAGAAAGTGTTCCAGGGTCTCCACCACGCCAAAATTACACATCTGGCACTCCTTTTCCCAGTTTTTCCCAATCTTTCCCCTCAGCTCTAGGGACCGCGACCTCAGCTTGAACAACCCCACAAATGTGCCATCAAGGTACTCTTCAAAACCAGGCTTCTCTTTTTCACGTAGGCCACCCAAAGATCTCTTTGATTTGACCGCTCTCGCCAATTAAGGTTACCATCCCCCATGACCCTTTATCTGACCATATTTTTCCTGGTATGCCCCAAAGTCTAAGTGAGAGATCTCCAATGAGTAGTTGTCTATAAGCTCCCTCACTTGGATCATCCACCGTCTTGATATTTGAGTTGAAAATTCTCTGGAACTTCGGCTGTCGGGGAGATTTACCAAATAATTAAGATAACCGAGTTTCAATAAGTCTATCCTGTCCTTGATCCTCATCCACCCAAGTTCACCCCTGATTGCTTTTAGTGTGGCGGCATTACTCGACCCCGTTATCCACCGGCCTGCATTGTTCTGCTCCCCTTCAGAATCAATTTACTTGTGTGGTTTCAGAAGATGCTTCTTCCTGTGATGTTAAAATTTAACCCAAGATACTCGTAGTCACCTGTCTCTCCTACACTAAGACGTTTGCTACCTTCCGGAATAAAGAACTCCCCCACTCTCCACCTTCGAGTGGTGTCCACTTTGCGTCCTACAGGTATAATTTGCTCTTGCTTTCATTAAGTTCGAGTCTCCATTTGCTCCCATATTCCCAACAATTCCCAGCATTTTCGATATCCCCTCGATCTAAAGCCGTCATGTTGGTGTAATAATGTTGTGTTGGGGTGAGCTCCAACTTAGGACAGAAAATCTTTGTTTTTGATATGATGTAGTTGTTGATATGATGGTAGTGGGTGGGAAACACTCCGTGCTACAGGATTCGGAAATATTTTCTTAGTTTTGGTGATTTTCATGTTGGATTTTTAGTGTTTTTTGCTTAGAGTTCCCTTTATTTCGAGGATCGGATTTACTGGGAATTTGTTCAGCAGTTCACTTCATTGTTCACGTTACAACTGTAACTTGGATAGGTGTGAAAAACTGACCTTCACAAGAATACGTCTAGACATTTGAGCGTATCTGCACTTACACTATTTGATGAGTAGCACTAACACTCTTGGTAACAATTAGTGCAGTCATTACCCAGTTCTGTGCAAGAGGAGTTACTGATTTTTTTATTTTTATACAGTTCTTCTCTTCTGTGATTTGTAGTGGAGTTAATATGGGTAAAAATAGAAAGCATGCTACAAAGTGGATTCGCGTTAAATCCTCCACCAGTTGTGAAGAAACTTCCACACCGTCCTCTAATAGGCGGACTATTTTGCTTGAATCTATAGATAACGAAGGTAACGACTCCATGGATGATACATCACAAGAAGAACGAGAAGAATATGACACAGACACTGAATGTGAAAATGAATCCCAAAGTGGTAAAACGTCTATTAAGAAGATAAACTCAAAACTAAACACGGTCATGAACAGATTAAAGCAGTTAATAACAAAAACTGAATTTACTCAAACTCTGAACGCCCAGCTTAGTAAAGTAGAATTTGAAAAAGAGATGGACAAAATGAAAACTGAATTAATAGAGAAGCTGACGTTTAAAATAGACCGCTTAGAGTCCAGAGTGTTTGCGTTGGAAAAAGCCATGGATGAACAAAAGAAAGAAAATAAAACGCTTGGCAGTGAAATGTAACGACTTTCACACAGGGAGAGTCAGTGATAAATACCGCCTAAATGATATCGAACAATATAGCAGAAAAGGCAGTGTTCGAATATTTGGAATTGAGGAACAGAGAAATGAATCAGTTGAGCAATGTACAGATGTGGTTAAAAAGCTAGTGTCCGAGAAACTGAACTTACAGATTGATACGCGGGACATATCAATAGCCCACCGCCTAAGTGGAATCAATCGTCAACAGAATAAACGGCCGATAATCGTTAAATTTACCTCGCGAACAACAAAGAGTAAAGTGATTGAAAAGAGAAAATTATTGAAAAATTCAGGCATCACCATAAGAGAAGACTTAACAAAACTTAACTGCTTTCTTTTAAATAAAGCATTTCGGTCGCCGGTAGTTTTAAATTCGTGGTCCTCGAATGGGAAACTTTCACTCAAAGCAAATAGCGGACACATGCATCAGAAGAAGAACTCGATAAAATTTTAGGTGCCGGAAACTCAATTGATAATTTAAATGAACAGAATAACTTGTTTCCAGACGGAAGTTTCTATTAACTGACGGTCCGATACAAATCACTCAAAAGTCGAAGTCATGTCGATTTCAAGTCAAAACAAGTTGATTTGAAGTCCGGTAAAGCCAAATTAAGTCAATGTCCTGTCGACAAAATGTCGAAGTCAAGTCGATTTTAAGCCAAGTCATGTCAATTTAATGTCACATTAAATCGATTTAAGTCGGATAAAGCCAAGTCAATTGGATTTCAAGTCAGGTCAAGTTGATCATCAAGCAGATTATCAAGGTGAAGTCAAGTTAAGTAAAGTCAAATCAAATTAATGTCGATTCACAAATGAAGGTCGATTTTTTGGTTGATTTCAAGTCAAGTTCATATGGATTTTAAGTTGACTTCGAGTTGATTTCAAGTCAATTTCAAGTCGAGGTCAGGTTGAGTTCGAGTCGTTGTCGAATTGAGGTCAGGTCATGTCAATCTCAAGTCACAGCAAAGTCGATTTCAAGTCAATGATCAACCGATCATCAAATCGATTTCGAACGGATTTCAAGTTGAATTCAAGTCGAATTCAAGTTGATTTAAGTCGAAGTCACGTTGAATTCAAGTCCAGACCAAGTTGAGGTCAAGTTGAAGTAAAGTCAGGTCAACCTCAAGTCAGGTCGTTTTCAAGCGATCATCATGTCTTAGTCAAGCCTAACAAGTCGATTATCAGTCAATGCTAAGAATAGTCGATTTCTGGACCTACCAAGTCGAGTTCAAGTCGATTTCAAGTTGATTTCAAGTCGGAGTCACTTTGACTCCTAGCCAACGTCTAGTCAATTTCAATTTAAAGTTATGTCAGTTTCAGGTCGAAGTCAAGTTGATTTCAAGCGAGGTCATGTTTTGGCAGGTCTCGTTACGAGCCACCAGTTTGCAAATTCAGTTTTCCAACTATCTATTTTTTTGGTCAAATATTTGGGGGGGGGGAGACCCACCCCCACCCCCGGTAAGTTAGTCCCTGACCAATTTCGTACTCAGCTGCGGTGATATTTTATCCATACATATCAAGCCACACCAACACAATCATATGCCATTGTAATAGTGATGATTCACTGTCTTGTTTTATCCAATCACAATTATACCTATTTAAACATTTGGAGTCAGTCGAAATTCCCAAGTGTGAACTAAATTACTTTGTTAAGTAGCCTTTCGCCAAGCATAGTTATGATAACGCCACTTTTTAGACAAGTAGCTCTCTATGAGTTCAGTCAGCTAGCTGGCCCATGAACAGGGGTTAATGCACATTGAAAGCCAATCAGCAAAAGTTAGGAAACTTAATAAGTGCGATGAAGAATCCTTTCACCTATGTCGGTTTTAGATTGTAATTAAACTGTCCACCACTTGAACTCTGCCCGACACATTTGGACTACGCCCATCACACCAAGGTATCTTTGATCCATCTTCTTGAAGATGATCATAAACTGCTTAATTTTTTAAGTATATCCAACGAAGTTTGTCATGTGGACGGTGAGCAGGATGCGTCTGGCCATGGCCTAGTCCAAATCATTTTAGATACTTCTGATTATGTAACAGTACTCTCGCAGGCACGTTTTATTGTGCATTCTGCAAATCTTGGACCTATTGGATTTCTAGTAACTGACGGCAGGTAGCATAAACTTAGACGAGATCCGGTTGCAGGCAGAATTTGATTATATCAAAATATATAACGAAAGGAATTTCAATGCAGTGGATGAAGATGTGTCCCCATTCAAAGAAGACAGGCGCCTATGCCATTATTACACCCCCGATGATTTTCAAGCCACATTTTCTTCTTTAAATAACACGTTCTCCCTGTTTCACATGAATTGTCAAATCCTCGGCGCTCATTGGGATGGGCTAAATGAACTATTATTCAAATTGCTAGAGTCTAGAAATACCTTTGGTGTGATTGGGCTCACTGAGCTATATCAAATTCCCAGCATTAGTCTGTACACTCTCCCTGGCTATCATCCACTAATTAAAAAAATCGACCCGAAAATGATGATGGCAGAGGTGGGGTAGGACTTTTCATTAAGGATGATATTGATTATAAAATTCGACATGACCTGTCTGTCTTTATCCCTCACGTTATTGAATCAATTTTTATAGAATTAGTAAAATCTAAGAGAATAATCGGAGTTATCTATAGACCAAATACCCCTCCCTAGGCGAATATTGACCTGTTCCTGTCTAGGTTAAATCTACTAACCGACACTTTGAATCAAGAGAACAAATTAACCTATATTATGGGAGACCTCAATATTGAACTTCTAAAAATGGACTCCCATGCCAAAACTGGAGAATTCATTGACCTGATGTTTAGCCAAGGGTTTTTACCTTCCATTACGAAACCTACGAGAGTAACCCGCACTCAGCCACTATCATTGACCATATTTTTTTTAAATAATACACATTGCTCGCCATTCTCTGGTATTATATTAACTGATATCTCAGACCACTTTGGTACATTTTATTTAGAATCTCACAACGTGAAAGAAGATGACATTTATATTCCGCCCAGAAGAAAAATAAATCCTCAAAATATGGAATACTTCAAATCACTTTTGGCTGAGTGCGATTTTTCTGTTGTTACGGTGGAAAACGGCCCAAATCTGAGTTACAACAAATTTATCGACATTTATTTACATGTACATTGGTTCATTGATGCTTTTCCATCAATTCAGTCCAAACCGTGTAAAAAAGGCTCAGATGACAGCCATGGATGACCAATGGCCTTATAAATTCATCTAATACTAAAAGGAAATTTCATCTCAAAATGCTAAAATGTCCAAATGAGAGAAATAAGCTAAACTATAAAAAATATTGTAGGATATATAATAGGGTTAAAAAACAATGTAAATCCATGTATTTTAAAAAGATATTTGATGAAAACAAACACAATATGCGAGCTACCGGGAAAATTCTAAACGATAGCATAAATAAGTCCAAAAAGAAGCATAAACTTCCATCCTTTTTCACTCTGAATAATAACGAAATAAGTGAACCCATCCAAATTGCGAAAGAATTCAACACTTTCTTTGCTAACATTGGAAGAGAAACTAGTGAGCAAATATTCAATTCAAATAGACCAATCTTGGATTATATGAAAAGATATTTCCCGAATAATTTTTTTTCTCAGCCCTACTTTTCCTGCAGAAATTAACAATATAGTCAACTGCATGAAACCGAAGATGAGTGAAGATTGCGATAGCATCACGACTCGTCTTCTCAAGCACACAGTTAATCTTATTGTCGTTCCTCTTGCCCACATCATAAACAGTTCATTTGGTCAGGGTACAGTGCCAGAGAAAATGAAGCTTGCAAAAGTAATACCGGTATTCAAAAGTGAAGGTGAACATTTATTCACCAATTACAGACCAATTAGTATTATACCGACATTTTCTAAAATTTTAGAAAAAGTTGTATCCGCTAGACTAATAAGCTTCCTAAACAAATTTGACATTATATATGAACAGCAATATGGATTTCGTAGAAGACATTCCACTTTCCATCATACACTACAGTTTTTGAAATGTGTGGCGGAAGCAGACAATAAACGAAAAGAAAGTACACTAAATGTATTTCTCGATCTCTCAAAAGCATTTGACACTATAAATCACGACATTTTGTTGCAAAAACTTGAGTGGTATGGCTTTAGGGGTATAGCTTATGATTGGTTCAAAAGCTATCTTTCAGATAGAAAACAGTTTGTGAGTTATGGTGGTCAAAATTCTGACCTTGCAAATATAAGATGTGGTGTTCCCCATGGCTCCGTTTTAGACCCCATTTTGTTTCTATTGTACATAAATGACATCAGCGAATCAATTTCATTAAATCTCCTGTCTTTCGGCGATGATACCACTGTATACTCATCGGAAGCAGACATGAATAAATTAGCCAGTAATATTATTGATGAATTAGAAAAAAATATTTGAATGGTGTTGTGTAAATCGATTGGCGCTGAATACCAAGAAAACAGACTACGTTGTCACGAGGGGAATCTTAGGCAGATCGACTGCAAATAGCGTATTTATAAACAATCGAAAAATAAAT
The DNA here is from genome assembly GCA_031216915.1 of Pictodentalium vernedei. Classification (NCBI taxonomy): domain Eukaryota; kingdom Metazoa; phylum Mollusca; class Scaphopoda; order Dentaliida; family Dentaliidae; genus Pictodentalium; species Pictodentalium vernedei. The sequence goes on from CM062295.1 coordinate 334,219,659, forward strand.
AATATGGGCTCTGATGAAAATGATAAGTCTCTTAAGTTCTTAGGAATAAACTTTGACGATAAACTATCTTTTAAATATCATATTACTCAATTTTGCTCTAAGACTGCCCCTGTAAACTACGCTCTAAATAAGGCAAAAAACATCCTTCCTCTAGAGGCACTGAAGACGCTCTATCATACCCTGGTCCAAAGTCACCTTGTTTACGGAATTCAGGCATGAGGGAATTCTAGATCTATAAATAGACTTGTATTGATGCAAAAACGATCGCTGCGGATAATAGGAAGCACAAAATACAATTCCCACACCGACCCCCTTTTTACAAGTTTAATATTCTCAAGATACAGGATCTGTTTAAGTTACATGCCTTACTATTCGTATTCGATTGGCATCAAGGAATTCTACCAACACCATTTAATTCGTTCTTTGAAACCGTTGATTTCCATAGCCTTAGAATTACTCGGCAATCTGGACTTCTTCATATAAGCCGAACAAGAACTAAATCTATAGAAAACATCCCACCGTATTTTTTCCCGAAACTGTGGAATGATCTTGATCCAGAAGTACGTGCGATAAATAATAGAAAGATCTTTATAAAAAGACTACCTTGTCTTCTTATATCATCTTATTCCAAGACAATGGAATGCAAGAATCTATACTGTCCCGACTGTTCCACATAGACTTGGAATGGTCTTACGTACCTAACAACGTTTGCGAAAAAAAAATTGAAAAATCTCAAATCTGATGCATCTGGTTTTCTCCTCATCCTGTGATCCTGCAAAGACCTTCAGTAGTTCTGTAATTGATGGATGTTTTGTCAGTTACATACAAGAGTTTCAAGCTTAGTATAGTATAATACGGTGCGGTACGTTACAGTACAGTGCGGTGCAATGCAGTGTAGTACAGGGCAGTACACGATGCAGTATTGTACGGTACAGTGATGTACAGTGCAATACAGTACAGTATAGTATAGTATAGTAAATGAGGTGGTCCGAGCTAGGAGAACAGTTAAATCTCCCAATTTATCTTAGCATTACATTTTGATATTACTAAATCCTCTGGTCCTGGCTGAGCATTGCACCCCAAATTAGCCTCGAATTCAATAGCCTATGACACTGTAACATTTCCTGCTCACCAAATCAGCATGCACAGCCGTTTTTCCTTTTATCGTAATTTTACTTCAAGGGGAAGTCAGGAAGACAGCCAGTTTGGTTTTGACTTCTCCTAGCAGTATGCAGACAGCCCATTTAAATGTTTCGTACATATAATGTATTTGTCTGTTCGTATGTTTACATTTATTGTCTTTTTTCTTCAATTATTGTAATGTATACTGCTGAATAATGTCATCATCATCATCACCATCATCACCCCTCTTCGCTTTCTAACACTAGCACTATATCGTCTGCAAAAATAGCCCTGGGATCTTCAGGTCCTCAACTGCTACCCCTTCGTCGCTATGCAGGAGTTCATCTCCTAAACCTTTGATGTACAATGCAAACAGAATTGGTGAAAGGATACAACCCTGTTTTTTTGTCTCCATAGGCACACGGGTTGTTGTTGTGTTACCCAGGCCAAGTTCACTCTGCACATCTTTATATAATGCTCTCAGATTCCCAACAAACTCGCCTCCCAAGCCCAGAGCATCAAGTTTTCGCCACATACCCTTCCTCCATGCTCTATCGTGTGCCTTTTTAACATCAAAAACGGCCATAAACATATTTTTCTGTTTTGCTTTCGCGGATTCTATCATTGGGATAGCGTGAAAAGATGGTCAGTGACTCTCTTTCCCTTCCTGAAGCTAGTCTGGATCTCTCCCAAAATACTCTTCTTCTCAATCACTTCCTCTAATCTCCCATACAGGACTTTACAGAAAACCTTTGCTACTGACAGAGATCCCTCGATAATTATCCAAAACGTCTGTTTTCTCCTTTTTGTGAATAAATGTCACTTTGCTTTCTCTCCACTCATTTGGGACCTCTTGTTTTTCTATGGCTAAATTGAATAGGGCAGTTAGGTTCCCCCTTTTTGATAAACTCGTTAGGAATTTCGTCCACCCCTCCCGCTTATCCATTCCTTAATTTTGAGATCATCTTTCGCACCTCCTCCGTTTTAATTTCGCTGCACATGAAGTTCGAAAGGTTTTCCTCGACCTGGTTGGACACTCTTGTGGGTTCCCCACGCCCCATCGCTTATCGTTTACCTTTACCCAGTGCTTGACTAGTTCTGATGCGATTTGATCTTGATCGTCTGTAACTCTGTCATCTACTTTAATACTCTGTGAGTGACTTCCTTTGTTACGTTTTTTCACCCATTTCCAAAATACGTTCGAACTCGACCCCCCTGTCATTCTTATCGTCCCAATAAGACTGCCATTTCGCACTCTCCGATTATCGTCTTTAATCTTATTTACTTTATTTCGTGCTTGTTGGTATTCTGCCTTTGCTACCGTGGCCTCGTTGCTTTCCGTCCCCTGACAGGACAGGATGTTTTGTGGAGTGTTTTTTCCTGAAGCCAAATTGATGAGGATTTAAAATGTTATTTTTTATCTAGGAAGCTAATAAGTCTTTTATTCATTATTTTTTCTAAGATTTTGGAGAAAACAGGGAGTATACTAACCGGTCTGTAATTACTAACGTCACGGTTATCACCGGATTTATATAATGGGATTACTTCGGCTATTTTCATTTGAGTAGGTATTTTTCCCTAGAGGACCGAGTTGTTTATAATGTGTGTTATTGGATCGACTAATAGATCGATGGCGTTTTTAAGTAGGCTTGTTGTTATGCCATTACAATCCTTACTAAACTTGCCTTTCATAATGTTAACAGTAGAAAGAACTTCAGCATTGGTTGTAAGGGACATATAAAACTATCCCGAACGTCATCGTCCATATAATCAAAAATGATTTGTTTGATTCCGCAATGGACTCCCTGGTTCGTTTACTTATATTGTTGAACAAATTATTGAATTCTTGAGCAATGTCATGTGGACTGTCAATTTTATTATCTCCACGGTTAAAATAGGATGGCAATTCCACTTCTGTCTTGCCTCTACTTATAGTAGCATTTAGAATTTTCCATGTTTCACGCATCTTATTGTTATTCATCGCTAGTGCATCTCTGTAGTACATTGCTTTACTTTGTTTCTTGATTTTATTAAATACTTGACAACATCTTTTGGAGTTATTAAAATTATGAGCAGAAGGTTTTTGTAATTTTTTTCTATAAAATCTGTTTTCCGAGATTGTTGACCTGATAAGGCCTCTCGTCATCCAAGGTTGACGTTTGATAATTTTTTTATTGGGGCGAACTTGCTGAAGAAGAATGCGTACTCAAAACCGTTGATATAGCTGGTTAGAAAATGTGCCATAAGCTTGGTCTGGTCAGTTGAGTTCCATTACATTCGGAAAATCGATCTCGGAGAGAATAGTCCTAAAACGGGCTACATTGGATTCATTTATTTTATGTTACATTTTTGGCACTGTATTATCATTTTGTTGTGTTTTCGCTTCGTAGTAATAAATGCCGAAATGATCAGATACATCTGTAAATATTACACCTGATTTGAATGGGGATGTAATATTATTGCTCAAAATGTGATCAATTAATGTCGCCGAATGTTCAGTAACCCTAGTTGACCTTGTTATGTGCGGTAAGAAACCTTTACTGAGCACCAAATCGATGTAATTACTTGTTTTTGTGCGGTTTTCAAATTTTAAGAAGTCTATATTAAAGTCACAATATAAGTCGGTCTATTTACCTGATTCACTGCATCTGTTATTTCCTTACGTGTCTGGAGAAAAACGTCAATGTCTGCATTGGGAGGGGGGGGGGGGGTGCGTATTGGGCCTGTAAATAACGCCTATCATCTTCGATGATCTGTGTATTCTAGATCTCAACGAAGAGTGACTCAATGATATGGAGAATGAAAAATGATAGGTCGTCTCGAACTCTATAATCTATTCCTTCCTTAATAAATGAGCCCACCCCTCTACGACCGTCGTCATTATTAGGACGCGTTCTCTTTAATAATTGGTGATAGACTTCCAAGTTAAAACAAACATTATCTGGAATATTAAATACTTCTGTTTGTCCAATCACATCAAACATATTATTATCAGTTCCTTGTAAATTAAATAATTATTCTGTGAGTGCGCCCCAATGAGCACTAAGGCTCTGGCAATTAATATGAAATAATGAAAAAGACCTGAGTTTCTTTTATTATTACCTGGTTCAATATATTCGCAAGCACATATTTCGTTTTTAAAAGGCGATTCAATCTCGTCATCGATACCTATTTTCTCATTATATAAATGTTTAAAATCGAAGTCTGATTTTGTCTTAAGCTCGTCCAAGCATATACTACCCATTATTTAATATAGAGTAGACATCAAGCCATTATAGTGTCTTGAGTTCGTGCGATGACACACACATTGAAGATGGACGTCCATCTTTCATTAAAAAGCGGCTAGTATAGTTTCTGTATTTGGCATAAAGAAATGAATGAACAGGTATTGGAATAATATAGTCCAGTACAATGTTTACAGGTAAAAGAATTTTGCACGAGTCATTCTCCCATAACAAAGCAAAATTATATACAAGAGAAAATGGGAGCTGTGTGAAGCTTCCATGACTACAGGGTTGATAATGACTCTCACCTCTGATGGCGCAATGGGACATGACGAGAATGTCACAATCAATGAATGGAATTCCAGAATGGGCCCAGACAGCCCAGACAAAGCAGAGAGCGTCTGTAAATCCCATCGTAATGAAACCTGAAATCTCTCCGATACGAGCGTTCTGAGCGAAACACACTGTATTGATTGAGCTCGACAAAAAGCTGTTTGCTGGAGTTTGTTGCCCTTTTGAAGTTAAAGAGACTGCATTAAAAATAGTTTACAATATTTTGCATTCCTGAAAGGTTCTATCCACCTTTTCTTGTAAATAAATGTAAATAGAATATTCGATGGTATTCTGTTGACAATCAATCAATACATGACAGCTGACATGCACCGATAGATAGTGTATAGTTCTCTACCGATAACACTATCGACAACTCACAGGTCCATTGACTGAAACCCTTTTGAAGTAGACGCGGATGCAGCAAAACTATAGTGTTTACACTTTTGGCATTGTTAAGAATTTTTTATCGACTTGCTTGCATCGATTAATACGGATACAATCTTCAACGAAATTCCACTGACAATCAATCAATATATGTCAATATTTTACCTCCTACAATTATCTAGGAATTTCATTGGTTCAAAGACGTCACATGCAGACTGCATGCAAAACCATATACTGCCTGTCAACATCAATATAAGCTGACAGCTATAGGCAATCTCCCCTTTGTTCATTCATTATTCAAAATGGCGACAGCCTATAAACGCTTCAAGTTGAAAGATTGAGTGTTGGAAGCCCATATTTTGTCTGAAGTGCAGGTTAGGCAACTTAAAATGCTTCATATTCTGTGGATGTGTGTCATGTTACTTTCGAAATGAAACTGTTTGGTATATATGAATTTGCCTTGTTACAATTTATGGGAGAGTGCCTGTAAGCACTCTCCCATAAATTGTAACAAGGCAAAGACATGTGAACACATTGTGAGAATTCTCTCATTTAATTTTGATCGCTGTTGTTATTAGTTCTGTGCATCGATACAGCAGTCGGTAAGATATATTCGTTACACAGTTTGTTGGTGGCCTAATATGGTATATGTGGTGTCAGTTAATTCCATATTGGACTCGAGCTTCGCTCTCGTCCAATATGAAATTAACTGACACCATATATACCATATTGGGCCACCATCAAACTGTGTAACTAATAATATATGTCAATAGACATACACAGACCGATTGTCAAATAGAAGTCCGCTGAGAACGTTATTGACATTTCAGCGGGCCATCGATTGAAACCCATTTGGAGTGGAAACGGATGAATCAAAACAATAGTTTACATTATTTAGAATCATTGAACGTATTTATCCACTTGCTCACATCGATAAATGTGGATAAAATTTTAAACAAAAATCCCACTGGCAATCAATCATCACATATCAACAGCCATGTACTGATTGATTGTCAGTAGAACTCCGCTGTGACAACTCAGAGGTCCTTCGGCTGAAATCATTTTGAAATTGAGGCAAATGTACCAAAAACAATATCTTACTTAACTTTGCATTGTTGAAAGATCCCATCCATTTATTCATAACGATAAATACCGATACAATCTTCAAAAGAATTCCACTGACAATCAATCAATATTTGTCAATAGACATGCACTGATTGATAGTGAATAGTTCTCTACTGAGAAACTATCGACAACTCATAGGTCCATTGACTGAAACCCCTTTGAAGTGGAAGTGGATGCATCAAAAATATAGTGTTTCCACTTTTTGCATTGTTGACGATTTTTTATTGACTTGCTTGCACCGATAAATACTGATAGAATGTTCATCGAAATTCCACCGACAATCAATCAGTATATATCAATGAAAATACACAGACCGATTGTCAATAGAACACCACTGAGAACGTTATTGACATTTCAACGGTCCATCGATCGAAACCCATTTGAAGAGGAAGCGGTTGCATCAAAACAACAGTTTACACTATTTAGAATCACTGAACGAATTCTTTCACTTGCTCAGATCGATACTCAACAAAAATTCCATTGGCAATCAATCATCACAGTTCAACAGTCATGCACTGATTGATTGTCGATAGAACTCTGCTGAGTACACTAGTGACAACTCAGAGGTCCCTCGGCTGAAACCATTTTCAAATGGAAGTAAATGTATCAATACACTTAACATACACTGTGAAATTCCCGCCCCAAGAAAGAAAAGGAAGGCACAGACGCAAAAGCCAACATCCCTTACCCATATTTCATATTCAGCCGAACGCAAATAGTAGTTTGTTCATACAAATCTGTTGCATTACAAACCATTGGAGAGTGCCTGAAAGTGTACACCTGTTACAAAAATAAGTGTAAACAAAAATAGTTCTTTCTTACTTCAATACAATTTACCAGAAAAGGTTGGGGGAAATGTTAATGCTAGCGTTGGCAAGCGATGTTAAACTACAAGTCATATAATAAACCATTTGTCGCTACTGTGAAGTGATCTGGGTCGTCGCATCACTTCTCGTTGATGAGGTCAGATCACCGATTCAAACGAACTGCCACAGGTCCGACCTCCTCAGCACGACGTGATACAACGACCCAGATCACTCCACTATAGCGATAATATGTATGTATCAACCGAATTAAAAGTCAACATTTGAATATGTACAAGGACAATTCTTCATAGGCGCTAGTAATTGTATTTCTCAAAAATATCAAGATGCTTCTGTAAACTGCAGGGACGTGTGAAACGTTTGGAACTTAAGGGACCCTGTCAAACAAGGGCACCCATAAACTGATCTGAATCAGTAGTGGCCCATGTACCATTGGGTCTTAGTGACGTGGTAGAAATACAATACACAAAAATAAACAATGCTTGGGACTCCCGAACCTCTACATTAAAAATATGCACACTTTTTGCCCAATGTTAAATACGCTTATTAAATATAGAGCCAAAGATGTGCATTTGTTCTCGACGCACATCCGCGTTGTAAAATTGCATATTTTTATCTCGATATTTAACAATTTTCTCCACTAGGCTGAAACATTGTTTCGGCCCGATGAGGAAGTTCGTGAAATAAGAAGCAAGAAATGTACATTTTTTTTCGACTTTAAAGTCCGTAGCAGACAAAATTTCTATTAAGATTTAAATGAGGTTTTTCTTTGTCTCTCACTCTCTGTCTGTCTGCCTGTCGCTCTCTCTCTCTATCTTTGGAAAATGTTGAGAGACACAATCATGGCTCCCCCATCGGGGTCCCACATCCCTTGTGAAATGGCATGAACACAGTATGGCGAATGATCAGTCTCATGACAAGAAACATCCGTTGAGGTTACAACTTTACAGCATGAGCACTTACTTTCCGTAAATCCAATCGTATGGTTGTCATTTTCGTACCAAAATCTATCACCTTTTCTCAGTTGTTCAAACTGATGACCAAGCATGCACACAAACGTAGGTCCTAGTGCACCGTTGCTTACGGGCCTTTCGGATATACCACCTGGGTACAGGTCCATGTCATCCGTAGAACTGAAAGGAAAAACACACTTGCGTTCTCTAACCAAAGCAAATTACCAACATAACATCAAAACAGTCTAAATATTGCCCCTTTTTGTAAATAAAATCATATGATTAGAAATAGGTCGTGAGTAGGGGAAAAGTACCGATTTAAGGACAAAATGTACAAAAAATGTACACGTACACGTACATGTATGTGTACCCCCATAGAGATTCAGTGTTAAATCGTGTACAGAGTGTAAAAAATGGTGTTTTTACATGGTGTCCCAGAAGCGGCAAACGCAGTTTATCGCATTTTAGATCGTTCAAACAGCCGTTGGTGAACGAGTGCGAATTCAACACATCGCTCGGAAGGAAAAAATGTACGAAAATTCGAAGAAACGTCAACCTAAAGAAATCTTCTCGCCGTTTCCATCGCGGATCAGACCTTCCATCTATCGTTGGCGAACGCCAGCAAAAAAAAAAACGCTTTGCCGATTCTAGGACAGCATCAAAAATGCGTTTTGCCGCTTCTGGAACACCGATGTTCGCGATCGCCTTTCAGACGATCGAGGGTGCGATCCGATCGGTGAAAACGATTTATCGATTCTAGGACAGGAAAAATCGAGCTCAAAACGTTTTCTCGACGTTCGCCAACGGCGCGAAGTGGGTGTAAAGTGAAGTTACTCATCGAGGATTTTATTCCAAACTAAATGAAAAAAACCCGAGTTTGGAAAATTAGAACCGATGGAAATCGTCTGTCCACGTTTGCCATCGCTGTGACGCGATCGATCGCCGAGGAAATCATTGGAGGGAACTGACGAAAACGTCAAATCCTCGCGAGTTTTGTGTGGTGAATCGTAATAGAATCGCGAGATTCGCGAGGGGAAATAAAAAGTTGATTGATATATATATAGGAGAAAAAAAAATATATAAATAAATAGTTATTTAAAAAAAATAAATTTTGAATATTGATAATAAAATATATGTAAATCATGAACGATTCCCAGATTATGAGAGCAAAGTTTCTTTTAAAAATGCTGATGAGAGCCTATACATTCTGCTTGAACGAATAACTAGGTCACTTCTTGTTAGGACGATGCGTTGGGTTTCGGGATCATCTAGATTTCGATCACGAGGATCATTCGTGTTTGACGATGGAAAGGGAAGATATAGTCGTCAAGTATTTCGAACCGGCGTTCGAATGCGTTCGAATCGACGACGTGATCAAGTTTTGGAAGAGATTAATCTTCTTCAGCAGGCGAGACAAGCCCACCAATTCGGAAGAAATGAAATTGGCACTTAGAAGTCTAACTTTAGAAGACAGGGGACGCGTCTTGAAATTATTGCTAGAGGAAGTATACGTCTAAGTTTTCTTTGTTGATATAAATAAGGGAGAATAGAAAATAAAATAAATACATGCATGAATTTTTATCTAATATTAGAAAGAAAAAAACATAAAAATGAGAACCAGAAATAAATTGTATCCAACGTTAGATGATGACGAGGATGAGAAGCCGAACGGCGTTTTGCCAACGGCGCCGTCGCTAGAAGAAAAAGAAAGAGGAGAGAGGTATCGCATCGACCAAATCAGTAGAATCCAATTGTATCTGACCCAAGAGAGAGATTCTCGTCGTTCTCTCAAGAAGAAGTATTCGCGTCTCGTGAAATTCGTCAACGCAGTGGAAACGACACTCATCATGATTTCCATGGGTTTACACGTGGCCGGCATCGGATTGTTGTCGACCGCGGTCGGCGTTCCGATCGGGTTGACCATAGAAGGAGTGGCTCTCGCCGCCGTATTGTTTAGCACGCTCGGAAACTTTTTGAGTAGGAAATTATATGTGAAGGCTAGGAAACACGAAAAGATTCGCATCTTGGCCGACTCCAAGATCGATACGATATCTGAAATGATCTTGATGGTGTTGAAAGACGGTAGGATATCGGATGGAGAATACTTCATGATATTGGGCGAGAAAACGAAATACGATGCTATGAGAAAAGCCGTGAGAATCAAGACTCGTCAGATCATCAAGGAAGAGATGAAGGATTTTCTCGTGGAAAAAGGGAGGAAAGAGGCTACGGAGGAATTTGGTAAGTTGATAGAACTCAAGAGCAGCGATTGAAAAAAAATATATATATATAATAAGAACAGAAATTTAAAAAAAATAAAAATAGTGGTAAAAAAATATTAAATTTATATATAAAATAAAAAAATAAATACGAAATTAATTTAAATAACCCTCAAAAATGTATTGCGTAAAGTGTAAGAGAGTTACCGAGACGGCTAATTCTCGAGAAGTACGAACTAAAAACGACAGACAGATGCTTCGCGGAATTTGCAATGCATGCGGTTCGATCAAAACTCGATTTGTCAAAAAAAAAAAAAAACGAGCAGAGGCAAAGGCGTCGTGAATAAAATGATCAATAATCTACCTTTTGAAATGCATCTGCCGGGTCACAGTTTCACGGAACCCAGAACGAAATTGAACAAGAGACTCAACGCCGATCTGACTCCTAAATCTTGAAGCAAACCCGTGAACAGGGTGCACGCGGCCATGTACGATCACCATCTGTGCTACGCCGAACATTCCAACACTAAGACTCACAATGACGTCTGCGATAAAAAAACATGTTATCAAAATTGAGAGGCATATCGAATCTGACCAGGAGAGAGAAGATAGAATGTCCGCTGGTCGGCAATCTGACCGGTGCGAAACGTCGATTCGGATGGTCGACATGAGATCGTTTTCGAGGTGGAACGAGGGTGTCAAATATCTATTGACGGTCATCGACGTGTTTTCCAAATACGGTTGGATCAGAGGTTTGAAAAATAAATCGGGACCTTGCATCGCCGAGGCTCTGAGGAGCGTGTTCGACTCGTCTTCTCGAAAACTGAATAAATTGTGGGTGGACAAGGGAAAGGAATTCTACAACAAGGACGTTCGTCGATTAGTTGACAATTACTCGATCAAAAATGAAGAGAAAGCCAGCATTGTGGAACGTTGGAATTAAACAATGAAGGAAAGGATGTACAGATACTTCACAGCGAATTCGACCAAGAACTACATATACACTCTGAACTGTCTGGTCGAAGATTACAACAACACGTGACACAGATCGATCAAGATGACTCCCGCAGAAGCTAGCGATCCTCAAAACGAAAAACGGGTTTACGAGAATCTATATCCTGAGAGATCTGAGATTAGGAAGAAGTCTAGACCGCCGAAATTTGCAGTCGGCGATCGAGTGAGAATCTATGCTTATAAGAAGCCCTTCAAAAAAGGTTACACTCCTCGATGTACCTCGGAAATCTTCGTGATAATCCGAATATTTCACACCGATCCGGTGACTTACAAAATCGAAGCTTTGGATGGCGAAGAGATCATCAGAAAGTTTTACGAACAACAATTGCAGAAGACGAAATTTTAATAAAAAAAAAAAAAAAAATATTTACTCTCTTTAACATTTTCTTGTTTACAAATATATATATAAAGGAGAGAAAAAATAATAATAATAAAATAAAATAATTAAAACTATTTTTTTAGATAAAAAAAGCAAGCTAATTAATAAACAAAAAACAAAAAAACCCTTCAAAAATGGCAAATATACTAGATATCGCACAAAGCATAGTGAAAGATGAAAGTATTCAAGAATACGGGTTCACGAATACGAACCGATAACCGGAATGTGTTTGAACAATGCAGGAGAGGTAAGAATCAATGTCAAAACCCAACATTTATTCGTTCATCCTATCGAGAGTTACATAGTGGTGCAGGGACGTCTCACCAAGGAAGATGGGACTGCATATGCCGACGACGACACGGTTACTCTAGCCAATAATGGTATCATGAATCTATTAATATAAAATACTTGCTATCCGGACAAGAGATAGAATCTGTGTTTCATCCCGGTCAGGCCACCACGATGTTCAGACTCTTGACGTATCCGGATGATTTTTCGAAATCCAGAGGACTTAATCAGTTGTGGCTGAAAGACACCGTCGGCCCTGCTAGCGCCGGCGTCTCCACGATATTCGACTACGTCGTCAAGACGTCCAGACCCAAAGGAACTTTTTCATTCAAGATACCTTTGAAACACATCTTCGGATTTGCAGACGATTACAACAAGATCATGTATGGATTCAAACACAATCTGACGTTGATTTGAAAGGGAAATGACAACACAATAGTGAGACTCCGATGCGGGTAAGTTGACTCTACACCAGATATTGCGGTTTGTTCCGCACGTGCAGCCTTCGATCGTGGAAAAAACGCGTCTCTACAAGATCATAGAATCCAATAGTAAATTACCCGTGGGATTTAGAATGAGACAGTGCGACTCGGCTAGCATTCCACTCTCCATGAATCACTTCGATTGGAGATTGACCATGAAATCCGCTTCCGAGAGACCGCATTTCATCGTGGTCACGTTTCAGACCGATAGGGACGGGTCTCAAGAAAAGAATACGTCGCTGTTCGATCACTGCAATTTGAGAAACATGCAAGTGTTTCTGAACGCCACGAGATATCCAGCAATCGATTACAATGCGTTGTTCAACAAGAACGATTTCTGCACACTGTAGGGCGACGCCGCAGATTTTAGAAAGAAGTATCATGGTCAGGACGAATTGATGAGCAACCCTAATATATCTTCCGGCAAATACAAGTCGATAGGAACATGCCGAGAAAAACCGAAGCCTTTGTCCTGGTCCTGTCAGATAGAGAATTACAATTTGAATCGGATGGAAATAAGATGTCGATCATTCGATGAGAGGCATGTGTGTGAAGAGAAAAAAGAAAGAAAAAAAAATATATAAATAAAAATTAAAAAAGTAATTACAAAAATGAATGATAAAGAAAGAGAATATTTGAGAAGAAACAGACATGGTTTGATTAAAAATATTTCGCAAGATTCGCTAGCAAAAATTCTAGACACTTCAGTCGAAACAGAACATTTGATATTGACCGATTATATGAGACGCAAAATCGAAAGTAAAATCTTGATAGAAGATAAGACCAGAAAACTTTTAGACATGTTGACATATAGAGTACCGACTGCTTTTCGAGAATTTATAAAAGCTCTTTGAAATGCTAAAATAGATGCTGACATGTGTTTCGAGATATGTGATTCAATTTCACGAGATGAAACATTATAAGAAATAACGTATTAAAACAAATCCAAAAAAAAAAAAAAAAAGTAATGAGATCTAGAGAGACTGAACAGCATTCTAAATCTCATTACTTTTTATTTTATTTTTTTTTGTTTTTACTAATCACTCATTATTTTTAATTAATTATTTCCACGCATTCACTGTTTGTTCAGAGGATCTAGTTCGATCAGTATGCTGACCACGGAAGTGACGGATTTGGGATTATTGGTTTTCATAACAAAATTAATCCTGTCTCGGGCATTCACTTTGAGAGGCGTGCCGAACATGCTAACATTCGAGTGTTGATTCTCGGTCTTTTCGACGCTGTATCTCTTATCGCTCTCTACTCCATTCACCGTGAGATTGATGACCGCTCTGTTATTCAAATCCGTGGAAACCAGACTCATTCGAATGATTTCGCCTCCCAACGGCATGGGATATCCCACCTGACCATGTTGCGATCCGCTACCTCCGTTTCCGAAAGACCACTCGGCTTTTCTCTCCTCTACCATGCCAGTCTCCTCGGCCCACACGGTGATCAATTGCCTGGCGTATTTGACTTTCTCCACCACCGAAATCAGGGCGCAGGCGTCCGACATGTGCACGGGATCCGTTAGATTCGTGAGCGAGTGTCCACCCATGTCAAGTTTACCTTCCATGATGTCGCCTTTTATCCAGACTGAGTTGTCGTCCACGTACTTCCTGCTGACTACGCTGGAATCGAATTCAGGATCGTGATCAAGACCGAATAAATTGTGAACGTTCATGTTGATGCCACCCTCCATGGTTCCGCCAGATTGTTTGTTCAGGTAGAGATCGTCCACTTGTGATTCTATGTATTCTTGAGATCGTATCATGGCAGAATCCATGTAGCCCTTGTTGACAACGGTGGAGTCCGCATCTGCATCGTCGACCTTCGACAGATTCAATATCTTGTTGAATCCCGCATTCAGATCCGATTTCATTTCTCGTCTGTCAGACTTTCCCTGTTCTAGATTTTACGTAGTGTTTGGTTTCCACGTCCTTGGGATTCGTGGGAGTGGCCACATTCGTTATCTTGTTAGAATTGGCGTTCAATTCCGATTGCATTGTTTTCTGAATGTATCTACTTCTCAGATGTTCGCTGAATCGCGCATGAGAGTCGTCCACGTATTTCTTGGTCGCGGCATCAGTGGAATATATGGGATTTGCGACGTTCACCAAACAAGTGAGTGCCTTCACCCGATAAATTGTCCAGATTTAAAATTCCGCATTCCGATTGTCAAGGTCTTCTCTTTGGCAAGGCATCTCTGGAAAACACGCCTAGAAAATCTTTGATTTTCAAATCCTTCACCACATTCAACAGATCGATGTTGAATAGGAGTTTGTTAGGTAAGACGACACCTTCTGCGGATATCTCTATTTTCTTATTCATAAATGTGTATATTTTTTTTATTTATTTATTTTATTATAATTCACTAAAATGACATTATTTTTTTCTATTTTTCTATTTTTCTTTTTTAAACTAACTCTCTCAATGTCTCTATCGACTTCCATAATCTTGAATCCGTCTAATTCCTCTTGATTTTCTGGAATCCTATCATCCTTAATCATATCTGGAATCCTATCTGGAATCCTATCATCCATAATCATATCCAAAGTCCAATGTCCGAGTGCTAAAGTGCTTAATTTTCGTCTAACACGAACCTCTTATTGTCGATGGCCGTCAGCAAAATCTTGTTGACTATTTCGGTATACAAGTCGCGATTGTCGCTTCGAATCGCTTTCATAGTCTTATACACTGGACCACTTCTGAACAGACAATCTTTATACTCTCGAAAAGAGATGTTGTTATTCACCACATACGCTTTAACCCCTTTACACTTCTTGATCTCTTCACCTTCTAGACGATAAGCATACAGTTTGGGTCTCAAACCCACGAACTCGACGATTTGTATACCGCCTCTCTCATTCTTAAATTTACCCAACACCTTCTTGTTGTTGTTTGATTGTCGGTCATGGCTTTATCCACATAATTATCTAGCCTGATTCGTTCGAAATCCGCGTTCCCCTTGTCAACGTATTTTTTAGTCACCGCATCTGCAAGATCTATTGGCTCGGGATGATTGTAGAGCCTCTTATTGTTCATGTTCAAAGGTTCCTCTCGAGGTTCATATCTCCGAACGTAGCATTCGTCCAAGTTGGCAATGTCGTAACCATCGCCAACTTCGAGCGTCTTCCTCTTGTTTTGTTTTCATTGTCACTTCTACCAAATTTATCGACTGGCATGTTGTTTTGAGGGGTTTTTTTTTGTTTTAAACCAAATTTATCGACTGGCATGTTGTTTTGAGGGTTTTTTTTTGTTTTAAAAAATATATTTCAAATGCATTTTATTAAAAATGAATTATTTCACTTATTTTTTATTTTTTGTTTCTATTTGATTAATTTTTTTTTTAATAATTTTTTTACCTTTATATATGCTATAAAAAAAAATCTCTCTAATGTAAATCATTGAGAATGCTTTGAAATCGATCTTCTTCTGACCATCTCTTGAGAATGTAGAGACATAGGTGAACACAAAACACTTGATCTGGTGATTGCACTCGTTCCATGTTGTAACGAACCATCGATTCATCGAAATAGTTCTTTATTTCTTTCAGCGGCGAGATTCCGTAGCTGTTGAAATAATAATTCTTCTTCTTCCCGTTCTTGAACCACGCCACCAAGTGAGTGCCTTCACCCGATAAATTGTCCAGATTTAAAATTCCGCATTCCGATTGTCAAGGGCTTCTCTTTGGCAAGGCATCTCTGGAAAACACGCCTAGAAAATCTTTGATTTTCAAATCCTTCACCACATTCAACAGATCGATGTTGAATAGGAGTTTGTTAGGTAAGACGACACCTTCTGCGGATATCTCTATTTTCTTATTCATAAATGTGTATATTTTTTTATTTATTTATTTTATTATAATTCACTAAAATGACATTATTTTTTTCTATTTTTCTATTTTTCTTTTTTAAACTAACTCTCTCAATGTCTCTATCGACTTCCATAATCTTGAATCCGTCTAATTCCTCTTGATTTTCTGGAATCCTATCATCCTTAATCATATCTGGAATCCTATCTGGAATCCTATCATCCATAATCATATCCAAAGTCCAATGTCCGAGTGCTAAAGTGCTTACTTTTCGTCTAACACGAACCTCTTATTGTCGATGGCCGTCAGCAAAATCTTGTTGATTATTTCGGTATACAAGTCGTGATTGTCGCTTCGAATCGCTTTCATAGTCTTATACACTGGACCACTTCTGAACAGACAATCTTTATACTCTCGAAAAGAGATGTTGTTCTTCACCACATACGCTTTAACCCCTTTACACTTCTTGATCTCTTCACCTTCTAGACGATAAGCATACAGTTTGGGTCTCAAACCCACGAACTCGACGATTTGTATACCGCCTCTCTCATCCTTAAATTTACACAACACCTTCTTGTTGTTGTTTGATTGAATGTTGGACGGGTGATCAACGGGATAATTGCTCATGTGGAACCACGCGGTCACGTCCGGAGATATATCTCGGTAGACATCTTGCGTCACTATCTCGTAAACTAAACTGTCCGTGTCGGTGAACAGTAGTTTGGCTTTATCACCAAATTTTCGTTTGACATAATAATAGTGAAACTCGTACATCAATCGCTTGCTGATATCTAAGATGATCGGTCCGAGATAATATGGTTTGTCGAACTTCAGGTGCATCCTTTGCATGTGAACGGCCACTAGATTTTCGTCGAATATGGTTCGGTGTTTGTAATTGGGTTTCGCCACTAATTTTTTAGCTTTTCTCTCAGACGTGACGAGTCGAACGTCGGTTCTCTTCCTGATGTTTTCCATCGATTTACCGTACACGCAGTTGTTCACGAGTTTGAAGAAATCTTTTTCGAAATCGTTCTCGGCTTGAATTCTGAGATTCGTGTTGAGATCGATGTATTTTTTCATCCAAGCCTCTTTGTCAAATCGAATGATGCGATGTATGTTGACTAATTTCATCCAGTGATCGACATATTGTTTCAAATTCTCGCTGTAGACGACGTACTTACGTTTGTTAAATAAATTGGGAATGAGTTTTTCCTCGTCTCCTTCGATCAGTTCCATTCGTTCGGGAGCCAGCGGATAATCGTTGTGTAGATCGTGTAATTCTTCCGGATAGTTCAAATCGACTTCTAAAATACAAGGATAGTCTCTCCATTTTTGCATCTCTTCCGGTTCCATCACCCATTCGAAATTTCCAAATGGTAAAGGACGACTCATAGCCCAACTGTACAGATTATTATCATCCCAATACTGTATGTATTTATTCAATCGTTTCAAATCGAAACCTTCTTTCATGTAGGGATTGATAGCTTCAGAATATCTGTTGGAGATCATCGAGACGCCACCTCTCGCAGCCCTTTCGAACATGAGCAACATGTCCATGTTGGATAATAATTCCAATTGGACTTCGGTGGTCTTCAACAGAGCATCCCACGCCAGACCAGGTGTGGTGAAATACCAAGCCAGATCCAGATCGTAATTTCGACAACAGACGTCTCGAAAACTTTCGAACACGTCTGCCATTAGCAGAACGTCGGTCTTCAGATAGAGATCGTGATAATCTCTCATGGTTTTCATATCAAATGATTTCCACACGTTATTGGCGTGTTTGTAATTCTCGTCGGAAATGTCGGATTCATATAATTTCGAATAAAAATCTTCTTTCGAAGGTAGTGCGGTGTCGTCGAATCTCTTTAGATCATTCATGTAATCGTAAGGATAGACTCCTTTCCTCAACATGACGTCTACTCGTTCTCCGACATGTTCGCTCGTGATTTTAAATTTATCCTTGCTCATGTTATTGACTAATTTTTCCAGAGTGGTCGACGTGAATTTAAAACTGTCGATGAAACATATGCCTCTACGAATGAATTTCGTTTTTTCTTCCAACAACTCTCCGTCGATTACTCTTTTCTTCTCCAGGAGCTTCCATTTTGTGATGGAAATGTATCTTTCTTCACTGTTCACGATGCAATTTAATTCTTCGTGGGAGGTGCCGAGATTTTTCACAAACAGATGACTGTCATAACCCAAGAGACTGTGAAATATCACCGGATAGAAAACGGCGTCTCGATATTTTAAATTACACTTGCTGTGAGCCGGACTGTGATACAGACCCGTGTAATGATCGTGGTCTCTGACCTTCTTATTTTCCTCCGAATTTTCGTCGAACGATTGTCTGCATATGTGACATTCGGTGGCTCTGTTATTTTCGTCCTGCTGTTCTCACGTGATGATCATTTTCGCCGGAGTTTTTAATTTGTCGTATAACATTTGAATTTTCGATTCTAACTCTTCCACGAACCTTTGAGCCACGTCATTGTCTTCGCACCATTTCGTGTAAGTGAAGGGACCCATGTCGTGTTGCGAGTTGAAAGCGCATTTCACGTAAATGCAATAGCCCCAAGGCATGTGTTTTTGATATCTTTCAACGTAACTTCAAACAGCGTCGGGTTGGCAGGAACTCATTTTCATGGTGAAGCATTCAAAATTGGCGTACACGACGAATGGTACTTTTAACCTTCTATTGCGATTTTCAAACTTAATGATGGTGTTGGGTTTGAGCATTTTGAGGGCGACACCTTGATTTTCGTTGCAATATTCCTGATTCCTGATGTTTTGCTAACGATTTTTCGCTGTGAAACGCGTTCATTCAGTTGCAACATAAACATATCTTATATTCATGTTTATTATTTTGTCTCGATAGTAATCGGCTCGGATGTTTAACCCAACAATAATGACGATTGTTACCATTCGAAATCAATAATAAATTAATCATCTTTTCTCTTTCGAGATACGAAGTCTGTCTGAGAGGATAGATGGTTCGTTTTTCATTGTCATATCCCAAGACGTTCACCGCTACGGTGGGATTTTGAGCTTCGAAACGTTTGATGTGTTTTAACTCCACTGGAAAAGTCACTCCGGTCCAATCAAGATTTTTAGAAGTCTCCTTGTAACGAGAAACTCTATCAGAGTGCATTTTGACAGGGTATAAAGCGGAGGTGACTGCCCATTTAAAACTCTGATTATCTTTATTTCTCACGTTGATCACAAAATTTTGTTTAGCTAAGAAATATGGTAATTCCACGTTCGAAGACCCTTTCAATTAATCGTTTTTAGTTATATGAATTTTGAGTTTCAACACCTCATCGAACATCCAATTACTACCTTCATGTTGATAATTCGCGAGAGACGGCAACATCTTGTCTTTCATCTTTTCGAAAACGTCTGATAAATCTGAACCTCGAAATACGGATTCGACGTTAGATCTGAAATATGCATTTTTCACAATGCTCTCGCCAGACTTCACATCGATTTTATTCATCACGCAATGGAGTATCATCTTAATTTTTTGTCCCACGTTCATGTGTTCGTGAAACAAATCCAATACTTTTTTCTTCACCCGTTCCATGAACAATTTCGGATGGACTTTCTTGAACGAAGGAACCACGTCGAAAGTTTTAAAAATGCCTTTGATTGCACTCTCCCATTCTACAGGCTTCGATTGCAATACTTCCGTGACAAGTCATGCTACATATTCTTCTCCTTTCCCTTCATTGCTTGTCGAATTTCGTTCGATATATCTCGTTTGTCTAGATTCTTAAGTGCATCACTCATTTTCGTTTTAGTTTTTTATTTTTTTTCTTTTGAAACTTGAAGTTCTTCAACAGCTTTTTGTTTAGTCATCTTCTCATTTTTCACAACCGATGCATTTTTTGACTGTTTAAGTTTATCCCCTTCCGATCTTTTGATTGTTTTCCTTCTATCGTTTCGCAAACGATATTCCTGTATGACTTCATTTTTTTTTTATTTGGTTCTATAATTTCTCAAATGTGGAATTTTTAATTTTTTACAAATCTCGTTTAACTGAGGTACAGTTTTCTCATTTAACTGAGGTACAGTTTTTTATTTGTTTGCTTCATTTGTAAGAATATTTTTTTTTTTGCATTTTGTATTTAAATAATTTGTTAAAAACTTTGTTTTTTTATTCTCTATATATATGTTTTAATTCCTTCAAAAAAAAAATTTTCTGATGAAATTAATCAATTTTTTATGTTCCTTAACGTGAAAAAAAAATTGAATTAATATGAGACTTTTTCACATTAAAGAAAATTAAATTTAAAAAAACTTGTTTATATATATATAAGGAGTAAAAAAAAAAAAAAACTTTTTTAACAAATTATTTAAATACAAAATTTAAAAATATACATTATTTGCAATAATTCATAAAACAAAAAAAAAACAAATAATCAATCATGACAACTAAACCTGAAATTGAAACGAGTAAGAAATTCGGTTATAAGATCTATAGATTACAACGACACGACTCCATCCAATTGAATGAGACGAAGGGCTTAGAGCACAAACATGACAAATATAGCATGCCTTTGAAATTGGATGAAACCATGCTCGATTTGTTTTATGAGTACCAATGCGATCTACAGAAAATCGTCATCACCAAAGATAGAGAATTCGACAAGGACGATTTGTCGTTGCCCTATGGAAGTTACATATATCCAAAAATCTCACTCGAACACGTGAACAAATCGGGTGGTGAGAGCGCGTTCACCGATGTAAAAAAACTCAAAAAAGTAAAGATAAACATTCAACACATTTTCGAGAAATGAGAAGACACGACCATCAACATGCTAATAACGGACTTGGAAATATAAACAACAGAGAGACTGATTTTTAGCGAAGAAGGAAAAAAAAGTAATGAGATTTAGAGAGGTTGATATCTCTAGATCTCATTACTTTTTTGTTTTTTGTTTTCCTTCTTCTTCTTCTTCACTATCGCCCATATATATTATAATAACGTTTCTTTTTTCTTAATTTTGGCGTCGATTCTTCTTTTCTTTTTTTTGTGATATATTACGTTTTTATAAGAACACATTTGTTTATCCGAATCATAATTATGAACAAATGTGGTGCATCTCTTGGTAACACTCGCATCATTACCATTCTCTTCAGAAGGTAGTGGTGACGGCGGAAAGTCTCTCATTCTTTTCAATTTCAACCATCTATCCTGCTCTTTTTTCAGTTCTTTCCTAAGATATCCATCAATAGCGTCTAATTGTTTTTCCACATCTTTTTCCCACATTATCATCATTAGCATCTAATCGTTTTTCCACATCTTTTTCGCACTCTATCTCGCGATATTCATCATTATCATCTAATTGTTTTTCCACCTTTTTATCCATTTTATATTATTTTATACTTTCTATGATTTATGTTTTATATTTCTATAATTATATAATTTTTACATTATAATAACATACTCAAAATCGGTATATTCTTAAACGGCGAATTCTTACCAAACAACAAACACTTGCTGAGTCGCTCAACGTTACGTCCACTCTTCAGATAGAGACCGTTTCCACTCAAAGAGTTGCCATCTCTAACGGGTTCTAGATACAATCCTTCATCACTGTCGTCTATGTGGACGCGACACACGGCTCCTCCCTTCTTCAAAAACAGTCCGCTGCCACTCATTAATTTCTCAACTGCCGAACTCGCGAGTCCCGAGAGAGCTCCCACGCCGAGAGTCTTTCCGAGAAAGGGTAATGCTGTTGTGGCAAAAGGTAATGCTTTTGCAGCAATTCCTGCCAATAGCGGTAAGAAACTGCCTTTCATTCTCAAATTGTATCTCAATTGCGCGGGACTCAATCTCACCGTCAACCCTCTTCCATCACAAATCGCTTTCTCCATCCTTTTGCTTTGACTTCTGGTCCAGGCGATCGAATCCTGACCGTCAGTGAGTGAGTGAACTTGAATCTCACCGCCTCGCCTCGAGTTGTTAACACTCTCTTAAGTTTCTTCCTCTGTCCTGCGGATATGTTCACGTTTTTAACCACGTATTGTGTCATAATTCTTTTTTTAAAATATATTTTGTTCAATTGTTTTTTTGGTTTTAATGATAATTATATATATATTAAATAAATCTTGTAAATTAATATTGCGTTTATTTTATTTTCTTATTTATATATATATGCAAAATTTTTTTTTTTGCTTTTATATTTCTCTTATGTGAAATCGTATCGTCACCCTCTGTCCGCGAAGATCTAACAGTTCACCATTTTGATCCATCAACGTGGTTTTGAGACTATACAACGTGTCTAAAATCACTGGTAGATAAACTAAATTTCAAGGTCATTCCACAATCTTATAACCCGGCGACATGTTTGGAAAGAAGGAATAGATCGTCGGTTGAGCGCTACCATTCACGTAGCTTCCAGCAATCACGTCCACGTTCACCAGAATGCTATTGACTGCGAGAATGTCGACCATATTTTCAAATGCCGCGTGGCCTCGATACATCTTTCGATCGAATCCCAGCATCTTGCCTATAGAATCGTCCGTGTTGAAATCCACTTGAAAATTATCTTCCAAATCCAACATCGTCTGTAAGGTATTAGGGTTGGGAGCGAGTCTGATCTTGTTGCTTCCCTTTCCATCCGTCTTCATTCGCATCTGAATGTAATTGTTCAAATCGTCTATGTCGTAACTTCCTTTGGGAATTCGAATCTCCAACCAATCCACTCCGTCGGAATACTTGAATGCGCTATTCTTTTCTGTGACGTTGGGAAAGGAATAATAAGTCTCCAGATTCACCAACGCCATCTCGTATCTTTTCTCTCTATTCAATTCGATGGAAGGTTCGAATTTCGTCGCGAATCGAGTCGAATCGCCACTAAACATGATTTGAATGGATTGTTTTGCAGCCGTATTCTCGGCTATCCGTTCTAACAATTCCCCTTTTTTCGAACATTATATTTTAATTTTTATTTTATTTTCAAAACTAAATTATTTGATGATTTAATTATTTTCTAATTTTATTTTCGCTCTCTGTCTTATTATCATCAGAAACATAAAACTTGTCGAATCTGCACCGATATTTTCCGCGATTAAATTCGCTAGTCAAATCGATCACGACGAAATTGTAAAGTCCTCCATCCCAAACCCTCTTGCAGAATCTCCTGAATTCCGCCACGCTCATGTCGTTTGCGACGTGATCGCCATAGATGTGATTGAGATTCTTGAGATCCTGGCGAAAGAGACACCGTAAATTAGCGTTCTCCCTTATCGTCTGTCTGGGCAATCGAAAATAATTCTGCGACAGGTAGTAACAGTCCACATTGTTGTGACGATCCCTAGCGTAATACGATTCGCATAGGTTCTGTCTCTCCAAAAGCAGATCGTCAAAAATCATGAGATTCTTATCTTCCGATTTCAATTCTCTAGGATCCGGAACGTCGCTAGCGTTCTCATAAAATCGACACTCGACGTTCGAAGACGCATTTCTCTTCATCAATTCCATTGCTGCACCGTCCAAAATGGTCGAAAGAGAAGCTTCACTTTTGTCGAATTCCTCCCTACTGTCAAAGATTCTGGCTATGACGTCCTTGGGTAATCTACGATCCATGCACTCTCGAAGCAATCTGTATTCGGGTTGAAACAAGCTCTTGCCAAACACGAACAATCTGTCGTAATCCAACCAGTCAGGTCGCGACAACAGATTCATCAACAGACTGGTCTTTCCACAATTCGATTTTCCCACTATCAAGCCTCTTATGCTTTTGGGATAGAACTCGTTATTCGACCTCTTGGTCGCGGCGTCGTTCCAAGACATATCTTTAATGTTCATCTTTGCTTATTTTTTTGTTATTTTAGATTTTTTCAAACACAATTTTTATGTTTTTCAAACTTAGTTTTTATAAATATTATTATTTATTTATATTACACCATCGCGAGTTCTCTTCAATCCAGATCCACTCGCCATTTTGGCTAAATCTTGTATGGGTACCACAGCATCCTTAAAACCTTTCCAACTTTTCGGCGATCGCTCTAACGTAGCTCGCTTCGCCGGCGGACTGATCAACTTGTCGATCAACGCGTCGGCTGCCCTCTTGCCAGCCACAGAAGCTATCCTACCACTGGCTTCGGAAGCGGCTTTCTTACCAGCATCCAAAGCCGTCTGCTTACCGACCTCAAACGCAGTCGATGCGAGTTTTCTACCTGCATCGCTCGTGAACGCTCGCATTATAGAATCGACGATGCCAGAACCGCCTTGAACGTAAGTTCTGAGGTATCCCCTGTTCTTTATCACCAACATATTTTATAATATATATTTTGTTTTTTCACTGGTAAATCGTTTGTTGTTTAAATTACTTTTCTTTTTTTGTAGTTTAAAATTTACTCTTTTTATTTTATATATTTTTGTTTGTTTCTCTCTACTTATTATATATCAATCCTTCCATTCGTTCATCAGTCTTTTGTAATCGCGTTTATTCAAAACCTGCTGCCTCAACAATTCATCGCATATGCTCACTATCTCATTATCTAATCCAGTGTTACCAGCGCGTCTACTTGCCATCAACAACCTCAATCTCTGAGACAGAGCGTCAGAATCGCTCGCAAGAAAAGTGGTTTTCACCCCTTTGCCAGTCACCGACTCGACGAATTTCTTATTCACATCCCATATGGGTTTCACCACTTTCGTCCACTTGTAACCTCTGTTGGCTTTGGATCTCGTTTCTCTGGCATCGTTATTTCTCTTCATGGCGTGGGTCTGAACCAGAATGTCGCCGTAATTGTCGTAATCCTCTTCCGTGTAATCTCCAGGCTTGTCGAAAAAGGAGCAATTTGCGCAGTCCAGGAGTTAATTCGTACCTATTCGAACCGACGATTAAATTATCATCATCCTCTCGCCCTTCTGTGTCGCCCACAAAAGTTCTACCATCAGAATCCTTATAAATTCCATACAACAGATCTCTCTTACCACCATCCTCAGACGACGCGACGCTACCAGTGGTGATAGTCGAAGCTGTATCATCGCTCTCACTCACGTCGGTTTCGATTCTCATTGAACGTAATCCGGTGTAGATTGAAAGGAATACTGTTTTGTAAAACTACTGGGCAATGAACCCATTCTCAAAGAACTCTCTTTTGTAGGTCTCAATTCTTCAACTATCTCCTTCTCTCATCGTTCCTGAACCTCCGTCATGGGTTTAAATATTTTTGTGGTTTTGCGGCTCAATTCCATCTCCCCAAGTCGTCTGCTTCTGTCAGCCGATTGAATGCTCTTCTTAGCATGTTCATATTCGTTTAAAAGTTGATCTCTGCATTTGGAATCTGTGATGTGTAAAAACATTTTTTCGTTTTTAAATTATTACAATTTCCTTTAGAGTATGCTAACGTGAGTTATTTTATTATTTTCAAAATTAAATGTATAATTATTTTATGTTTTATGTTTTAAGTAAATAAAAATCTTCTGTCTTTAATATGATAACTAAAACCAGTTGAGGAAAAACATTTTACATGATAAAACCTCTATAAATGCGTTTGTCCTTGAACGCGTTAAAGATCGCATCACCGATTATTCACTCCATGACGAACTGGAGAACTTTGAAAAAGTTTGAAAGTTTTAGCGTATAAGAAACTGGTTTCTGATTTAACGCGTTTGAGAATAATTATATCCGTTAAAAGGGTTCATTCATATCTCCGAACATTATAACAAGTAAATTAAAATTCAATTACCTCTTAAACATGATTGAGTGGAAATGCGCTTTTATTGTCTATTATTAAAACGAAATACCTTTCATTCACACCGAAACAAAACATGAGTGCCTATTATAATACAATTTTATCTCTTAAAATTCATCTAAGTGAAAAAGGTTTTATAATGGAATTTTTATTTGAATGAAACAATTCTACGAACTGTTTTATTTGAATGAAACAATTCTACGAACTGTTTCATTAAAATTTAACTTACAAATTTCCCTGTGACAAAACGTGAACAGATGATTTCCATCGGTTCTAATTTTCTAAAACTCAAGTTTTCAATGTCATTATTAAACGAAAAACATTCATTCACACCAGAACAAAACATGAGTGTCTATTATAATACAATTTATCGGACTCAATTTTATAGTCGACTCTATTCAACGAAAACCTTTCATTCACACCGAAACAAAACATGAGTGTCTATTATAATACAATTTATCGGACTCAATTTTATAGTCGACTCTATTGAACGAAAACCTTTCATTCACACCGAAACAAAACATGAGTGTCTATTATAATACAAATTTATCGGACTCAGTTTTATAGTCGACTCTATTGAAGGAAAAAAGCTATTTATTTACACTGAGTACAAAATTGAAAAAACTCCTCAAAACCGATTCTATCACGATTCACCTCACAAAACTCGCGAGTTGAATCGACAAATCGGGTTTTCGCCGATCGGATCGCACCCTAGACCGTTTGAAACGCGATCGCGAACGTCGGTGCTCCAGAACCGGCAAACCGCCTTTTATCCATGTACCGGAGGCCCAAATCGGTTTTTAAAAAAATCCTCGATGAGTCACTGCGCTTTACGCTCACTTTTCACCGTTGGCGAACGTCGAAAAAACTTTTTGAGGTCGATTTTTCCTGGTCTAGAATCGGCAAATGGGTTTTCGCCGATCGGATCGCACTTTAACCGTTCAAACACCCATTGGCGAACGTAGGTGGTCCAGAATCGGCAAACCGTTTTTTGATGCTGGTCTGGAATCGGCAAAACGTTTTTTGCTTGCGTTCACCAACGATAGATCGATGGTCTAATCCGCGATGGGAACGTCGACAAAATTTTTAAATTTACATTTTCTTCAAATTTCGTACATTTTTTCACTTTTGAGCGATGTGTCGAATCTACACATTCGCCAACGGGTGTTTGAACGCCAAAAGTGCGATTTGTGAGCCTCAAAACGATTGCCGATTCTGGACCACCATGAAAAAACGACATTTTTTGCACTCTGTACACGATTTAACACTGAATCCCTATGGCGGTACACGTACATGTACGTGTACTTGTACACGTACATGTACAAGTGGTCTGGAATCGGCATTTATTACCTACTCACGTCTGGTCACTAATCGGTCTGTCTGGCCGACAAAATTAGTCATGTTGTTCAATCAAAAATGTTATTGTTGTTTTTTCAGACGTCACTTCAAGATATCAGGCAGTTCTGTGTTAGAGGTTTGCGAATATTTATATATCGAATATCGAAGAATCTCAAATGGAACGAATATGGGCGACGAAACATTTTTCCATAAGTGACCGATGTGGCATATTCAGGTTAAGAGTGTTGCGAAGATGTGGTGAAGGTTTAATGTTGAACTTTTCCGGCCGCTATGGATTAAGTCCCAACTGACAAAATATTTCAACTACATCATCAAGGCATGCCTTCGTCGAAGGCATGCCTTGATGATGTTGTTGGAGTTTTAGTCAATCAGGACTATAGTTGAAAAAAAACCAAAGCACTCGGCCTTGTTTACGTTTACCATATTCCGCAATTCCAAATCCCTTCCCAGATTACGACTCGGATCGACTCGAATATGCGTTTCGGGTCCAATTGCTTTTCGAATATCGAATATTCGCAGAACACCACCCTTTCTAACGGAGAGTCGCATAAATAATTAATCCTAGATATAAGTGGGAGAATGAAACTTACGTATAGGTATTCTCCAGTCGACCTGCAGGTGTATCTAGATGGTTGAGCAATCCACCAGAAACCCCGCCTTGAAACGTAGAAGCCTTCTCTAAGCCACAAAACTCTCTGAAATCATTATATGATGGTTGTCCGTGATCTCGACCTCTCTGAATATTGAGAGCACCAAGGTCCAAAGCGTCGTTTTCTGATTCCTCGAAAAGGTGGTCGGTAATCTCCAATGAATACCATCTATCTGCCTTCTCCGGACGGTCCAGGAGTAAACCATTAATGATCCGATTCATACCATTTCCACCATCTTCTGCAATGTAACTCGTTCTGCCATACATGGATCTCAGTAGTGTACTCTCGTTAAAGCCATCAAAATTTCGCGTGAAATAGGACTGTATCATTGAATGTCCAAATCGAAAAGCGGCTGTTGCAAATTCCGTTCTGATACTTGGGTCTATCGAAGAGTTGTATACATTATCAAATCCGGAAGGAGTTGGTTCCAGTTCATACTTGGCATATTCATCTCCCATAATCGTTGGTAAGAATTCGGTGTATGTGATGTGCTGTATCAATGCACCAATAATCTTTCTGGTCTCATAAAAAACTTTGTCACCCGTCCAAGAGGTATGATCGTAGAAGTCTTTGGCCATCCTGTTGTGTTCTCGCATAAACAAGGTCTGTATGGCCATCAATCCTGGTTGCACATTGACACGTACATCACCTAACAAGATACAACCTTACAGTTTAGATTTGGTTTTGAAGAGAATGCTTTTAAAATTCTTATCATACTTTCGTTGTTAAAGGAAAATGTAAGATAACCACATGCAGGACCGCATAACTATCCCGTGAAGTAGGGCATCCCAACAAAAAATAATCATAACAATTTGAGTTTTGGGGTAATTTTAAACAAACCTCTTATCTCTAAAATATCTTTTCATTAACCTTCTGCACTATGATGTCAGAATACTGAAATTTTAAGCAGTAATTTATCTCCTAATGCAACTTGGAATATAAACAAGTCAATCTTGTTTTGAAAGCGCTTACTGAGCTCTCCCAAAAAAAGACTGAATTGCTTAAATACCAAGTTGAATTATGTGAAAAGTGTGCAGGTTGAAATATTGATATTTCGACATCAGTGTACAGAGGGTTAACCGACGATTTTATCCATACTGGATTACTGCAGAAACACCCACAGTGTGGAGTATTTTCACGAGAACATTGAGTGTTAAATCGCAGGAAAAGTCACAAAAAAGCCCGAGAACGTTTTAGCTAAAGGACTTCCGAACTTGGAGGTCCATTATATGACACTTGCTTGTTGGCCTTCGCTTGTTTCACATGAGGAATGATCGTTTGTTTCTGTCTCCTTCTGCACAAACCTCAAAAAACAAAGGCCAAACTGTGTAAATGGGCATAACCCATTTACACTCTGTTTGGCCTTTGTTTGTTGGGGGTTCAAAACTCAAGGAGTAGACAGAAGCAAACGATCATTCCTTATAATTAAGCGTGAGGGGGCAATAAATTTAAACACTCTCCACTTTGCGGAATTGAAATAAAAACC
This sequence comes from Pictodentalium vernedei, assembly GCA_031216915.1. Taxonomy (NCBI): domain Eukaryota; kingdom Metazoa; phylum Mollusca; class Scaphopoda; order Dentaliida; family Dentaliidae; genus Pictodentalium; species Pictodentalium vernedei. Next base: position 334,249,032 of record CM062295.1, read on the forward strand.
AGGTCGCATCATGCTTCCTTGTGATAACTGAATAAAAGGACATAGTTTTCGAAAACTCTGTTTGAAATAACGATACATTTCACTGAAGCATGTTCCTGTGTTATAAAAAAAATATTGACCAATGAATTGCGTAAGTTAAAAGGAGCGCCATAGGCCACGCCCACACGAAACTCCTTTTACACTACGGGAGGGTGCTGTCATTCAAAGCAACACTGAATTAAATTTAATTCTGAATTTGACCATCTCATAAGAAATTGAAAGCACTGTTTGTAAATGTGGAATTCGATATAAACCCAGATGACATGAAGTTGGTTGAACTTTGTCTCAGAAAGAGTTTATTCAGGCTATTTGGAAATTAGAAAGTTTTGTTGAAGTGAGTTTCGTTTGTGGATTATTTTGACCGCCTATTGTTTTCGTTTGATTTGGGTAAAACGATGAACGCAGACGATCACCTATTGCATAAAACCAAAACGAACATGGAATAAAAAGCATGATGAGGATTTCATTATTTATTACATTTTATTTTGAAAGTCATTTTAATATGATGAGATAAGTATTGATTACTTTTCATGCTGAAACAACATGAGCGTGCAGGGGGTTCTTTCTATTCACACTGTGCAGCGTAATTTTTAAGACAGACATTGGGGGCGTGGTTTGGGACGGCCTAAATACGTTTTATTCTGTTCATTGTGTTATGAAAAAAAAATAGAAATACTTTAGCCAATCATTTTGTCTGAAAATGCATGAACAGAAAAAAGGTTTAATTATATACAGTTAGTAAGTATTCAAATGAGCGGACACTGTACTTTAATGTGTTTCAGCAGTAATTCACTCAGCGCATACAATTGGGTTCAACCGTTGTTTTGTTCACTCACACACAGTACAGTCGACGTGGGCAGGTCATAACCCACGCGTGGGTAGTGAAGTCCACGCTTGCGTTTACCAGGTAATAAAAATTATTAACACAGGTGGTCAGGTCTTCAAGGTGCCCAACTGGTCCTGTGAACGCTATATGCGAGAGTCGTCAGAGATGTGCAGTCAATGGATTAATTAGCTCCACTTTACGCCGAGGGTAGATTATTTTATAATTGTGATATTCATCTCATACATTGACGTTTGTTCAGTTAAAAAGAATGTGGTATATATTTTTTTCTTCACCCCGTACAGGGGCAATCAATTGTCTTCCTGTGTTTAATACCGAACAAATGTACATATGAAGTAGCCGTGACGTAACTCTCGTCCTTACATTTGCGCATATACTCTACAACAAAATCGATCTATTTTAGTCATAAACAGTGTTTCTTAACCGTTCATCGCAAATGCTTATTGTTCTGAACAAGAAACTGTTATTACCCTCGAGTGGTGTAGTGTGGGGACGGGTAAATCGCACACCCGGGAAAGGATATTTGACCCAGGCATTCGGCTTCATTCCACCCCACTCCAGTCAAGGATGATCTGTTATCCCACCTTTCCCCACTTGACGTCATCGAAATTAAAATACTGCTCGCGCGATGAAAATGTAGTGTTATACTCATTGATCGTATAGAAAAAAATAAATTGCACATTCGGAAAGAGTAGAGGCGGACTGGCTGTATGGTCCACTGAGCAAATTCCTTGTAGCCCCTCCCCCCCCCATCAAACCACCCACCCAAAGTCTCTGTCGGGTGCCCCTGGGGCCCTCAAAATTGATGCAGCCCAACACCTGTTGTTGCATGAAATTTCGGGAAAATGAACAAAGGGCGAAATGGAACTGTTTGCAGAGATTGGCGTTAAATCGAAATGTTCTCTTTGTGAACCGTCATTGGCAGACCACATGGAGAACACTTCGATATACCAGCAGTCGTCGCCACGATATAGCCTTCGATGCTGAGGTCGTGTTAAGTACTAGTAAATAAATACCAGCAGTCTAGTCTGTCATTGAGCGCTCAGATGCAAGGAAACAGCATTCGTTTATTTTTTTTTTAAATCAAAATGTTCTCCCATTTTGCCCAACTATGGTCCTACTGATGGAACCTCCCCCGGTACAACCAATTTGTGCCGAATGAGCGATGAAGATGAAACCAAAATTCCATTGAAATTTCCTTTATGTCGACTGCATTAGATCACTGAGGGGCAAGGAAGCAGCGTTCGTTCAGTTCGAAAAAGCAAAATTTTCTCCGGGCCCCTTGGTACATTTCCTGGACCAGTCCGCCCCTGGAAAAGAAAACCGAAAAATCCGTATGCTACGAAAACATGCGTAAACCTACAACAGCGATTGGTCAAAATAATGAAGAAGGTTTTGAAAACATCTGACAATCCGGTGACGTCGGTGACGTTACTTTCGAATTTATGGATTTCGATGACGTCGTGCGTCAAGTGGTAAGAGAAAAATCATCCTCAAGTGGTGTGGTGGAAGGATGGGTAGCTGTTAGAGCTGGGTGTTTTTTAGGTTCGGTTCCGGTTTTTGTGGCAACCCAGGAAACCGAACCGCAAGACCCAGCATAAAATACCTGCTCATAATACCCGCGAGGGGTGTGCAGCAGTATTTAAAGAAAGAAAGAAAGAAAACCGACCGTACGGTTTTACTGTGTCTGTGCATAAACTGACCGAACTATCTTACAGAGAGGAATCTGGACTAAAGACCACATGTCGGTCTATCCGGAAAAGTGGCGAATACGGCATGTTGTCATCGAGTATTTTTTCCTAAAACCGAATCTGAAAAAACAGAACCTCCCAGCTCCAGTAGCTGTACAAATGGAAACGAAGCGGGACGGCATATTTGTTTACAATATGAAAACGATAATGTTCTAGTCCAGCGACCATTAACAAAAATTCGAATGAGAGTGGTCACGTTCGGTGGGTGAGATAGGCCTGTCTCACCAATGCTTCTTACCTGGGACACGCATATCTCAATTGGCAGATGGTGGGAGAAAATATAAAACGCGTTGTGGGACAAATAAAATAACGATAAAGTGTGTCAAAATAAATATTTATCTCAATTGTAGTATTATTTAACCCATTAGCCATTGCTCGCTAAAGCCCGCCATGGCCAACGGGTAATCCTTTACCCAAGCCACAAGATATAAAAATTTATTATTTTATTTATTGTTTTTTTAAATTTTTCAAAAAAATTCAACGAAACCATATCATATGACCCTCGATGGAACGAGCTATATGAGCTCGTTCCAATGAGGGGTCACATTATGTAGTTTCGTTCAAAAATATATTTTTTTGTCATCTGCTGACTTTAACAATTACGCGGGTGGATGCGGCCGTTTCTTGAGGTAAAGGATTAAATAAATAATCCCACTCGTGTATAAAAAATAGTTTGACACACAACATAGTTAATATATATTTATCTGCCACTAAAGATCAATGGTTCACAAAACTCCATATCCGGGGGGGGGGGGGGGGGGGGGTTACACTTTAGTAAAAGAGTTAATACCACTCTGCCGTAATTGTGGATAATCCTAGGTTTTAATTGGAGAGGGGTAGGGACGTTGGCGGTGATCAGGACGGAAAATGCAATGACATGACCCTGAACACATGTTTATATTCCCAACATGTTCGAGAATTTTCATGATATTATTCGTTCTTCTAAACTCGAAAGTAGAGTCGCGCGAATATAGCATTTCCACTCGAATCGAATATCGAATCGAAAGAGTACCCTAAAATTTCGAATCGAAGTAATATGGAACATTGAAAATGGATGATCGCATCCTTTTTCCTTCCTGACTCATTGCAATATTGACGCGAGGGACGTAAATGTCATTGCGATCAATTTGGGACTTAGCCACTCTCCAGGTTACTGTTGGGACAGACGATGTTTTGTTCACTAGCATTGCGTTCATCAGAGAACCTCGATGTATTAATGTTGAAAACAATTCCCTTCAGCAACGCACCGTAATGGAAAATACATCACCGCATGAACACCTCGTTCAGACACTCGAACAAATATAATAAAACACAGTTGGACAGGTCTTCTCGGCATTTTGATCGCGTGAACGCAATTTGTAAGAGGTATCAGCGATGTACAGCCAACAGATTAATTAACTCTAACAAACTGGGGCTAGCCCACTTATTTCTCATACTGAGCTTATATATAATATAATAGAAAATTAACCCTTTGGACACTGGTGGTATCTTCCATGTCAGTTCAATGACAGCAACTGGAAGAGTTCATATTCATTATTGTGGGGTAGACCAATTAATATTTTCAACGTGCAGCCTTGTATATTAAATCTTAATTGGTTTACCACACACATGCAGTTAGCAACCATCCTATTTAATGAAATTATGACGCATCGTGTTTTTGGACGAAAAAAAACGCTCGGATTCAAATGATTAATTTGTCTACCACACAAATGCACTTAGCAACCATCCTATTAAATGAAATTATGACGCATCGTGTTTCTGTTTCGAAAAAGCCCCGTTCGGTTTCAAGGGTTAAATTAGCAAAAATGCACGTACTATAGACAAAACTGCATCTATATCAGTTATGTTTTAAAATAAATGGGTTTATCGTATATATAATTTAACCCTACTCTCTGTATGGAATGTGGGTTAAACACATTCGATTAAATGAGTCACCGGATGCTACAGGAGGTCTTTGGTTTATACAATGTACTACTCTCATTACAATAGGCATTGATCATTGAATTGTGGCCTTTCAGCCTCAACGCAATGTTTATATTTGCAGTCATTACATAATGTATTATTTTTTCCTAATGTCATTTTAACGATAAGCGAAAATAAACAATGAATAAATTAATAGTTTACAGCCCAGGTTATTTTATAATTTTGATATTTATCCCATAAATAAACAACGGTCCTCCGTATCTCGAATCGAATCTTGAATCGAATAACGCAGATGATTTTGAAACGGATGTAATATCAAAAAGAACATTACTCAACTCAAAGTGCAGATATTCCACCTTCTTGCAACAATAACTGTTGCCAAGCTCCGATCAAGCATTACATTTGACAGAGACTCATCTCTTTTATAAAGTCTATCAAAGAGCGGAATATTTCAGAAGCGGAATCGAAGTATTTTTAGCAGCGGAACATCCTCGGACTTTTCTTCTATCATCATGTCTCCTGTTGGAAACATGCTGATAGAAGAACAGTCCAAGGGAGCCACTTGGTATGATGTGGGCAATGGCTTGACGATTCACACATTTCCGAATCCGGGGGACTCGAGTCGAGTTAAATCGTCTTTGACGATTTAAAGGCTTCGCTATGCACTAAAACAGACGCTAATTTACTTTGGACTGTACGACGATAACACGATACAAATATCAAACTCCAAGTTGAATAATGCTGAAAAATGACTTAATCATCTAGTGTATTTTGATTACAAAATTGAGATAACTGTCCAAAGTACATAATCGGAGAGCCAGAGTGAATTAATCGTTTGCATTTTAGTACGACAGTTCAGCCGCCGTTGACTGGTCACTTTCCACGTGTGGACAATATTTCCACAGATGCAATAATATATGATTCCAAACACTAATTATAGGAATAATCATCAAAAATGTAATTATTGAAGCACCGGGTACAACCCGGTGCTTCATTAATTAGAATTTTGCTGCTGATGATGTTTATTATCTGGTAAACGCAGGCGTGGACGTCACGGCCCACGCGTGAATTTCGACCAATCTACGGCGACTGTACTGTATTACAAATTTGAGAAAATCCATTTCTGTTTCTGGTATCGCGGAATTAAATATTGAAATTAGAGTTAACCGCCATAAAATGTTGCAAACTTTAAAAATAAACAGCCTTGGTAAAATATATTGTTTCAATAAAGATTTGAAACATTCTATTGACATCTTTCATTATTGTTGAATATTCCTGATAAAAAAGGGGTGATTTGATGAGTTTTGGACCTAAAAAATACAATTTACTTTTTGTGTGTTTTTGTGGGGAATTCCCTGAAAAATATGCGCACGTGACCGGTACTTCCCTTTGTGTCATTTTTCTCTCTTATTTGTTGCATGACCTCCTGTTTTCGGATCAGAAAAAGTTTTCTGAAGGGCTATACTTGACAGAGAAATTTGAATGCCAAAATTAAAGTGATGCGATCATATTTTTTTCCGCCTGAACGTTATAATGGTCCCCTATGGGAAAATATTTAGTTCTGTGATACCTATGTTCTTTGTGCCTATTTTGGAACGCAATAATTTGACGGTTGAGATACGGGAACAACAGTACGTAGTACATGTGTTGACAAGTAACACGACTGCACTCTCACCTGTACTCCTATGCTTTATGAAACAAGAAAATGGCTGGAATACTAGATCTTCAAAACACGAGTTAGCCATCTTAAACACACATCATGTTGTTATAACATGGTTTGATGACATATATTTTAATCATACAATTCGACCAGAATGTCACGAAAAACGATAATTTTCATTGGAAAACATTTTCTGTCTACCTTTGGGGCAGTAGTTAGCATTTTATTCTATGGTCCCTTCAGTGAATTCATGTTTACAGTTTTATACAGTATAGTATTAGAATTTCTGTCCACGCGCAACTATAGATTTTCTAAATACGGTATCATTCGTGACCTACAAATATGACAATAAAACAATATACAATTTGCCTTAAAGAAACGCACACAATTTGATTACTAAGAATATTTATTTATTTATTTATTGGTGTTTAAGGTCACATACTTATGCACAATGGCTAATCGTGACCGTGACAGTTTTACGGTTGGAGGAAGCCGGAGTACCCGGAGAGAACCACCGAACATCGACGAGCAGCTGCCAGCTCCCCAACATCGTAACTCCGCACTGCAGCACAGGCAGGGTTAGATTGGTTGAAGACATGCGCACCATCGACGTGCAGTACGCCTTAGAACACAGCGTCATCGTGCCCCCATGTAGGCAATCGGGGCTAAGTGCCTTGCCCAAGGAGATTACTAAGTTCAGACATAAATCTCTTGCAAGGCCAGCTTGAGTTATGTCCTAGCCTTGTTCTTGAATATCAGAGATAACCTTAGCCACCGATAGATTAATAATACTTTGCCTCCGTTTATATCTCTTACCGAAATGCGGGAAGCAGACGTTTAGCAATCGCCGGAACCCGCCTCTGACAGTTTAGATGTAGATATGCAATCGTACGGCTTCCCCGTTTTACAAGCTTCATTGTAATGTATAATATGCCTGTGTTATGCAGAATCACGATGTTTCGCGCGAATCGAATATCCATTCGAATCAGGCAAATGGTTTTAAACCGAATAGAATCTCGAAACGAATCCACTTCGCAATTGTTGTCTATCCCCCGTGTGAACCCAGTATCATTATTCGTACCAGACTATGTCGTACCATCAAGCTGCAAGAACGTGTAGATGAACCTAAAGTACGGCTACCGAGGACTGGTCACTTTCCACGGGTGGACAGTATTTCTACGGGCGTAATAATATTAGATTCCAAACACTATTATAGGAATAGCCATCCAATATTTAATTAACGATGTACAACCCGGTGCTTCATTAATTAAAATTTTGCTGATGACAATTTTTATTACCTGGTAAAGGCATGCGTGGGCTTCACTTTGCATGCGTGGATTACGCCCAGTCCACGCGAATGTACCGTATCACTCGTTTGACAGATGTTGAGTAATTTATTCATATTCTTATTCCATGCAGGAAAAAAAAAACACGAACCCGATGTTCACGATGCTTTCATTAATATTAGAACCGATAGGACGGGGTTCTGACCGAATGACATTCATAGCAAGTAACTTGAAGGTCTTGCTTTGAATGATCACTACCGCAATGAGATTTGAATATTTTCCATTCTTAATATTCAAGTCTTGACAACTCATTCCGCAGTTATCTTAGCCACGAGGGCTACAATCAAACAAAAACTGACCAGTTCGTCTTACAAAAGCCATATGTCATCTCTTGAATTGAACAAGGCGTCATCTGTAATGCTTTAGGGATTTGCAGAGGACGCCTTTTCCAATAAAGGCGTGATATATTGTGCAAACTAAACGTAATGCGATCTCCACTGTCGCTTCAAATCATATTTTCGGGAATTGCTTTTAATGAATCACCACCGCAATGACTTTTGACTTTTTCTATTCTTGATTTTCCAGTCTTGACAACTCATTGCCCATTTATCTTAGCAACGGGTCTACAATCAAACGAGAATTGACCAGGTCGCCTAAGAAAAAGCCATATATCATCTCCTCAATTTTAAGGAGCCAGTTGCAACGCGTTAGCATTGCAGGTGGCGCTTTTTCCACTCGCAATAAGATATATTGAGCAAACTGGACGTAACGCGCGATCTCCACCATCGCCTGAAATCCTATTTTGCGACTAAATTTGTGTAATCTATACATCTGGAACTTAATTAAGCACCCCCTGAGATGTTTCATGACAGTGATGTTGCTGTTACTGATTTTTGTGTTTTAATGATTGCTATGCCTTGCAGTACATTTCATCTCATGAAACATGATGTTTCTGGTTGATAGCGTTCACCAAAAACATCCCCTCGTCTACGTGAAACATGTTACTCACGAATGTAACAAAAAACACTCTCATCCCCAAGTATTATCTGGGTATAAAACAAGAAAATTTGTCACTTTTTTATCAGTAAATGTTGACATGGCACGGTGGAGACTGTCAGAGGCACTAAGATGGTAAATCGTTGGCGCGCATGCAACAGGCATGTCATTCAGAGCTATTGGAAGGCAACTTGACTATAGTCGTTCTGTCATCAACAGACTTGTCCGAAAAAACAACAAACCAACGATGTTAAGGACCGACAACCCTGAAAGATCTTTCCCCGGGAAGATCAGAGTCTGGCACGCCTCGTTAGGCGTGAACCCTTTGCTCCAAGTGGGGTTTTGAAACGCGTTTGGATCCCCAACAGGGCGTTTGTGCAATAGAACTGTCCGCAACCGTCTCAAAGCACTGAGTATGAGGTCCAGAAGGGTCATCAAGCGCCCAGCTCTGTCCGATCAGCATCAAAGACGACGTTTGGAGTGGTGTATGGCACGACAACATTGGAATCTCAGGACATGGTGGCGAGCCCGTTGGTCAGATGAGAGGTTCCTGCTTCACGTCACAGTTGATCGCATGAAAGTGTGATGGCATAGACATACTGCTTACGTGCCCAGGAACATCAGACCAACAGTTCATTATGGTGGAGGATCAGTAATGATATGGGTATACCTCCCTCATGATTGTAAACTTGATATGGTGACTGTACGTGGGAATCTCAATGGTCATCAGTACATCCGGGACATTCTCAATCCGGTTGTCGTGCCGTGCCTCATTTTGACAACCACTCGTTAGCTACTTGCCCTGTATTCATGGACGACAATGCAAGGCCACATCGTTCCCATACTGTGGGAGCATTCCTTCAGAATAACGCTATTACAACACTATCTTGGCCTGCAATGAGCCCCAATTTGAATCCCTTAGAACACACCTGGGACTTTCTTGGACGTCGTGTGCAAGCAAGGGATTCCCCTGTAAAGAATTTGGCTGATTTGGAACCTGCATAGTATGAGGAAAGGCAGCAGTTGCCTCTGGGTCGCATCAGAAGGCTCACTGGTATCATTATGAGAAGGGTTTAGGCTGTCCTCCGGGCACGTGGTGGATACACTCGCAACTGACGTCAGACACTTCTATTGTGTTCAGAAGATTACAAGTTACATTTTTTGTCAGTAATTACCGACATTATTTCATCATGGATCGTTCAAGCACCATACTTGTCGAGAGAACATTTTTCGATCAAATACATTAGTGACGGATATGTGTAATTAGCGCCATTAAAATACTGCATATTTTCATCATTGTGTTGTCTTTCCTTTGTCAATAGACCATTCTTTCCGCAAACAATCGCTTTTGGCCATCCTAAAGATAGCATGAAAGTAATGACAGTATCTATTAACACCACTGCGAAAAAAACATGGGGGGTGCTTAATTAAGTCCCAGGTGTATAGTTAGAGTAGATCCTGTTAGTCTCATTCCTATGAGAACTGCAGGATAAGTTCTCATCTCCAGAAAGTCGAAAATAAAGAAATGTATAAAATCCCAAATTATCCGAGATTCGAGTTTGTTTTCGAGTAATCGAGATGGTTTCTAATTCAGTCGAATCAGTGAAAGGCCTCGGAATCGAATCGACTCCTCAACCCTTATCTTCGTCGCGTTTAACTCATACGAGACATAAAGGCTCAAGTTGGATATAATACGCTGTAGTACCGTGACTGCAACAGGGATATTTGTTCTCAATCATTGCGCGAGACACTCCATCAGCGAGTCTAGATTTCGTAAACAAAAATTTGCGATATTCAATTAAAAAAACAGAACAAACGGATTTCGCATTTGCGATTCTATGTTCTCGCATTTCTATTTTGACAGATGAGATTCTGCCGTGATGTGAGAGGGAAGCGGGTAGGGGACTGCAATGATATCGCGACCCAGTCGCGATCTGGCCAAACTTCTGCCCGCTTTTGTAAGCACAATGCTCTATGCGGAAAGTCCAAATCGGTGAAGAAAAATCAATAGCTAATAACTAATCAATAATTTATTGTACCGCTCGCAACGTTCTCATCGCGTCCAGTAAGTAATATCTTTAACACTTTACCTAAGATATACACAGATATTCAATCCTTATCCTTCCGCGCTGGCACTCGTGCCATATCGATTAACCCATTCACACGCGTGTGAATGGGTTAATCGATATGGCACGAGTGCCAGCGCTTTAGGATAAAGAGAACGGCCACATGGCTCGAGTTTTAATCCTTCCACGATGGCACACGCGTCTGTCGTTCTGTGTTTATTACAAGCCTTCATGTCTCCAAAAATATATGCTAGACGGACTTTCAGCAATTCATTTGACAATAGTCAACAAAAATAACACATTTTATCGTCAACCAAATTTGCGATGGGAAGTCTCGTTACTATTTTAGCAATCGCCAGCGATTCAAATTGTAATTACGGTGCACGATTTGTAGAAAATTCCAGAGAAATTCCGCTTCTATTTACAAACAGTCCGTCAACATTTTTCGTTCCGTACATGTGTGCGGAACAGATTTTCATTTTCCGCATGGTTTGGTGTTGCTGCAGATGGGGAAAACATAGAGAAGGTGTGTTGTTAAAAAACATATCCGACAAGTTAATAACAAATTAATATTTCTTTCAATGCTGGTCTCCAAAATATAGTTTATTATTTCTCTTTGGAACGAGCTCACCAGGCGCGTTCCAGGGATGGACCATAGGCTACGTTTTCGAAGGCGAACAAGATAAAATTAGTTATTCAGACACATTTTTCGAAGTTGTCTACTTCTAGTATGTTGGTTGTTGGATTAACTAAAATCACTCAGCATCATGTCCTTAAGTGTGTTATAGTGGTACAACTATTCTGATGACATCGCGTTTTCCGAGGAGACTTTACGCTTCAATAGTTAAAAAAAACTGTTCAAAATAGGGGGAGAAGGAAGACAATTTAAAATGGATTGGACAATACGCTTTTATCATATAAACAGAAAGCACAAGAAGGAACGATGATTTGCTGCGTGAAAATATGAATAAAATCCGGAGAGAGAGAGAGAGAGAGAGAGGGGGGGGGGGAGAGGTAGTGTGAGAACTAGGCACGCCCGGATATTGCACTTTTGCGTTGTGAGAAAAAGCGAAGTCCATTTGCACACACAGTGCAGTAAAATTGAAATGTGTTTGGAGGGAACGTTTATTTGAGGATGCATTACAGTTAGAATGTAGTTTCTTCTACTTTGAAAGACAGACGCCCATGTAGAGAGAGAGAGAAAAGAGAGAGAGACGTATTTCTGTGAGGACGTTCAAGCGAGTTGATTACGGTGCGGGTGGGTGTAGCAATAAATAGGTATTTTTTTCTAATAATTGCATGGCTGACAATTTTCGTCATTGGAAGAGATTCACATGAAAGTCAGCTCCCCTTATTTCGTGAAGCTATCAGTAAATTTAACACTAAGGGAATTTCATATAAAAATTGAAATTTTGAAATGTTAGTGAATTTGTATGATCGATGTGGGCATTATTTCACAAAATTTCAGGTATTTTCATGCTGCGTAGTATAAAAATACAGAAGGTCGCATTTTATATTTTTTCCCCGATCAGTTTGAATGTTTGAGTATTATTCTCTGTTTAGGCCAAACAAAATTAAATAATTGATTCTCAGGCATTTTTTAAAATGAATGAGGCAGAGCGGTTTTTATTTGTATTTTTTATTTCTGATGGAATGGTCGCAGATGCCTAAAAAAATCCCATCGTGGGAGTCAAAAAGTAAATACTAGAGCTTCCATGTTGATTTCGCTGATAGTTTTTTTTGTTTGTTTTTGTAACAGCGATCACACAACACAAAATCAATATAGAACAACTAATTTGGAGAAAAAAAATAATGGGTTTTTTAACTGATTGAGTGCTAGAAGCCACAACCAAGCATTTCGAAAAAATGAGGGTACCGGTGCAAAAGTAACATTTTCCTTACCCATGTTTCGTATTCAGTTAAACGGAAATAATAGTTTGTTTATACAAATTTGTTCTATTACAAACTATTGGAGAGTGCCTGTTGGCTCTCTCATATGGTTTGTAATAGAACAATTTATGATGAACAAATTCAGACCAATAAAAATAATCTAGTTCTCAACCAGTTGAATAAGTATTTATTTTGTATACATATGAGAATCGTAGCATCGAAAACCGCGAAGTGATACCGCTAAAATCACATGGTAGTTTGGTACATTTTGAATTTTGCCTCCGAAATAAAAATGACGAACGCGGGCCGAAAAAACGAATGTGCCGGTGTCTGTCAACAGTGTGCACATCGTGACATATAACAAAGACACTATCTTTTTCATTAATATACAAGTCTATGGGGTAAAATGTGTTATCTGTATCCCTGGGATGAATAAAAACTTACAAAGTACGGTAAAAACCTATTCGCTAAGCAAACGCTACCCTTTAACCCTTTACCCAACGCAGACGATTTCAAAATTTATTATTTTAAATATCATTTTTTAATTTTTTTCAAAAAGATTCAACAAAACCATATCATGTGACCCCTCTTTGGAACGAGCTCAAATGGTATGGTTTTGTTGAAATTTTTCGAAAAATAATATATGTTTTCAGCTGCTGAATTTGTATATTACGCGGGCGGATGCGGGCGGATGCGGGCGGATGCGGGCGGATGCGGGCGCTTCGTTGGGTAAATGGTCAATAAACAAAAACAACGGACAGCTCCGAGAGCTGTCTATTGTTTTCGCATATTAGGAATAACAAACGGAAACTTCTATCCACTTTCAACAGCTGTCAAAGGTGTTTTCATGACAATTTCATTATTCTTAATTGGACATTCCTCGCCCATCTGCTAATTTCAAGGGAGATAACTATCGAAAGTTGAGTTGCATGACGAGAAAAGTCAAAGAAGTGCGCAAGTTGACCCCCCCCCCCCCGCCACCACCAGCCCCAACAGCCAATGCTTAGAGAAGTAACCAATGTCCATCCCAATGATTCACAACTTTTTTCATCAGATGTGTCTATCCCAAAGCCATGTAAGAAAGAAATATATCTGTGATCAGTCAGTCGGGGGAAACCCGCTGGCCGTTTCCGCCAATGAGATCTAGGGTCAAGTATTTAACTTCAGAGCAAAACTAAGACCGGCCTATCATATTCTGGATACCTGTATGGTTACTTAAAATAATTAATGTTAGATATAACATCTTCTTAAAGTGTTGGAGTTATTTGCTCTAAAAACTGTTTGATATAAAAAAAAGAGAAAAACATTGCTTGAACATGCCCACTGTTCAGGACCAACGCAATTCGGTAACTGAAATGGTACTAAACTCTAAAATTACCTGCTTCAAAGCAAAAGTCGTCATCGTTCTCTTTAACACAATGTACCCCTTTGTCTACGCGTGAAAGCAGGTTGTTCTCGGATGCTTTTAGATATCCTGAAAGTTTTAGAAAGGTAAAAAAAATTAAATGTATAATGTTGTTCTCCATTTAATAGTGGTTGATACTGTGGAGTTTTTGCAGTCAGAATACGTTTGTCAAAACACGTTTTGTTACATGTTTAATATAGAATGAACGTATAGTGTTGTCATATGACAAAAAAAAATATTCTACGGGTAGGATTAAGAATGAAACCGGCGAGCCTCTGGCGAGTAGGTTTCATTCTTAATCCTACGAGTAGAATATTTTTTTTACTTGAAACACTGCACGTTTATTTTGTTTATCCCATAAATCATTTACAGAGCAGTCGCGGCGAAATGGTGCTGTTAATCGCTACAAAACGCTGCGAGAGGTGAGGAGCACATTGGTCCAATTCGATCGACAAGCAAAACTGCCAAAAATAAACAATGCACAGTGATACATTTCTGTCTTAAAATAATTCCCCTATAAACTTGCGCTAAACTTGCAAAAGTACTTTATTAAATGAACAATGTTTATCTTTCTTATTTTCGTTGTTTATTGTTATTTTTTTTCGTCATCGATTCAACTTGAGTTTTATAAACAAAGCAGACGACACGTCGTTTATTTACACTTTCCTAATTTGGAAAATGAATCATCAATCATCATACCCACATCTTTCACAAAATCGAACTTGTATGGTTTGCAACGCTTGGTTTCGATCGATTTACTTTGGGTTTTCTTTGTTAATTGTTGTTCGATTTATTGTTAGACAGAGATGAAATGTGTCACATATTCTAAAACTAAACAGTTCAGCGACGGTCACCGTTTGATAAACGTCGGTTCGTTATGTCTCCCACAAACGGAAAACAGGTAATGACAAAACGAATGCGGTAGAGGTCCGAGGTTAGCAAGTCCGACTCTACTATAGGAATAAATTATTTCAGTGTTAAACATACGGGGAGAATTTATGACCCTACTAGCAGCTGCGTCTAGGTAATAAAGCAAAAAATTATCCAAGACTTTTATTGTTCGAATTAACGTCCATTTATGGGATAAAACCTGTTATCAATCCCTAATAAATTGTGGTCTTACAAAAATGAATTATGTTGATGATGTGCGCATATTTAACGGCAATTTAAAATGAACCTTCACAGCATATTTTAATTATTGCCTGACAGAAAAGAAGTGCTGACATCACAACCGTGATCAGGGGTCTTCTACCTTCTGTTGGAAAAGGTCCAGTCCCATGCAACTGGGCAAATTCCTGTCATAAAGGCTCCACTTGGGAATTTGTTTGGAAGAAGAAACACACAAAAATATGAAATGTTACCTTCACATTGAGCTGAGAACATTGTAGTACAGTACATGAAGTAAATTTTATAACAAACAATCACATGAAATAATGACCAGTCTTTGTAAACTCTATTATAAATTGTTGTATTTGCTACACTTGGACAGTCTACATTCTATGGCTTAGCAGTTATATCTAGGCAAGGCTAGCATTGAAACAACCGATGAGGTTCTTGGGATGTAACTTGCAAACTAGCAATAGGGCTAACACACCTCCACATAGAAACAAACGCAAATTTTGGGCTCTAGGGACAAATCAGGTTTGCACCAAGGCCTTCTCGTCCGAGAACCGCGACAAATCAGCGGCTGGCCAAAGTGTTATTAGCCACCACCAATCTGCCACTTATTTGCTTCGATTAGAAATCGTTCCGAATTCGTCCCGATTCGATTCGCTTCCAGTTGCGCTGATCTAGAGATTTCGAAAATTTCCGAATCAACGCGACTTGAAGCGAATCGAATCAAACATTCGGGACGATTTCTAGTGCCCCACAGAAGAAAATTCACTCACTTATCGTTTCACACCCTGACTGAGTGTTTTCTATTGTGAAACATTCAGTGAACTCACCTCGTCAAGGAGTCAGGTTGTACTTGATTTGAGATGCATATGTGTAAGATTATATGATAAATATGTAAATACAGCAGTTAACTGTATGGTTGCATTTGGCTACGAGTGATATTTTCTTGTGGAAAGCCGTGCCTAAAGTAATTAATCCCTACATTTCCCAATCGGGGTAAAAGTCGTATCCAAATCGAACCTAGGGCCCTGCGAACCTCAAATTGCGGGTCGATTCGAATCTCACCGCTTTTCACGTTGTAGATATTACATCTTCTTGCAACCGTAACTATTGTCAGTCTCCACTTAAGTCTTAAGTGTGCAACGTCGACTCGAGCAAATAAAGCCAAAGAACAGAATATTCCAGGAAGGAATGAATCAATGTAATTTCGGAAGCGGAACCTTCTTGAACACTTCTTCTGATGATAGTGGAAGAGTTCATGAGGAAACTCTTTGTAGGATTTCGAGAACATCTCGACGATTCAAAAACTTTCAAATCGGTGCGACTGAAATCGAATCGAATAGAATTATGGAGCCTATTTCGAATCGAATCGAATTTCGAAGCGTCGCAGGGCCCTAATCGAACTGTCCAACTCCACTCAGGTCAGTGTATTTCTGAAGTGCTTCTGCTCTGTCCAGATTACTTTATGGATTGAACAATTGAATAATTTTTTTCGCCATGGCAGGTTTATAATAAATTCGAAATGTTTTCATAATTTTCCGTGTTCAGAGAATTGGAAGTGTCCATGACGAGGAGGCAAAGTCAAGTCGATATGTGAGTTAATGCAACTCAGATAACTAATTACAAAAATCGTGATACGCCTTTCAAGTATTCGTTTGTGCCATCAGCTGGATATTCCGGTTTAAGAGCACTTTCAACAGCCAGGGTCACATCTTGTCGGACAGTTTCTCGGGCGGATGAAGCCGGAGTAGCAGGAAAGAATCACTGAGCAGCGGCGAGCAACTATTAGACTCTCAAACCTACTAACACGACACAAGCTGAAGCAGATATAGCAACCATTGAAGGCAAGAACTCCGTCAACGTGTAGTACGTCGTATTGCACAGTGCCACCATACCCCACGTGAACGATCGATTAGGCGTCTTGCCCGTGGAGACAACGAAGTTACCGTGGGTCAGAATCGAACGCCCGACTTTACGGTTTAACATTCAGTGCTCTTACAGCTAAGTCACCACACTCCCTTTAGTTTGATGTGAATATCCGGTAAAAGAGCGATTGTCGATATCATGGATGGGTGCTATATTTTGGCACTCGCTGACGTCAGAATATCACGCAGGAGCTTATAAGATCACTAACCGTCCAATTTTACAATTATCACTCAAAAAGTACAACACTTTTCATATCAATAATCAGCCGATTAAAACCTCCTCGGGAAGATGCCCCACCGGCGCAAAAAATACTAACCTTTCTTCTGTAGCTCCCGGACCACAATACACCTTCTATTTACAAGCACAATTCGGCAGGTCACTGTTCTTGTTGCATCTCATGCCATTTTTCTCTGTATGCCTGTTTATTCTGTTCAGAGACAATTTTATGTCGAAAAATACCATTTATATTTTTCCCCGCAGACCGCTACAGTAACTGAGATGGTGAAAACGACACCAGTTGTCAAGAAAGCGCATCAAGGCGGTGGGGGATAAAAATCGTAGCTAAAAAGTATGGAAGCAAAACTCTTTCATACCTGTGACGGTAGTGTTACGTAAATTGTCCATTTCAACATCTGATGACCCGTACACTTGCGAGGCGTCTATATAATGCGTAACAAAATTAAGCTGTTGAACAGGACCTGAAAAATATAGCCATATATAACAGTCTTTCAAAACCAAATTCTCGTATAGAACTTTTGAAATCGAAAGCCTAAGTTTCTAGCAGAGGCACCGGATTACAAATATCTGATTTCGTTAAGTAAATGACAGCCCAGCAACTGCATATGTAACCGGTCAATATTTTGTTTTACCGATTTTGATACACTGCCTGTCGGTTTTACCCGATGCCCCTGAAGATATTCTTTGCAAAATACAAACTAAATTCTTTAGTTTCCTTTGGTCAGGGAAAAGTGATAAGATAAAAAATCTACAATAATTAATACTATAGAAAACGGAGGAATTAAATTCCCCCACCTAAAAGCTTACAGTTACCCACTAACACTATCTTGGATCAAAAAACTGTTAGACCCAAATATCCTTGCTCCTTGGAAAACTCTTGGTTTAAACGACATCGAATATTTCGGAAGCAACAAAATATGGCAACTCCAATTAGGAGAACTACACAAAATAAGAGAACTTCTAAACCCATTCTGGACAATGTTCTAACTGCTTGGTCATTTTTAGACGAAAATAACACGTTGACTCCAGAAGAGATCTTTTCGGAACCAATTCACTATAATAATGACATAAAAATTAATAATAGACATTTTTTTGATAAACGGTGGCTCAAGGCTGATGTATTTTTTTATTAATGATCTCTTAACATAGGAAAGAAAAATCTTGCCTTTTACTGATTTTTGCGAAAAATACAACCTCAAAATACCATTCTCTGTCTACCAGGGAGTCATTCATGCGATTTCAAAATTGTGGAAGGAAACAATGAGACAGTAAGAAAAAATTGACGACCAAAAACGAAAATATTGAAAAACGTAAACACTCCCAAAAGGTCTGTCAGGCTTTTTATCCAACATTCTTGCAACAGTTTGCTACATTTCCTCTACAAACACAAAGAAACTCGAATGAAATTTTGAATACCAGCTTACAGTCTGGTGACTGGGAGCAGATATATAAAAATTCATTCACAGTCATTGATGATTCTTGTTTACAGAGTCTGCAAAACAAAATACTACATAGGATTCGCCACACAAACTTAAACTTTATCAATTCATTTATCTGATAAGAATTATGTACCTTCTGTAATAATTCTAAAGAGACAATCTGGCACCTCTTTTTTGAATGTTCCTTTTCGAAAACAATATTAATAAACTTTGTTGTATTTTCAGTGTTGATTAACTTTCAATGAATTTGGATGAAATTTAAGGGCGTTATCAATTAAGAAAGACATGGAAATCATAACAGTCTTACCGCACACAGCAGTAAATACCGCACATATCAGTATGAAAGATAGCATACCGCACGCAGCAGTATAGCAGACGGAATACCGCACGCAGCAGTATTATAGATGTCATACCACACACAGCAGTATAACAGACGGAACACCACACAGAGCAGTATTATAGATAGCATACCACACACAGCAGTATAACAAACGGAATACCGCACACAGCAGTATCAATAAACAGAGGTTGACACACAGTCGAAATAAACGTCCGAACGGTTTAACATCCTAAGTCACACTCAAATTGCTCCCAAACTGACATCTCAATCACACTGGGAAACCAACCGAGCATTACTGTGAACACTGTTCACTAAGTGGATCTTGGCAACTGATCTCCACTAAATCAATTAACCCCAATTATACAACATTCCCCCCATGAATATTTACGGTTTGAATCCTGTCTGAACAGAGGCTTACATGTGAAAAGTACTGTGGGTCCTGAACTCAAAGGAAATTGACACGAGTTTGTGCAATCCACCAGGAGGAAAAACATCTATTTACAAATGAAAATATTCAATGAAGCAAATAACCTCATCAAATATCTGATCTTCGTTGGGCGTTTAAAATGATATACGTACAAAAAGACATTTCACTGATCAAACAGGCGACAGATACCACAAATTGCTGAATAATTCTGTCCAGAAACATAACATATCGAGACAAGACCTGGGCAGAATCAATAATGATTCACTGCATTGGCTGTGCTGTGATACATTAAGGGTTGGCACGAAGAACAGAAGTTTTGTTAAAAGCAAGTGCTTGTAGTGAGGCCGAATTTAAGAAGTGAAGGGTTGTGTAAAATGGAACTAGTTATCCATGTGTCTTGCAGAAGTGCGAAGTAACAATTTGCTAAGTTTTTACATGCAAACAAGTGAACATTGGTGCAGAAAAGTACAATATTGTTGTGGAATCATGTGAAGAGCCATAATATTTGTCCTATGAGCAGCTCAACAATGAAGCGAATTACCTCACTGTCGAACACATAAATTCCCAGAAAAGACAATAATTTATTTACAAACATAATTACTCGAAATCAATGAAGCGAATAACCTCATCAATTATCACTATGTTCTCTTGTTTTCTCTTGGCTGTTATTTTTACAGCCGATTCCACACATGATTCCTTTTAAAAACATAAGTTTACTTCAGTTAGCATCAGGATACCCAAGTTCACCCCAAAAAGATTCAGTGATGTATCAGGAGGTATTCTGGTATGATAAAAGTAAGCATTGCCCTTCCGTCCATTGATCCGGCGCTGCTCTTTGGTGCTGACTTCTGTTTGTGAAAACCGGATTAAGTACACCATGTGATCGCAAACCTGTAGTTTATCCAGAAGGCACTTCAACACTGTCACAACCATTATCGTAATTAGCCCAATCATTACTGGGTTTACTCAAGTCTTCAGTTTCGCATAAACTTTCATTGACTATTTCATCATCAACAACAGATACAGTAAATGGCCACGTGTATGTTAAAGGTGAATGTGTTCACGTTGCGAGCATTTAGGTAACTTTAAACATTCACTGATAATCATTGCATTCTCCCCCAAACCAAATGCAGCAAATGGCCGCATAAATGTTGAAGGTAAGATGCTTTGAACCTTCTCGTGCTCAATTTCATGCACCGAATAATTTGCTGGAACTATCAGCATAGAATCCAGAGGTGAATATGATACATGCGAAATTGAAGAATAAATTAGTTAAGACTTTTCCTGTGAAGGTTTAATATCACTTGGCTGAGTCGACATGGTTGAGGACAACTGTGTTGGTACAGACAGTGTCACTTCGGAGCTGAGAACTGTATGCTGGGTTGTATCTGTGCACGGTGCAGAGTTGAATCTAGTTTCAGCATCCTTTCGTGTCGTCATGAGACTGGCCAATTTACAGCGTCTGCAAGTTGGGCTTGCGCCAGTTTACGTTCCTCATCAATTCTCCTGGTCTAACTGGACAAGATGTCGTCGACATTCTGATGTTTGACCTGTATCGGCTGCGTCCGGTTGTTGCCAATCTATTCCTCTATTTCCGTCGTTGAAATTAGGAGGTCTTCATTCTTAACAATTTCATTTAATTGACTTTGTACTTGGACGGTGCTAAAAGACGTTCGGACTATCCGATTAGAACAAATGTACTGTCTTCTCTCAGTGGCAAAACCGATTACACCATTCTCCCACCTCTCCATGTTTGCATGTCTGGCTAAAATGTCTCAAATTCATATATATCTTGTGACAAGCAAAAATCACCAACAACAGTCTGCTTAAAAATAGAGAGATTAGTTACAATTTTAAAAACTAGTACAAAATATTTAAAAAATCAACAGATTGAAAACTGATATAATCCATGAAAGCAATTAACCTTCAAATGGGTGTTAAATACGAACACATTTTATTGTCGTGAATGAAAGCTAATAACCTTCAAATCACAACTCTATGAATGGACATTTTCATAAAACGTTGAACCAAGAGAACATTTTAATGAAATTAGAGGCACGATTTTCAATCGCCGAATTTCTCAAGTTTTAGTCGGCGACGCCAATGTTGTATTTTCAGTGTTGATTAACTTTCAATGAATTTGGATGAAATTTAAGGGCGTTATCAATTAAGAAAGACATGGAAATCATAACAGTCTTACCGCACACAGCAGTAAATACCGCACATATCAGTATAAAAGATAGCATACCGCACGCAGCAGTATAGCAGACGGAATACCGCACGCAGAAGTATTATAGATGTCATACCGCACACAGCAGTATAACAGACGGAACACCACACAGAGCAGTATTATAGATAGCATACCGCACACAGCAGTATAACAAACGGAATACCGCACACAGCAGTATCAATAAACAGAGGTTGACACACAGTCGAAATAAACGTCCGAACGGTTTAACATCCAAAGTCACACTCAAATTGCTCCCAAACTGACATCTCAATCACACTGGGAAACCAACCGAGCATTACTGTGAACACTGTTCACTAAGTGGATCTTGGCAACTGATCTCCACTAAATCAATTAACCCCAATTATACAACAACTTGAAGGAAAAATTAGAAGAGGGATGTGGAATCTTACTACCGATCGAAAAACAATATGTCATTTTGGGTTACAAGAACAACGAAAAAACGGAATCGGTCATTGCACCCACTGACTCATGAGAAAAAGATTTTAAAAATAGTTTGGAGCATTTTCTCCCATCCCCTCACTATGGGGCTAGGGTGAGTTGAACAAAAATGTAATGCCCCTTCGGAATCACTACTCAATCAAACTTTCACTTGAATTGTCTCAGTGGTTTTGGAAAAGACCAAAGCATGGTGTTGACGGACGACGGACTGAGAGCGATTAGATAACCTCAGCTTGACTTCGTTGGGGTTGACAATTTCAAGTGATTAGAAAAAGGTGTGTGTAGCTGTACTATAATTGATTGATATATGCGTGTAGTGGAATTACAAAGGTGTTTTTTATTTTATAGAATATGACCTTAAATAGCCGGCGTCAATTTTTCCACAACATTCGTGTGGAACACCCACAATTACAAATTTTATAAGGTTCCTGAAGATTGCAAATGAACCAAAAGAGGTTAATGCGTTACGATGTCGTGCGAGCGAAAGGACTGCTTTGTGTACCAGGTGACTGCTCAGTGTTCATATTCATACTGGGGTTCACATCAACCAGAGATACTCACCAAATCTCACTTTTATATTCAGCAATGGCATAAGATGGTCGCACAAGTTGAAATATTGTGATGTTCTTGAAATGAACAGCATAGTGCGAATAACTGTCATGCATTCTACAATAATAGGAATCAGATATCAACACATCAATATATCCTCTGCTCAGACTATGAAACCAGAAACCGAACATAACAGCGTTAAGATGATCACCCTAGAATTGAAGCCCCCAACCATTGGGATCATTAGGGTGGATGGATAGGGAAATTATGGACTACTCTTTATCCGTCCCCCCCAAATAAAAAGAAAAAAAAACAGAACAACGATGCCTTTGGGTGCATCTGGACACACTAAGTTTACAGATACCTCAAATTGCTCATCCAGAGATGGGAGATATTTCTCTACTTTCCAGAAAATCACATGTATAATGAAACTAAACTCAAACTTTCAAGATTCGTCAAAAGAAAGAAAATCCAATGTGGTTCAAGGCATCAAGAAGAAATTTGGATCTGAAGTGATGGTGACACTGCACAACGAGACCTATTTGAAGAGGTGCAACAATCGCTCTCGGCCATACGTCCTCCATCATTGTCTGCCCTGTGGACGCCTGCTTAACGGAGGTGTCTTGCCCGATGAAAAATAATTTTAGGAGAAGTCTGAGAGAGTCGGGAAGATGAGAAAGGTTGCGTTCTGGGGAGCTGATATCGGAAAAAGATGGATAGATCTCACTTGATGTGTACACATTTTTTATGTTATTCTTTAACAATACATTGTCCACAGAACAAAACTATCGATCTACAGGTAAGGAAGTCTGTGGCAGACTAATTTTACAGCGTTGCAAATCTTGTGTTATTTCACATTATTACCACTTTATAGGGCGCTCCTTGGGTTATTAAAATGATCTGAAGTGGACGATATAACTCAATAACAGCCCGCAAAAATAGCGTTAATAATGAAAACGGACCTCTAGCCCAGAATTGTGGGTAATTTATGTTCCGGAAAAATGACACTAATGTGCTCGAAATTTTGTTGTCCATTTATTCCAACAAAACGGATTAAACCATGATTTATTTCGGATTATTAACTTCATTTAGGATTTAAAAGTGGTGGTGAGTATTGACACGATAAATAATCTCATTTTGTAAATAACGGCATGAGTTTACAGTTAAAGCGCTTCAGCCAAATTCCAGCAATCCTATTTTCGAGTCATCCAAATAAATTGTTCTCAACTTTGAACTTTGACTTTTGTTTGTAAATAAACAGACGACAATCCGATTCTTCTATTTCTAAATCAAAAATGTCTCAGTGGCTTGAAATGGTGTTCTTCTATTTCTAAATCGAAAATGTCTGCAGTGGCTTGAAATGGCGTTTTTTGGTAAGTGGTAATAATAGTAATAACATATTCCTTTTCGGGCGTCATGGTACATTAACGGCCCTCGATAAATGATTAACAGCCCTCGTGACCATTAACGGCCCTCGACTTCGTCTTGGGTCTTTAAGTGGCCCTCAGGCTATTAATAATTTTTCTAGGGCCGTTAATGAACCATAACGCCCTCAAAATAACATGTTATTGTTATATCAACGCTCTCTAATCGAAACGTAGCTCTAACAGGCTGTATGGACTTTTCAGTTTGTCTACCCTAGACTCGCTTACCTGTCGATCGACAGTTTTATTTGCTTCGTTATTCATCATATTTTTTAAATTTTAAGAAGTGCTTCTTTCGTTACGTCTGAATGATTTATATTTTATAGCAATCAAATCGCAAACCAGTATGTTGTTGCAAAGCCAAGAAACTCCTGTGTTCCTGTGTTCGCGGGGTACCATTCAGTATGAAAGGTTGGTCATTTTGCTAATCTTCCATGAAATTCAAAACAGTGGAATTCGACTGAAAACGTATTTGTTTCCATTTCAGAGCCTCGTTTTAGCGGTTAGTTAGGATATTATAAGTAGGTGAAAAATGAGAGTTCAAAGACATTTTTTTCAAAAAATGTACGTGTACCCCCATAGGGATTCAGTGTTAAATCGTGTACAGAGTGTAAAAAAGTTGTTTTTACATGATTTCCCAGAACTCTCATAAGTAGTTTATCGCATCTTAGACCGTTCAAACAGCCGTTGGCGAATGAGTGCGAATTCGACACATCGCTCGGAAGGAAAAAATGTACGAAATTCGAAGAAACGTCACCTTAAAAAAATTTTCTCAGCGTTCTCAGCGCAGATCAGACCTTCGATCTATCGTTGCGAACGCCGGCAAAAAAACGCTTTGAGAGTTCTAGGACAGCATCAAAAATGCGTTTTGAGAGTTCTGAGACACCGACGTTCGCAATCGCGTGCGACCCGATTGGTGAAAAAATGACTGAGAGTTCTAGGACAGGAAGTCGATCTGAAAACGTTTTCTCGACGTTCGCCAACGGCGCGAAGTGGGTGTAAAGTGAAGTTACTCAACGAGGATTTTTTTTCCAAACAAAATGGAAAAAACCCGAGTTTGAAAAATTAGAACCGATGGAAATCGTCTGTCAACGTTTGTCATCACGGTGTGCGATCGGGAACTGATGAAAATGTTAAATCTTCGCTAAATCGTTTATTCTAGTTCGCGGTGTAAATGAATGGTTTTTCATTCAATAAATCAAACAGTGAAATTACGTTCCACTTAGACAGGTTTAAGTGGTAAAATTTGAGTTTTAATTGACTCTATGAAATCTTCGAAAATCGTTTCATTCTTGTACTGTTGTAAATGAAAGGTTTTTCATTCAATAAATCAAATGATGAAATTGCGTTCCACTTAGATAGGTTTTAAGAGGTAAATTGAGTTTTAATTGACTCATGATAATATTTTGGAGATATGAATAAACCCTTTTGACGGATACAATTCTTCTCAAACACGTTAAATCAGAAAGAATTACTTAATCATTTTTTGAAAACCAGTTTTCATTTTTCATTCATAAAAATAGTTTTAAAACAGAATTTTCACGTTATCTAAAATGCTGTTTGAGGTAACGATACAATTTTTTTCGTTTTTATGTGCTTAACTTCACACTTTTCAAAGTCATTCTAATCATCATGGTGTGAATAATCGGTGATGTGATCTTTAACACGTTCGAGGACAAAACGCATTTATCGAGGTTTCATTTTGTAAAATGTTTTTCCCTCAACTGGTTTTAGTTATTATATATTAAAGACAGAAGATTTTATTTACTTAAAAGCATAAAAATAACTATACATTTAATTTTGAGAATAATAAAATAACCTACGTTACCATACTCTAAAGGAAATATTAATAATTTAGAGAACAAAAATGTTTTTACACATCACAGATTCCAAGCGGAGAGATGTACTCCTCAACAAATATGAACGAGTCAAGAAAAGCATTCGATCTGCCGACAGAAGCAGGCGATTGGGAGAGATGGAATTAAGACGAGAAACCACAAAATTATTTAAACCCATGACGGAGGTTCAGGAACTAAGTAGCAAGGAGATCTTTGACGAATTGAGGCCTATGAAATAAAGTTCTTTGAGAACGGGTTCATTGCCTGGTAGTTTTACAAGGGGGGTTTCCTTTCAAAGATCATTGCCGGATTACGTTCCCATGAGAATCGAAACCGATGTGAGTGAAAGCGATGACTATCACCACTGATAGCATTGCGTCGTCTGAGGATGGTGGTAAGAGAGATCTGTTGTATTGAATTTACAGAGATCCCAGCTGTATGACTTTCATAGGCGACACTGAAGTGCGAGATGATGATGATAATTTAATCGTCGGTTCGAATAGGTATGAATTAACTCCTGGACTGCACAAATTGCTCCTTTTCGACAAGCCTGGAGATTACATGGATCAGGATTTTGACAATTACGGCGACATTCTGGTTCAGACCCACGCCATGAAGAGAAACAACGATGTCAGAGAAGCAAGACCTAAAGCCAATAGAGGTTACAAGTGGACGAAGGTGGTGAATTCAACCCATATGGGATATGAATAAGAAATTCGTCGAATCAGTGACTGGAAAAGGAGTGAGAACCACTTTTCTTCTGAGCGATTCTGACGCTCTGTGTCAGAGACTGAGATTGTTAATGGCTAGTCGGCACGCTGGTAATGCTGGAGTGGATAATGAGATAGTGAGCATATGCGACGAATTGTTGAGGCAGAAGGTCTTGCATAAACGAGATTATAAAAGGCTGATGAAAGAATTGAAGGATTGATATATATATATATATATATATATATACTAAGTAGAGAGAACAAACAAAAAAATAGATAAAATAAAAAACAGTAAATTTTACACTAGAAAATACATTCAAGGCGGTTCTGGCATCGTTGATTATATCATGCGAGCATTCACGAGCAATGCAGGTAGAAAACTCTCATCAACCACGTTTGAGGTCAGTAAGAAGACGGCTTTAGATGCTGGTAAGAAAGCCACTTCCGAAGCGAGGGGAAGGATCGCTTCTGTGGCTGACAAGAGGGCAGCTGATGCGTTGATCGACAAGTTGATCAGCCCGCCGGTGAAGCGAGCTACGTTAGAGTGATCGCCAAAAAGTTGGAAAGATTTTAGGGATGCTGTGGTACCCATACAAGATTTAGCCAAAATGACGAATGGATCTTGATTGAAGAGAACTCGCGTCTGTGTAATATAAATAAATAATAACATTTATAAAAACTGAGTTTGAAAAAAACATAAAAATTGTGTTTGAAAATCTAAAAAATAACATAAAAAATAAAAAAAAAGAGGATCATTAAAGATATGTCTTGGAACGACGCCACAACCAAGAGGTTGAGTAACGACTTCTTTCCCAAAAGCATAAGAGGCTTGATAGTGGGAAAATCGAATTGTGGAAAGACCAATCTGTTGATGAATCTGTTGTCGCAAACCTGACTGGTTGGATTATGACAGATTATTCATGTTTGGCAAGAGTTTGTTTTAACCCGAATACAGATTGCTTCGAGAGTGCATGGATTGTAGATTACCCAAGGACGTCATAGCCAGAATTTTTGACAGTAGGGAGGAATTCGCCCAAAAGTGAAGCTTCTCTTTCAACCATTTTGGATGGTGCGGCGATGGAATTGATGAAGAGAAATGCATCTTCGAACGTCGAGTGTCGATTTTATGAGAATGCCAGCGACGTTCCGGATCCTAGAGAATTGAAATTGGAAGATAAGAATCTCATGATTTTCGACTATCTGCTTTTGGAGAGACAGAACCGATGCGAATCGTATTTACGATAGGGGTCGTCACAGCAACGTGGACTGTTTCTACCTGTCAAAGAATTATTTTTGACTACCCAGACAGACGATAGGGGAGAACGCTAATTTACTGTGTCTCTTTCGCCAAGATCTCAAGAATCTCAATCACATCTACGGTGATCACGTCCCAAATGACATGAGCGTGGCAGAATTCAGGAGATTCTGCAAGAGGGTTTGGGATGGAGGACTTTAGAATTTCGTCGTGATCGATTTGACTAGTGAATTTAATCACGGAAAGTATCAGAGTGGATTTGACAAGTTTCATGTTTCTGATGATAATAAAATAGAGAACGAAAACAAAAATTAGAAAATAATAAATCATCAGTAATTTAGTTTTGAAAAAAATAAAACAAAAATTAAAAATATAATGTTTGAACAAGGAGAATTGTTGGAATGGATAGCCGAGAATACTGCTGCAAAACAATCCATTCAAATCGTGGTGAGTGTAGATTCGACTCGATTCGTGATGAAATTCGAACCTTCCATCGAATTGAATAGAGAGAAAAGATACGAGATGGCATTGGTGAATCTGGAGACTTATTATTCCTTTCCCAACATCATCGAAAAGAATAACTCATTCAAGTATTCCGACGGAGTGGATTGGTTGGAGATTCGAATTCCCAAAGGAAGTTACGACATAGACGATTTGAACAATTACATTCAGACGCAAATGAAGATGGATGGAAAGGGAAGCAACAAGATCAGACAAGCTGCCAACCCTAATACCCTACAGACGATGTTGGATTTGGAAGATAATTTTCAAGTGGATTTCAAGATGGAGTGTTCTATAGGCAAGATGCTGGGATTCGATCGAAAGATGTCTCGAGGCCACGCAGCATCTGAAAATACGGTTGACATTCTTGCAGTCAATAGCATTCTGGTGAACGTGGACTTGATTGCTGGAAGCTACGTGAATGGTAGCACTCAACCAACGATCTATTCCTTCTTTGCAAATGTGTCACCGGGTTATAAAATCGTGGAATGACCTCCAAATTTAGTTTATCTACCTGTGATTTTAGACACGTTGTATAGTCTCAAAACCACATTGACAGATCAAAATGGTGAACTGTTAGATCTTTGTGGAGAGAGGGTGACGATACGATTTCACATAAGAGAAATATTAAAAAGCAAAAAAAAAATTATATTTAGTATATATATAAATAATAAAATAAAATAAACGCAATATTAATTTACAAAAATTATTTAATATATATAACTATCATTAAAACAAAAAACAATTGAACAAAATATATTTAAAAAAAAGAAATAAGACTGAATACGTGATTAAAAACGTGAACATATCCAAAGAACAGAGGGAGAAACTTGAGAGAGCGTTAACTCGAAGCGAGCTGGTGAGATTCAAATTCACTTACAAATATCTGACAAGTGACGGTAATGATCGAATCGCCTGGACCAGAACTCAAATCAAAAGGATGGAGAAAGCAATTTGTGATAGAAGTGGGTTGAGGGTGAGATTGAGTCCCGCTCAATTGAAATACAATATGAAAGGTGGTTTCCTACAGCTTTTGGCAGGAATCGACGCAAAAGCATTGCCCTTTGCCACAAAAGCATTGCCCATTCTTGGGCAGACTCTCGGCATGGGAGCTCTCTCGGGACTCGCGGGTTCGGCAGTTGAGAAATTAATGGGTGTCAGCGGACTGTTTTTGAAGAAGGGAGGAATTGTGTGTCACGTTCACATAGACAACAACGGTGAAGGATTGTATCTAAAACCCTCTAGTGGTGACAACTCTTTCCGTGGAAACGGTCTCTATCTGAAGAGGGGACGGAATGTTGAGCGACTTGGTAAGAGTTTGTTGTTTGGTGAGAATTCGCCATTTAAAAATATACCAATTTTGAGTATGTTATTATAACGTAAAAATTATATAATTATATAAAATATAAAAATATAAATTATAGAAAGTATAAAAATATAATATAAAACAAATGGATAAAAAGGTAGACTTTTTTTGAACGATAATGATAAATATCACGGGATAGAGTGGGAAAAAGATGTGGAAAAACAATTGTACGCTAATGATGGATATCTTAGGAAAGAACTGAAAAAAGAGTTTAAAAACGACTGGGACAGTTGGAGGAAATTTAAAAGAAGAAGAAGAATTAGTTGTTTTCCACCACCACCACTACCTTCTGTGTGAGAATGGTAATGATGTGAGTGTTACCAAGAGATAGAGAGAAACAAACGTGTTATAAAAAACGTAATATATCACAAAAAAAAAGAAGAATCGACGCTGAAATTTGAGAAAAAAAGGAGACGTTATTATGATATATATGGGCAATAGTGAAGAAGAAGAAGAAGAAGAAGAAGAAGAAGAAGAAGAAGAAGAAAAAGAAGAAGGAAAACAAAAAAAAGTAATGAGATCTAGAGATGTTCAACCTCTCTAGATCTCATTATTTTTTTCCTTCCTCTTCGATAAAAATCAGTCTCTCTGTTGTTTTTTTATATTTCCAAGTCCGTTATTGGAATGCTGATGGTCGTGTCTTCTCCTTTTTCGCAAATGTGTTGAATGTTTATCTTTACTTTTGCAATTTTTTTTACTTCTGTCAACATGCTCTCACCACCCGATTTGTACACGGGTTTGAGAGAGATTTTTGGATATATGTAACTTCCGTATGGCAACAACAAATCGCTCTTGTCGAATTCTCTGTCTTCAGTGATGACGATATTCTGTAGATCGCTTTCTTACTCATATAACAAATCGAGCGTGGCTTCATCCAATTTCAAAGGCATGCTATATTTGTTGTATTTGTGCTGCAAGCCCTTCGTCTCAACCTCGTTCAATTCGATGGCATCGTGTCATTGTAATCTATAGAAATTATAACCGAGTTTCTTACACGTTTCAACTCATTTCAATTTCAATTTGCATGTTCAAGGTGTTGTTGTCAGGATTGTTTATTTGATTTCTTGGTTTATTAATTATTGCAAATAATATATATTTTTTTGAATTTTGTGTTTAAATAATAATTTGTTAAAAAAGTTTTTTTTTTTTCTCTCTATATATATATAAAAAAGTTTTTAATTTTAATTTTCTTTAATGTGAAAATTTATTTTGTAAAAGTGTTTTTTCTCTTTATATAAATAAAAAGTTTAAATTTTAACCTCCTTTTTTTCTCGTATTATTTCAATTTTTTCTCATATTAATTCAATTTTTTCTCTTGCTAAGGAACATAAAAAATCAATTATTTTTTTTTTGTTTTTTGAATTTTATGTTTAAATAATAATTTATTAAATAAAGTTTGTTTTTTTTTCTCTCTATATATATACAAAAAAGTTTTTAATTTTAATTTTCTTTAACGTGAAATTTTTTTGCATATATATAAAGACTATTTTAAAACTTTTTAACAAATTATTATTTAAATACAAAATTCAAAAAAAAAATATATTCTTACAAATGAAGCAAACAAATAAAAAAATGGAAAATTTAGATGAGTATACCGTACCTCAGTTAAACAAGATTTGTAAAGAATTAAAAATTCCAAATTTCAGAAATCATAGAACCAAATCAAAAAAAATTAAAGTCATACAGGAATATTGTTTGCAGGATGATGGAAAGAAAAAAATTGAAACATCGAAAGTGAACAAACTTAAACAGACTCGAATTCTGGGAAAAAATAAGCCGATCGCAATAACGCCTGATGATAGAAAATGAAACGTGGAGCGTGATGGAAAACTTAGAAAGATACTTGCGATGGTAAGTAGTTTGGTCAATGAAAAGGCAAACAAAATGCCGATAGCAACGACCTCAAAAAATGCTTCAATTATGAAAAATGAGAAGAAGAAGGTGGTAAAGGGAATCGAAATGGCGACGTCAAAAAAAACAACCTGTTTTGGTTGCGAAAAATAAGAAGACGATCAAACGAAAAGCCGTCGAAGAACTTCAAGTTTAAAAAAAAACTAAAAAAACTAAAATGAAAACAAGTGATGCGGTTCCGAATATGGACAAACGAGATATATCGAACAAAATTCGACGAGCAATCGACAAAGGGACAGGAGAAGAATATGTAGCATGACTCATCATGGAAGCATGCCAATCGAATCCCATAGAATAGGAGAGTGTGATCAAAGGCGTTTTTAAAACTTTCGACGTGGTTCCCTCGTTCAAGAAAGTCGATCCGAAATTGTTCATGGAATGGGTGAAGAAAAAAGTGTTGGATTTGTTTCACGAACACATGGACTTGGGACTAAAAATTAAGATGATACTCCATTGCGTGATGAATAAAATCAACGTGAATTCCGGCAAGAGCATCTTGAAAAATGCATATTTCAAATCTAATGTCCAACCCGTATTTCGAGGTTCAGATTTATCAGACGTTTTCGAAACGATTAAAGATAAGATGTTGACGTCTCTCACGAATTATCAACATGAAGGTAGTAATTCGACGTTGGGTGAGGTGTTGAAACGCGAAATTCATCTAACTAAAAACGATTTGTTGAAAGCATCTTCCTACATGGAATTACCATATTTCTTAGCTTAAAAACACTCTGTGGTCAACGTGAGAAATAAAGATGATCAGGGTTTTAAATGGGCAGTCATCTCCGCTTTATACCCCATCAAAATCCATCCCGAGAGAGTTCCTCTTTACGAGGAGACTTCTAAAAATCTCGATTGGACTGGGGTGACTTTTCCAATGCCGTTAAAACACATCGAAGATTTCGAGGTTGAAAATCCTATTGTAGCAGTGAACGTCTATGATGAGGAAAAATGAATGATCTGTCCTCTCAGACAGACTTCGTATCTCGGAAGAGAAAAGATGATTATTTTATTACTGATTTCGAATGGTGACAATCGTCATTATTGTTGGGTTAAACATCCGAGCCGGTTACTGTCGAGCCAGAGTAGTAAACATAATGGTGAGATATATTTATGTTGCAACTGCATGAACGTGTTTCACAGGGAAAAATCGTTAGCAAAACATCAGGAATATTGCAACGAAAATCAAGGCGTCGCTGTCGAAATGCCTAATCCCAAAACCATTGTAAACTTTCGAAATCACAATAGAAGGTTAAAAGTACCATTTGTTGTGTACGCCGATTTTGAATGCTTCACTGTGAAAATGAGTTCCGGCCAACCCGATGTTCTTCGAAGTTACGTCAAAAGATATCAAAAACACATGCCTTCGGGCTATTGCATATACATGAAATGTGCTTTTGACTCGCAACACGACATGGGTCCCTTCACCTACACGAAATGGTGCGAAGACGACGACGTGGCTCAAAGGTTCTTGGAAGAGATAGAATCGAAAATTCAAATTTTATACGATAAATTCAAAACTCCGGCAAACATGATCATCACGTGAGAGCAACAGGATGAAAATAACAGAGCCATCGAATGTCACATATGCAGACAATCGTTTCGGAGAGAATTCAGAGGAAAATAAGAAGGTCAGAGACCACGATCATTACACGGGTCTGTATCACGGTCCGGCTCACAGCAAATGTAATTTAAAATATCAAGATGCTGTTTTCTATCCGGTGATATTTCACAATCTCTCGGGTTATGACAGTCATCTGTTCGTGAAAAATCCTAGCACCTCCCACAAAGAATTACATAGCATCGCGAACAGCGAAGAAAGATACATTTCTTTCACGAAATGGAAGCTTGTTGAGAAGAAAAGAGTAATCGATGGAAAGACACTGGAAGAAAAAACAAAATCCATTCGTAGAGACATACGTTCATCGACAGTTTTAAATTCATGTCAACCGCTCTGGAAAAATTAGTCAATAACACGAGTGAGGATAAATTTAAAATCACAAGCAAACACTTCGGAGAACGAGTAGACATCATGTTCAGGAAAGGAGTCTATCCTTATGATTACATGAATGATCTAAAGAGATTCGATGACACCGCGCTACCTTCGAAAGAAGATTTTTATTCGAAATTATACAAATCCGACATTTCTGACGAGAATTACAAACATGCCAAGAACGTGTAGAAATCGTTCAATATGAAAACCATGAGAGATTATCACGATCTCTATCTGAAGACCAACATTCTGCTCCTGTCAGACATGTTCAAAAATTTTCGAGATGTCGTCGAAATTACGATCTGGATCTGGCTTGGTATTTCACCCCACCCCGTCTGGCATGGGACGCACTGTTGAAGACCACCAAAGTCCAATTGGAATTATTATCCGACGTGGACATGTTGCTCATGTTTGAAAAGGCCATGAGAGGTGGCGTCTCGATGATCTCTGACAGATATTCTGAAGCCAACAAACCCTACCTGATGGAAGGTTTCGATTCGGATCGATCGAATAAATACATACAGTATTGGGATGCTAATAATCTGTACAGTTTGGCCATGAATTGTCCTTTATCGATTGGAAATTTCGAATGGGTGACTGAACCAGAAGAGATGCAAAAATGGAGAGACTATCCTTGCATTTTAGAAGTTGATTTGAACTATGCGGAAGAGTTACATGATCTACACAATGACTAACCGCTGGCTCCGGAACGAATGGAACCGATCGAAGGAGATGACAAAAAACTCATTCCCAATTTATTTAACAAATGTAAGTACATCATCTACAGCGAGAATTTGAAACAATATGTCGATCATGGGATGAAATTAGTCAACATACATCGCATCATTCGATTTGACAACGAGGCATGGATGAAAAAATACATCGATCTCAACACGAATCTCAGAATTCAAGCCGAGAACGATTTCGAAAAAGATCGTGTCATTCGATTCGACGAAGAACCTTGGATCAAAAAATACATGGATCTCAACACGAATCTCAGAATTCGATCTGAGAATGATTTTGAAAAAGATTTATTCAAACTCATGAACAACTGCGTGTACGGTAAATCGATGGAAAACATCAGGAAGAGAACCAACATTCGACTCGTCACGCCTGAGAAAAAAGCTAAAAAAATAGTGGCGAAACCCAGCTACAGACACCAAACCATATTCGACGAAAATCTAGTGGCCATTCACATTCAAAAGACGCACCTGAAGTTCGACAAACCCTATTATCTCAGACCGATCTTCTTAGATATCAGCAAACTATTGATGTACGAGTTTCACTATGATTAAGTCAAATGGAAATTCGGGGAGAAAGCCAAACTACTGTTCACCGACATGGACAGTTTAGTTTATGAGATAGAGATGAAAGACGTCTACTGAGATAAAAAATAAAAAAATAACGTCATTTTAGTGAATTATAATAAAATAAATAAATAAAAAAAAAAATATATTCATTTTTGAATAATAAAATAGAGATATCCGTAGAAGGTGTCATCTCACCTAACGAACCCCTATTCAACATCGATCTGTCGAATGTGGCAAAGGATTTGAAAATCAAAGATTTTCTAGGGGTGTTTTCCAGAGATGCCTTACCGAAGAGAAGACCTCGACAATCGGAATGTGGAATTTTAAATCTGGACGATTTATAGGGTGAAGGCACTCACTGGGTGGCATGGTTCAAGAGCGGGAAGAAGAAGAATTATTATTTCGACAGCTATGGAATCTTGCCGCCGAAAGAAATAAAGA
This sequence comes from Pictodentalium vernedei, assembly GCA_031216915.1. Classification (NCBI taxonomy): domain Eukaryota; kingdom Metazoa; phylum Mollusca; class Scaphopoda; order Dentaliida; family Dentaliidae; genus Pictodentalium; species Pictodentalium vernedei. Next base: position 334,284,364 of record CM062295.1, read on the forward strand.
ACTATTTCGATGAATCGATGGATCGTTACAACACGGAATGAGTGCAATCACCAGATCAAGTGTTTTATGGTCACCTGTGTCTCTACATTCTCAAGAGATGGTCGAAAGGAGATCGGTTTCAAGACATTCTCAATGATTTACATTGGAGGGAGAGATTTTTTATAGTATATATATGAAGGAAAACAAATTATTTAAAAAACTTAATCGAATAAAACAAAAAAAATAAAAAATAGTGAAATAATTCATTTTAATAAACTATAAATTTGGTAGAAGTGACGATGAAAATCGACCCAAAAAGAAGAGGAAGACGCTCGAAGTTGGTGATGGTTATGACACTGCCAACTTGGACGAACGTTACGTTTGGAGATACAAACCTCGAGAGGAACCTTTGAACATGAACGCTAAGAAGCTCTACAATCTTTCCGAGCTGATAGATCTTGCAGACGTGGCAACTAAAAAATACGTTGACATGGGGAACACGGATTTCGAACAAATCATGCTAGATAATTACGTGGATAAAGCCATGACGGACGATCGCGATCTGAAATCTAAACGTTTGGTGAACGTCGCAAATTCCACCGATGCCACGACCAAGAAATACGCGGACGACTCTCACACGCGATTCAGCGAACATCTGAGAAGTAGATACATTCAGAAAACTATGGAATCGGAATTGAACGCAAATTCTAACAAGATAATGAACGTGGCCACTCCCACGAATCCCAAGGATGTGGCGACCAAACACTATGTAGATCTGGAACAGAGAAAGTCAGACAGATGAGAAATGAAATCTGATCTGAATGCAGGATTCAACCAGATATTGAATCTGTCAAAGGTCGATAATGCGGACGCGGACTCCATCGCAGTCAACAAGGGCTATGTGGATTCTGCCGTGATACAATCTCAAGAATACATAGAATCACAAGTGGATGATCTCTACCTGAACAAACAATCTGGTGGAACCATGGAGGGTGGCATCAACATGAACGGTCAGAATTTATTCGGTCTTGATCACGATCCTGAATTTGATTCCAGCACGGTCAGCAGAAAGTATGTGGATGACAACTCAGTCTGGAGAAAAGGTGACATAATGGAAGGTAAACTAGACATGGGAGGACACGCGCTCACGAATCTACCGGATCCTGTGAACATGACAGATGCCTGCACCCTGATTTCGGTGTGGAGAAAATCAAATACGCTAGGCAATTGATCACTGTGTGGGCCGAGGAGAGCAGTGTGTTAGAGGAGGGAAAAGCCTTGTGGTCTTTCAGAAACGGAGGTAGTGGATTGCAACGCGGTCAGGTGGGGAATCCCATGCCGTTGGGAGGTGAAATCATTCGAATGAATCTGACTTCCACGGATTTGAGTAACAGAGTGGTTGTCAATCTCATGCTGAACAGAGTAGAGAGCGCTAAGAGATACAGCATCGAAAAGACCGAGAATCAACAGTCGAATGTTAGCACATTCGGCACACCTCTCAAAGTGAACGCTGGAGACAGGATTAATTTTGTTACGAAAACCAATAATCCCAAAGGTGTCACTTCCGTGGTGAGCCTACTGATCGAACTAGATCCTCTGAACAAACAGTGAACGCGTGGAAATAATTAATTAAAAATAATGAGTAATTGGTAAAAACAAAAAACAAAAAAAATAAGAAGTAATGAGATTTAGAAAGATGGCCAATCTCTCTAGATCTCATTACTTTTTATTTTATTTTTTTTTTGTTGTTTTGTTTTAATACGCTATTTCTCATAATGTTTCATCTCGTGAAATTGGATCACCTATCTCGAAACATGCGTCAACATCTATTTTAGCATTTCGAAGAGCTTTTATAAATTCTCGAAAAGCAGTCGGTCCTCTATACGTCAATGTGTCTAAAAGTTTTCTGGTCTTATCTTCTATCAAGATTTTATTTTCGATTTCGCATCTCATATAATCGGTCAATATCACAGGTTCTGTTTCGACTAAAGTGTCTAGAATAATTGCTAGCGAATCTTGCAAAATATTTTTAATCAAACCACGTCTGTTTCTTCTCAAGTATTCTCTTTCTTTATCATTCATTTTTGTAATTATTTTTTTTTATTTTTATTTATATATTTTTTTTTTTCTTTCTTTCTTTTTTTCTTCGCAAACACGTCTCTCATTGAATGATCAACATTTTATTTCCATCCAATTCAAATTGTAATTCTCTATCCGAGAAGACCAGGGCAAAGGCCTCGGTTTTTCTTGGCACGTTCTTATCGAACTGTATCTTGATCTGAATGTCTAATACGCTACTCTTGAGTCGTTCGCTCTGTTTACTGACGTCAAATACGAACATCGGATACATCAACTTGTATTCGCCGGAAGATATATTAGGGTTGCTCATCAATTCGTCCAGACCGTGATAGTTCTTTCTAAAATCTGCGGCATCACCGTACAGTCTGCAGAAATCGTTCTTGTCGAATGATGGATTGTAATCGATTGCTGGAAATCTCGTGGCGTTCAGAAACTCTTGCATGTTTCTCAAATTGCAGTGATCGAACAGCGATGCATTCTTTTCTTGAGACCCGTCCCTATCGGTCTGAAACGTGAACACGATCAAACGCAGTCTATCGGAAGCGGATTTCATGGTCAATCTCCAATCGAAGTAAATCGTGGAGAGTGGAATGCTAGCCGTGTTGCACTGTCTCATTCTAAATCACACAGGTAATTTACTCTTGGATTCTATGATCTTGTAGAGACGAATTTTTTCCACGATTGAAGGCTGCACGTGCACAGCGAACCACGATATCTTGTGTAGAGTTAACTTACCCGCATCGGTAGCGGAGAGTCTCACTATCACATCATCGTTTCCTTTCAAATCAATGTCAGATTGTGTTTGAATCCGTACATGATCTTGTTGTTATCGTCCACGAATCTGAAGATGTGTTTCAAAGGTATCCTGAATGAAAAGGTTCCTTTGGGTCAGGACATCTTGACGACGTAGTCGAATATCGCAGCGGCGCCGGCGTTGGTGGGGCTAACAGTGTCTTTCACCCACAATTGATTAAGTCCCCTGGATTTTGAAAAATCATCAGGGTACATCAAGAGTCCAAACATCGTGGTGGCCTGACTGGGATGAAACACAGATTCTATCTCTTGTCCAGATAGCAAGTATTTTATATTACTGAATAGATGCATGATGCCATTATTGGCTAGAGTAACCGTGTCGTCGTCGGCGTATTCGGTCCCATCTTTCTTGGTGAGACGTCCCTTCACCACTATGTAACTATCGATAGGATGAACGAATAAATCTTGGGTTTCGACATTGATTCTTATCTCTCCCGCATTGTTCAAACTCATTCTGGTTATCGGTTCATATTCGAGAACCTTGTATTCTTGAATACTTTCATCTTTCACTATGCTTTGTGCTATATCTAGTATATTTGCCATTTTTGAAGGGTTTTTTTTGTTTTTTGTTTATTAATTAGCTTGCTTTTTTTATCTAAAAAAATAGTTTCAATTATTTTTTATTATTGTTATTTTTTCTCTCCTTTATATATATATGTGTAAACAAGAAAATGTTAAAGAGAGTAAATAAAAAAAATTTTTCTTTATTAAAACTTCGTCTTCTGCAATTGTTGTTCGTAAAACTTTCCGATGATCTCTTCGCCATCCAAAGCTTCATTTTCATAAGTCACCGGATCGGTGTGAAATATTCTGATTATCACGAAGATGTACGAGGTCCATCGAGGAGTGTAACCCTTTCTGAAGTGCTTCTTATAAGCGTAGATTCTCACTCGATCGCCGACCACAAATTTCGGCGGTCTAGACTTCTTCCTGATCTTAGATCTCACAGGATATAGATTCGCGTAGACCCGTTTTTCGTTTCGAGGATCGCTAGCTTCCGTGGGAGTCATCTTGATCGATCTGCGTGTTGTTGTAATCTTTGACCAGACCATTCAGAGTGTATATATATTTCTTGGTCGAATTCACCGTGAAGTACCTGTGCCTTCTTTCCTTCATTGTTAGATTCCAACGTTCCATGACGCTGGCTTTCTCTTCGTTTTCGATCGAGTAGAGGTCGACTAATCGACGAACGTCCTTGTTGTAGAATTCCTTTCCCTTGTACACCCACAATCTATTCGGTTTTCGAGAATGTGTTCTTCAGAGCCTCGGCAACGCAAGGTCCCAATTTATTCTTCAATGCTCTGGACCAACCATATTTGGAAAACATGTCGATGACCATCAATAGATATTTAACACCCTCGTTCCACCTCGAAAACGATCTCATGTCGACCAAGTCAGCAGACCAAATGTCATGCAGACCCTTCACGAACACCCTTCTCTTTCGAAATTTACACACGATGGGTTTGTGTAACTCCTCAGCCAATTCGCACGTCAATAATCATTTCTTCTTCTTTTCCAAAGTGCTTTTTTTAACGCCCCATCCGAATCGATGTTTCGCACCAATCAGATTGCCAACCAGCAAACGTTCTATCTTCTCTCTCCTGGTCGGATTCGATATGCCTCTCAATTTCGCTACTATGTTATTATCCAAATGTCATTGTGAGTCTTAGTGTCAGGATGTTCAGCCCAGCACAGATCGTGATCATATGCGGTCGCGTCCACCCTATTCACGGGTTTGCTCCAAGATTTAGGAGTCAGATCGGCGTTGAGTCTCTTGTTCAATTTCGTTCTGGGTCCCGTGAAACTGTGACCCAGCAGATGCATTTCGAAAGGTAGAATATTGATAATTTTATCTGCGACGCCTTCGCCTCTGCTCATTTTTTTTTTTTTTTTTGATGAATCGAGTCTTGATCGAACCACATACATTGCAAGTTCCGCGAAGCATCTGTCTGTCGTTTTTAGTTCGTACTTCTCGAGAATTAGTCATCTCGGTAACTCTCTTACACTTTACGCAATACATTTTTGAGGGTTATTTAAATTAATTTCGTATTTATTTTTTATTTTATATATATATTTAATATTTTTTTTTTAAAAATTCTGTTCTTATTATATGCATTTTTTTTCAATCACTGCTCTTGAGTTTTATCAACTTACCGAATTCCTCCCTGGCCTCTTTCCTCCCCTTTTCCACGAAAGAATCCTTCATCTCTTCCTTGATGATCTGACAAATCTTGATTCTCACGGCTTCTTTCATGACCTCGTATTTCGTTTTCTCACCCAATATCGTGAAGTATTCTCCGTCTGATATCTTACCATCTTTCAACGGCATCAAGATCATTTTGGATATTGTGTCGATCTTGGAATCTTTTCGTGTTTCCTAGCCTTCAGATATAATTTCCTACTCAAAAAGTTTCCAAGCGTGCTAAACAATCCAGCGGCGAGAGCCACTCCTTCTATGGCCAACATGATCGGAAGGCCAACTGCGGTCGACAACAATCTGATGCCAGCCACGTGTAAACCCATGGAAATCGTGATGAGTGTCATGTCGACCACGTTGACGAATTTCACGAGACGCGAATACTTCTTCTTGAGAGAATGACGAGAATCTCTCTCTCGAGTCAGGTAGAACTGGATTCTACTGATTTGATCGATGCAATACCCCTCTCCTCTTTCTTTTTCTTCTGCGATGGCGCCATTGGCAAAACGCCGTTCGGCTTCTCGTCCTCGTCATAATCTAACGTCGGATACAATTTATTTCTGCTTTTCATTTTTATGTTTTTTTCTTTCTAATATTAGATAAAAATTTATGCATGTATTTATTTTATTTTCTATTCTCCCTTATTTATATCAACAAAGAAAACTTAGACGTATGCTTCCTCCAGCAATAATTTCAAGACGCATCCCCTGTCTTCTAAAGTCAGATTTCTTCGCGCCAATTTCATTTCTTCTGAATTGGTGGACTTGTCTCGCCCGCTAAAGAAGATTAATCTCCTCCAAAACTTGATCACGTCGTCGATTCAAACGCATTCGAACGCCAGCTCGAAATACTTGATGACTATATCTTCCCTTTCCATCATCAAACACGAATGATCCTCATGATCGAAATCTAGATGATCCCGATACCCAACGCATCGTCCTAAGAAGCGACCTAGTTGTTCATTCACGCAGAAAGCATAGGCTCTCATCAGCATTTTTAAAAGAATCTTTGCTCCCATTATCTGGGAATCGTTCATGATTTTAGATTTTTTTATCTATTCAATTCGATATTTATTTTTTTTTAAATAACTATTTATTTATATATTTTTTTCTCCTATATATATATCAATCACTTTTCTATTTCCTCTCACGAATCTCGCGATTCTATTATGATTCACCTCACAAAACTCGCAAGGATTTAACGTTTTCGTCAGTTCCCTCCAATGATTTCCTCGGCGACCGATCGCGTCACAGCGATGACAAACGTGGTCAGACGATTTCCATCGGTTCTAATTTTACAAACTCGGGTTTTTTCCGTTTAGTTTGGAAAAAAATCCTCGATGAGTAACTTCACTTTACACCCACTTCGCGCCATTGGCGGACGTCGAGAACACGTTTTGAGATCGATTTCCTGTCCTAGAACTCTCAATCGTTTCTTCACCGATCGGATCGCACCCTCGACCGTCTGAAACGCTATCGCGAACGTAGGTGTCTCAGAACTCTCAAAACGCATTTTTGATGCTGTCCTAGAACTCTCAAAGCGTTTTTTTTTTTTGCCGGCGTTCGCAACGATAGATCGAAGGTCTGATCTGCGATGAGAACGTCGAGAAATTTTTTTTATGTTGATGTTTCTTCGAATTTCGGACATTTTTTCCTTCCGAGCGATGTGTCGAATTCGAACTCGTTCGCCAACGGCTGTTTGAACGGTTTAAGATGCGATAAACTACTTGTGAGAGTTCTGGGACACCATGTAAAAACAACATTTTTTACACTCTGTACACGATTTAACACTGAATCCTTATGGGGGTACACGCACATGTACGTGTACTTGTACATATTTTTTTGAAAAAGTGTCTTTGAACTCTCATTTTTCACCTACTATTACATAATCGAATTTGATACCATATGATGTAGTTTCGTCTGCAGATCACAATACATGTATAAATAAGCCTATATCTTTATACTATAGTGTCAACTAAGGGAGTTACAATGACAAATGCATTTTTTGTTCATTTTGGCCGCCATCTTAGACGCCATATTTATCTGTAACGTGCAAGACTTCAAGCTCGGATTTTTTTCATACTTGAGGGATGTTCATAAAACTCGAAAACGCTCAAATTATTTCTGTACAAATTTGTTTCTAGGTCTATCATAATTTGACCCCCTCCCCCCCCCCCCCCCCCCCGTCGCAATTAACATCATATCTTTGATAGCTGAAGTCAGATTTTTCAATTTTTCTTCAACTTGTTATTCGTGATGCAATTTCGATTTCGATTTGACGTTTTCTCGCCCTCGATCGCCATTAACGTTATAACGTTAATTATTTCCGACGGTGTTGACTAAATATTACAATTAACGCTTTCAACCTTTCCATTTGCCACCTGTTCTATTATTTTTGTGCTCTATTATGCACCTTCAGGGATATAGCTAGCACCAATGCGTACAGTACAGTAGTCGTGGAGTGGTCAAATCCATGCTAGGGCAGTCTTGCCAACGGGCGCTTTTCGCAATCAATAATCAGTAGTTTTCAGAAAATATTCAATGAGAGAAGCACCGGGTCCTACCCGATGCTTCATACACTGAACATTTCATGGCGATGCCATTGTTTTATGTCGGAGATTCACTGCTAGAACGTGCGTGGAAATATTGCCCACATGAGGATTTTGACCTTTCCACGTCGATCGTATTGTAGGGGGTAACTCCTGACGGAACTGACGTCATATCTCAGGTTTTCGAAGTCGGATTTTCAAGCTTTTTTTCAACTTGTTATTTGGGATGATGAGTCCTACAAGTTCCCTTGTTTTCAACTTTATGCAGTGGATTTTAATTTTCATATTTTCTGACCTACACTCGCCATTAACCACGTAGCGTTAACCCATTTTCGACAATGTTGAAGAAAAAAAGGATATAACCCCCTCAACAACTACTTTTGACACATGTTATATTATTATAGTCCTATGTTATGTAGTTTTGGGAGAAGGCTGTCACCAAAATGTAGTGAGTATCTCTTGACGGATAGGCGTCATATTTCCGGAATTTGAAGTCGCTCCATTGCCCACGTGGGGACACGGTGGAGTTGTGTACTAAGGCGTACTACACGTCGATGGAGCACTTGTCTTCTACCAATGCTAACCATGCTTGTGCGGAGTTAGCATGCTGAGGAGCCTGACAGTTGCTCGCCGTTGCTCGATGGTTCTCTCCGGGTACACCAGCTCCCCCCCCCCCTGGAAAACTCTCCGACACGAGTCGGACATTGACAATGGGTCATTTATTTTGATGTTGTAAAGTGGATGTTAGCGATCTATAGTATCTGAGTTTCTATTGTTTCCGTAGAAACTCAAGAATTATACACAGACCGATTGTCAAAAGAAAGTTTCTAATTTATTTTCTTAACGCGAACAATACAGAATATTGATTAAATAACCCGATGGGGTAAATAATGATCTGGCAATACCTGACATACAGTTCAAACTAAAGAACAATGTAGACAGATTATGAAAGCACTTTGCGTGACGTCATTTCGAATGAATGACGTTGCGCGAGCAATTTTCTAGGTCACCAAAATCGAAATACAAAACAAATTGCCTGTCGATATTCACTGGAAATCGTATGGATTCTGTATCCCTGTTTTGTTGTTCAACAGACTTTGAGTTCAAGAAATTGGCAGCCTCCCAAGCATACGATAAATAAGTTATCGTACTCTCCAATTTCAAAGAGACACCGCCGTCATTGACCTTATGAAAACTCAGTGAGACGTGTGTTCTTATCGGGGGACTCGCTCAAAGTTCTCATCTGTCACTGTGATGGCTTCAGCTGACATTGACCCGTCTCGGTGAACGTGCAGCTTATTTGGGAAGAGGTATATGGAATAAAAATCGAGAAACGGTACTTACGGAACGGTGGAAATGATTTGTATTGAAAGCAAAGACAAGAAGTACAGGTTATCGGACACTAAGTTCGAGGCCGCGGCAGCGGTCGAGAACTAAGGTGTCCGATAACCTACTTGTTGTTCAGCGTTTCATCTTGCCGACTGTACTTGACAAATTCACCTCCCACTATAAGTTGTGCCGGGATTTATAGACTGAAGCAGAAATGTGTCTGATGGAGTTGTCGCGTTGCCAACTTGAGTTCGTGCTTTGTCGATTTCACTTTTATGCCATCACAGTGACAGTTGAGAATTTTTCGCAAGTCCCTCAATACGTGCACAGATGCACTGGCACAACTTACAGTGGGAGTGAATTTGTCACGTACAGTCGGCAAGATGAAACGGTGAACAACAAGTAGGTTATCGAACACCTTAGTTCTCGGCCGCTGCCGCGGCCTCGAACTAAGTGTCCGATAACCTGTACAAAGTCTATAACACGAACTTTAAGAAATTTTGAGCAGGCATTGTGAACAATACGATCATTACTCTTGGACAATAAGGATATAAATTTCATTTACGCGGAATGAATCGACAATGACTACTGTAATCTTGATTAAATCTTAACCTGTCAGTCAGTCGAGTTGCAGCACCCGCGTGGAACTTGGAAGTCAGATAAACATTGGAGTTTTTCTATAATTTCTCATTGAAGTATTTTCCAAATTTACACTGTTTGTTGTAAAAGTATTGTAACTTTTTGGTAGAGATAACATCAGCCATTCACAATTCGTGTTGTAAAATTGAAGAATAAAAGGCGGTAAATTGTATTTCAGATGGACAGTGTTTCATCGATCGAAGTGGTGACGTGTAAGATTAAAACAAAATCCCCGCGAAACACTGTGTGGTGTGAATTATTTCTGATGGTAACAAATTCCAAACGCTTTTCTTTTATGACTCATCACGACCAATCCCCTCCTTAAAAACAAGTCATAAGCAAACATCAATCAACAGGGCGCCTTAACATATTTATGTTCTCTTACTCACCTTCGGAGCAATCAATCGGCGTCGACTGTACAGACCTCACAAAATTCATACAATCTCTAGTAAAATGTCTATCGTGGTTGGTAATAGGCAAGACGAAACACTCATCTCTGGAAAATATGTAGAGTGTCGTCATATATACTTTCCCATAATAAATGAAACATCAAGGAACAAAAATCTTATCTTCACTGGGCAATGAGAATGACACTGGGGCTTTAAGAAGCCATTATTTTTATTCAATTTATTTGTGGTCAATATTTAACTATGTCCCGATACCAACCGCAATACCTTGTAGTGATTGGGCAATGCCTCGTTGATTTTATTTTATGTCGCCGGGCACGCGCATATGTCAACTGTCAGCGATTCTTATGTCCACTGTCAATTAAAGCGTGTCGTTGCCATGAGCAACGGTTCGTCGCAATGTCTTTTTTCACTTGAAATCAACTGAGACAAACACATTTAACTGAAGTAAAATATACACAAAAGTACCGTTGTTACGTACAAAAAAGATTAGTTATGTAATTATTTATGAAACCGATTAGATTATGAGGTCTCTTTTCATTAATTTACTGTAACATGAACTGAAACTGACACGGCGGTGTTTTTTTTTTTTTTTTGTTATTTAACCCTTTACCTAACGAATCGCCTGCATCCACCTGCGTAATATGCAAATTGAGCAGTTGAAAAAAATAATTTTTTTAAAATATTTCAACAAAACCATATCATGTGACCCCTCATTGGAACGAGCTCATTGCTTGTTTTCATGCTAAGGCCTCCGTTCTGTGAACAACACTGATGCAAAAGCACAACGCAACAACTTTTTCGCTATCAAACACCCCCATGGGGACATCAAAACAAGGCTTAAAATCCATGCGCAAATCAGATTCGCACAAATGATTCTCGCAAGAAAAACATTGAGAATGAACTTTGGTTTGCGCAAAATTTTCATTTGATTCTTGTCGTAGATTCTAAAAGTGTTTTTAAAATACAAGAGAATGCTCTGTCTTTGCCCTCTCATAATAAGGTATCAAAACTGCACTTAGCAGTTGTGTCTTCACGACTCCACTAGGCACAACTGCCACGATACTGTAATTTCCATCAGCCAGACCACCAAAAGCATGTATGTTGGAACATGTGATCTACATGTACATGTGTGAGAAACTCGACAAAATGGATCCATAAAGGGTAACCTCTCTTAACCCTTTACCCAACGCAGACGATATCAAAATTTATTATTTTAAATATAATTTTTTCAAATTTTTCAAAAAACTTTCAACAAAACCATATCATGTGACCCCTCGCTGGAACGAGCTCGACGAGGTATAGCAATACTCTCAAATTCAAAATATATATGATCTGAAACTGATTCTCACAACAGGGGCTCGCGAGATTCGAAATATTTTTAGGGCCAGCAAAAGGTGTTGATGCACATTGCGTCATATTGAGGTGTGTATGACGTGTTAACATTCAAACAAAACAAGCCGCATGCTTTGAGATCATTGAGCTTGACGTCTATAACGTTTATATCTGAAGACACTTTTACATCTGCAACGTCATTAGATTGCTCTTCCACAGCAACATTTCTCCATGTTTTTTTCAGTACAGTGCAGAGCGATATACAGTACAGTCGCCATGGACTGGTCGTAATCCACGCGTTGGCATTGATATTATAAGTTTTTCTGTTTGTTGACAGGGGACATGGTCTCACGTTCCCTACATGCAATTCATATTCAACCGAGGCCTCAGCCAAGGTTGAATATATGTTCATGCAGGGAACGTGAGACCATGTCCCCTGTCAACAAACAGAATAACGTATATGTCCCGTTCTTACACAAGTAAAATTGAATTGGAAAAAAAAATCTTTTATTTTATTGTAATCTTAAATAACAACAAAAACCACCGCCGTGTTGTTGTACAGCGAATATTAGAAAGCTGACGTTGTTTCGGTAAGATGTTAACTTTTATCATAACAGACTGGAGTGATTTCCCTTTATTCAATGTTTACGTACGCAATCAACGGGGCGAGATGCTCTCGATTCGTTTCAGTTTATGTTACCGTAATTTAATGAAAAGAGACCTTACAATCTAATTGGTTTCAAAAATAATTGCCCATGTTTGCATAACTAATGTTTTTGCACGTACTAACGGTACTTTTGTGTGTATTTGACTTCAGTTAAATGCATTTGTCTCAGTTGATTTCAAGTGAAAAAAAGATATTGCAATGAACCGTTGCTCATGGCAACGAGACGCTTTCCTTGACAGTGGACGTAAGAATCGCTGACAGTAGACATATGCGAGTGCCCGGCAACATGAAATAAAATCAACGAGGCATTGACCAATCACTGCAAGGTATTGCGATTGGTATCGGGACATATACGTATGCGTTGACCAGGTGATAAATAGAGATTATTACCATTATATGGATGTACAAAATATGTATCCGAGTTGAGCTCCGAGTTCTAAGGGCAGATCACGACTCGAAGACGAGTCGTGATCTACCCTTAGAACACGGAGCGAGACTCGGATACATATTTTGTACATCTTAATGGTAATAATCCTTTTATCTAACAAAAAAACTGGGGATAAGTCAAGAATGTAGGCGAATAGTCAATTGAACTATTTATTCGTACGGATGACGAAAAAGAAAAAAATGGAACTCACGCGAAAGGAACGTACTTGTATCCGACCCCCTGATACAAACATCAGTATCAGGGGGTCGGATACACGACAGTCGCGGAGTTAATACAGACAAGATAATGTTGATTGTAAGATAAAACTCACTATCAGCAACATTTTAATTAATGAAGCATGGGTTTGTTAAATTTTTGATGATTATTCCTATAATTAGTGTTTGGAATCTGATGTTATTGTGTCCGAGGAAATATTGCCTACCCGTGGAAAGTGCTCTGTCCACTTCAGCCTAACTGTAATTTGAATCTATCCATCTTTCAGGGATCCTCTGTGAAATAGATGTTGATTTGCCTCCTCGCAGATATACATCTTCTCAGGCATGACTTTGCTTCAGGTAAAAGAAAACTGTTACTTTTGGTAGCCATGCTTGAAATAATTTTAGTATCTGGTCAAAAGATCCCATATTTATTACATAGCTGTATAATAAATGAATAAACGCTGTGCACAGTTGAAATTGTAGATTTCGGTTTCTCAGCTAAGTTCCCCACTATTGATGCAGTTGAACAAAATAAAATATCTATGAATGTTGGGTACTGCTTTCCACTAGCATCTACTTTAGGATGAGTTGGTTAAACCAATAACGTATCATTAAATGGAGAATATGTAGCTAACTTCAATAAATCATTCAAGTCTTTGATACAGATTTATCATCATGATTCAGATATCATTCTACTGAAATCATCCGGTCTTTAATAAATCGTTTGATAGTTTGTCCCCCAGACGTCTGAAGCGGTCTGGCATAAAATTCCTATCCCCATGTACTGCTGCTTGAACTACTTTTACGTTTTTTCTTATTACCCCTTAACCTAACAAGGAAAGCAGAAAAGCAGACGACACTTGCAAAAAAAATTCTTGAATAACATTTTTTTATTATTTTTTGTCTCAAAAACATAGGTTATGACCGCTCATTGGAACGACCTATGTTTTTGAGACAAAAAATGAAAAAAAAAATGAAATTTAATTGGCGATTTTTAAGAATAGCGCTGGCCGGTTTTGGCCGTTACGTTGGGTAAAGGGTTAAATCAGATTAAACGATAACAAACAAGAAAGTATACCCATATGATACTGAGAAAATACGAAATTGCGGTCTTAAAGACCCTTCCCTGTCCCATTTACCCATGCTAAGTATTCCGCTTACTTTGCATCCAACTCATCTTGTGTTGTCGTGCTTTCCACGGGCAGATCGTCCTTACAGCATACAGGTTCTGAACCATCGGCCTCTGTAAAGATAAATACTCTCTCAACAGAACATGTCGAATTGATATAAACCGAGTCAAGCGAAAACAGAGTCAGCAAAGAACTTTAATTATTTGTCGGGAATAAAAGAACGGATCGGTGGGTCGGAAGATCTGCAGAATTCCAGAAGTAAGCTTGTGGGCAAGGAAGGCCACCAGAGATTGGCATAGGAAGGAAGGAAGGGAGAGACCATGAAAAAATAACAGTTGGGCAACTGTAAGAACGGAGTACGTCGTTTAAGGCTACATGATTAATTTATTATTGATCATCTCAGCTTTTACCCAGAAAGCTCGTCCATGTGAATAAATACTCTTATATTGAAGAACAGACCCATTGTTTGGGAACCAAGAGCACGCACAAGACTGTAGGAAAATACCACGAAACTTCGTCCATATGAAGCAGATACTATTATAGGGGATGACAAGAAATAGTGTACGTCCGCCATGGACTGGTCATTGTCCAGGGTGGGCGATATATCCATGGACGCAATAATATTAAATTTCAAACACCAATTATGAGAATAAACATCAAAAATGTAATCAATGAGGCATCGGGTAAAACGATTTTTATTACCTGGTAAACGCATGCGTGGACATCACTGCCCACGCGTGGAATTCAACCACTCCACGTGGACTAAACTGTACCCCGATGTAGAGTATGTCCTCGCATCTCCGCTGGAGTAACCCAGTTTGAAATAGTAGCGTCCTGTAAAAAAATATAGATCGGCAATTTGGATGATCGATTTTTTGGTTGTTCGAATTTGTTTTAAACTTCCAGATGGCTTAACTCTTGTTGATTGGCACATGTATGCCAACGGTCCACGGAAATCAGTAAACAGCACGCTCTAAATCAGTTGGGTTAAAAAGTAACCCAAATCAACTGAGTTGGGTGAATATGGACCCAATTGGGTTCATATTCACTCAACACGGTTGATTAAGGTTGGTTTTTAACCCAACTGTTTTAGAGTGCAGTAACGCCATTACACAAAACGTTTCGCAGGTAAATCTTATATGAGCGTCGTCTTCAAAATAAAGGGGGTTTGTGCTTTCTTGAAAGTTCCTGACAGTCGCGGCTCTGAAAAAAATGTTTGGCCCCTCCCCATGCTGGATGAATGCCACCAGTAAAATTCTGTAAGGCCTGAAATAGTCGACGGATTTTTGTCGCGTCGTATCTAATACCAGAGCAAAACATGAATTAAATTCGTCGGTGATGCGTCGACTATATCAATTAGATACGAGACAGACGCGTCACCGACGAATCTCCGTCCAACTGAGGCGAATCTCCGTCGGTGATGCGTCTGAAATACGTGTTTGAAATAGCCGACGGATTGTTGACGCGTCGAATCAAATACAAAGGGCGAAAACAAACAAGCGCAACCGATCAGCCGAATGCAAATCCTGTGGTAATGAGGAAAACACATGTTATTCGCTGGAAATACCCATCTTACGTCATTTCAGTGTTGATTGATTCGAGCTTTTTCAAAACGACTGAAGCAAAGGTGAAAACGAAAATAAATTTTTCAAAATGACTGAATAGGAAGTTGACAGGTGAGTGCGAAAATCGGTTTTAAACACACGGGAGAGACAAACTACGTTGATAATTTCAACTTTCGACGTTCGTGGTATTGTTGTTGTTACGGGTAACGTAAGTTGGCAAAACATTCTCGTTCAGAAACGCCTAGCCTCTCTCTCTCTCTCTCTCTCTCTCTCTCTCTCTCTCTCTCTCTCTCTCTCTCTCTCTCTCTCTCTCTCTCTCGGGCTTTAATGTGCTCCTGTTTAATACATGATTTTTTAAACCGGATTCACAAAATAGAATCCGAATAAATTATAAAATGATAAAATATTGTAACTGATTGATTCCAACGACATGGCAAAATAGCAGCCAACAGGTGAACTAGTCGGTGCTGCACCATTTCTGTCCTGATTAGGCCTACGATGGTTTCCTGAATGGTTGTGAACACAATACACGTGGGGACACACCAAAGTGCACCTCAAATATTGTCCGAAGCATGTGAAGTTTCGAATGAATTACAAAAAAAATAACCACGGGAAGTATAAATTATGGAAGAATTATTTTCCACAGGATCACTAAGAATCCATGTTTTGATATCTTGTTGTGGGACTTGACGTGATATATAAGTGATACAGTGTTCAACAGAAGGCACACACATTTGGAAATTCAGATGCTAATTTTACTTTCCCTGCTATTCACGTATAAATTAGCTATTACGCACCCCCCCCCCCCCCCACACACACTTTACAAGTATAAATATCTAGATTTGAAGATTTCTTTCCTGATGTTCCCTATATCAGGCATATGGATTAACATGGTGGGGGAAGGAGGGGGGGGGGAGGGGGAGGTCATAACTGAAATTTATTTGGGGGGGGGAGGGGTCCAGTTTCCACTCGATCATGGTTGCAGTGTGTTGAGGCGTATATCACATCGACGGTACATACGCCTTCAGCCATTGCTAACCCTGATTGTGCCGAGTTAGTAGCTCTGATAGTTACTCGCGCCGATCAGTGTTTCTCCGGCTTCACCCGTAAAACTGTCTGACACTGGCCTTCGAAAGTGTCGGTGCGCCTCAGAAAACAAACAGATAAATAAATAAATAAATAAATAAATAAATAAATAAATAAATAAATAAATAAATAAATAAATAAATAAATAAGTGTCGCGCCCTAGGTGCAAAAACAACATGACCGAAGGAACCTGAAGTATGCCGGTCCACCACGATTGGCTGATCAATTAGATTCGACGCGCCGGTGATGCGTCTGTATATTTCAAAACTTCTACGTGTCGCATCAGCGACGGATTTAATACAATTAGATGCGATGCGTCAAAAATCCGTCGACTATTTCAGGCCTGAGGCCACAAAAAAATCCGTCGACTATTCCAGACCCAAGGCCTGAAATAGTCGACGGATTTTTGACGCATCGAATCTAATACCAGCGCAAAAAAATGAATTCAATTCGTCGGTGATGCGCCGACTATTTCAATTTGATGCGAGTAAGGCGCATCACCGCCGAATCTCCGTCCAACTGAGACGAATCTCCGTAGGTGGTCTACTATTTCAGGCCTAAGGGATCTAACTCTGTTTTTTGGCCTTTGGTTATGCATTTTTGTGGATTTTGGCGCAGACTACCGTCACAGCTAACGTTGTATTTTATTTACTCTCAAAGATATACATTTATTCTTTCGTGTTGCAGATGTAGATTTTATAATCAGTAAGTATTTACTTTGCCTTGAAACCATAAAGATATTAAGGCAGGTTGGCGGAACTACTCAGCGTAATCAAACAAATGCAGCCATGGAGAGTCTCCATTCAAAGTTAATTGTAATGCATCAGTTACATTTGACCTCGCTGTTCTTCCTGAACCCTTAATTTGATCGGCTCAAAGCCTGTTGGCTCCGTGCTCTAATCTCATGTAAATTTACTTCTACCGTGCTCTAATTGCCGGAAGCACGTCAATTGAAAAATGTCTGCGTCCGTACTCCGCGCGAGCAACGGCGTTAAACCGGTCCTATCACAGATTGAACAAACCCCGGAATTTTTTTTTATAAATTCGATCATGGCAAATAGTCCTAGGTCGAAAATAAAAATTTTGTATTGTTTTTTTTTCAAATAAAACGGGTTTGGATATTTTTTTCGCTTCTAACAATGACAAGAAATACAAAATGGTTTCCATTGTCAAATTCCCGAATGTCTTACGAAACAAGAGACGTTTTTGATTAGAAAACAAATATATTTAATAGCATTGGTGTAGCCATTTAGTATTCAGTTAATACACAGAACGCACACACGCGTGAATGGATTAATCGATATGGCACGAGTGCCACGCAAAATTGGTTTTCTGTTCGATTCGAAATCAGCTGTCCGATTCGTTTTCCTTTGAATCTTTTCACTGGAATTTCGCCTGGTATCAGTAATCTTAGTGGTCTCACAAAACGTTTCGCTGAGATGAAAATTAAAAATAATGTAGAAAATGAAGCCCGAGTTTAATTTCCGCTATGTTAACATATAAAACATTTGGAGCCATGCCACCTTCCATGCTAATTCCTGTTTCACTTGTTACTGCCACTACTGAAAGCAAATTTAACCCTTTACCTAACCTGAAAAGCAGACGACACTTGCAAAAATAATTCTAGAATAACTATTTTTTTTCATTTGTTGTCTCAAAAACATAGGTTATGACCCCTCGTTGGAACGAGCTCGACGAGCTCGTTCCAACGAGGGGTCATAACCTATGTTTTTGAGACAAAAAATGAAAAAAATAATGAAAATTAATTGGCGATTTTTGAGAATCGCGCTGGCCGGTTTTGGCCGTTACGTTAGATAAAGGGTTAAAGTTCCCAAGCAATATCTACGATGAGCTCACGGTTGCTAGCCTCGTTCAGTGCCCAGTACATAGTTCTCACTCCTGTTTCTGTTTTTGAACAAAAATCCTACTGGGTAATATTCCAACTGTGTCATCAAGGCATAATGCGACGAAGGCATGCCTTGATGATGTAATTGGAGTATTTATCAGCTGGAACTTCAAGACGCCTGTCTTCGATTCGTGGTTCGATTCGATTTCCACTAATATTATTTATGTATTTATTGGTGTTTAAGGTCACATACTTATGCACAATGGCTAATCGTGGCCGTGACAGTTTTACGAGTGGAGGAAGCCGGAGTACCCGGAGAGAACCATCGAGCATCGACGAGCAACTGTCAGCTCCACAACATTCTAACTCTGTTCAAGCTCCACTCAAGCAGGGTTACAGCGGTTGAAGACATGTGCACCATCGACGTGCAGTACGCCTTAGTACACGGCGTCATCGTGCCCCCATGTAGGCAACCGGGATAAAGTGCCTAGACCAAGGACACAACGAGGGTCGTCCCGGACGGAGATTCCACTAATACATTCGATTCGAATCGGAAATATGCGATTCGCAGGGCCCCAGGTATAAGTGATGACCCATCATCCCACCAGTGTGTCTTCTGTTCATGACTGTCACCACGCCAAACAATTTCATGCATTGGGCAATGTTTTCTTCCACAGTAATACGGTTTTCATTTTGCATTAACATACACGTGATTTAACCCGTTTACGCAACACAGACGATATCAAAATTTATTATTTTAAAATTTTTTTTAAATTTTTTTTCAAAAACTTTCAACAAAACCATATCATGTGACCCCTCATTGGAACGAGCTCGACGAGATCGTTCCAAAGAGGGGTCACATGATATGGTTTTGTTGAAATGTTTTGAAAAAATAGTACTTTTTCAGCTGCTGAATTTGCATATTACGCGGGCGGATGTGGCCGATTCGTTGAGTAAAGGGTTATTAATAATGTAATCCTGTATGAAAGTGGATATAGGGAGGAAAAATGCGCTTTGGCACTTTAGCACTTTTAGCACTAAATAGGTCAGTACGAAAGACAAACGTTGACATTTACCTGTCATGGTTGGCGTCCTTGTGATGTCATGATCTAAGAACTGACCCCATTGCATAATCATGTGGGTCAAATGATCGTTAGAAAAATCAGAAAATTCATCATCCTGAAAGACTTTAGTGCTCACCAGACGGGCGATTGGAAGTTCTTCTCCTGAGTCGGTGAGGGTCTTGGGTTCAGAAATACCTGCAAAAAGGATAAAATACTTCAGCTTTGAAGATAAATACTAAATATATACGAATTCCTAATTACAGCTTTGGTGATTAAAGAATTAAACGAGGAATGAAAGAAATGGACGAATTTATGATGGTGATTGGGGAATGGGTGTCCATACCTGTGTGATTATCAAATGAGTCCAGATGTAATGTAATTCCCAAGCGCGCGTCTATTTAGCACGTAAAGGTCATAACTAGGTCCGTGTTTGCTATTATTCGAAAAACGAATCAAATCTGGAATTCGAAACTATCAATCTCCACTTTTTTTTGGAGTTGTCGCTCCTGGTCACAGCCAGATAGAGCAGCTAATTGAGTTCAGTCATTTCAAGAGGAGTGATATACACAGAACGACACACGCGTGTGAATGGTTTAATCGATATGGCACGAATGCTAGCGCGGAAAAATAGAACGAGAGGCCGCATGTGTCATTCTGTGTTTATTACACGCCTTCACGTTAAAAAAACAATTATTAGGACACTTAGCAATTCATTTAATAACTATCCACACAGAGAACACATTTTACCGCCAACCAAATTTGCGAGGGGAACCCGTGTTACTATTTCTTCCCTTGAGTTATTTATTTATTTATTTATTTGTTGGTGTTTAACCCTTTACCTAACATAAAAAGCAGACGACACTTGCAAAAAAAATTCTTGAATAACTAATTTTTTTCATTTTTTGTCTCAAAAACATAGGTTATGACCCCTCGTTGGAACGAGCTCGACGAGCTCGTTCCAACGAGGGGTCATAACCTATGTTTTTGAGACAAAAAATGAAAATATTTTGAAAATTAATTGGCGATTTTTGAGAATAGCGCTGGCCGGTTTTGGCCGTTACGTTGGGTAAAGGGTTAAGGTCACATATTTCTGCACAATGGCTAGTCATGACCACGACAGTTTTACGGCTGGAGGAAGGCGGAGTACTCGGAGAGAACCACCGAGCAACGGCGAGCAACTGTCAGCTCCCCAACATACTAACTCCACACAATCAAGGTTAGCATTGGTTGAAGACACCATCGACGTGCGGTAATGGAGGTGAAGTGTCTTGCCAAAGGACACAACGCGGTTGCCACTGGGGGGATTCGAACCGAGGACTTGCAGCCTGCACCTCTACCAACTGAGCCACCGCGCCCCGCCCCCGTCCCTTGAGTTTAAATGTGTTATATGTACCTTCTGGCACATAGAATACACTAGTACTCAGGTGACGACTTTTTGGTATCTCCAGCGATTCAAATTGTAATTGCGTTGCACGATTTGTAGAAAATTGCAGTGAAATTTGGCTTCTATTTAAGAATAGTTCGTCAACGATATCCGATCCGCACATATATGCGGAACAGATTTTCATTTTCCGCATGGTTTAGTGCTGCTGTAGACGGGGTTTTCATAGAACAGGCGTGTAATAAAATTAGAGTACCTCACACACATCTCTGCAATCTCAGTGGGGTTTAAACAAAAAATTCCTTTTTGAAATGTGAAAAGGAAGTAGGATGATAAACACTTGTTTTGTATTTTCCTATAAATTTACAAAATTCAGTCTTTGCTTGTTCTGAAATGATGTCCAGTTTGGTTTTCACACTGACGGCAATAATAATTTCAGTTTGAGCAAATCCTGGTATGTTGTTTTCAGACATTTTTCAGTGAGTTGTGCAGGAAGAATTTTAAGAAAAGTGCAAAATCTCAAATCAAAATGGAAAATCTACAACATTTATTCGCGATTAAAATAATGCATCATTGGAAAGCATTTGCCACGTACCCCATGAATTGATGTCCGGTTATACAGAAGTAATCATTGTTTTTAAGTTATTCATCACGTAATTGCATCAATTCTATATACTGCACTGCAACGAAGTCAGCGAGAACTTCTCTTTTTCAAATGTCCGCGTGCCATAGAATCACAGATGCTGGTTTTGTTTACAAAGGAATGGCAGGGGTTCGAACCCATGCCGAGAGAGTTTCCTACTGTACTAACCGCCTAGCGAAACCATACTGAACCACGCACACCGGTCGGACTGTGGGTGGCAGAATGGTGTGCGTGGTTGAATTATATTGGGTCGTGAACTTCTTGTTACTTCCAAATTTAGAAATCGTCACGTCACATCACGATATCGTGAAATTCATTCAAACAATTTCGTTTAGTTAATCCTTTACCCAACGTAACAGAGCAACCCGGCCAGCGCTATTCACAAAAATACCATTCAATTTTCATTATTTTATTTCATTTAGTGTCTCAAAAGCAAGCTCAAACTCGTTCCAATGAGGACCTTGAGCCACGATTTTGACGCAAAAAAATGAAAAAACATAGCATTTTATTTGCAAGTGTCGTCTGCCTTTGGTGTTAGCTATAGGGCTATAACATATAAAACTAAGTATTTCGTTTGAAGGAAATTATTCTCAACATTTGGCGAGGCGATCAATTTCGGAATGCGGCCAAGTCGGCAAATCAATCTGGTAGAAGATCACTGAGAATTGATTGTTATAAAAGAAGCACACAACAATGCGTTTAGTGTAGTGATCAGCTATTGCTTGTTATTTGGGTTTAACGATACTTTCAACAGCCAGGATCACATGGTGTCGGATAATTTTACGTTGGTGGATGCCAGAGTACCCGAAAGAGAATCACAGAGCAGCGGCAAACAAATGTCAGGTTCTCCAACTTACTTAACCGGCACAAGCACAGTTAGGAGTGGTTGAAGGCAGGCACACCACTGACGTTCAGTATGCCTTAGTGCACATCGTCACCATGCTCCCAGATTGGCAATCGGTATTAATTCTTTGAACCCTAGTGGTATCTTCCATGTCAGTTCAATAGCAGCAGTTTGAAGAGTCCATATTTATTATTTGGGGTCAGACCAATTGATATTTTCAACGTGCAGCCTTGGGGCTGCACGTTGAAAATATTGATTGGTCTACACCACCCATACACCTTCTAGCCATCCCACTTAATGACATTATGACGTAGTTTGTGACCCGGTCGGAAAACGGCCTATGGGGTTGAACGGTTTAAGTGTCTTACACAAAGAAACAACGCCGATGGCGGGGTCAGGATCGAACCATTCACCTCCCAGTTAAAGGCCAGTGCCCTCACCAGTGAATCGCCTTGGGCCGAATTGCAAGCTATCTCAAAGCAAATGCATAACAGCACCCAAAATATAGTTTCAAGAAACCAACTTTCTTAAAAATTCATCACGGAATAAGCCAAATACGCAGACTGTGTGTTGCGCCGGCTGAGAGTTCTCAAGACAGGAAAATTAAGTCCTTTGTATTACAGTAGCCCAACACGGTAAGCAAACGCCAACCCATGAATTAATTCAAAACCGGTGAATGCTATTCACCAAAATCTTCATCCAAATTTGGATAATTTTTTTAATTTTTGGCTTTAAAATCAAGCTTGTTCTCAATGAGTGGTCGTAGATCGATTTGGATGCAAAAATGGAAATTTGTAGTTATTGAAGAATCGTTTTTTTTCCAACATCGAAGTCTAAAAGTCGTTTTAGGTAAAGGGCTAAATAGTTTGTTGAATTATTGGAAGTGTTTTGATAAAACGAAACTCAAGCATGCTATTTTCTAGTTCATCTTACCATCTTGATAATTGCTGGGCAAGAATCGTACATCGGGCGTACCAGCCATTCCCCAGAGTGTGTTGGTATCCAGGTTATTACACGATCCATCAGCTGTTCTGTACATTGCATTGGCACCACACTTTATCTGCGTGAACGTACAGGTATCTCGTTTGGTTAGATGCACTTTTGTTTCTGCTTCTCGTCTCTTTATGTGTGGACATTGTGATCTTTTCCGTCTCTCGGCATGTTTCCTTACCATGTAAATAAAATATAAAGTGTTACAGATTATACACAATAAAGGAAGTGGGGTTGGTTGTTGTCAAAAACAACAAGATCATAAGTGTGTTTTGTTACTTTAGTATCCCCATAGAGTTAGTCTTGCCTAGGTCGGTTAGCCATATCATGCAGACCTCACTCAACCCCCTCCCTCCGCCTACCAAGAAAAGGTGAAGTCAGTTACGTCGGTGCACAGCTCGAGTTCCACGAACGCTTATGTCAGTACTTAATCAAGATCATGTTGTTTTTGGAACTGGATTATTGCGAAGCAATATGTTGGCCTCCATACGAAGATGAGCCCTATTCCGTTTCTAAAGTTCGTGTTAGGTACTAATAGTTGGATACATCTAGCGATGGACATTTAATTTTGTTTTATAAATAAATACGTGCGTTGGTCAGAAAGATTAAAACCGGCCAGCGATTTTCTCAAAAATCGCCAATTAATTTTCAAAATATTTTCATTTTTTGTCTCAAAAACATAGGTTATGACCCCTCGTTGGAACGAGCTCGTCGAGCTCGTTCCAACGAGGGGTCATAACCTATGTTTTTGAGACAAAAAATGAAAAAAATTAGTTATTCAAGAATTTTTTTTGGAAGTGTCGTCTGCTTTTCATGTTAGGTAAAGGGTTAATTCGACAGCGGCAGGAAATACTCAATAGAGTTAGCACGAAAGGAAGGTCTAGGTATGATTCATCATTTTGGAAAAAAAACTAACAACTTAATTTCTGAGATACGATATGCAAAACTAGGTTATGAAACGAAACCAGACAAATATGTGTCGAGCCCTACTATGGGTGTTAAAACTGGTGGAATCTGGTGGACACCTATATGAAACAGCAAAGTGGATCCTGAGAAATCCCAGTAATACATAATCAAAATACAATCTACACGATTCTATAGAATTAACCCTTTACCCAACGTAACGGCCAAAACCGGCCAGCGCTATTCTCAAAAATCGCCAATTAATTTTCACTATTGTTTTCATTTTTTGTCTCAAAAACATAGGTTATGACCCCTCGTTGGAACGAGCTCGTCGAGCTCGTTCCAACGAGGGGTCATAACCTATGTTTTTGAGACAAAAAATGAAAAAAATTAGTTATTCAAGAATTTTTTTTTGCAAGTGTCGTCTGCTTTTCACGTTAGGTAAAGGGTTAACGAACTCTTAACAAATAATTCATTGAAAAATCAGTCTTAAATGTGGACAACTGCTCATTACCAAATACCCCGTTTACCAACAGATGTATTGGTAAACAATGTATTACAAAAGAATAAATTGAATTCAGAGAATTGAAGAAACTTGATTCTGATAAAGCCAATGAGACATCTGGAAATTGTAAAACACCCCTGAATACATTCGCTGATGAATTTGAACTTCCCCTCTTCAAAATATCAGCCCTGGTCGTGCACAAAAACTATGAGAATGTGCAAATATTACCCGAATACATAAACAAAATTCAAACTTCCTGATGAACACTATAGACGAATTTCGCATACATATATTTTCAGTAAAGGTTTGAGAAAGTCACCTGTTCCCATATCTTTGACTTCATCATTAAACGCATCGTATTGACAAAGCAGCTTCTTGTTTCATTCCAGGCGACAGTAAATTGGATCATTCATTGACGGGAACAAATTTTCTAATAAAAGAGCCCAACGAGAAAAGGAAGTAAATGATTAAGAATTTTATAGTGCCTGGCATGAAAAGCTCTCGCACAAACTGAACACCATTGAACAAAGAAAAAGACTTAACCACTTACCTAACACGATAGAGAGACTATAATTACAAACAAAATTCTCGAATAACTATATTTTTCTTCATTGTTGCGACAGAAACAAAGCTTATGACCCCTCAATGGAACGAGCTCAATGAAAATCGAATGGCAATTTTTGTGAATATCGCTGGCCTGTTGAGCTCGTTCCCGTGAGGGGTCAAAAGCTAAGTTTTTGGATCAAAAACTGAAAAAATAGTTATTCTAGAATTTAATTTGCAAGTGACGTCTGTCTTTCGTTTTTTGGAGAAGGTTAAGCGGTTGGCCGGCAATCGACTCACAGCCGGTTATTAACCTGAATAAGAGAAGAGACCACTCCGTGGTGTGTGTACGGATGAATGTATTTGAGTATTACCTGAGAGAGGTCGCCCGCGGACGCTCTGCAGAGGGATTTCTGCTACCAGTTTCTGACTGCATGGTCATTGTGGGACAATTGGTTGTTACATGGTTGTTTGTCTGCCCACATGGAATAGTAATTTAATGGGAACGAAATGTTCCTGTGATTATTGTCTCAACCAATATCTCCGAAAGGGGTGGTCCGGTACGGACCGCGGTCAAGCCTTGGACTAGTACCGTACCGGTTTTTTTTTGCGGTACGGTTCGCAACATTACAATAAACCTTCTGTCCCGCCCCAGATCCATTGTTTCCTTGGGAAAGAAACTTAGCCTTCCATTGTATTGCATGTTTGCAATGTCGCCTTATAGAACCCCATAATTGCTTGAGACTCCAAAGAAAAGTTTGTATGGTTTGCCTTACAATCACCAGCTTATTCAACGTTATGCGATACGATACAGACTTTGGGTATTTGTTAGATACACCGCGCGAGGAATCTGGATTGCGCACAAGAACTCCATGTAAGAAGGCATCCGAATGGACGTTACGCACAGAGGCAGCGAAAGCTCGATACAAGTGGAGGGCTCAACTTTTTAAGGCCACCTTAGTTCGGCCCAGTGGGAGAAACGTTACAATCGTATATCACATAAATGTACAGTGACATACTATGGTCCCTCGTTTAGATGAGCATACGGTGTGGTCACTGTCCTGTCCATTTCTTCTACTTCAATCATCTTCCAACCCGAAAGCTTGCCTTCGGGTTGGAAGATGAGTGAACCAACTGAAACGGAACAAAGCGAATGAAGTTGGGGTTCTTTTTCCAAATGTGGCTTACGTTTGCAAAAAATAAATTACAGAAATGCCTTATATTGCGCCCATTGTGTAAACGCGCAACATGTCTGCGGACAAAGTGGAGGCGCACGTGACCCCTGTGCCCCCGACCCCTGGTTCCTCCGCCTCTGGCTACGCATCTGAGTGACGTTATTGTGTGAATGAAATGCTTTGACACAAAACAGTGTCATGCAATAAAGTTATCAGACCGACGAAGGTGATAGTTTTCTTTAACCCTTTACCCAACGTAACGGTCAAAACCGGCCAGCTCTATTCTCAAAAATCGCCAATTAATTTTCAAAATATTTTCATTTTTTGTCTCAAGAACATAGGTTATGACCTCTCGTTGGAACGAGCTCGTCGAGCTCGTTTCAACGAGGGGTCATAACCTATGTTTTTGAGACAAAAAATGAAAAAAATTAGTTATTCAAGAATTTTGTTTTGCAAGTGTCGTCTGCTTTTCATGTTAGGTAAAGGGTTAAAAAATAGCAGCGTCATTCACCAAACTCAAGTTTAATCATGTTATAAACTGAAAAGACAACTTCTGTGGGGTACAGAGACAGGAATCCCGGCCCTTGGTGAAGTCTTTCCTGTATTTCAAGAGTGCAGAAAAAAAAAACTCCACATCTGATTGGTAATTCTGGACCCCGCCCCATACTGCACCCTCGTTTAGTTCTATATTAAGAGGGCACTGGAAAATCGCCTTGTCACTAAAGGCAAATTTAAAACTACTTAAGTCTTCACAGATTTAAGTCCATTCGAGATTTGAGTAATTTCATACTTATAAAAGCACTCTGTTGTGCAATGTTTCTCACTTTATTAAAATGACACGTAGTATTTTATGGGACGTGCTAATAAAATGTCATTTTAATAACAATTCAAACATGATGAGATGGCGCGACAAGTTGCTGATAAGGAAATATTAAATTTGGTATCGCACTTATTCGATAAGAGCAAATAAAAGTGATTCAAGTGTGTTTGACCGGTGAGTGGGCAATTCGTGAAAATCATAACTGATAAACAATAAACGAATTAACTGTTTAACCCTTTACCCAACGCAGACGATATCAAAATTTATTATTTTAATATTTGTTTTCTCAAATCTTTCGACGAGCTCGTTCCAATGAGGGGTCACATGATATAGTTTCGTTGAAATTTTTTGAAAAATATATTTTTTTTTTTTTTTAACTACTTAATTTGTAAATTACGCGGGCGGATGAGGCCGATTGGTTAGGTAAATGGTTAAGGCTAGATTAGTTTTGGTGATCCAAATTCATTGATGAAAGTTGGTTTTATTACAAGTTACCAAAACGTAACGACAACTTAATTTATTTATTGGGGTTTAACGACACTTTCGACAGCCAGGGTCACCTTGTGTCGGAAACTCCAAATTTCTAAACGGTAACTACGTTTTAGTAAATCGTAACAAAAATTTAAAAAATAATTCTAGGTGACGCCTCAAGTCTACCGTTTTACCATGCGAAAATGAATCGCTGAGACTGACAAAATATACTACTCAAAGTGTGCTAAGCACCACGTATATCCAACTACCTGTTTTACGTTTTAGTTGAAATATTGTAATGAAAAGTGTATATATTTTATATTTAATTATATCTTTAATGATTTAAGTACAGAAATTAAGATTTTATTTGTGTTTGACATTATTTTTTAGCTTTAGCTTTAGAATACGATAACCATGGAAAATGATTTGATGACTTCTGTAGCTCAAACTGTCCCACGGGCATGACAATTACCGCTCAATAATCTTATTTATTAACCCATTGACCCTTTAATCGACGATTGCTCTGCTTCATTATTCCTAGAGCCTAATGTCAAATTGGGACATGGCTGCTCCTCGGCAGCCACGACCTAGGTTGACAATTGGGCTTAAACATATTGTTATTTTTAAATTGACCCAATCGATGCAAGGAACATTTTTTGTATTGTAACTGTATTTAGCATTAAATCGGCGCTATTCTCGATCTATTATCCTTGAAGTTTATCGGCCAATTTGGGACATGGCTGCTCACTATCAACCATGACTTTGTTGGACGGTGAGAAAACAAAATTCTACCATCTTTTTCCCAAATATTTGAGTCGGCAAAAGGATCGATATCGATCACTATGAACACCATACGCCATCTAAATAGAATTTTAAAAAAAACATTTTACACATCGAAGCAATACATTTTGCAGAGAATCTTTAAGGAATAATGACTACCTACGTACTACCCCTGTATTACCATAATAGAAGTTCCTACACATTTTGTTTAAGAAAACCCCAAACCCCCTCAGTGTATATATATATTCGTCCCGTTTCTTGAGACTTATTATGTATGTATGCAATAGATATCACTTCACAGATTTGTTACGTTGGAGGAAATGTCGCAATGAGCTCAGATCACCTATTGTTCAAACAAAGGCAGCTCCAGTGACTGGAAATGCATCCACTCTAGTAACACCCAAATATAAATACCCTCTCAAATTGATGTGTGAGTCTTAAAATAGGTACATACAACGCCCAGGGCTTGGCGGATGCTCGAAAACGCAGGAAGGTTTTCCCCTATTTGAGATCAAAACAGTGTCACATATTCTGTTTGCAAGAGACCCACTTTACCCGCGAAATTGAAAACATAATATCCAATGAGTGGGAAGGCCTCTGTGTTTTTAATTCACATACGTCAACTGAAAAAGGCATATGTTTCTTATTTGCTAACAATTTTGGATATTAGGTTCACAGGTTCACCAATATTGGGGATGGCCAGTGTATTATTCTACATATTTCTCTGGAAGGAGAAATATTAACACTTATCGGTATCTACGGCCCAAACACCGATAACCCAAATTGTTATCAACATATATGGGATCAAGTAGCCATCTACGGAAACGACCAACTATTGCTCTGTCGTGATTGGAACTTAACCCTTAATCATGAAATGGACACAAGACATTACTCGAGAGAATATAGCATTAACTCAAAACGATCTGTAATTAATTACATGAACGAACAAGAGCTGTGTGACCCCTGGCGTTATCTGTATGGAAATAAAACTTCTTTTACATGGTGGCCAAGTAATAGACGTAGGTATTCCCGTCTTGATTTGTTCATGATCTCAAACAATCTAATACAATTCATTGAGGAAATACAAGTACGTACAAAATTCCCTGAAATATCCGACCACTGCTTAGTCAATATTAAAATAAAATTTACAAATTTTGTAAGGGGTAGGGGTACTGGCAATTCAATAAGTATTTACTAAAGGATCTAATTTATGCCCAAGGAGCTAAGGAAAAAAGTAAAGAAGTAATAACACAATATTCAACTCTAAATGATGAAATCAGTATAAATCTCCAATTATTTTTGGAAGTTCTACTTTAAGAGATACGCGGTTTCACTATCTCACATGCTTCATACATAAAAAAGGAAACAAGCCAAAGAGGAAAAAAAAACTTGAAGATGAATTGGAAAAATTGGAAACTCGATACCCATCTCATGATAACAATGTAAATAATAAGATAGAGGAAACTAACGGTCAGCTTAAAAGAATTAAAGAAAATAGGTTGAATGGTACATTAATAAGATCAAGAGCTAGGTAGGTGGAAGATGGGGAAAAAACAACTAAATATTTCTGTGGACTTGAGAAACGCAATTATCAAAATGACACAATCTTTAAAATTAAACAATCAGATGGGTCATATTTAACGGAACAAAAGGAAATATTAAGTGAATTGAAGAATTTTTACCAAAATCTCTATATGACATCAAATCTAGAAGACGTTAATCTGGACCAGATAATTGACAAATCAAAGGTGGCGGCCCTAAGCAAAGCTGAATCGTTAACCGCAGATGGTTACCTGAGTTTACCAGAATTAACTGATGCTTTAAAGAGTATGAAAAACGATAAAACTCCTGGGATCGATGGATTTACTGTTGAATTCTTTAAATTCTTCTGGCTAGACATTGGACATTACGTTTTAGATTCAATAAACTATGCGT
This sequence comes from Pictodentalium vernedei, assembly GCA_031216915.1. Taxonomy (NCBI): domain Eukaryota; kingdom Metazoa; phylum Mollusca; class Scaphopoda; order Dentaliida; family Dentaliidae; genus Pictodentalium; species Pictodentalium vernedei. The sequence continues at coordinate 334,314,683 of CM062295.1, forward strand.
ATGATGTACAAAATCTCTCAGTCAAACAGCGCCATGGCATATTAAAATGCATCCCCAAAAAGGACAAAGACAAAGCCCTAATAACCAACCAACGACCCCTCACCCTCCTCACCATCCCTTATAAAATTACCACAACCGCATTGGCTAACCGAATCAAACCTCTCCTACCCAAACTAATTAGTGATGACCAAACAGGTTTTATTAAAGGTAGATGCATTGCCGAAAACAGAAGAATAGTGAAAGATGTTATAGACTATACAGAGTCAAAAAATCGACCTGGTAGTTTACTGTTAATAGATTTTGAAAAGGCGTTTGATACCATTGAATGGAATTTTATTCTACATACACTCACGTTTTTTAATTTCGGTGAATCATTCAAAAAATGGGTAAAAACTATTTATAACGACACATTCTCGACTGTGCTTCAGTCTGGTTTTATGTCGGAGCCTGTCCACTTGCAGCGTGGCTGTAAGCAGGGTGACTCATTGTCCCCATATTTATTTATTCTAGGTGCCGAAATCCTCGCAATGCTAATCAAACAAAATGGAGATATAACAGGTATATGCCTCTCGGGGAAAGAATATAAACTTAGCCAATACGCAGAGGACACGTGTCTACTACTAAATGGCTCTCAGAAATCAACTGCAACATCATTAATGGTCTTAAATAAATTTGCCACAATCTCTGGGCTAAAAATTAATTATAAGAAAACAAAATTGATAGGGATAGGAACGATAAAAGGCAGAGCCCATGCTCCCTCTGGATATCCTGGCGTGGAGGTCGCTTCTAAATTCACGCTTTTCGGCGTGGAGTTCAATATGGCAGATAAGGACCCAGTCGGCGAAAATTATAGCAAAAAAAAATGGATAAAATGAAAATCCTAATTCTCTGGAAAAAAACGTCAAATAACACTACTGGGAAAAATAACAGTAATTAAAACCTTTCTAGTTCTCCAATTAAATCATTTACTTCTTTCGATCCACAACCCCTCATTAAAATTCTTAAAAGAAATAAGCAGCCTGTTGTTCAATTTTATTTGGGGAAGTAGTGTAGACAAAATAAAGAGGCGGCGTCTCATGTCAGGATATGCAGAAGGGACCTGAAAATGATAGATCTAGAGATACATATAAACACTATGAAGGTCTCGTGGATAAAAAGACTCCTCACAAAAATAACTTCTCAACGGGTTTTTTCAAGTCCATTGCACAAATCGGCGAAAATTTTGCGGAACAGAAATTTGTTGGAAAACTAAAAAAGCGCATTGTGCGTCATCCCTTTTGGATGGAAGTCCTACAATCATGGCAACAGTATATAGTAACATTCAAACGAACAGCAACATATTTTATTAAGTCTTCTTTTGGTTATAGCAGTGGATTAAATAACATAGAAAATATAATTAGTATTCCAGCCTGGAATAAACGTGGAATCAGATGCATTAGAGATATTTTTAATCCAGATGGTAGTCTCATGTCTTATCAATTTTTTAAAGATAGATATGGAAATTTCACAGATTTTATAAGCTACTCTGGCGTAAAAACGGGAATTGGAAAAGCGATGAAAGAGTTTAAGTTAGACCAAGAAACAATTGCATCAATCGAACAACCTATTATCCCCACCCCGTATCAAAATATCTTATCAGAAAAAGGTCACAGATTGCTGAAGCTTCAAAATACACAAAAAAACATTAAATGTAAATCACAATTGAAATGGGAGTCAGAAATCGAATTAGACCTAAACTGGACTACAGTATACCAAAATCCATTTAAATGTGGTATTATGGACAACAAATTAAAATACTTTCAATACAAAATTATCAATCGAATAGTAGGAGTAAAAAATGTATAGCCAAATTTAACAATACTCATTCCCCTCTATGCAATGTTTGCAAAAAAAAAAAGAAGAAACTATTTCCCACATCTTTTGGTTCTGCAACATAATCAAACAGTTCTGGGAGGAATGCCAAAATATTTTTACAAGAACGGGACATATCTATATGTTTGACAAAAAGGAATATACTACCCGGAACAGAAGACCCTAATGACATAATCAATAGTATCATCATTTTGGCTAAACACCATATATACTGTTGTAAATTTCAACAAATGTCTCCTAGCCTCGCCAACTTTAGAATCCGCCTTAAACGATTTTAAATAGAGGAACACATATATACAAAAAATAACCTAGCCAGGCTAGGCAGCGAATTTTCTGAAAAATGGAACAAACTCGACAATACTGCTTGCGAATAATTACCTATTCCGTCATCACCTCTGTAATAAGCCGATAGAAGAGGTAATGTGTATCATGAAGTTCCAAGCAATCTGTATTGTCACACAGTGCGCTGATGCAAATCCCTCCGACCTCAAAAGTCCGATCCTCCAACATTTTTATTTGTTTGTAGCTTGTAATGAGTGGTAAGTTAATTTAAGTGTGATTTTGGGCATTCTTTTTCTGGAATTCGGGGGACACTAAAACTTGGGGTGGAGGGGGGGGGTGGGGTGGGGGGGGGTGCAGAACTAAAGACCTGAGACTATTGCAAATTGTACCTTCCTTAGAGTTACGCTCATTTCCTCTTCATCCGCAAAGTTCCCGGGCACACCGAATCCAGTCGCTAGGATGCCTGCCTTCAAACCAATGAAAACTGAGATAATGTCTCAGCAAGTCTTTTCAAATTACTCCTTCTATCGTCTTTTTCATAGCAGCAGTCTCAATCTAACTCACCAATCCCACCCCACCTCCATCACAACACACTCAGATACACCCACATAAACACATACACACACGCACCGACCCCCCCCCCTCACACACAAACACTCACCCACACACCCACCCCACTGTACATACCTACACACACATATACATTTTTTCCAATTGTTAGTGTATTTCGCTGTAACAGATTTGGTAACATAATATGTAATATTTTGTATACCTTCTTGCATCTCCTTGCCAAGTGAGATTGTACGGAGGATTGTAAAATCGTGGCCTCTGCAAAATGTCACCAAATAAACTATTGGAAAAAAAACAAAAAAACAAACCAAAAAAAACATGGAAAATGGATATTATTGGTAAAAGAAGAAATTTTTCAATTTGCCAAAAAGTTGACGGAGCGAACTGATATAGGTTCAATGTGGAGTATGGGCCCCATTACTGTTAATTACAGTTTGACAACGCCTTCTCATGCTTCCAATCAGATTCCTGGTGGTCCTTTGTGGGATGTTGTTCCATTCTTGGACTAGCATGGCACCAAGCTCCTGAACACTTCTTGGCTAGACTGGACGGGCTGAAATTGCAAGCTGCAACTCATTTCAGACATGTTCGATTTGATTGATGTCAGGGATTCGTGCTGGCCAGTCCATACTTTCAATCCCCTCCCTCTGTCGGTGCTCTCCGTCAGCATGGACAATATGAGGACGGACATTATCGTCCATCAGAATGAATCTATCACTCACTGCACCTGCATACAATCTGACATGGACATCCAGGATTCCATCAATATATTGCTGTGCAGTCAATGTACCACGTTCAAGGACACAGAGCTCTCTGCGTCCAACCCTGATGATGCCGTCCCGGACCATGATTGACCCTCCACCATAGCGGCTATGCTCACAATGTTGGCTGCATGGACTCGCTCTCCTGGTCTTCTCCATACCCTAGAACGCCTATCTGTGTGGTCTAGGCAGTACATTGACTCATCTGTACAAAGGACAGGTCGCCAATCTTCTCTGGTCCATCCAACGTGGTCCATGGCCCATTCATATCGTGCCTGGTGGTGGTTCTGGGACAGTGGAATGCGAATACATGGTCTTCTCGATCGGAGACCACCTACGTGCAACCTTGCCGGACAGTCTGCGTCGAGACATTTACCCCGGGTGCATTCTGAAGGTCACTGCGAAGTTGGGGTGCTGTGGCAAAGCGGTTCCTACGGGCCTGAGTGATCAAAAACCGGTCTTCAGCTGCAGATGTTGCCATGTCTCTGCCATCAACACTGGTGTGCCATACTGCTGAAATCTTGCCCAGGCTCTGGTGATCACCGTATGGTGAACACCAAGGGCTTCACCAACCTCATGATGGGTAGCCCCTTGCTTCACCTTCCCTACAGCCCGCCACATTTCTGCTTCAGACAAATGTCGTCTTACATTTGCATTTGCCATATCCAATCATTAAATCACGAGGGTTTGTGTTGAAATGAAGATTGAATTCCCTACACATGTCATGTACATGTGGACAGTACACGAAAACATCATGAAACTCAAGGGGTACATGCTTTCCATGACTGTCACGAAACGTCTGCGTGTCAAGAGAGCTAATGTAAACACTGGGGACCATCTCAATACATTCCCGAATCATATCCACTAAAAGTATCGCAAATAAGTCACAAGCAAATTTCACAATGATGTGTCAAATATTTGATTCTTAGCAAACTTTGAGTAGTATATGTTTCTGCTAGCGGTGACCAAGAAGTTTTTCCCCTTACTTCATCGAGCTTTGTGAAGAGAGTGAATCCTCCACAGGTAAAAGTATCTTTTCTGTCCAAGGGAAAACATTCCACAGCCGTGACCTGGCCCCAGCAACCGAATGACTGAAGGTGATCGTCGGTGCATGTTATTTTCTCTTTAAAAGGAATTTACTAAGGCCTAACATTTTCAGGAGAGCGATTTATTCGCTTGCCTACTGCTCGCCTTAAACAAATTAAGGAGGGCGAAACTTAGCCCTCCTGGCCTAAGAAAATAATGTTTACCATAACAGTCTATTCCTAAAACCCACATCATTTCATTTCTCTGCTACGTTAGCGGTCTCTGCGAGACGATCACACTGCCCCTCCAACACCCCGGACCTTGCTGAGGCCCGGAGATTTGGGAGGAGCAGTGTAGCCGCCTAACAGAGACTACATTGTTAGCAGCACCAAATAAAAAATGTACTGAGCCCACAAGGCAGAATTAATTAATAGTAAAACTTCATTTTGCCATTTTAGATTTTGTATCCTCGAGGAGATCTATTTACTCCCCTACGCCATGCGAGAGGAACGGTGTTTAGCCTTTCTGCATTTTTAAGAATGCCTGACCTGTTTACCTACGTTGAATCAGGGTTTGGACAAGCACATGGAACACACCAGCATACATCAACATTACCTGTGTCCTCTCTCTAAGCTGACACCTGAAACAGAAAACGCAGAGAAATAACAACGGGAATGAAATATGCTTCGATAATAAAAGAAAAAAAAAACACAAAATGAAAAAAAGATTAGGAAAGAGTTAAGTGGGAGCCAAACCGCTAACTGCCACAACAAATAGTTTTACAAAGTTGTAGATTAAAATGAAATGAAAGTTTATTTTTGCAGTGTGTGTTTGCATGGAGTATAATAAACAACAGAAATGAACACAAATAAAGGTACACTGCATGGAAGCAGCATAGCCATGGGGGCTGTCTTTCTGCCATTCCCGTATTAATAAAATAATTAATCCTGACATCAAAATTGCAAACAATTTGCATCCTTACGGGATTCATGAGGGTTATTTGTATCACATGCTTATTTAATTATTTAATCCCTCCTCCAGCGCAAACATAAGAAATGCTCTTACATAGGATTTCCATTTATTTTGGATATCAGCCCTTTGACTTTCAATCCCTTCCCCGGTGACAAGGCCATGACACTCAACGGAATGGCTCAATGAGCTTACTCCAGTGAGAAATCATAGGCCCCGTATCGGAGGCAATAACCAAAAATAATAAACCCCGCATTGCGATATTTGCGAACACAGCAGGTTAAAAGTGACTACTGCGATACGTAAAGGGGTCAAACGTTTGCAGAAATTGCATTACAGGAACTGCATGGTCTAATCAACAAAGCCTTGGTTCTTGTATGTAGAAATCTGAATGTGGAGATCCAGGCGAAATGGAAGTACAATCGGGACAGGAAGAGTTATTACAAGAGACATATGAACGGTATGAATTAAGAGCGTTGTCTGTTATCGCCTTCTTGAATTGGGATCTATGGAGACGCGGGACTGATGGTTCAAAGTCATTCCGACTCCGCAGAACAAACGGAACAGGAGTTCGGCCTTGAAGCGAGTTCTGGGTTTTCGCGTGCGTATATTACCGGGCTGTTCAGTCTTCATGCCAGATGGGTTTGCATAAATTACAAATGTGTTATCGAAGGACTCGGGTAGTTTATTATTAAACCACTCATGCATGAACAGGAGAGTATGTAGTGTATAAAGATCTTTGAATTTCAGTATACCACAGCTTTTGAAAAGGGGATCGGTGTTTGAAGTATAGGATAGTTTCGTTATCGCTCGAATAATTTTCTTTTGCAGACCGAGGGTCCTATTTGTGGCTGCAACGTGTCCCCACGCTTGTATCCATAGATTTAGTGACTTTGGATTGGAGAGAAGTACAATAATCTCAGAGCTACTCTGGAAAGGAATTTTTAGCCCGATTTATGGCAAAGGTAGCCCTGGAAATTTTCAAGCACACGGTAGAAATGTGTGTCTTGAATTTGATATTTTCATCCATATGAATACCGATAAACTGAAATGTCGTTTCATCTTCATGGTTACCCACTAATGTAATATTCGTATTATTAAATTATATGTTCTTGCCTCTCGCACTTTACGAATCATTTTATTGTGCCTTTTTTCCAAGCTTCAACCTCATGACAAATTTGGACACGCCCATTACGGAAAAAAAGCTGCCTTAAGCTGTTGCAGTTCTGAAAGGAGATTAGCAGTTGTTACTCTACAATGACGCCTCAGACGGGAAGAGGGGAGGGAGCCTCAGCCTTCCTCACCCTCCCACATTCACTTTTTCGTCGAGCATGTTCCTTAGAAGCGACCTGTGAGTCTCTTTCGCCAATTAACAACACTTGTTTTGGGTAGTCCTTGTAACAAAGTAACAAATTATGGCAATCCTAGAATTATTTTTCGGCTTTGTGTGATCTCGTTTCACACTACACTAACACGCATTAAAATAATATCATAATTCGACGCATCGAGTTGATAGATATCGATAAATATCTTTCAGATAATTTGCGATAATTGACAGCCTGCATATAAAAAATAGAGAGTAATCGTTTGACTGGACTGGATACGTGAAATAATTCATGAGAGGTGAGGGAAGTTGTACAAACACGAAGTGCGCGAATGCGCACGAGTGTTTTTCAATACAGTCCTTCGCCTCGAATGAATTATTTCACGTAACCAGTTCAGCCAAGCGATTACTCTGTTTATTACTTTTCATTATTAACGATAATTATATAATTTAACCCTTCACCTAATGCAACGGCCAAAAACGGCCAGCTCTATTCTCAAAACTCGCCAATTAATTTTCATTATTTTTTCATTTTTTGTCTCTAAAACATAGGTTAAGACCCCTCGCTGGAACGAACGCGTCGAACTCGTTCCAATGAGGGGTCATAACCTATGTTTTTCAGACAAAAAATGAAAATAATAGTTGTTTAAGATTTTTTTTTTGCAAGTGTCGTCTGCTTTTTATGTCAGGTAAAGGGTTAAAAAAAACAATGAAGTCCCATTACACCCACAGCAAAGCACCTTCGTTGGCGCGCACAGATACATGACACAATTGTTGATTGCATAATTCACTTGTGAAGTTATCGTTTATAATCAAACCCGGAAATCCCAGTAAATCACACATTGGAAAGTAATAAATAATCATTTTCGTTAAATCAACGCAAGAAATATTTCTCAATCCAGCTTTGTTTTGCGATTTACTATTATAACTGAAAATTCATCACAGCTGTAGTTTTGTGTCGGAAAGAGGGCTTTGTCGCTGCTGGAAGAAATAGAGTCACGCCGCGTATTCAGCCAAACTCATAGAGTATCGCCTGAATCCGTGCGTAAACGTATGTCTCACCGTGACGAACCCGACCGTTTCACTTTTATCCTGAAGAGGTTAATAACTTCTCCTCGAAAAGCATAAATCAACAGGGATTCACTGAAAACAGCAATTTTAATACATATACAAATAAATAAATATGATAATTTGTGACTTCCATGGAATCCAAAAGAATAAGAAAATAAAACGTCAATCACCCCCTACAAACACAGTTTTTGTGTCACTTGCGGGCCCGCATTCTCTGTTGTCTCTGGTTTTACCTCCTTTTCGCTGGTATATGTTCCTCGGTCGTCTCTTCACTTCACCCTTTCACTGCCGTCGCACTGCCACTAACGCATTTCCACTTTATAGGGACGCCTTTCCTCCAACAAGTGACGGGATGTCATTCTACCACTGCCGTCGCACGGCCACTAACTTATTGTCACCTTACTTGAAGCTTTCCACTCAAGCAGTCGCCACCATTGGGGTTAAACACTCCCCTACGTCTTTCTCAGAATAATGTTCATACAGGCAAAGCCTACTCTGCCTATGTATGGCTTGCCTTCTAAGACAGGTAATGCCGTTTACCTAAATGCAAATTAGCTCCCTGAGGCTCGTACTTCGTGTTTCTGGACCTATTCTCATATATGGCCACCGAATTGGCCCGCGACTGCTCCTATTCTAAATATCCACCTCCTCTAATCTATAGCATGGGACATCCCCATCTTACTCTCAACTACCCACAGCCTTACACACCTTCAGACTGGAATGAATATTTCGAGACCCCCCCCCCCCCCGATTTTTATTTCCATAGCCAGAACATTAATTCTCAGTTTAATTGATTCTCTTCAAATTGGCCGCTTAGATCTATCTTAATTTAATACTCGCTTTAAAGTTCCTTTGAAAGACTCGAATTTCGATATTTCCCGACATTCGTGACAGGCTGGATGCGTAATATGGGTGTGTGTCCAGAACATGCGCGATGTACTTTTCTACAATAATTATCTATTAACTGGCCATAATTACATAGATAATGACTGCAGGAGGATATTGCCTTTAAGACCTTTAATGTTTTATCCAAACCGCCCATGTAGCATTCAACAAATGCTCAATAATGGACATTAAATTTCATGCTTAATTACCAGCACTTGAATTATTGCTGGTCTGTTTGAGTGACAAATCGGTTTTCGGGGTCCGTTATATAAACGCACATTCTTATACCTTGGCCCGAACGAGAAAAATTAACAAAGATATATACACTTTTACACAACAAAATCGCAACTGTCAGCTATCACCTTGAAAACCCCCTACCAAGGAACATACCCTCAGTTGTTCCAAATAAACCAAGGGATAGCATTCACGTGCATCCACTTTTACACTTCTCTCTTAGAGCTATCTCACAGTCTCGCTCTACTATTACACCAATACACTCATAATTTTTATACACACACATCCACACGCATGCGCATTCTGACGCGCGTCTCAGATAACCCCCAGTAATTTGGCTCGGTTTCCCTTTGGAACCCATGAGTCTATCCACATCCCATATAAACTCGAGCGCTCACTTCCTCTGGGGCACAATAGGAGGTGGTCCGTTGGTACACATGCAGCCTCCCCCCTATACACTCTCTCTCCCCATTGCAAAGTATAACACTTCTTTATCTCCCCCATATTTACACTCACGCAACCCGTACGTAAAAAAATATATTAGCAAGGGGTATCCACCCTGACCCAAGCCAGCCGATGGGCCCCTTGCCCCAACTCCCATCACCTCTTTAACTTGTCCCCACCCTTGGATAGGATGCCCCGCCCGGCTCATGCCCGCAGTGGATTATGTGCCCTATTAAGCACCACCTTTAGTTATTCCATGTCTGGTGGGCCCCTTAATATGCCCTAGGGAGCCCCTCATCCCCTCCACCGGGACCTATTCCTTGGGCGCGTGTTCCACCAAGCATCCCACTCGTCTTCACCCCCCCCCAACACCTACAGGCCCCAAAGCTCGCTGCATCAGATGCAACGCCCCGTTTGTTTACTTCCAGTCCTCTCTTGGGTGCCCCTCTCCAGGTCCCAGGGCCCCTCCTAACTCTGCGTCTCTGATGCCCATGTGTGGCTACTACGGCCACCTTTTGCGGCCTATCCTGGCCTAATGTACCTCCCCCGCCATTCGCGTGTGTTCAGTGTCCTTTATATTTTGGCATCTCCTCAAAAACCTTGCGTGGTAAACTACTCCACATCCGTTTGTGTCTACTCGGCAATGATCGTTGCCCATTATTTTTGTTACAGCGTATTGTCTTTCTCACTGTAACCGCGGTCTACCTAACTGTGTAGGCCGGAGCACGGTCACCATTTGACCGACCCAAAAGCTCCTAAGCTTTGGTCTACTTCCGTACCGATCTTTGCAATGCCCACTCTCGTTCACATACATCGGCTGCTTCTGTTCAGCTGCTCCCTTGAATTCCGTCGTCGAGAGGTGAACCTTTGGGGCCTCCATTGTGCACTCTACCTGTGCCTTCTTACTCGCCTCCACTGGTCTCTCCAGTGATTTCACCGGCCGCTCTGCCACCGCTGCTTGGGCTTGGATAACCTCTCCTGATGCCCTTTCCATCATGTCATGTCGGGTTCTGAACATACCCCGGGTATGTTCCCAAGCACGAGATCATCGATGGGCGCCTCAATACACATTACCTCTATCCCACCGCTATAGAAAGGGGTATCCACCCTCACCCTCGCAAGGGGGAACCTCCTAATCGTCCCATATATTAGCACGCACATGTGGTCGTGTCCCGTTAGCTGTCCGTCGCTAACGAGTTCCCTCTTTACCGCCGCGCGACTGCACCTCATGTCCCGTAGCATACGGACTTCCCGGTCACCCACATCTCCTCCTTTTTACCAAGGGAGGGGTATCCCTCGCACAGTCCACTAATTATGGGCAATACCTGTTCCCTTCCAGCCTGAGCTGACCAGCCTCTAATGATCGACGCAGTGGGCTCCTTTCTGGTCGGCTGTATCGAATTACTCTCCTCCTACTACTGATCGGGGACGGGTCCTTCCTCCCATTCCTTGCTGGGCACCCGTTTGATCTCCCCGTCATAGCCTTCCGCCAACAGTCTCTGGCCAGGTGCCCTTTTTATTACACACAACGCAGGTTGTGTCCCCTAACCCGCTCTGATTCCCTCTGGAACTTTCCGGCTCGAGGCTTGGGTTCCTAACTGGTGCCTTTGCAACCATGTTACTCCCATTCCTGCCCGACCTACCCTGGGTCAGACCTCCCCCATGAGCCTCCAAATACCGCTCGGCCACCCGAGTCATTTCCTTCATGCTACTTGGCTTCCTCTCCTTAACAAACTATGCCATCTTGGGGGCACACGATGACATAAACTGCTCCCTGATAATTAAGTCTTTCAGGGAGGGAAATGACTCTTCAATTTCAGATAATTCGACCCATCTGTCGAAATACCTCGTGGCCCTTGACACAAACTTGTACATACTTTCACCCCTCTCCGCCTTGCATTCTCGGAATTTCGTCCTGAAACCCTTGGTGAGCTGGTACCTCTTGAGTATAGCCTTTTTCAGCTCACCGTAGTCATTAGCTTGATCAGGGGGGCATGCTCACATATACTTGTAGCGACTTGTCCGCCAGTAGCGGACTAAAACTGACACCCAGGCGTCATCCGGCCAACCCTGACTTGAAGCAAACCTTTCGAACCTCTGTAAGTAAGCGTCAATGTCATCAGTCTGCTCATTGAACTTTGGTAACTGGGGATAAGGTGCCCTCACATTTCCCATGGGACTTTCTCCACCCTGTCTACCATTAGCTCCGGATAACTGCGCCCTAGCCCTTAAACTTTCCATTTCCCTCTCATGTTGCCTTTCAGCCTCCTCACGCGCCCTTTCAGACCTTTCTCGCTCTAACGCGGATTCTCTCCCAGCTCTATCACGCTCAACCTGAATTTATTTCTCTCGCTCTGCAGCTCCTATTGCTGCCTCACTCTCTTCCGTTTCACGCTGTGGCGCAGCTTCTCTCTCTCCCCTTTCACGCTCTAGCGCAGCTTCCCTCTCTCCCCTTTCACGTTCTAGCGCAGCTTCTCTCCCTCCCCTGTCACGCTCTAACGTAGCTTCTCTTTCAGCTCCTTCAGTTCTTGCTCACTCTAACACAGCCTCTCTGCCAGCTCCTTCTCGCTCTACCTGTATTTCTTTCTCACGTTCGGCTGCCCGTAAGGCAGCCTCCTCTCGCTTCAACATAACCTGACGCTCTAACTCTGCGGACATTTCTTTCGTCACGCGCTTTTGTTCATCTTTCACAAATTTTTGCAACTCATTACCCGCGAAGCCCAACCGCTCTCCCATACCAATCAATTGATCCAAGCTTGGGGCATCAATTATTGAAATTTATCAGTAAAATTTCACACACAATTTTTTTTTTTTTTGAGTTAAAGGGTTTATTATTCCCTATCCTACACTGCGTTCTATTATTAAGCGAGAATTTCCACGACCGTTATTTTTTTTAAATTCGCTGATCGAATTTAAAAGCTACTTTAACCAATGATTAGCCCCTGCACAACTTATGAGAAATATTAACATTCCAATGCGGCAACCTGTATGAACATTAAAACTGAAGCATGTAATAAAATTGTCATTGAGTGAGCCTGTTGATTTTGAACTGTTCAGTTGTTACCTTTTAGGATGATCCTGGTGTTAACCTCGCCAGATGTCGGAAACCGGGCTTTGTCGCTGCTGGAAGAAATAGATGCACACCGCGTATTCAGCCAAACTCAAGGAGTGTCGCCTGAATCCGTGCGCAAACGTATGTCTCACCGTGACGAACCCGACCGTTTCACTTTTGTTGGGGTGGTTCTTATCCTGAAGGGGTTAATAAATTCTCCTCGAAAAGCATAAATCAACAGGGGTTCACTGAAAACAACAATTTTAATGCATATACAAATAAATAAATATGATAGTATGTGACTTTCATGGAATCCAAAAGAATAAGAAAATAAAACGTCAATCACCCCCTACCCACACAGTTTTTGAGTCACTCGCTGGTTTTCCTCCTCTTCTTTGGTATTTGTTCCTTGGTCGCCTCTTCACTTCACCCTTTCACTACCGTTGCACGGCCATTAACATATTGTCACTTTATCGGGACGCCTTTCCCACAACAAGTGACGGGATGTCACTCCACCACTGTCGTCGCACTGCCACTAGCTTATTGTCACTTTACTTGACGCTTTCCACTCAAGCAGTCGCCACCATTGGGGTTAAACTCTCCCCTACGTCTATCTCAGAATAATGTTCATACTGGCAAAGCCTATTCTGCCTATGTATGGCTTGCCTTCTAAAACAGGTAATGCCGTTTACCTAAATGCAAATTAGCTCCCTGAGATCGTACTCCGTGTTTCTGGTCCTACACTCATATATGGCCACCGACTTGGCCCGCGACTGCTCCTATTCTAAATATGAACTCTGTGCACCCCCCCCCCCCTACGTCACAACGTGCCTATACTTTCGATGCGATACCTCATCTAACATATAGCATGGGGCATCCCCATCTCACTCACAACGACCCACGACCATACACACCTTCAGACTGGAACGAATTTTTCGAGAACCCCCCCCCCCCCCCACCCCACCGATTTTTATTTCCATAGCCAGAACATTAATTCTCTGTTTAATCGCTTCTCTTCAACTTGGCCGCCTAGTTCTATCTTAATTTAATACTCGCTTTAAAGTTCCTTTGACGGACTCGAATTTCGATATATTGATATTTCCTGACATTCGTGACAGGCTAGATGCGTAATATGGATGTGTGTCCAGAACATGCGCGATGTACCGTTCTACAACAATTATTTATTAACTGGCCATAATTACATAGATAATGAATGCAGGAGGATATTGGCTTTTACGACCTTTAATGTTTTATCCAGACCGCCCATGTGGCGTTCAACAAATGCTCAATAATGGACATTAAATTTCATGCTTAGTTACCAGCACTAGAATTATTGCTGGTCTGTTTGAGTGACAAATCGGATTTCGGGGGACCTTGGCCCGAACGAGAAAAATTATCAAAGATATATAGAATTTTATACAACAAAATCGCAACTTTTAGCTGTCACCTTGACATTTTGTAACTCAGAGGCGGACAGGCCGTATGGCCCACCGGGAAAACTCCCGGTGGCCCCCCCTTTTGAGATCCCCCCCCCCCCAATTGATGCAGCCCAACCCATTTTCGTGCATGAATGTTTTGTGAAAATGACCAAAAGGCGAAATGAATGTGATTGCATAGTCCATCGGTATATCGAATTGGCATTGGCAGTCCACATAGAGGACATTTCGATACACCAGCAGTCTGGTTTGCCATTGATCGCTCAGAGGAAAGAAAACAGCTTTCCTTCAGTTTGAAAAATCAAAATTTTCTCCGATTGGTTCGACCTATGGTCTTCACGATGGGTCCACTCCTTCCCCGGTAGAACCATTTTTTGTCGAAGGATCGATGAAGATGACACAAAAATTACATCGACATATCCTCTTTGATGATTACCGTTGACCGGTCAGATGCAAGGAAGCTGCATTCATTCAGTTCCCAAAATAAAAATTTTCTCTGGGCCTGGGGTCCCATTGGTGCATTCCCCAGTAACTTTTCCTGGTCCAGTCTGGCCCTGTTTTAACTACGCTGCGAAGTTACACTAATTGTGTTAATGTCTTGATATTTCTAAAATGGATTAAATACCTATTGATTTGAATATCTCCACGAATGAATATTTGTGCATCTTTGTAAGAAAAGTGACTTGGAATTGTATCAAGGAAAACTCCACGAATTAAACAGAATTAGATCGGTGTCCTGATAGCTTGGTATCCAACCCAATACTGATCCTTTCAAAAATACCGCCTTATGTATTTGCCCCGATTCCGCAATTTATCTCTTTCGCTTAATACTGAAACAAAATTGTTGCTATCAGCTGTCAAAATCAGTAAAGTCCGCTCCGTACACCGTGCGTTATTACGCCAGCCTGATAGATAAGCCACGATCGGTTACAACTTGTTACCGAAGACTGAAGAATACAGTCACGATAATGGTCAACAGTAACTCCGTATTAATTAAAGATACCGACACGTTCAGTACATTAATTGTAATCTGTCAGCCATTTTTATCGCAAAAATCACTGTCTGAATTCTGCAAACTGAAAGTTAGAGAGTTTGTTTTCAATTCAAAGCGTCGGAAAGCACGCAGCATTCCAAATGTCCCCCAAAATATCAGAGTTAATAGTCAATAATTCTCTTGGCAAGGAATGAATTGTTGGGTTTCTCTCCCTGCATTGCATAACTATTCGTCTTTCTTTTGTAAACAAACGGATGGCGGTAGGAAAATGTAACGAAAGCATGAAGCGTTTTGAGCATTCGTCGAAGGCAAGTGCACCATAGATATGCAGTCCGCTTCAGTACACAACGCCACCGTGCCCCCATGTGGGCTATCGGGATTAGATGCCTTGTCCAGTGACAGAACGCAGAAGAGAGTAGGGACCTCTCGTTTGAAGTCACTAGCAGACGATGCTTAAAACAAATCTTATTAAGTGTAGATTATGGTCACCGCATTGGAACGAACTCAACAAGCTCGTTCCAATGAGGTGGCCACAAGCTGTGTTTTGGAGGCAAATGCCGAGAAAAATAGCATAACCTGGATAACAATTCTTGTAAACTGCTGGATATGGACATACTAATCCGTTGTGAGCCTTGTTGTTGAAAGCGTCAATTAACAAACACACAAATAAATCACCACATCAGTGTGACCAGGACAGTGGTCCCGCACTTCGAGGATCTATTGATCTTGCCGACCATTGCACTATGTCCATCTCTTGTCTATCCAGTTGGGGGTCTTGGTTTGAACATAATCTATATCATATTCTATTCCATTATTCCTACGAGTCTACGTATACAGTTAAAACTAGAAGTCCTGTCACGAATAGTGCGTTTTTCTAGGCTTAATTGCGCGTTGGAATTGCGCGCAATTGCCATATCGAATGGCATCCAAAGCACGGCAGGTTCTCCTGGTTACTCAAAGCAAATACAGGCAATGTTTCTGCCAATGGACCTCCGGGTTACCCGGAGGTCCATTGGCTGAAACATTGCTTGTGCACAGGCCATATGTACAGAATTTGACAGCTTTACTTTGGCCATAACGCGTACATTAACGCGCATATCGACGTGCTATTTGTGCACATTTCATGACAGGACTTCTAGTTTTAACTGTAGAACTAGGAATCTGGATACAATATTTCTTCGAAAAAGGATCATTCTTAGAGGTTCCAGCAGATCAGTTGCTGAACACATTCCGCCCCCCCCCCCCCAAAAAAAAAAAAAAAAAAAAATGCAGGGTAACAAATAACGTTCATCTAAACTATGATGTGTTCTCATTGTCACATTTTCTCCCCCAATAGACGAGTCCACAACTGGGGAAATGTTGCACTGAGAACACCGTAAAAAAACCGTTCGGCCGGGTTTTGATCGGACTTAGGTTTCGGTTTTCCGGTTTGCCTCGAACACCGGAATCAAGCCGGAAAACCGAAAGTTCCCCCAGCCATACCCTCAAAAATAAAAACTTCTATCCACTAACATTGTCATCCTGTGGTTCGAAAGGTATCCGTAGAAACGTGATTCGACAGAACAAATCTGCAGTATGAAACAATTTCTTGACGGGTACCTCATTTAAGCAGTTAACGTTTTAATCAACATAAGGTCATAAATGCTCAGCGTTGTCAGGAATCTCACCCTTCAATTTTTACGATGCAATCAAACTTTACATATGACGTCATTGGAACGAAAACGTGGAGATTGTTCCAATAAGGGATCGTGTATTAGTGTAAAAAATATAATGTTTCTGTTGTTTGAAAAAACAGGGCGCTCAACGCTTAGGATGTCGGGCTTCAAGCCGAACGATCCACGGTTATGCTAAGCGTAGAACGTGAAAAAATGGGTCAACCGGGAATAAATTTGTAGAGAAGCAATTTTGATGTCAAAAGACGCAGGAGAGTCTCCCGAGTAACATATCCAAAATCCGCAAAAATCCGTTTTGGTAAAAAAATTTTCAGCGTGATTTTCGAGTCAGATTTTCTAATACGTTACCGAAGGTCCACTGTCCGGAACACCCGAATTGTGTGAAATTCTAGCCTATAGTGTCAAATATAGATCACTTTAGGTTGATTGCGAGGTACCCAAACACATCGTGCCATAATTTGATGCTGATAGCCAAAATGTCGGCCAAAGTGGCCGCAACATTTAAAAAACAAATGCTGAAATGTTTTCCAATCTTGAATATTTTTTATTTTTTCTGGTTATTATCCAGGAAAGCACCGTTTTGTTTATATTACGGCGATGGCAGGTAGGTATCTTCGCTTATATAAACAAAATACACACCAAAGTTGTAGGCAAATTGAGAACTAACAGAAAAGGAGGGGGGGGGGGGATTTCCATGAAGTCTTTAATTGTTATTGGTTCCTGGGGGATGGTAATTATACCAGAAGGCTCCAACAGACAGACATGCCAACCAAGGTAAGACGAAATATGCGGTCTCAAAATAGACAATAAAGAATAAACTGAATCATTATGTCTTGGAGAGAGAATTAAGAATGAACACTAAAATAATCAGCTCCAAACATAATATGTCGCGTCCTGATTACATTATTAAAAATTTCAACTCATCCGAAATCATCGCCCACAAGGAGGAATGATATTCAAAATGACGCGCACCAATTTACAAAAGCATTGTCGCAATCCATATCGTCTCAGGATGTGTCGTCGCTATCTTCCATGATAATATCTATTGAGTTTCTGCACCCATCCCCTCGACAATCACCACAAGCAACGACACACTCAAGTCCATTTTTTCTACATGAGCATACGTTACCCCCACATGGATTCTTACTCGACATCTTGCACTTACAACGTACAAACTTCAACAATGCCTCTGGTGCAGGTTCAAGGTCTGTCATGACCGGAACTAATTGTGTTCCCTTTATTTTCCAACCCCAGTCCTTGGGGTCCATGGCAGTTCTCCCCAGCGATTTCCAAACAACCACTTGTAGATGAACTTTCAGGCTGTGGAAATATGCGGCACGTTCTGTAGGGGGAAGTTTCTGTGGATCTGATAAGCCCTTGCTTGAGGACACCATCTCCATAAACTTCGCATATCTCAAGTCACTGAGCGATCCACCGGGCTTGGCGCCATACAAAATCTTGAATAGATTAACACCAGGTTCGCCTACACGACTTTCATCGGCACTGGAATCACTTAGAACAGAAGATATTTTCTGTATTTCTCGCGATTCTATCTTTTTCAAAAGACTGGTTTTCCCCTGACCATAGATGGCTGATGTTGTATCGCATCCTGACCAAGCATGAATAAACAGAATCTGCGACGATCTTAGTGTTCCAGTCTTTTGAACAACATCGCGTATTTTCCACATTATTGGGCCACGCGTTGCTGATTTTCGTGCATCAGATAAAAGATATATATCTGCCATGTTTTCGGTCCAATGATACATGATGAACACTATTAAATCGGTGTCATCTGCAGCCACAACTACGTCTGTTCCTTGAGCTGCAATTTCGAGAGCGCACGACACTATCAATGTATCAGCATCTCCATTACTGATATGCACTGTTTGCCCATTCATTTGAAGCAATCGACTCAGTAGTTTTATGAATTGGGTTTTGTTTTTTTTCATTTGACAGGAATACTTCTTGATTATTATGAGCCTCCATATTTTCATGTAAACGAATATCAGCACATGTTTTTCCAACTCTTCTCGCGTGCTCATGGTCTTTAGTGGAAGGGCCGAGTTCATACCCATCAAACACTATGCACGCGTTTGTATAATTTGATTGGACGTATTGCAGATATTTGTGAGCTAACTCAAAATAAGTAGAATTCTTCACCCACTTAACACGATGTAGTAGAGCACCACCGTCAACAACATACGTAGCACAGGTGGGGCATTGTGCTTGTTCAGATGAATCTGTAAGAGATTTAGCCAGTTGAGACTTAGTAGGCTTTCTCGTGAAATTGTCTCTGAACAATGATGTTGGTACAGCTGTCAATTCATATTTGAAATAGGCGGCCATGTTATCCTCCCGTTGAGCAATAGCAATTAATCTTGAAAACAGAATTGTTGGGTTAATTTGCATTTTCTGACTGTCCATTCTGATTCCAGGTAGGAGAGAGTCCAACGATTTTACATGCTGACTCCTTTTAATTGACGCCGACGCAACACTCACTTCATCGAGGTGCTCATGAATTTTCATTCCCATCATTTCTGTTTGATCACAATTTACACCATCACCATCACCAGCCGTAAGGCCAGACGACAAGGACCGTAATTTGTTTTCACCGAGATCGATCGGCTCGTGTTCATCGAACCACAGCTGGATCTTTGATAGATCTTGAAAATCTCTCTCAATTCTACAGTTTCCCAGTTCGATGTGCTGTTCACTGGTTTTGTGTTTATCGTCGGTCAAGTTTGTCATTGCATCATGGACTTCAGCACACCTGTGCATGGTATCCACCCACTGTAGTCGCACAGACTCAGTCATACCCCTGCCCATTGTCAGCCCGCCCCTACTTTTGATCGACCGCATAAGAACCTGTCCGATGATCAAATCAGTTGACAACCCTGCCCAAAACCTGTTACTTCTTCGAACTGTGTGTAAACCATGATCTATGAAAGACTTGTACAGCACTGGGTGGGTCATGGGTAGGTCAAGCATCATTTGAAGATAAAGGCGGCAGCTTTTTGCATAATGTATGTGGTCTGTGGTAGCAAGAAGATTCAACATTTTCCCCATCGTCACAAGATGTAAGTTCCAATTACCTGTCCTCTCTGATCTTATAAATTCTTTCAAAATCTGTACGTATTCAACATACTGTAACCACAACCTTGTGGTTGGTGATTTTTCGGAAAGCAGTGTTTTGTACTCAGATAAGCACATTCCGAGCTTAATTAATTCAGGTGAAAGAGAAGCCGATGAAAATGTAGTAATTTTGTTGTCAACATTATACTACACTGCTTTAAGAGTTTCAGCTTCCGATACGGTGAGTTTGGGTAGCTTGGCAGACGGTAAATCAGATACATCCGACGAAGTACGATCAACAACAGTTTCATCACAAAATTCCAGCGAAGATGGGTGTTCATCGCCATCTGGTGGAAGTTGTACTGCTAAGTTGCCAGAACCTACTTGTTCTGTGTCACAATGAGATCTATATGAAGACGAGGTGATGTCTTCTGTCAGTTTGGTATTATCTTGTGAACCATGGGGTAACTCTACTACTGCGCCTACTAACTTGTTAACCAATGCCGCCTCTACTAGGTTATGCCCAGAAGAGCCCTTGATATTGCTTTACCCGACATCATGTGTTGAACAGCATGCGGACCATAGACCACTTCCATCGCCTCCTCTAGGCCAGAACCTTTCATCATGGATCCGATGCTTCCCAGAAAACTTATCATGACGTGAAATCCACCAAGTCTGCACACTACTCGCAGACATTTGGCTGCAATTATTTCTACAGCCTTAAGCCACAGAGGTTGATCAAAGGTCAAACACGGGGATGAAATGCCCAATTTGTTCGCCTGGTCTTGGACGAAAAGTAAAGTTGAATAGATACAAGTCTCATCAGACGGATTCAAATCAATAATCGGCAGGAACAACACTTTTGATTTTGGGGATGGACCACTTTCCGATTCTGAGAAGATATGTTGCATGTAACCTGACCAGTTGGGTCTCGGTTTGGTAGCGTCCCTGAATAACCAACCAGAATGCCAAAGCAAGTCTGAGTTAATATCTAATGGCAATGTAAAGGGGGACTGTAACTGGAGCAATGGTTTGTATGTAATTGCTGAAAGACCCTTGCCCGGGATGCCCACATATTGGTGAATCGGGACTCCTTTTGCTTTTATAATTCCATCTACCCTGTGGCGGGGTTGCCTAAAGATTGCAGGTCTCCTTGGTTCTAGTGGTGAGTTACTATTTGGGGTACAAACTGCAATTATTCCCATACCATGAAAAGTTCCTTGACCGTCTAATGTTGCAATGTTATGATCAACATTATCTGCGACCCATTGGGTGAACGCCCCAGGAAAGAATGGACCGAGATTATCGCTATCTTCAGGCTGGATAACGGACTGTTTGGATCTTTCAACTTCATCATATGTTATTGAAAAACCTAAACGAGAGAGTTCGGTAATGAGCCATCTGGACCCAAACATGTGATCAAGCTCGATGCCAAGACCAAATAATATCGGAGATATGACTGATTTTGGTCGCGCAGACTGAATTATTGAATGGCCAATACTGATCTGCTTCAACTCTGAAGGAACCAGGATTTTTAACAAAGATAGCAAATGTGGAGGTATCCAATTTTTACCTCACTCAGTATCACTGATATCCTCGCACGTGGAATATACATTGGTATTGTACTCTGTTTCCCTTAATTGTGCGCGAATAATCTTGGCTGCTGTCTTAACAATTCTATCACTTTCTTCTTCAATGTCAGTTTTCTTCTCGTCATACCATCGTTTATTAATTATGAAGGCAGCCATGTTTCGAAAGCAAAATACATCACTCCGCCCCTCCGCCTCTGAAAAAAGTATGTGTTCACCATAATGATCCTGCAGTTTTTTCTTCAACCACTTTTATTTTTGGAATAAACGTCAGAACTATTGGCAAATTCAACCATGGTAGCATGCAGTTCATGGAGCGTATACAACTCCGCGCCAGCTTCAGATTCCATCCACGAGCATATCCTCTCAAACCAATGTTGCGTTTTGTTGTCGTTTTTTCGACCAAGCTTTTGTTTCATTTCAGCTGGCATCATATTCATCTGCCTATTCATCATGAAAAGTGGCAGACAATTATCATGATATACAGCTTCAGCTGCAACCAGATCAATGCAGCCAGAAAGTCTTCTGTGAACATTGCGAGCCACTGTATCGGCTCTCGTAGAACAACATTCCAAAAGTGTATCACGAATGTGGAGTGTACAAAATCTACGAACATATGTTCTATGAGGGTGTCTGGGATCAAACAGAGCAGGATGACCACAGATTAGACAGTCCTCTTTGTAATCGAACCTTGAAATACAGGATCTCAATTTTTTTGGAGATGCCATTTCAGCACGGTCCTCACTGGTTTCGGAGGAGACCCTCTTAGTATCTGTAAAATTTCGACGACATGTTTTGTGCACCAAAACCTTTCCAACTGGCGTGGTACTCAACTGATAATTCAAGTATCGTACAAGCCCTGTTTGACCCCGTTTCTCGCCAAAACTAGCAAGCGTCATTATGCCTTTCTCCATTACACTAACTGACGGCTCGTTCTTAAAACCAGTACCACAAATCACACACATATCGCCCGACAAATCACTACTTTCGCCTTGTCGGTGTTCGTCAGACATATCAAATACTATAAACAAAACCAACTTATTCAATAAGAAATCAAAATATGGAAAACAAAGTATCAAAAATGTCTACTTAAAGATAATATTCTCATTGAGATACCCTCATCAACGAGAAAATAACAACTTACATTAGGTTTAAACAGAATACAATTTTAACTATTTAACTGCAAATCGCAATTGAATATCAAAATGGAACAGTTTGCGGAAGAGCAAAATAAATTGCGGGCAACTTGACAGACAGCCAACGACCGAATGAGAAAGATGATCAAACTGGAACTATTAATAAAGAGTGTTCCACGAATGGGCGGTGGTGTATCCGTTTTAGTATAATTACTACCCACCAGAGCATTCTGGTATAATTACTATCCACCAAAAACAACAACAGATAATTATGTACATGTAGGAAAAAAATGAAAACGTCATGGAAATATCTCCATTTTTTTTGGCTACAATTTTAGTGTGTATTTGACTTATATGTGCGAAGTTGATTGTCATCGCCATTAAACAAAAATGTGCTATCCAAGATATTCTCCAGAAAAATAGATAATGTTCAAGATTAGAAAAATAGACATTTTTAAAAAAATGTTTCAGACACTTTGACCGACATTTTGGCTATCGGCATCAAATTATGATAGGATGTGTTTTGTGAGATTGTAACCAACCTAATCTGATCAATATATGATACTATCAACTAGCATTTTGGGTACTACAGACAGTCGACCTTTGGTAACGTATTAGAAAATCCAAGTCGAAAAATCGTATAGGGGTCCTCATTTCAAAGTGCGCTGAAACATTTTCCCCAAAACGGATTTTTGCGGATTTTGGATATGCTACTCGGGAGATTCTCTTGCGTCTTTTGGCACCAAAATCGCTTCTCTACAAATTTATTCCCGGTTCAACCCTCTGACGGCCAGACTAGGTCTCGACGAGCGGTAACTGCGTTGTGTCGTTGGGCAGGGCACTTAATCCCGATGTCCCACCTGTAGGCAAGTTCAGGCTGTGTACTCTGGCGTACTGTATATCGAAGATGAACTGTCCTAATCACAAAAGCTGTTCAGTAGTTCTCTCCTGGTACACTGGCTTCCACCACCTGTAAAATCGTCCGACATGGAGTTTGGGCTTTCGTTCGAACACTGAGAGTAAAAATGTCCAAAAGATCTTACCCTGATCTTAGACTAGTAGTTGTTAAAAAATCTATCCGATCGCTGTGCGTTTGCTTTTAGATGGCCTAAGAAAATTTATCAAAATTTATCAAGCCACTCGCCTCCGAAGGCCAGTGATATCTTGGCAGCCGGGGGACTACTCCAAAGGCACGAGGTATTGAACCTACTACGACTAGCAACGCAAAGTTCCGAATGAATTGAATTGGAAGAACAGCCTAAGGTGATGTACAGGTGAAATATGAAGGTTCGCTTTGTTAAAAATATGATTTCATTTTTTTGAAGCTCACACCCTGGTGAATGTCCAAGGATGTAACTCTTCCTGCCGCTTCAATACTAGGACCATGTGTTCGACACCATCGCAAGAAAATACGGAAGGCCTAGGATTCCTTCCTCAGGCCACGAAATTTCTCCTGTCGGCAGAGCCGTTCCCCGGATGAAGGCATGACAAGAAGTACTGTTTAATTAAAATTTAGAAACCCTCTACTATAAGAACTTCTGCTATAATTTTGCTTTAGCCTCTGAAAAGTAAGAGATACGAAAGGCATACGGAAGAATATTTTTCTCTGAAATTACCAAGACATGCGACGGGAAACAAATTTGTACTGCATTAGTTCAAACCTGGGCGGTTAGATGGCATTACGGTGAGCTGATCTCCAATGACGTACCAGATCAAACATTATCAAGCTGCCTCACAGGCTAAATTCTGACCAATTCGTATGTCAACTCGGTAGTTGTGAGCACGCAGCACAAAGGTTCCATCGGTCATTTTAAACATGTATTAGACGTCTTTTTCTATTACATAGATTTATTGTTTTGTAAAAAGGCAAACAAATAATCTACAAGATAAAAAATACATTCATTTATGGTACAAGATATAATGTCCCACTGCTACTGACGATCGGTCGAGTAATATCCCTGAGTCCTGTGTATCTCACAGATATAATGCGACTCTTGTAACATACCATACATCCACCCAAGAAAATAAATGGTATTGTTCCCGTTCAACACACATGATTGATTAGTTGGCCATTGGGCTACGTGTCGAGTGGTCGTCGGTTCGATTCTGACCCGCACCATCTGCGTTATAAAGTCATTGGGCCTGAGACTTGACACCCGACACCTGATCCCTAGAATGTAGGGAAAATGGCCCTGGAAAATATGGCACAGGCACACATATGGCACAGGAGAATGTGGAGATAATGGCCTACGGAAATAATGACACAGAAAATTTGTCACGTTCGGAGGGAGTAAGAAGATATGGCAAAATAGGGTAGGAAGACATGGCACATGGGTAATAAAGTACTATAGATATGTCATATCTTATCAGTTTCCCTCATGCGTATTCTTCCTTGAAACCTTATCCGGTAAGCTACAGTTATTTTGATAGTATTTTCACAGCAGTGTTTTTTTCATATTTAGATTTATTTCATTACTTTTTGCCATTTACATGGAGTAAAGTACAAACGAATAAAACTTCAATTTATTATACGCCAAACGATAGAGTATCGAAGAAATTGCGGAAAGATAGAAATCGTATCCCCCACTGTGAAGATATAGAAATTTTCACTTTCTCGGTATCAGTCAAAATGGCAGCTTTCAAAGCATCACTTCAAGGTGAATACGAGCCAAATTATCAGTGGAATTGATCGATGTTTTTCTAAAAACGTATAATGAAAAGACAATCTAGTGATTTTGAATGGATACCGATCATTTCCAGCAATAATGCAACACGTATTCACCTTGAATTGCAGCAAGAAACCCGCTAGGCTAAACATGGCTTTAAAGTCCGTAATATAAGTTTTTGGTTTGGTACGTCCTTTGGAAGGACGTACCAAACCAAAAACTTTTACTACGGACTTTCAGGCCATATTTGGACTAGAAACCTGCCAACTGAATCAGATCGCAATACGCTATTTGTTCCGAGTATCGATCAAATCGCTTCCGCGTATCATTGATTCAATACGCTGCTGACTTTCATGCATCAATTCATGGTTGAAACGAGTGGAATTAACAGATTCTTATAAAAAAGTGTATAATAAAAAGAAAATCGAGTGTTTTTGAGTGGATACCGAAAATTATCTCACTTGTGACCAAGACGAACGTATAATTTCGCTCGAGCAAGCGCTCGCGAAAAATAAACATTTGTATCGGTCCCTCGTGAGATTATTGTTGGTATCCACTCAAAAACACTAGATATCCTCTTTTTCCACGAGTTCATATTACATGTCTATGCATCCAACCAACAATGATATAACAAGTGTGCTAATGTAATGATGTAGAAACACTGTAAAGTCATCTGCAGCTCATTACACGTGCATAGGATAACACTTATCGTAAATATTTATCTGAGGCTTAAGTGTTGACATCAGTAAGTCGGACTTGCTGAGCAAAGGAAAGTATTATATTTTAATAAAAAAGACAAGTAATATAAAATAAATAAAATCAAATACATAAAAACAGATAGAAAAACAAATAGCAAAATAGAACTACATAACTAAATTCTCGGTGTAAATCATTATTAATATGCAATAAAAAATAAAAAAAATAAATAAAACAATAGAACTATATTAACCCTTTACCGAACGTGACGGCAAAAGCCGATGAGCGCTATTCTCAAAAATCGTCAATTAATTTTCATTATTTTTTCATTTTTTGTCTCAAAAACATAACGATCTCGTTCCAATGAGGGGTCATAACCTATGTTTTTGAGACAAAAAAGGAAAAAAATTAGTTATTCAAGAATTTTTTTGGCAAGGGTCGTCTTCTTTCCATGTTAGGTAAAGGGTTAAGCAAAATGCTCCTTTAGAAACAAATCTGTTCCATCTGTTCGTACATTCAAGTTCAGGGGTGCTGAGAAAGTGTGAAAATGTATGCATATTTTCCTGTACATATTTTCAGGGAAACGATCCCAATTGGTAAAGTGGTAGCACTCTGATGCAATGTGCCAAAGCGTACTGCACGTCAATAGTAAACACACTTTGAACCACTATAGCCCCGCTTGTATGGTTATTAATGTAGAGAGTCCGGCAGTTACCAGTAGCTTCTTGTTGATCTACCAGGCTTCCTTCACCCGTAAAACTGCCCCACACGGCACAAGCACGGGTGCTAAAAGTGTTGGTAGACCCCAATGCATTAACAAATACATAATACACAAAATTAATAAAATATGTTAATAAAGCGGATGAGACATTGAATCATAATAAATTAATGTAATCCATTCAGGAGCCACTGTTATAAAACTTTTGTAATTTTATTACACGCCTGTTCTATGAAATTTCCATCTACAGCAACACTAAACCATGCGGAAAATGAATATCTGAACGGAAATCGTTGACGAACTATTTTTAATTAGAAACGAAATTTTACTGGAATGTTCTACAAATCGTGCAACGCAATTACAATTTGAATCGCTAGCGATAGCCGAAAATCGTCCCCTGAGTTCCAATGTGTTCTATGTGCCAGCAGGCACATAGAACACATTGGAACTCAGAGGACGAAATAGTAACACGGGTTCCTCTTGCAAATGTGGTTGGCGATAAAATGTGTTCTTTTTGTTGATTGTTGTCAAATGGATTGCAGAGTGTCCTTCTAATATTTTTTTTTTATAGACGCGAAGGTGTGTAATAAACACAGAGCGACACGCGTGTGTCAACAGAGTGATCGATATGGCACTTGTGCCATCGCGGAAGGAAAAAACTCGAAGCCTGTGGCCACTCGTTCTATCTTTCCACTCTGGCACTCGTGCACTATCGATTATTCCATTCACAAACGCGTGTCGTTCTGTATATGTATTTTCCAAACTTGTGTTTTCATCGTGTGTCGATAAATGACTGAAATGAATCGTAGGTATTCTAAAAGACATTGTAGTTTACCTATCTACCTGCGTTTTTTAACAGCTATTGACTAGTTTCGACCATTTATTGTCATTATTAGTCGAAATTTAACAATTGTTACCATTTGGACGAAACATTGTTTCGGTTCAGTGGGGAAGCCTTTTTAAAGATGGAGACCAATATACGAAGTTCTCACTTTTAACTATTTATAGTCATTTAAGAAAATACAATTCAGTAAAATACGAACATAAAACTTTCATAGAAATTAACCCACTTCCGATTGCAGAGTGTGCCCATTTGTAAAGATAAAAATCCATTTATCTGTCAATAGTAAAAATATGATTATCCCGTTTCTGATAATTTATTTAATTCTATGGGATTTCATGGAAAAGTATATAACAAAAATGTGATCTCTTACCATAAACTTCCCAAAATATTAGAAAACCGAAGAAAAGCACGAAAAAACCCTTTACGTTTGTCATATCATCTAGTCCGTGTTCTGCACTTCAGATAGCTCAAAGTACGATACATGATCTGTGAACGGTCGTTTTATTTGGTGTGCAATCAACTTCTGCACACTCAGACATATTTCAAGTGGTTTACATTGCTGCAGTATTTAGAAATTTTGTTTGTTTAATTAAAAACACTCATGAAAAATGTATTCTTAAACCGTTTTACGACTTCGCCTTGAAAATCAAATTTGGGAATTTACGAAAATGGTCACGTTGATTTTTTCCTGATGGAAATTCTGTTCACGCTAAGGAAAGGTTCATTCCAAAAACAAAAAAAAACCTTCGTGATTGGTTCAGCACCAGAGAATGTGTATGGGGGTTAAAAGGGTACTGACAGAGACAGTTCCTACAGAGAAGTTTTTAACTTGTGATATGCTGTCGAAATATTATTTTTTTAAAGAAATCTATTTATTGCACGCCTGTGCTTTTATTTTCGTAAAAATACGCCTTTTCTGCAAAAAACAGAAGAGAACAATGTTTTTGTTTTTGTTTTGTCCTTGAACAATACGGATCAAGTGCGCGGGTTATTTAACTGTTTCTTGTGTACGTGTGTGTTAAGTTTGGCAATAACTTGTGTTTTTAATATATTTTCTAGAAGCTGTAGGCGTCCAATAAATACAGAACAACAAACGCGTTCGAACTGTCATTTCTACCGCGCATGATCGATGTTTGTGTAGGGATAATGTTGAACTCGTAGTGGATGTATTCGTTGATGTCGGGGGCATAAATTAATTGCTGTAGTTTTTGTGGGAATATCTATGATAAAGGGTAGATTTGTTGGATTATTTAAGTGACAGTTACTTCCTAAAAGTATATATTGCCCTAGGATTGTCGATTCAATTGTTTCTGAAGAATGAAACCTGAGTGTCTCAAAGTGGGGCCCAGCAGATTGTACCTATTGGGCACACATCTTCAATATCTATAAAACATGATCTTGACAGACACTTCCATCTGATGGAGCAGATAAATAAACGGCTTGATAGTTTGGACGAGGTCAATACCGAAGTTAGAAAGTTATGTAAACGGATAGAGATAGTGGAGTTAATTGTGAGTAACCTGAACCCTTGAGTAACTGATGTGGAAAACAGCACGGGTTCTTTATGTGAGACCGTGAATACAATTGAACGTGATGATAAACAAACGGGTGAGACAATAACAAAAGTACAGGAAAAGAACACTAAAGTATCCCGAGATGATGCATGGATTCAGTAAGATAATATGCAGCAAAATGAGGCCTTGATCGGCCTGCAATCGAGAAGTATGATAGACAATCTAATATTTACTGGTAAAAAAGAAGGTAAAACTGATTCTAAATCAACAGATGATATATTACAATCCCTTTTCAAGAATAAGATGAAACTTAAAGATTCAATAAGCCTAGAAGGGGTTCATCGTCTTGGAAAAGTGGCTAAGAAAGAAGGGCCATGCCCTATAGACTCCAAGGTTACATTTTTCAAGCAGAGGGAAAGAGTTCGTAAGAGCTCTAACGTGTTGAAAGTGTAACTGGGGTGGGGTGATCGACTCCCCAGGGGATAGAACCCTGGCCGAAATCTCCCTGTTGTTCTTCAGATTCGTGAGGATCTGGGTCAACTAGCAAACCATGGATAAAATATAACTCAACTCTGGAGGTAGAATAACCATTAAGTTATGTGTTGTGGTCTGGATGAATACACAATAAAATAGGAATAACAGTTCATACGTGGTTTATTAAAAAGTCAAAAAATAGTATGATATGAAATGGACATGAATATGAATGACGGATCAAAAACCACGGGCCCATTACACTTTCAACCAAAAGGGGTTTAAATTGCACCCAGCAAGTCTATTAACTTGAACGGTTCCCACAGAACTCGTACCTGGAGAGAATCAGTGTCAGAAACGTTGATTCGCACCAGGGCCGAGTTGAATGGGTCCGAAAATGACGGTACTAATAAGGGTTAACCTTTTTAAGGTTACAAAGTGTCCCCATAACTAAGCTAGTGTATAGGTTTAAGTTTGGTCAGCTAGATCAAAGCTTTACCCAAACATAAAGTGGACGACGAATTATGAGCGAGACCGCTCTCATATAGGATAATTTCTCGGGGAAAGATTTCAAATACTGTAATTTGATTGATCCCTCGCTTTCGCCTCGACGAATGAAACAACAGCACAACACAATGCACTATGACGTGAACCAATGGAGTATATCGATTCATTTTGAACATGCAAATGACTAGAAGCCAACAAAAACAGAATTAAACTTCTGTTATGAGCAGACGAATTACAACAGAGTGATTTAGAACTTTTATTGTATATTATATTTCAACTGCTGTTACCAAATCCGTTACACTTAAAAAGAAACATGTGTAACATTTTTAGAACCATACAGCAGTTGTTAAATAGATTTCCAATAAATCTTCAATATTTTACAATTTAATTTAAAATGTGGCGTTCCACATAAAACATTCCTCCATAATCACGAGACCCGGTTCACCAAGCCAATTCCCCTGAAAACATTATATGCAAAATTAACACAAGATTCCTCTACCGACTATTATTTAGATTAATTTATTGTCTCTTTTTAGAAATTGTGTAAAGTCTTGATCTTGTCTCTCTGCTGCTTCTTCTGAAGTAGTCCTCTGGTGTTCACTGCTGGCATGTTTCCAATTTCTTTACACTACTCGATAACAAGATAATCATCTTGTTCTTCACAGCATACTAAACCATACGCCGTTCTGTTCTGGAGAAGCGAAGTTCTCTTGCCTTACCACCACTCATCTCGGATCTGCTGCAACCCGTTCATCAGATTCTGCTCTCTCTGCTAGCACCGAAAGGCATAGCAAAAGTGCGTCAGCAGAATCAAGAATTCTTTCCTGACACACTGCATGCTACATCGCCCTACACCGTTGCCAGCTTCGTTTGATGGTGTACACTCCATTAATGTTAAGCAGACATTCAATTTTTACTGGGAGGAGCAAACAAATTAAATCTGCAGCAGTAACAGCAATTCTAATTGCTTCCTCTGCTTTATAGTTTTACAGAAATTCCAAAATGCGAAATACTGGATATACTGGTTAATTTCCCCAAAAGATAGATGAAATATCCAGAATACAATTAATGTAGATAAAATTCTGGATAAAATTATTTCTCTGGATTTTACAATTCCGCCAATTATTCGAAAACTATTCAAAATTTAATTGTAGTATTCTAAAGGTCAGCAAGGCCACGTGGTTTCCACTAATCTAACACATGTGATAGCTCCCCAGCTCTTCCACTATCAACCAGATATTACTATCAATGGGACATATCAATATTCGAGCAGAATAAGCAGCTGTATTCAGCCTTTTGATATATATATAGACTGCTCACAATTGTGCCCCATTTTAAATTTATGGTTAATTTGGAAATTATATTTTGGGCTATCCACGGAGAACATAGTTCTCAACAACCCACTATTTTACACTAACATTCAATGAAAGTTTTCACATTTTAGTAAACGAACGAGAGATTGGCTACTACCCACAAAACAACAAGCCTCAGGATTGCAATATTTCCTCTACTGTAAATTACTTGCCCTATATAAGACACTTCAAATGTACACCTCTAAGGTTAGTTCAATTTGACATATCAGTAACAGCTTCAGTTTTCGCCAGAGCTAAATGGTGTATCGCAATGACATCCACAAATATTATGTACGTAATATTAAAATAGCACCCAGACTACTGAAGGAAGACAAACCACTTATTAGTATCATAACCGAAGACGCCGGGAGCATAACTTAAAAAAGAAATGTACAAATATTTACAAACTCCTAAACGTCGAGATTACTGTTTAATGGGTAAGGTGCCACATACTTCAATGCCAATCGTCAGTAGAAAATTGAAACACCAACACACTGTGTACTACCTACTTTAATAAGCAGACTATGAGGTCTTATTTCGCTTCCTAGGAAAAACCCTTTCTGGTTACTACCGAGTGCTACCTACGGTAACAAATACATCCAAACTAATGAGCAATGCAATCATCTAACATTTTAGCTTTTAGTATCGACTTACTAAAAAATTCTTTCCTGAATCAAATTTACCTAACAGTTAATGCCTTAACGAACATCTAACTTGGGCCTGTTTATTATATTTAATGTTGAACATAAACATTTCCAGAAGTTGAAAGAAAAATTGTAGGCTTAAATCCCGCATGAACCCAATGCTACTTTGTACTAAAGGGCATATAACTCGACTCCCCTTTCCCATTTACCCAAGGTCTCACCTTGACTCATGTGGTCCATAGACTGATTCGCCAAATGCGTCATTTTCATAATGAACCCGGAAAGTGAAGATATTTCAGAAAAATTGTAATTCAACTGCAGACATTTTTTTACGACGAATACCAGTCACAGCTTTTACGAATAAGCTTCTTGAGCTACATTGGCACTTTAAATGTCAGATTATATGGCTGAACATTTAACCTCCAATTCCTTTATCTGTCTCAAAATAAATCCATCTAAAACAAGATGCTAAAAAGCCTTTATCAGGTATTGTTCACATTCCTGCCATAAGTGTTTGGCCTGAGTTGACTGATCAGCTCAGACCCTCTCAAATTCTCTGGCTCAAATTACTCCGATCGCCAACGAGCATACAAAATATGTATTGTGTATGGGTGTGTGTTTGTGTGTGTGTGTGTGTGTGTGGGGGGGGGGGGGTATTTTGGCCGCAGTTAATCCCAGTTTAGTAACATCTTGGGGGGTTGGTGCAGAGTAAAATAGACAACAGAATGAACAGTCTATAAACTTAGACTTCAACTCACTCATAGAATGACTTTGTCTACCAAACTTTAATTACACCAAGCTTATGAGCTGTCACTTCACCAGCAGTGGTATACTTGGGCTCAGTGTGCCACCTAAAACCACTAAGTAGGATTTCGGAGGTTTACAATTGCACTTAGATAGAGAGAAGCCCTTGTATTTGGAACAATACATCCACTATCTAATGAAATGTGCATACCAACAATCTAATCTCCCCATGAAATAAATTCATCTTAATCGTTCAAAGACCTTGTTGAGAAAAATACCCATCATGTAAGCAGCTGGAATAACGAGATCCTGGTAGCCTCGCCAATTTGTAACAGGGGTGGGGTGAACGACTCCCCAGGGGCTAGAACCCTTGCATTTGAAAAAATACAACAAAAGCTACTGAAATTATGAATATCAACAATCGAGCTCTAATCTCCCTATGAATTAAATTCATATTGATCGTTCATAGAACGCTGACTTTGTTGAGGAAAATTACTCATCATGAAAGTAGCTGTAATAACCAGATCCAGGTAGCCTCGCCAATTTGTAACGGGGGTGTGGTGATCGACTCCCCAGTGGCTAGAACCCTGGCCGAAATCTCCCTGTTGTTCTTCAGATTCGTGAGGATGTGCGTCAACTAGCAAACCATGGATAAAATATAACTCAACTCTAGAGGTAGAATAACCATTACGTTATGTGTTGTGGTCTGGATGAATACACAATAAAGTAGGAATAACAGTTTATACGTGGTTTATTAAGAAGCCAAAAAATAGTATGATATGAAATGGACATGAATATGAATGACGGATCAAAAACCACGGACCCACTACACTTTCAACCAAAAGGGGTTTAAATTGCACCCAGCAAGTCAATTAACTTGAATGGTTCCCACAGAACTCGAACCTGGAGAGAATCAGTGTCAGAAACGTTGATTCACACCAGGACCGAGTTGAATGGGTCCGAAAATGACGGAACCAATTACGGTTAACCTTTTTACAGGTTGCAAAGTGTCCCCATAACTAAGCTAGTGTATAGGTTTAAGTTTGGTCAGCTAGATCAAAGCTTTACCCAAACATAAAGTGGACGACGAATTATGAGCGAGACCGCTCTTATATTGGATAATTTCAAATACTGTAATCTGATTGATCCCTCGCTTTCGCCTCGACGAAGGAAACAACAGCACAATGCACTACGGCGTGAACCAATGGGGTATATCGATTCATTTTGAACATGCAAATGACTAGAAGCCAACAAAAACAGAATTAAACTTCTGTTATGAGCAGACGAATTACAACAGAGTGATTTAGAACTTTTATTGTATATTATATTTCAACTGCTTTTACCAAATCCGTTACAAAAGAAACAAATTACTATGTGAGTGAGCAATTTCCAAAGCAAATTCAGACTTACAGAAGATCTGTTCTTTTCCAAATGGCAAAAGAGGAGAGAGGAAAGACTAACAAAGCGTGGTTATTGGTGATAAAATATATGTACATAACAAGTTGGAGTTCCCAGGTACGCCAAAAAAGTCTTGAATAACTATTTTTTTTTCATTTTTCGTCTCAAAAACATAGGTTATGAAACCTCGTTGGAACGAGCTCGACGAGCTCGTTCCAACGAGGGGTCATAAGCTATGTTTTTGAGACAAAAAATGAAAAAAATAATGAAAATTAATTGGCGATTTTTGAGAATAGCGCTGGCCGGTTTTGGTCGTTACGTTGGGTAAAAGGTTAAACGCGTGTGGGATATCGTCAAGGCTAGATGGCCCCGAGTTTCTGGAATATATTTCATCGTTTGACATCCTACGCTTCCAGGAAACAAAAACTGACTGTGCGGATGTCATTGATGTACCAGGTTATTTCACTCTCCCATTCAAGAATCGTTTTAAAATTTCCAGGGGGGGGGGGATTGGAATGTTGGTAAAAGACTACCTACGGGACAGGGTTAAGCTTGTACCAGATAATATCGTCAATGTGCTTTGGGCATTATTTAGTTTAGGCGATGTGGGTTTTATAGTGGGTAATGCGTATATACTCTCTGAAGGGAGTAGATACGTAAATGCTGAAGTGTTTGATCAGTTACAATTATCAAAAGCTGATGGGGTATATATACTTCTCAAAGTTTGCTAAGCACCAAATATTTGACACATCATTGTGAAATTTGCTTGTGACATATTTGCAATATTTTGGTGGATATGATTGAGGAATGTATTGAGATGGTCCCCAGTGTTTACACTAGCTCTCTTGACAGGCAGACGTTTCGTGACAGTCATGGAAAGCATGTACCCCTTCATTTTCATGATGTTTTCATGTGCTCTCGACATGTACATGACATGTGTAGGGTATTCAATCTTCAATTCAACACAAACCCTTGTGATTTAATGATTGAATATGATAAATGCAAATGTAAGAAGACATTTGTCTGAAGCAGAAATGTGGTGGGATGTAGGGATGGTTGAACAAGGGGCTACCCGTCGGTCGGTGAAGACCTTGGTGTGCACCAGACGGTGATCACCAGATCCTGGTCAAGATTTCAGCAGTATGGCCCACCAGTAAGACGGCATGTGGTGGCAGAGACAGGGCACATCTGCAGCCGAAGACCGTTTTTTTATCATTCAGGCCCGTAGGAACCGCTTTGCACAGCAACCCAGCTTCGAAGCAGTGACCTTCAGAATGCATCGGAGGTAAATGTTTCGACGCAGACTATCCAGGCAATGTTGCAAGAATGTGGTCTCCGATCGAGAAGACCATGTATTTGCATTCCGCTGTCCCAGAACCACCGCCAGGCACGATATGAATGGGTCATGGACCACGTTGGATGGACCAGAGAAGATTGGCGACCTGTCCTTTTTACAGATGAGTCAAGGTACTGCCTAGACCACACGGATGGGCTCTAAGGTATGGATAAGACCAGGAGAGCGATTCCATGCAGCCAACATTTCAGAGCATGACCGCTATGGTGGCGGGTCAATCATGGTCTGGGGCGATATCAGCTGGGATGGACGTACAGAGCTTTGTGTCCTTGAACGTGGTGCATTGGCTGCACAACCGTATATTGATGAGATCCTGGATGTCCACGTCAGATTGTATGCAGGTGGAGTGGGTGATAGATTCATTCTGATGGACGGCAATGGCCGTCCTCATGTTGCCCACACTGTCGGGGAGTACCGACAGAGGAAGGGGATTGAGCGTATGGACTCGCCAGCAAGATCCCCTGACCTCACTCCAATCGAACGTGTCTGGAATGGTTTGCAGCTTGCAATTTCAGCCCGTCCAGTCCAGCCAAGAAGTGTCCAGGAGCTTGGTGCCATGCCGGTCCAAGAATGGAACAACATCCCGCAAAGGGCCACCAGGAACTTAATTAGGAGTATGAGGAGGCGTTGTCAAGCTGTAATTAACAGTAATGGGTCTCATACTCGATACTGAAGCCATACCAGCTCGCTCCGTCAACTGTTTGGCATATTGAACAATTTCCTCTTTTACCAATAATATCCATTTTCCATGGTTATCGTATTCAAAAGCTACAAAATAATGTCAAACACAAATAAAATCTTAATTTCTGTACTTAAATCATTAAAGATATAATTAAATAAAAAATATATACACTTTTCATTACTATAGTTCAACTAAAATGTAAAACAAGTAGTTGGATGTACTTGGTGCTTCGCAAAATTTGAGTAGTACACATAGAGATATGCCTGTTTAACAAACCATTTGATGACGAATAAAATATTGTTTATAAAGAAAATTTTTTAACTGATAAGATAGAAATTAAGGACGCCCTGCCCTGTTACTAGTGGGAAACTTCAATTCCCGTACAGTGAATCTACGTGACTACATACTGGACAACGAATCGGCGGATTCGGGTTTTGGCCAATGTGCACCAGCGAGCCAAGATGAAACAGTTAACAATTTCGGCATAAAACTTATTGATTTGTGTAAAAGTACAGGCATTTTATAGGAAATGGGAGGATAGGCTACGTGAAAGGTATTGGTAAGCTAACTTGTACAAGCAGTAGCCTCATTGATTATGTCATGTGCTCATGTTTCCTCATTGTTAACAATGTTTGTGTTCAAGAATTCAATGATCTCCTCTCTGACGTCCACCACCCAATTAGTGTTGAAATATGTTGTTCTGTTACTCTGTCGGAAACTGTAGACCAGTTAAAGATCACAGGGAAACCGGGTGTCCCCATCAATACTAAATTTCAACCCTAAAACATGCAACACTTTTCGAAAAAGTAAATGCCAGTATTTTGTAGACAGACTTGGTGGAATAGCCCTCCAGCATATAAATTCGGACCTAGATGAAATTAAAAACAAAGTTGAGATAACGGCCTATGACATAAGCTCTATTACTGAAAGAATTTCTAAAATTGTTGTTGAGTCCGCGACGTCAGTTTTGGAGAAAATTACAACCACAAAAAATAAAAATAGCAACAATCTTAAAACGCCGGGGTTTTCCAGAAAATGTAAAGGTGCTAGAACTGCGTATCGGAAACCAGAAAGCTCTATGAAAGAAATCCCAACCGGAGAATAAAATAGATATGCTCCTGAAAAGAAGTTTATATAGTCAAGCCCTCAGGGAGGCTAAACTGGTGGGTGTGGGGGGGGGGGGGGGGGTAGGCTAAACAGAAATATACTATTGAGCTCCGTGGAAAAATAGAAAAGCGAAGCTCAATGATACTCGGTTTTTTTTTTTAAATTTATAAAAAATATTGATCGCACACAAAGTGACAGTGCAAATATACCGAGTGTAAGTTCTTTTTACAATTACTTTAATGAAAATAACACTGAAAATCAATTAATACAATACACTATCGCCCAGTTAAATACATCTGACGAAGTCGGTCTCCCGCCTATCAGCCACCTCGACGTGTCGTCGCTCAATGATGATGTAACGGGGTGTGAATTGGAGAGAATTGTAAAGCGGCTGCCGAACGGTAAGGCCACGGGGCCTGATGGGATCTCTAACGAGTATATTAAAGCTGCATTTCAGAAAGTCAAAAGTATTTATTTGTGTCTTTTTTAACACCATACTAAGAACCGGTATCCCACCAAAAGATTGAGGAGTAGGACTGATTAAACCAATATTTAAAGCAGGTGATCACAAGAAACCCAAAAATTACAGACAAATTACGTTTGTAAGTTGCATGTCAAAAGTGTTCACCTCTATTCTGAGTCGTCGCATAAATCAATTTCTTGATGATAATTTGATTCTAAGTGAATCTCAGACCTGTTTCAGACAAATCTACTCAACTATCGATCATATTTTTACGTTTCACTCCATTATTGAATTGATAAAAAGGCAACGAAAAAGTCAATACTGTGCATTTATTGATCTGTCAACGGCATTCCGCACTGTGTGGCGCGAAGGCCTGTGGTATAATCTGGTTAAAAACCGGACTCCGAGGCCGACTTCTAACGATACTCATCAAGATGTATAGAGATATAAAATCTTGTGTTATGATTAATGACAGCTATTTGCCGATGTTTTCATGTTCATGTTCATGTTCCGACAAGGGGAAAATCTCTCCCCCGTCTTGTTTGCACTTTATCTTAACGATCTCTACGTATTTTTAGCGGACAACTCGAGCGAAGAGCTTAAGCTCTCCGATATAAGTACGTCCACAGCATTCGGCTACGTAAAGTTGATGCTACTAATCTATGCTGATGACACAGTGCTGTTATCAGAAAATGCTCAAGAACTTGAAAAACTGTTGGAAAAATTTAGTGACTACTGTTCAACGTCGAAGCTGAAGATTAATGTGTCAAAATCGAAAATAGTTATTTTGGGGAAAGATCGAAAAAAATCCCCTACTTTTTATTGTGATGGTTTATTAATAGAAGTTACCAAATAATATAAATACCTAATCACTAATAATGGTTCTTTCATAAACGAAAAGAAAAGGAGGTGCGAGGTAGCTAAAAAGACTATGTTTTCTCAAATCTCTAAAATGAGAAAATTTAAATTCAATATTGATTGTATCATTGAATTGTATGAAAAATCCATAGTCCCAATTATGTTATATGGCAGCGACGTGTGGGAGTGGGAAATAATGACCTTGTACAAAGAACGTCGCTCTGGATCCTAAAACTAATTTTGAATTTAAAAAAATAAACACTGGCTGTGTTTGTGTTTGGAAAATTGGGACTATTCCCAATTTCAATTAAAATTAGACAAAGATATCTTAATTACTGTGGACGGACATTGAGCTGAGAGGTCCTCTGTTCGAATCCCAACTGCCGCAACCGCGTTGTTTCCTTGGGCAAGACACTTCACCCCCATTGCCCACGTGGGGGCACGGCGGCGTTGTGTGCTAAGGCGTACTGCATGTCGGTGGTGCACTTGTCTTCAACCAATGCTAACCCTGCTTCTTAGCATGTTGATGAGCTGACAGTTGCTCGCCGTTGCTCGGTGGTTCTCGCCGGGTACTCCGCCTTCCTCCACCCGTAAAACTGTCGTTGTCATGATTAGCCAATGTGCAAAAATAAGCACCAATAAATAAATATGACGGACATTGAAGGGTAGTCAAAACAAATCATGCTTCCACTTGTACCATGTATCGCTTGGTGAGGCCATAAATAATAGTTTCAACTATCCTTGAATTAAGTCAATTAAAAATTGTATTG
This sequence comes from Pictodentalium vernedei, assembly GCA_031216915.1. Lineage (NCBI taxonomy): Eukaryota > Metazoa > Mollusca > Scaphopoda > Dentaliida > Dentaliidae > Pictodentalium > Pictodentalium vernedei. The sequence goes on from CM062295.1 coordinate 334,353,861, forward strand.
AAGAAATGGGAATGTCTAATATATGGCTTTATCAAGATATTATGAGCGTTAAGTGGTTTCAAGAAACTGTAAAACGTAATCTTCAGGACTTCTATATCCAAGAGTGGCGTGCAGAATTGAACTCTTCAAATGAATATGAATTTATAAAACCGTTAAAAACGATTTGGTGACCGAGTCATTATTTGTACATTGCCCGTCTCGAAATACGAAATCACCGATTAGCGATAGAAGTAGGTGGATGGGAAGGGTTAGAAATAAATGAGAGAAAATGTAAACTCTGTAACAGGGATTTTGGAGATGAATACCACACCTCACCGGTCAGGGCCCATCTTCGGCAAAAATACATAGCAAAATACTTTTTATAAATATCCGAATGTTTTCTATTAAAAACGAATCCATAATGCGAAATATCAGCAAATGTTTACGCGAAATAAGTAAAATTGTCCTCAACTCAACTTTGTCATTCTGATAAATACTGTAAATGTAACAGCTGTTAAAAGTGATTCGAATTTATCAGCAGAGCTATGCAAATATTGATGAAATTGGAGACGACCAGGTGAGCCGGGTCCAACAGCATCCATGTTTGTACAGTTCAATGGATAAAGTGTCATTAGTCTGTGTGAAACGCACAGACTATTGTTTTTGCACGGATTTTTATTCATTTTTTTTCTTCTTTTTTTTCTTTTTTTTCTTCTTCTTCTTCTTCTTCTTCTTCTTCTTCTTCTTCTTCTTCTTCTTCTTCTTCTTCTTCTTCTATCAGACAGCCACAAGTTCTCGGCCACCTATGTTTTTCAGATTCCTGGGGTACAAGGGGAGTCTGTAGGGGTGTTTTGAAAGTGGGTCACGCCCATATCTCAGGCGTGGTATGACTTACAGACCTGGGACCAACACCAAATGAGTCGACACTCGATGGAGGTTCAAAATATGGGTCAAGGTCACGGAGGTCATCTAGGGGTCATTGAGTGCATTTTTCAGAATTGCTGGAAATCACATTTTTTGATCCCCTAAAGTATTCTTGACGTACATACATGCATTTTGACGTAAAAAAGTGGGCGTGGCCACATTTTTTTGAAAGTGGGTCACGCCCATATCTCAAGCGTGGTATGACCTATGGACCTGGGACCAATACCAAATGAGTCGACACCCGATGGAGGTTCAAAATATGGGTCAAGGTCACGGGGGTCAACTAGGGGTCATTGAGTGCATTTTTCAGAATTGCTGGAAATCACATTATTTGACCCCCTAAAGTATTCCTGACGTACATACAGGCATTTTGACGTAAAAAAGTGGGCATGACCAACATTTTTGAAAGGGGGTCACGCCCATATCTCAAGCGTGGTATGACTTACGGACCTGGGACCAACACCAAATGAGTCGACACCCTATGGAGGTTCAAAATATGGGTCAAGGTCACGGAGGTCAACTAAGGGTCATTGAGTGCATTCTTCAGAATTGCTAGAAATCACATTTTTTGCCCCCTAAACTATTTCTGACGTACACACATGCATTTTGACGTAAAAAAAGTGGCCACAATTTATGAGAATGGGTCACGCCCATATCTCAGACGTGGAATGACGTATGGACCTGGGACCAACACGAAATGAGTCGACACATGATGGAGATTCAAAATATGGGTCAAGGTCACGGAGATCACGAAGGTCACTTAGGGGGCATTAAGTGCATTTTTTCAGAATTGCTGGAAATCACATTTTTTGACACCCTAAAGTATTCCTGACATACACACATGCATTTTGACATAAAAAAGTGGGTGTAGCCAAAATATTTTTGAAAGTGGGTCACGCCCATACCTCAGGCATGGCATGACGTATGGACCTGGGACCAACACCAAATGAGTCGACACTTGATGGAGATTCAAAATATGGGTCAAGGTCACGGAGGTCACCTAGGGGTCATTGAGTGCATTTTTCAGAATTGCTGGAAATCACATTTTTGTCCTCCTAAAGTATACCTGATGAACACACATGCATTTTGACATAAAAAAGTGGGCGTGGCCAAAATTTTTGAAACTTGGTCATACCCATATCTCGGGCGTGGTATGATGCATAGACCTGGGACCAACACCAAATGAGTCGACACTTGATGGAGGTTCAAAATATGGGTCAAGGTCACATAGGTCACCCAGGGGTCATTGAGTGCATTTTTCAGAATTGCTGGAAATCACATTTTTTGACCCCCTAAAGTATTCCTGACGTACACACATGCATTTTTACATAAAAAAGTGGGCGTGGCCAAAATTTTTGAAGGTGGGTCACGCCCATATCTCTGGCGTGGTATGACCTACAGACCTGGGACCAACACCAAATGAGTCAATGCTCGATGGAGGTTCAAAATATGGGTCAAGGTCACGGGGGTCAACTAGGGGTCACTGAGAGTATTTTTCAGAATTGCAGGAAATCACATTTTTTGATCCCCTAAGGTATTCCTGACGTACACACATGCATATTGACGTAAAAAAAGTGGGCATGGCCAAACTTTTTGAAAGTGGGTCACGCCCATATCTCAGGCATGGTATGACGTATGGACCTGGGACCAACATCAAATCAGTCGACACTTGAGGGAGACTCAAAATATGGGTCAAGGTCACGGAGGACACGTAGGGGTCATTGACTGCAATTTTTCAGAATAGCTGGAAATCACATTTTTTGATCCACTAAAGTATTCCTGATGTACACAATGCATTTTGACATAAAACAAGTGGGCATGGTCAACATTTTTGAAAGTGGGTCACGCTCATATCTCAAGCGTGGTATGACCTACAGACCTGGGGGCGCGGTGGCTCCGTAGGTAGAGGTGCAGGCTGCAAGCTGAGAGGCCCTCAGTTCGAATCCCATCTGCGGCAACCGCATTGTGTCCTTGGGCAAGACACTTCATCTCCATTGCCCACGTGGGGGCACGATGACGCCGTGTACTAAGGCGTACTGCACGTCGATGGTACGCATGTCTTCAACCATTCTAACCCTGTCTGTGTTGCAGTGCGGAGTTACGATGTTGAGGAGATGGCAGCTGCTCGTCGTTGCTCGATGGTTCTCTCCAGGTACTCTGGCTTACTCCACCTGTAAAACTGTCACGGTCATGATTAGCCATTGTGCATAAATATGTGACCTTAAACATCAATAAATAAATAAATACCTACTGACCTGGGATCAAAACCAAATGGGTCGACACTCCATGGAGGTTCAAAATATGGGTCAAGGTCACGGAGGTCAACTAGGGGTCATTGAGTGCATTTTTCATAATTGCTGGAAATTACTTTTTGCCCCCAAAGCATTCCTGAGATTCATACATGCATTTTTACATTTAAAAAGTGGGCGTGGCCAAAAAAATTGAAAGTGGGTCACGCTCATATCTCAAGCATGGTGTGACGAATGGACCTGGGACTAACACCAACTGAGTCGACACTTGATGGAGATTCAAAATATGGGTCAGGGTCAAGGAGATCACCTAGGGGTTATTAAGTGCATTTTTCATAGTTGCTGGAAATCACATTTTTTTGACCCCCCAAAGCATCCCTGAGGAACATACATGCATTTTAATGTTAAAAAGTGGGCGTGGCCAACATTTTTGAAAGTGGGTCATGCTCATATCTCAATCGTGGTATGATGAATGGACCTGAAACTAACACCAAATGAGTCGACACTTGATGGGTCAGGGTCACGGAGGTCACACAGGGGTCTGCCTGAAAGAGGTCACCAAAGTCATCAAGTGTGTAATATTCAGAAATACTGGGAAATGAATGTTATTACACCTTAATGAATTTCTAAAGTTTATGAACGTATTTCATCACTCAAATTATTGGGCAGAGCCAAAAATGTCCATTTCTGATTCGAGTATCGAACCCGTTGAATGCTGGTCACACGTATGCCTTTTCTGGTTTCTTATAAATAATTGTTCTGATTCCAGTATGACTATCTGTAAATACTGTTAACGAAAACCCATTTCTGATTTGTTTAAAAATATTTTACTCCTGAAAATAAGCCTCCATAAATTCTCTTTCTGTATAGTTTATTCCTGATACTTTAACCCTTTTCACACAGACTGGAGATTCAAAATATGGGTCAAGGTAACGGAGGTCAACTAGGGGTCATTGAGTGCATTTTTCAGAAGTGTGATTTTCTCAGAATTGCTGGAAATCAAATTTTTTGACCCCTAAAGTATTCCTGGCGTACACACATGCATTTTTACGTAAAAAAAGTGGGCGTGGCCAAAATTTTTGAAAGTGGGTCACGCCCATATCTCAGGCGTGGTATGACCTACAGACCTGGGACCAACACCAAATGAGTCGATAGTCGATGGAGGTTCAAAATATGAGTTAAGGTCACAGAGGTCACCTAGGGGTCATTGAGTGCATTTTAAAGAATTGCTGGAAATCTAATTTTTGACCCCCTTAATGTATTCCTGACATACACACATGCATTTTGACGTAAAAAGTGAGCATGGCCAAAAAAATTTTGAAAGTGGGTCACGTCCATACCTCAGGCGTGGTATGATGTATGGACCTGGGACCAACACCAAATGAGTCGACACTTGATTGAGATTTAAAATATAGGCCAAGGTCACGGAGGTCACCTAGGGGTCATTGAGTGCATTTTTCAGAATTGCTGGAAATCACATTTTTTGACCCCCTAAAGTATTCCTGACATACACACATGCATTTTGGTGTAAAAAAGTGGTCACGCCCATACCTCAGGCGTGGTATGATGTATGGACCTGGGACCAACACCAAATGAGTCGACAGTAGGTAATAAAGGCGGATTCCAGGACAGGATTTAAAAAAAAGTGTACACGTACAAGTACATGTACGTGTACCGCCATAGGTAAATCGTGTACAGAGTGCAAAAAATGTCGTTTTTTCATGGTGTCCCAGAATCCGCAATTGTTTTGAGGTTCACAGATCGCACTTTTGACCGTTCAAACACCCGTTGGCGAACGTGTAGATTCGACACATCGCTCAAAAGTGAAAAAATGTACGAAATTTGAAGAAAATGTAAATTTAAAAATTTTTCACGACGTTCCCATCGCAGATCAGACCTTCGATCTATCCTTGGTGAACGCAAGCAAAAAACGTTTTGCGGCTTCCAGGACAGCATCAAAAAAGCGGTTTGTGGATTCTGGGACACCGACGTTTGCCAACGGTTGTTTGAACGGTCAAAAGTGCGATCCGATCGGCGAAACCCATTTGCAGATTCTGGGACAGGGAAAATCGACCTCAAAACCTTTTCTCGACATTCGCCAACGGTGAAAAGTGAGCGTAAAGCGTAGTTACTCATCGAGGATTTTTTTAAAAACTGATTTCGACCTCCGGTACATCGCAAAAAAAGCGGTTTGCGGGTTCTGGGACACCACCACGTTCGCGATCGCGTTTCTGACGGTCTAGGGTGTGATCCGATTGGTGAAAAACGATTTGTCGATTCACCTCGCGAGTTTTGTGAGGTGAATCGTGACAGAATCGGTTTTGTCGAGAGGAAATAAAAAGTGATTGATATATATAGGAGAGAAAAAATATATAAATAAATAGTTATTTAAAAAAATAAATATCGAATCGAATAGATAATAAAATACGTAAATCATGAACGCTTCCCAGACTATTAGAGCAAGGTTTCCTTTAAACATGCTGATGAGAGCATATGCAATCTGTGTGAATGAAAAACTACGTCCCCTCTTGTTAGAACGATGCGTCAGATTTCGGGATCATCTAGACTTCGATCACGAGGATCATTCGTGTCTGACGATGGAAAGGGAAGATATGGTCATCAAGTATTTCGAACCGGCGTTTGAATGCGTTCGAATCGACGAAATGATCACGCTTTGGAGGAGATTAGTCTTCTGTAAGGATCGAGACAAGCCCACAGTTTCGGAAGAACTGAAATTGGCGCGTAGAAGTCTGACTTTAGAAGACAAGGGATGCATCATGAAATTATTCCTGAAGGAAGCATACGTCTAAGTTTTCTCGTTGATATAAATAAGGGAGAATAGAAAAAAAAAATAAATACACACATAAATTTTTTATCTAAAATTAGAAAGAAAAAAAAAACACAAAAATCAGAACCAGAAATAAATTGTATCCGACGTTAGATGACGACGAGGATGAGAAGCCGAATGGCGTTTTGCCAACGGCACCGTCGCTAGAAGAAAAGAAAGAGGAGAGAGGTATCGCATCGACCAAATCAGTAGAATCCAATTGTATCTGACTCGAGAGAGAGATTTTCTCAAGAAGAAGTATTTGCGTCTCTTGAAATTCGTCAATGCGGTCGACACGACACTCATCACGATTTCCATGGGTTTACACTCTGCCAGCATCGGATTGTTGTCGGTATTCCGATCGTGTTGACCATACATAGAAGGAGTGGCTCTCACCGCCGGATTGTTTAGCACGCTCGGAAACTTTTTGAGTAGGAAATTATATCTGAAGGCAAGGAAACACGAAAAGATTCGTGTCTTGGCCGACTCCAAGATCGACACGATATCTGAAATGATCTCGATGGCGTTGAAAGACGGTAGGACATCGGATGGAGAATACTTCATGATATTGGGCGAGAAAACGAAATACAATGCCATGAAAGAAGCCGTGAGAATCAAGACTCGTCAGATCATCAAGGAAGAGATGAAGGATTCCCTCGTGGAAAGGGGGAGGAAAGAGGCCAGGGAGGAATTCGGTAAATTGATAGAACTCAAGAGCAGCGATTGGAAAAAAATATATATATAATAAGAACAGAATTTTTAAAAAAAGAAATATTTAATTTATATATAAAATAAAAACGAAATTAATTTAAATAACTCTCAAAAAAATGTATTGCGTAAAGTGTAAGAGAGTTACCAAGACGAGTAATTCTCGAGAAGTACGAACTAAAAATGACAGACAGATGCTTCTTGGAATTTGCGACGTGTGTGGTTCAATCAAGATTCAATTCGTCAAAAAAAAGAACATGAGCAAAGGTAAAGGCATCGTGAATAAAATGATCAATAATCTACCTTTCGAAATGCATCTGCCGGTTCACAGTTTCACGGGACCCGGAACGAAATTTAGCAAGAGACTCAATGCCGATCTGACTCCTAAATCTTGGAGCAAACCCGTGAATAGGGTGGACACGGCTGCGTATGATCACGACCTGTGCTACGCCGGACATCCCGACACCAAGACTCGCAACGACGTCTGCGATAAAAACATGTTGGCGAAATTGAGAGGTATATCGAATCCAACCAGGAAAGAGAAGATAGAACGTTCGCTGGTTGGTAATCTGATCAGTGTGAAACGTCGATTCGGATGGGGCGTTCAAAAAAAAAGCGCATCGGAAAAGAAGAAGAAACGATTATTGACGAGCGAATTGGCAGAGGAGTTACACAAACCCATCGTGAATAAATTTCGAAAGAGAAGGGTGTTCGTGAAGGGTTTGGATGACATTTGGTCTGCCGACTTGGTCGACATGTGATCGTTTTCGAGGTGGAACGAGGGTGTCAAATATCTATTGATGGTCATCGACGTTTTTTCCAAATACGGTTGGATCAGAGCTTTGAAGAATAAATCGGGACCTTGCGTCACCGAGGCTCTGAAGAGGGTGTTCAACTCGTCTTCTCGAAAACCGAATAAATTGTGGGTGGACAAGGGAAAGGAATTCTACAACAAGCATGTTCATCGATCAGTCGAACTCTACTCGATCGAAAACGAAGAGAAAGCCAGCATGGTGGAACGTTGGAATCCAACGATGAAGGAAAAGATGCATAGATACTTCACGGCGAATTCAACTAAGAAATACATATACGCTATGAATGGTCTGGTCAAAGATTACAACAACATGCGACACAGATCAAGATGACTCCCGTGGAAGCTAGCGATCCTCGAAAAAAAAACGAGTCTACGCGAATCTATATCCTGAGAGATCTAAGATCAGGAAGAAGTCTAGAACGCCGAAATTTGCGGTCGGTGATCGAGTGAGAATCTACGCTTATAAGAAGCACTTCGAAAAAGGTTATACTCCTTGATGGACCTCGGAAATCTTCGTGATAATCAAAATATTTCACACCGATCTGGTGACTTACGAAATCGAAGCTTTGGATGGAGAAGAGATCATCGGAAAGTTTTACGAACAACAAATGCAGAAGACAAAGTTTTAATAAGAAAACAATATTTTTTTTTATTTACTCTCTTTAACATTTTCTTGTTTACATATATATATAGGAGAGAAAAAATAATAATAAAAAATAATTAAAACTATTTTTAGATAAAAAAAGCAAGCTAATTAATAAACAAAAAACAAAAACCCTTCAAAAATGGCAAATACACTAGATATCGCACAAAGCATAGTGAAAGATGAAAATATTCAAGAATATGAGGTTCACGAATACGAACTGATAACCAGAACGAGTTTTAAGAATGCGGGAGAGATAAGAATTAATGTCGAAACCCAAGATCTATTCGTCCATCCTAGCGAGAGTTACATAGTGGTGCAGGGACGTCTCACCAAGGAAGATGGGACCGACTGCGCCGACGACGACACGGTTACTCTAGCCAATAATGGCATCATGCATCTATTCAGTAATATAAAATACTTGCTATCCGGACAAGAGATAGAATCTGTGTTTCATCCCGGTAAGGCCACCACGATGTTTGGACCCTTGACGTATCTGGATGATTTTTCAAAATCCAGAGGACTTAATCAGTTGTGGATGAAAAACACCGTCGGCCCTGCTAGCGCCGGTGCCATCGCGATATTCGACTACGTCGTCAAGACGCCCAGACCTAAAGGAACGTTTTCGTTCAGGATACCTTTGAAACACATCTTCGGATTTGCAGACGATTACAGCAAGATCATGTACGGATTCAAACATAATCTGATGTTGATTCGAAAAGGAAACGATGACACAATAGTGAGACTCACTGCGGCCGATGAGGGTAAGATAACTCTACACAAGATATCATGGTTCGTTCCGCACGTGGAGCCTTCGATCGTGGAAAAAACGCATCTCTAGAAGATCATAGAATCCAAGAGTAAATTGCCCGTGGGATTTAGAATGAGACAGTGTGACACGGCTAGCATTCCACTCTCCACGAATCACTTCGATTGGAGATTGACGGTGAAATCCGCTTCTGAGAGACGGCGTTTCATCATGGTTGTGTTTCAGACTGATAGTGACAGGTCTCAGGAAAAGAATGTGTCGCTGTTCGATCACTGCAATTTGAGAAACATGCAAGTGTTTCTGAACGCCATGAGATATCCAGCAATCGATTGCAACACATCGTTCAACAAGAACGATTTCAGCAGACTGTATGGCGGCGCCGATGATTTTAGAAAGAAGTATCACAGTCTAGACGAATTGATGAGCAACCCTAATATATCTCCCGGCGAATACAAGTCGATGTATCCCATGTTCGTATTCGATGTTAGTAAACAGAGTGAACGACTCAAGAGTAGCATCTTGGACATTCAGATCAAGATGCAATTCAATAGAAATGTGCCGAGAAAAAACGAAGCCTTCACCCTGGTCCTGTCGGACAGAGAATTACAATTCGAATTGGATGGAAATAAGATGTCGATCAATCGATGAGAGACGTGTGTGAAAAAAATAAAAAAATAAATAAAAAAGTAATGAGAAATTATTAAAAAAAAAAAAAAAAAAAAAAAAAAAAAAAAAAAAGTAATGAGATCTAGAGAGATTGAACATCTTTCTAAATCTCATTACTTTTTTTCTGTTTGTAATAATCACTCATTATTTTTTTAATTAATTATTTTCATGCGTTCACTGTTTGTTCAAAGGATTTAGTTTTCGGTCAGTAGGCTCACCACGGAAGTGGCGGCTTCGGGATTATTGGTTTTTGAAATGAAATTAATCCTGTCTCCGGCGTTCACTTTGAGAGGCGAGTCGAACGTGCTAACATTCACGTGTTGATTCTCAGTCTTTTTCAATGCTGTATCTCTCATCGCTCTCTACTCCATTCACCGCGAGATTGACGACCACTCTGTTATTCAAATCCGTGGAAGCCAGACCCATTCGTATGATTTCACCTCCTAACAGCATGGGATATCCCACCCGACCATGTTGCGATCCGCTACCTCCATTTCCAAAAGACCACTTGGTTTTTCCCTCCTCTAACGTGCCGGCCTCCTCGGCCCACACGGTGATCAATTGTCTAGCGTATTTGACTTTTTCCACCACTGAAATCAGGGTGCAGGCATCCGTCATGTTCACGGGATCTGGTAGATTCGTGAGCGCGTGTCCGCCCATGTCTAGTTTACCTTCCGTGATGTCGCCCTTTCTGCAGACTGAGTTGTCATCCACGTACTTCCTGCTGACTGCGCTGGAATCGAATTCGGGATCGAGATCGAGACCGAATAAATTGTGACCGTTCATGTTGATGCCACCCTCCATGGTTCCGCCAGATTGTTTGTTCAGGTAGAGATCGTCCACTTGCGATTCTAGATATTCTTGTGATTGTATCACGGTAGAATCTACGTAGACCTTGTTGACAGCGGTTGAGTACGCATCTGCGTCGTCGACCTTCGACAGATTCAATACCTTGTTGAATCCCGCATTCAGATCCGATTTCGTTTCTCGTCTGTCAGACTTTCTCTGCTCCAGATCTACGTAGTGTTTGGTCGCCACATCCTTGGGATTCGTGGGAGTGTCCACGTTCGTTATCTTGTTAGAATTGGCGTTCAATACCGAGTGCATCGTTTTCTGAATGTATCTACTTCTCAGATGTTCGCTGAATTGCGTGTGAGAGTCGTCCGCATATTAATTGGTCATGGCATCGGTGGAATCTATGGGATTCGCGACGTTCACCAAACGTTTAGATTTCAGATCGAGATCGTCGGTCATGGCTTTATCCACGTAATTATCTAGCATGATTCGTTCGAAATCCGCGTTCCCCCTGTCGACGTATTTTTTAGACGCAGCATCTGCGAGATCTATTGGCTCGGAAAGATTGTAGAGCTTCTTATCATTCATGTTCAAAGGTCCTCTCGAGGTTCGTATCTCCGAACGTAACATTCGTCCAAGTTGGCAACGTCGTAACCATCACCGACTTCGAGCGTCTTCCTCTTCTTTTCGGGTCGACTTTCGTCATCACTTCTACCAAATTTCTCGACTGGCATGTTGTTTTGAGGTTTTCGTTTTAAAATATATTTCAAACGCAGTTTATTAAAAATGAATTATTTCACTTATTCTTATTTTTCGTTTTTATTCAATTAAATTTTTTAAAATAATTTTGTACCTTTATATATACTATAAAAAATCTCTCTCTAATGTAAATCATTGAGAATGTCTTGAAACCGATCTCCTTCAGACAACCCCTTGAGAACATAGAGACATAGGTGACCACAAAACACTTGATCTGGTGATTGCACTCATTCTGTGTTGTAACGAATCATTGATTTGTTGAAATAGTTCTTTATTTCTTTCGGCGGCGAGATTCCGTAGCTGTCGAAATAATAATTCTTCTTCTTCCCGTTCTAGAACCACGCCACCCAATGAGTGCCTTCACTCGATAAATCGTCTAGATTTAAAATTCCACATTCCGATTGTCGGGGTCTTCTCTTCGGCAAGACATCTCTGGAAAACACGCCTAGAAAATCTTTGATTTTCAAATCCTTCGCCGCATTTGACAGATCGATGTTGGATAGGGGTTCGTTAGGTAAGACGACACCTTGTACGGATATCTCTATTTTCTTATTCATAAATGTGTATATTTTTTTTAAACTATTTATTTATTACAATTCACTAAAATGACATTTTTTTATATTTTTCTTTTTCTTTTTAAACTAACTCTCTCGATATCTCTATCAACTTCCATAATCTTGAATCCGTATAATTCCTCTTGATTTTCTGGAATCCTATCATCCTTAATCATATCTAGAATCCTATCATCTATAATTATATCCTAAGTCCAATGTCCAAGTGCCAAAGTGGTTATTTTATCGTCTAACACGAATCTCTTATCATCGTCGGCCGTCAGCAAAATCTTGTTGACTATTTCAGTATACAAGTCGTGATTTTTGCTTCGAATCGATTTCTTAGCCTTATACACTTGTCCACTTCCTAACAGACAATCTTTATACTCTCGAAATGAGATGTTTTTCTTCTCCATGCAGGCTTCAACCCCTTTGCACTTCTTGATCTCTTCATCTTCTAGACGATAAGCATACAGTTTGGGTCTCAAGCCCACGAATTTGACGATTTGTTTACCGCAGCTCTCGCCCTTAAATTTACCCAACACCTTCTTGTTGTCATTCGATTGAATGTTGGACAGGTGATCGATGGGATAATTGCTCGAGTCGAACCAGCCACATCCGGAGATATATCTCGGTAGACATCTTTCGTCTCTATCTCGTAAACTAAACTGTCCGTATTGGTGAACAGTAGTTTGGCTTTATCACCAAATTTTCGTTTGACATAATCATAGTGAAACTCGTACATCAATCACTTGCTGATATCTAAGATGATCGGTCCGAGATAATATGGTATGTCGAACTTCAGGTGCGTCTTTTGCATGTGAACGGCCACTAGATTTTCGTCGAATATGGTTTGGTGTTTGTAATTGGGTTTTGCCACTAATTTTTTAGCTTTTTCTCAGACGTGATGAGTCGAACGTCGGTTCTCTTCCTGATGTTTTCCATCGATTTACCGTACACACAGTTGTTCATGAGTTTGAAAAAATCTCTTTCGAAATCATTCTCAGCTCGAATTCTGAGATTCGTGTTGAGATCGATGTATTTTTTCATCCAAGGCTCTTTGTCGAATCGAATGATGCAATGTATGTTGACTAATTTCATCCCGTGATCGACGTATTGTTTCAAATTCTCGCTGTAGACGACGTACTTACGTTTGTTAAATAAATTGGGAATGAGTTTTTCCTCGTCTCCTTCGATCAGTTCCGTTCGTTCAGGAGCCAGCGGATAATCGTTGTGTAGATCATGTAATTCTTCCGGATAGTTCAAATCGACTTCTAAAATGCAAGGATAGTCTCTCCATTTTTGCATCTCTTCCGGTTCCGTCATCCATTCGAAATTTCCAATCGGTAAAGGATGACTCATAGCCCAACCATACAGATTATTAGAGTCCCAGTATTGTATGTATTTATTCGATCATTTCGAATCGAAACCTTCTTTCATGTAGGGATTGTTAGCTTCAGAATATCTGTGGGAGATCATCGAGACGCCACCTCTCACAGCCCTTTTGAACATGAGAAACATGTCCACGTCAGATAATAATTCCAATTGGACGTCGGTGGTCTTCAACAGAGTGTACCACACGGTAAAATACCAAGCCGGATCCAGATCGTAATTTCGACGACAGACGTCTAGAAAATTTTCAAACACGTCTGCCAAGAGCAGAACGTCGGTCTTCAGATAGAGATCATGATAGTCTATCATGGTTTTCATATCGAATGATTTCCACACGTTTTTGGCATGTTGATAATTCTCGTCGGAAATGTCGGATTCGTATAATTTCAAATAAAAATCTTCTTTCGAAGGAAGTGCAGTGTCATCGAATCTCTTTTGATCATTCATGTAATCGTAAGGATGACGTCTACTCATTCTCCAAAATGTTCGCTCATGATTTTAAATTTATCCTTGCTCATGTTATTGACTAATTTTTCCAGAGTGGTCGACATGAATTTCAAACTGTCGATGAAACGTATGCTTTTACGAATGGATTTTGTTTTTTCTTCCAACGTCTCTCCATTGATTACTCTTTTCTTCTCCATGCACTTCCATTTCGTGATGGAAATGTATCTTTCTTCGCTCTTCACGATGCAATTTAATTCTCCGTCGGAGGTGCCGAGATTTTTCACGAACAGATGACTGTAGTAACCCGAGAGATTGTGAAATATCACCGGATAGAAAACGGCATCTCGATATTTGAAATTACACTCGCTGTGAGCCGGACCACGATACAGACCCGTGTAATGATCATGGTCTCTGACCTTATTTTCCTCTGAATCCTCATCGAACGACTGTCTACATATGTGACATTCGGTGGATCTGTTATTTTCATCCTGCTGCTCTCGCGTGATGATCATTTTCACCGGAGTTTTGAATTTGTTGTATAAAATTTGAATTTTCGATTCTAACTCTTCCATGAACCTTTGAGCCACGTCGTCGTCTTTGCACTGTTTCGTGTAGGTGAAGAGACCCATGTCATGTTGCGAGTCGAAAGCGCATTTCACGTAAATGCAATAACCCGAAGGCGTGTGTTTCTGATATCTTTCGACGTAACTTTGAAGAGCGTTGGGTTGGCAGGAACTCATTTTCAGTGTGAAGCATTCGAAATCGCCGTACACGACGAATGGTACTTTTAACCTTCTATTGCGATTTTCAAAGTTCACGATGGTGTTGTGTTTGGGCATTTCGACGACGACACCTTGATTTTCATTGCAATATTCCTGATGTTTTGCTAACGATTTTTCGCTGCCAAACGCGTTCATGCAGTTGCTACATAAACATATCTTTCCTTTATGTTTATTATTTTGTCTCGATAGTAATCGGCTCGGATGTTTAACCCAACAATAATGACGATTGTCATCATTCGAAATCAATAATAAATTAATCATCTTTTCTCTTTCGAGATACGAAGTCTGTCTGAGAGGATAGACCGTTCGTTTTTCATCGTCGTATCCCAAGACTTTCACCGCTATGGTGGGATTTTGAGCCTCGAAACGTTTGATGTGTTTTAACTGCATTGGAAAAGTCACTCCAGTCCAGTCGAGATTTTTAGAAGTCTCCTTGTAATGAGAAACTCTCTCAGGATGGATTTTGACGGGGTATAAAGCGGAGGTGACTGACCATTTAAAACACTGATCATCTTTGTTTCTCACGTTGATCACAGCATTCTTTTTAGCTAACAAATACGGCAATCCCATGTAGGAAGACCCTTTCAACGAATCGTTTTTAGTTATATGAATTTCGAGTTTCAACACATCATCGAACGTCCAATTACTACCTTCATGTTGATAATTCACGAGAGATGTCAACATCTTGTCTTTCATCTTTCGAAAATGTCTGATACATCTGAACCTCGAAGTATGGGTTCAACATTAGATCTAAAAAATGCATTTGTCACGATGCTCTCGCCGGACTTCACGTCGATTTTATTCATCATGCAATGGAGTATCATCTTAATTTTTTGTCCCACGTTCATGTGTTCGCGAAACAAATCCAATACTTTTTCTTCACCCGTTCCATGAACAATTTTGGATCGACTTTCTTGAACGAGGGAACCACGTCGAAAGTTTTAAAAATGCCTTTGATCACACTCTCCCATTCTACAGGATTCGATTGGAATGCTTCCACAATGAGTCATGCTACATATTCTTCTCCTTTCCCTTCGTTGGTTGCTCGTCGAATTTCGTTCAATATATCTCGTTTGTCTAGATTCTGAACTACATCACTCGTTTTCGTTTTATTTTTTTTATTCTTCTTTTGAAACTTGAAGTTCTTCAACGGCTTTTCGTTTAGTCGTCTTCTTATTTTTCACAACTGAAATGTGCTTGATTCTTTTCGATGTCGGCATTTTGATTCCTTTTACTATCTTTTTCTTCTTCTCATTTTTCACAACTGATGCATTTTTTGACGTCGTTGCTATCAACATTTCGTTTGCCTTTTCATCATGCAAACTACGTATCTCCTCGCGTATGATCTTTCTAATTTCATCATGCTCCACTTTTCCTTTTCTATCGTCAGGCGTTACTGTCATTGGCTTATTTTTTTCGCAATTCGAGTCTGTTCAAGTTTATCCACTTCTGATCTTTCGATTTTCTTCTTTCCATCGTTTCGCAAATGATATTCCTGTATGACTTCAATTTTTTTGATTTGGTTCTATAATTTCTGAAATGTGGAATTTTTAATTTTTTACAAATCTCGTTTAACTGAGGTACAGTTTTCTCATTTAAATTTTCCATTTTTTTATTTGTTTGCTTCATTTGTGAGAATATTTTTTTTCGAATTTTGTATTTAAATAATAATTTGTTAAAAAGTTTATTTTTTTTACTCTCTGTACATATGTTTTAATTCCTTCAAAAAAAATTTTTTGGATGAAATTAATTAATTTTTTTATGTTCCTTAATGTGAAAAAATTGAATTAATACGAGACTTTTTCACATTAAAGAAAATTAAAATTAAAAAAAAACTTTTTTATATACATATAGAGAGTAAAAAAAAACAAACTTTTTTAACAAATTATTATTTAAATACAAAATTTAAAAATATACATTATTTGCAATAATTCATAAAATAAAAAAAACCCAAATAATCGATCATGACAACAGCACCTAAAAGATGCGAATTGAAATTGAAACGAGTCGAAACGTGTAAGAAATTCGGATATAAAATCTATAGATTACAATGACATGACTCCATCAAATTGAATGAGGTCGAGACGAAGGGCTTAAAGCACAAACACGGCAAATATTACATGCCTTTGAAATTGGACAAAGCCACGCTCGATTTGTTTTACGAGTACCAAAGCGATCTACAGAAAATCATCATCGCCAAAGATAGAGAATTCGACAAGTACGATTTGTCGTTGCCCTACAGAAGATACATATACCCAAAAATCTCTCTCGAACTCGTGAACAAATCGGGTGGTGAGAGCACATTCACTGATGTAAAAAAAACTCAAAAAAGTAAAGATAAACATTAAACACATTTTCGAAAAAGCAGAAGAAACGACCATCAACATGCTAATAACGGACTTGGAAATATAAACAACAGAGAGACTGATTTTTAGCAAAGAAGAAGGAAAAAAAAGTATTGAGATCTGGAGAGGTTGATCATCTCTAGATCTCATTACTTTTTTTTTTTTTTTTTTTTTTTTGTTTTCCTTCTTCTTCTTCACTATCGCTCATATATATTATAATAACGTTTCCTTTTTTCTCAACAATTTCGGCGTCGATTCTTCTTTTCTTTTTTTGTGATATATTACATTTTTATAAGAACACATTTGTTTATCCGAATCATAATTATGAATGAATGTTGTGCATCTCTTGGTAACACTCACATCATTTCCATTCTCTTCAGAAGGTAGTGGTGACGGTGGAAAGCGTCTCATTCTTTTAAATTTCAACCATCTTTCCCGCACTTTTTTCAGTTCTTTCCTAAGATATCCATCATTAGCGTCTAATTGTTTTTCCACATCTTTTTCCCACACTATCCTGCAATATTCATCATTAGCGTCTAATCGTTTTTCCACTTCTTTTTCACACTCTATCTCCTGATATTCATCATTATAGTCTAATTGTTTTTCCACCTTTTTATCCACTTTATATTATTTTTATACTTTCTATGATTTATATTTTATATAATTATATAATTTTTACATTATAACAACATACTCAAAATCGGTATATTCTTAAATGGCGAATTCTCACCAAACAACAAACCCTTACCGAGTCGCTCAACATTCCGTCCACTCTTCACATAGAGACCGTTTCCACTCAAAGAGTTGCCACCTCTAACGGGTTCTAGATACAATCCTTCACCGCTGTCGTCTACGTGGACGTGACACACGGCTCCTTCCTTCTTCAAAAAGAGTCCACTGCCAACCATTAATTTCTCAACCGCCGAACTCGCGAGTCCCGAGGGAGCTCCCACGCCGAGAGTCTTCCCGAGAAAGGGTAATGCTTTTGCGGCAAAGGGTAATGCTTTTGCGAAGATTCCTGCCAATAGCGATAGGAAACTGCCTTTCATTCTCAAATTGTATCTCAGTTGAGTGGGACTCAATCTCACCGTCAACCCTCATCCATCACGAATCGCTTTCTCCATGCTTTTGATTTGACTTCTGGTCCAGGCGATCGAATCCTGACCGCCACTCTCCAGATCTTCGTGAGTGAATTTGAATCTCACCGCCTCGCCTCGAGTTGTTAAAGCTCTCTTAAGTTTCTTCCTCTGTCCTGCGGATATGTTAACGTTTTTAACCACGTATTGTGTCATAATTCTTTTTTTAAAATATATTTTGTTCAATTGTTTTTTTTGTTTTAATGATAATTATATATATATTAAATAATTTTTGTAAATTAATATTGCGTTTATTTTATTTTCTTATTTATATATATACACAATATATTTTTTTGTTTTTTTGCTTTTATATTTCTCTTATGTGAAATCGTATCGTCACCCTCTCTCCGCGAAGATCTAACAGTATTTTGATTCGTCAACGTGGTTTTAAGACTATACAACGCGTCTAAAATCACCGGTAGATAAACTAAATTTCGAGGTCGTTCCACGATCTTATACCCCAGCGACACGTTTGGAAAGAAGGAATAGATCGTCGGTTGAGCGCTACCATTCACGTAGCTTCCAGCAATCACATCCACGTTCACCAGAATGCTATTGACTGTGAGAATGTCGACCGTATTTTCAGATGCCGCGTGGCCTCGATACATCTTTCGATTGAAACCCAGCATCTTGCCTTAGAATCGTCCATGTTGAAATCCACTCGAAAATTATCTTCCAAATCCAACATCGTCTGTAAGGTATTAGGGTTGGGAGCGAGTCTGATCTTGTTGCTTCCCTTTCCATCCGTCTTCATTCGCGTCTGAATGTAATTGTTCAAATCATCTATGTCGTAACTTCCTTTGGGAATTAGAATCTCCAACCAATCCACTCCGTCGGAATACTTGAACGAGTTAATCTTTTCGGTGACGTTGGGAAAGGAATAATAAGTCTCCAGATTCACCAATGCCATCTCGCATCTTTTCTCTCTATTCAATTCGATGGAAGGTTCGAATTTCGTCGCGAATCGAGTCGAATCTCCACTCACCACGATTTGAATGGATTCTTTTGCAGCCGTATTCTCGGCTATCTGTTCTAACAATTCTCCTTGTTTGAACTTTATATTTTAATTTTTATTTTATTTTTCAAAACTAAATTATTTGATGATTTATTATTTTCTAATTTTATTTTCACTCTGTGTCTTATTATCATCAGAAACATAAAACTTGTCGAATCCGCACCGATATTTTCCGCGATTAAATTCGCTAGTCAAATCGATCACGACGAAATTGTAAAGTCCTCCATCCCAAACCTTCTTGCAGAATCTCCTAAATTCCGCCACGCTCATGTCGTTTGCGACGTGATCACCGTAGATGTGATTGAGATTCTTGAGATCCTGGCGAAAGAGAAACAGTAAATTAGCGTTCTCCCTTATCGTCTGTCTGGGCAATCGAAAATAAATCTGCAACATGTAGAAACAGTCCAAGTTGCTGTGACGACCCCTAACGTAATACGATTCGCATAGGTTCTGTCTCTCCAAAAGCAGATCCTCGAAAATCATGAGATTCTTATCTTCCGATTTCAATTCTGTAGGATCCGGAACGTCGCTAGCGTTCTCATAAAATCGACACTCAACGTTCGAAGACGCATTTCTCTTCATCAATTCCATCGCCACACCGTCCAAAATGGTCGAAAGAGAAGCTTCACTTTTGTCGAATTCCTCCCTACTGTCAAATATTCTGGCTATGACGTCCTTGGGCAATCTACGATCCATGCACTCTCGAAGCAATCTGTATTCATGTTGAAACAAGCTCTTGCCAAACACGAACAATCTGTCGTAATCCAACCAGTTGGGTTCCGACAACAGATTCATCAACAGATTGGTCTTTCCACAATTCGATTTTCCCACTATCAAGCCTCTTATGCTTTTGGGAAAGAACTCGTTATTCGACCTCTTGGTCGCGGCGTCGTTCCAAGACATATCTTTAATGTTCATCTTTGTTTATTTTTTTGTTATTTTAGATTTTTTCAAACACAATTTTTATGTTTTTCCAAACTCAGTTTTATAAAATATTATTATTTATTTATATTACACCGTCGGGAGTTTTCTTCAATCCAGATCCACTCGTCATTTTGGCTAAATCTTGTATGGGTACCACAACATCCTTAAAATCTTTCCAACTTTTCGGCGATCGCTCTAACGTAGCTCGCTTCGCCGGCGGACTGATCAACTTGTCGATCAACGCGTTGTCTGCCCTCTTGCCAGCCACATAAGCTATCCTACCACTGGCTTCGGAAGCGGCTTTCTTACCAGCATCCAAAGCCATCTTCTTACCGACCTCAAACGCGGTCGATGCGAGTTTTCTACTTGCATCGCTTGTGAACGCTCACATTATAGAATCGACCATGCCAGAACCGCCTTGAACGTAAGTTCTGATGTATCCCCTGTTCTTTATCACCAACATATTTTATTTTATAATATATATTTTGTTTTTCACTGGTAAATCGTTTGTTGTTTAAATACTTCTTTATTATTTGTAGTGTAAAATTTACTGTTTTATTTTATATATTTTTGTTTGTTTGTTTGTTCTCTCTACTTATATGTATATATCAATCATTCAATTCGTTCATCAGCCTTTTATAATGGTTTTTATTCAAAACCTTCTGCCTCAACAATTCGTCGCATATGCTCACTATCTCATTATCTAATCCAGTGTTACCAGCGCGTCGACTTGCCATCAACAATATCAATCTCTGAGACAGAGTGTCAGAATCGCTCGGAAGAAAAGTGGTTCTCACTCCTTTGCCAGTCACTGATTCGATGAACTTCTTATTCATATCCCATATGGGTTTCACCACCTTCGTCCACTTGTAACCTCTATTGGCTTTGGGTCTCGTCTCTCCAGCATCGTTATTTCTCTTCATGGCGTGAGTCTGAACCAGAATGTCGCCATAATTGTCGTAATCCTCTTCTGTGTAACCTCCAGGCTTGTCAAACCAAAGCAATTCATGCAGTCCCTCAGTTTTTTGTACCCATTCGGACCGATGTATAAATACTCATCATCCATCGACACTTTGGTGTTACCCACGAAAGTTGTACCATCCGAATCCTCGCGAACTCCATACAACAGATCTCTCTTACCACCGTCTGACGACGCGACCCTATCAGTGGTGATAGTTGAAGCTGTATCATCGCTCTCACTCACATCGGTTTCGATTCCCATGGGAGTGTAATCCGGTGTAGATTGAGAGGAATACTGTTTTGTAAAACTACCGGGCAACGAACCCATTCTTAAAGAACTTTCTTTTATGGATCTCAATTCTTCAACTCTCTCCTTCTTGCTTCGTTCCTGAACCTCCGTCATGGGTTTAAATATTTTTGTGGTTTCGCATCTTAATTCCATTTTTCCAAGTCGTCTGCTTGTGTCAGCGGATTGAATACTCTTCTTAGCACGTTGATATTCGTTTAGAAGTGGATCTCTCTGTTTGGAATCTGTGATGTGTAAAAACATTTTTTCGTTTTTAAAATTATTAATATTTCCTTTAGAATATGCTAACGTAAGTTATTTTATTATGCTCAAAATTAAATGTATAATTATTTTATGTTTTATGTTTTAAGTAAATAAAAATCTTCTGTCTTTAATATAATAACTAAAACCAGTTGAGGAAAAACATTTTACAAAATAAAACCTCTATAAATGCGTTTTGCCCTCGAAAGTGTTAAAGATCACATCACCGATTATTCACTCCGTGACGAAAAGGAGAACTTTGAATTTTTTTTGATGTACCGGAGGTCAAAATCGGTTTTAAAAAAAATCCTCGATGAGTAACTACACTTTACGCTCACTTTTCACCGTTGGCGAACGTCGAGAAAAGGTTTTGAGGTCGATTTTCCCTGTCCTAGAATCCGCAAATGGGTTTCGCCGATCAGATCGCACATTTAACCGTTCAAACAACTTTTGGCGAACATCGGTGTCCCAGAATCCGCAAACCGCTTTTTGATGCTGTCCTGGAAGCCGCAAAACGTTTTTTGCTTGCGTTCACCAATGATAGATCGAAGGTCTGATCCGCGATGGGAACGTCATGAAAATTTTTTAAATTTACATTTTCTTCAAATTTTGTACATTTTTTCACTTTTGAGAGATGTGTCGAATCTACACGTTCGCCAACGGGTGTTTGAACGGTCAAAAGTGCGATCTGTGAACCTCAAAACAATTGCGGATTCTGGGACACCATGAAGAAACGACATTTTTTGCACTCTGTACACTATTTAACACTGAATCCCTATGGCGGTACACATACATGTACGTGTAGACTTTTTTTAAATCCTGTCCTGGAATCCGCCTTTATTACCTACTGTCGACACTTGTTGGAAATTCAAAATATGGGTCAAGGTCACGGATGTCACCTAGAGGTCATTGAGTCCATTTTTCAGAATTGCTGGAAATCACATTTTTTGACCCCCTAAAGTAATCCTGACATACACACATGCATTTTTATGTAAAAAAAAAGTGGGCATGTCCAAAATTTTTGAAAGTGGGTCACGCCAATATCTCAGGCTTGGTATGACCTACAGACCTGGGACCAACACCAAATGAGTCGATACTCGATGGAGGTTCAAAATATGGGTCCAGGTCATGGAGGTCAACTGGGGTCATTGAGTGCATTTTTCAGAATTGCTGGAAATCACATTTTTTGATCCCCTGAAGTATTCCTGACGTACACACATGTATTTTGACGTAAAAACAAAAGTGCGCGTGGCCAGTTTTTTTCAAAGTGGGTCACGCACATATCTCAGGCATGGTATGACACATGGATCTGGGACCAACACCAAATGAGTCGACATTTGATGGAGGCTCAAAATATGGGTCAAGGTCACGGAGGACACCTAGGGGTCATTGAGTGCATTTTTCAGAATTGCTGGAAATCACATTTTTTGGTCTCTTAAAGTATTCCTGACGTACACACATGCATTTTGACGTAAAAAAGTTGTGCGTGGCCAACATTTTTGAAAGTGGGTCACGCCCATATCTCAGGCGGGGTATGACATATGGACCTGGGACCAACACCAAGTGAGTCGACACTTGATGGAGATTCAAAATATGGATCAAGATCACAGAGGTCACCTAGGGGTCATTGAGTGCATTTTTTCAGAATTGCTGGAAATCACATTTTTAGCCCCCTTAAAGTATTCCTGACGTACACACATGCATTTTGATGTAAAAAAGTTGTGTGTGGCCAGAATTTTTGAAAGTGGGTCACGCCCATATCTCAGGTGTGGTATGACGTATGGACCTGGGACCAACATCAAATGAGTTGACACTTGATGGAGATTCAAAATATGGGTCAAGGTCACGGAGGTCACTTAGGAGTCATTGAGTGCATTTTTCAGAATTGCTGGAAATCACATTTTTTGACCCCTAAAGTATTCCTGACGTACACACAAGCATTTTGAAGTAAAAAAGTGAGCGTGTCCAAATTTTGTGAAACTGGGTCACGCCCATATCTCAGGCGTGGTATGACTTATGGACCTGGTACAACACCAAATGAGTCGACACTTGATGGAGGTTCAAAATATGGGTGAAGGTCACAGAGATCGCCTAGGGTTCATTGAGTACATTTTTAAGATTTGCTGGAAATCACATTTTTTGACCCCCTAAAGCATTCCTGACGTACACACAGGCATTTTTATGTAAAAAAAAATGGGCGTGGCCAAAATTTTTGAAAGTGGGTCACGCGCATATCTCAGGCGTGGTATGACCTGCAGACCTGGGACCAACACCAAATGAGTCGATACTCGATGGAGTTTCAAAGTATGGGTCTAGGTCACAGAGGCCAACTAGGGGTCATTGAGTGCATTTTTCAGAATTTCTGGAAATCACATTTTTTGATCCCCTAAAGTATTCCTGACGTACACACATGCATTTTGACGTAAAAAAGTGGGCGTGGCCAATTTTTTTGAAAATGGGTCACGCCCATATCTCAGGCATGGTATGACGTATGGACCTGGGCCAACACTAAAAGAGTCGACACTTGATGGAGTCTCAAAATATGGGTCAAGGTCATGGAGGACACCTAGGGGTCATTGAGAGCATTTTTTTTCAGAATGGCTGGAAATCACATTTTTTGATCCCCTTAAGTATTCCTGATGTACACACATGCATTTTACGTAAAAAAGTGGGCGTGGCCAAAATTTTTGAAAGTGGGTCACGCCCATATCTCAGGCGTAGTATGACGTATGGATCTGGGACCAACACCAAATGAGTTGACACTTGCTTGAGATTCAAAATATGGGTCAAGGTCACAGAGGTCACCTAGGGGTCATTGAGTGCATTTTTCAGAATTGAAGGAAATCACGTTTTTTGACCCCCTAAAGTATTCCTGGCGTACACACGTGCATTTTGTCATAAAAAAGTGGGCGTGGCCAAAAATTGTGAAAGTGGGTCACGCCCATATCTCAAGCGTGGTTTGACCTACGGACCTGGGATCAACACCAAATGAGTCGACACTTGATTGAGGTTCAAAATATGGGTCAAGGTCACGGTGGTCCACTAGGGGTCATTGAGTGCATTTTTCAGAATTGCTGGAAATCACATTTTTTTACCCCTAAAGTATTCCTGACGTGCACACATACACTTTCAAGTAACAAAAAGTGGGCATGGCCTAAAATTGTGAAAGTGTGTCACACCCATATCCCAAGTGTGGTATGACCTACGGACCTGGGACCAACAGCAAGTGAGTCGACACTCGATGGAGGTTCAAAATATGGGTCAAGGTCACAGAGGTCACCTAGGGGTCATTGAGTGCATTTTTCATAATTGCTGGAAATCACATTTTTGCCCCCAAAGCATTCCTGAGATTCATACATGCATTTTTACGTTAAAAAAGGGGGCGTGGCCAAAAAAATTGGAAGTGGGTCACGCTCATGTCTCAAGCATGGTATGATGAATGGACCTGGGACTAACACCAAATGAGTAGACACTAGATGGAGATTCAAAATATGGGTCAGGTTCAAGGAGGTCACTTAGGGGTCATTAAGTGCATTTTTCATAATTGCTGGAAATCACATTTTTTGACCCCCCCCCCCCCCCACCCCAAAGCATTCCTGAGGTCCATACATGCATTTTTGTGTTAAAAAAGTGGGCGTAGCTTTTGAAAGTGGGTCATGCTCATATCTCAATCGTGGTATGATGAATGGACCTGGATCTAACACCAAATGAGTCGACAATTGATGGAAATTCAAAAATTCAAAATATTGGTCAAGGTCACGGAGGTCACCTAGGGGTCCGCCTGAAAGTGGTCACCAAAGTCATCAAGTGCGTATTATTCAGAAATACTGGGAAATGAATTTTATTACACCTTAATGCATTTCTAAAGTTTATGAACGTATTTCATCACTCAAATTAGTGGGCAGAGCCAAAAATGTCCATTTCTGATTCGAGTATCGAACCCTTTGAATGCCGGTCACATATATGCCTTTTCTGGTTTCTTATAAATAATTGTTCTGATTCCAGTATGAATATCTGTAAATACTGTTAACGAAAACCTATTTCTGATTTGTTAAAAACTATTTTACTCCTGAAAATAAGCCTCCACAAATTCTCTTTCTGTATAGTTTATTCCTGAGACTTTCACCCTTTTCACACAGACTTGAATTTATTGGGTGCAGTAAATTCTGTTTCTCTAGTTTTAATATAAATTTATATTTACTCTGTACTGGTAAATATCGTTTGCTCCACTGGGTGAAGTGAAACGTGGACTTCCCGAAAAACTACCCCTAACCATGTAAGCAGCATATTCAAAATGTATAGGTTCGCACGACAGCATGCGCGCGGTTTAGAAGCACATTGCTGAAGCCAGCACTCACTGAAACATATTTATCTGTGTACACTGCAGGTAAATTGAAAGATCTTAGTGAGCTCTTTCGAATGAAAACGATATGTATATATAGGACTGAGATATATTGATCTTGAACTGATGTATGCAGCCTAGGTCGGGCGACATATATCGATTTGGGATTGTGGTTGGGATATCTTTGTCTAGTATATGTACCATTGTAGACTACACCTCTCTTGGCTGAGCCATGGGACAAGTCACATTAGGAGGTAATTGAGCAGACTTTATAGTTGCCCATTCATTTTAGCACTGCTGTGGTGTACACAGTTAGTTATGCAACGGTTTCCTGTTTCTCACGTGGTTATGCTCTACCAGCTGGGAGAATCAGTATTATCATAACACTGTAATAAGAAAACAATTTTGTTTGAATTTTGTGTCAATGCGATCGTGCGTGGACATTGTTTATTAGCTAAACTCGACAATTGTTTACGACTATTGTAAATTATAAGGTCAATGCGTCGAACAACACCACTGGATCTAAGCAACATTTCTGATTTCCGCTCCTCTCAGCCACCCCCACATGTCATTTTTTTGGCGGTAAGGCCCAAGGAAGAATATTTCCCCGTCTTACTACTTGGGAATGGCAGAAAGACAGGATATGTTTCGTGTCAGTGTTTAAGTAAACGACACGCCCATTGTTGATAGTTTACTGAGTTGGAGCATAAAAATAATGTATATGTATACACATGTAGAGGAGATTTGCGCTGTCTTGGTGAATGTCGGGAGTTGTCTCATGAGTGTGGACCTGAAGCTTTTATCTTTCACGAGTGCTTGCTCGAGTGATGGGTAATGCATTCGGGTGCACACAAGTGAGATAGTGCACGGCGTTCGCTAGAATAGCATTGCTGTGCGGCATTTTGTTACGCCGTATTTTCCTGCGCAATTTTTAGCCCAATTCGACTGCGAACAGCCTCAAGACAATATCAAAGGTCTGCTGGTCGTTCTTTCAGGGCGATGTTTGTATCGACGTCGTGCTTCGTGGCGTGACGGCTTTTGGCAAGCTATTGTGGGATGTTTCCCGACTTCCATCAAGTCGATGGATATCGAGAAATATCTTTTAGATAAATTTCGATAATTCACAGGCTAGCATACGATAAACACATACATGTATAAGTGCATGTGCAGCGACCTATAAGACAAAGCATTGGGTGCTGGGTGGAATTACATAGTGTTCTGAATCTAATTGTCATTCTATGTGTGCTTATTGTATATGTGAAGCACATTTGGCCACAAGGCGTTCTCGTGAAATATTATTTTATTATCAGTTCTGGTACGATTACAGTAGCAGACTTCCAGGAACCAGTGGTGCCTGCTGTCAACTCTGTGGGTTGATTTAATATACGTTTCGTGTTCTATACGCCCCAACCTTCATTTTGATGTATAGTTCGTGCACATGTAATTTGAATTTACGAAATTTAAGAGGTGGGAATTTCAAAATAAACAACTTATATAGCACCTAATTGGCTTAAGTGACATTTTTCATTGATGGGTTCTTTTAATCTAGAGTTGGCTATACTGAATTATTCGCTTTACTATTTTGCGACATTCACCGACATTCATTCTGTTGGATGTTAAAGTGAAATGAATGATAAATCCCGTTTAGAGGGTTTCCAGTGTGTATTGATTCAAAAATGTTCTCACTGTTCCTAAATGTATCCGTTCCGTCTAATGTGTATTTGATTGATGGTTGCTCGGTTAGAAATATTTCAATAGGCCAGGAAGGTTAAGACGTGCTGTGCTTCTGTGGTGTCAGCATTATGTTTTATGTCATGTTTGTGTCGAGTAGCACTGGGTGTTGAGTTTGACTCATTTTCTGTTTCCTACTTCATTTGCAAGTGATAAGGTAAAAGACATTAGACGAATTGGAGTTATAGATTTGATGATTTTCGGTTGTTCAGTGGTTTGTTGAGTTCAATTTTCATTGGTTTGAATTCATTAATGTATGCATGAATTTCCAATGCTTTCGTTGTCGGAGGTTTTAGTCTCCGCCCAAAGAGCACAAAGTGCTTTCTAGATCCCATAGTTCTACAATAACGTGGAACAAGCTTCATTGAATTTATCTTATCAATTGAGTTGCTGTGAAAAATTCTCTTTTAACCCTTTACCTAACGAATCGCCCGCATCCGCCCGCGTAATCATACCCAACAATGTTGATTAAAATAATATCTTACTCGGAAATTATCTCCTTGAGATTACTGAACTTGGGAGACGAAATCCAGTTAAGGAGGCAGTGAATGTGGGTGGTGAGGTGTGAAATTTCTGAGTCTTGATGTACGTAGATGAATGACAATGAGGTGTGAAATAGCGACACAAATTAAAGCAATTACCATGTAATTTCTCATCCATCTCTGCGTAATTGTACAGTCCGAGAATGTGTTTTCATAGCAATTTGGAAGTTGTAATTCATCAGAGGAAAAAAATTGGAAAAACCACATCTGACAGACTTTTAGATTATTAAAAAGAACAATGTATGTATTTTATGCAACGATGCGCACAGTGTTGATGCAATTAATATAAAAAAAAGTTAAAGATCACCAAAATGGTCTGAAAAGGCAGTTTTCTATTTTTTTTAAATGGGTTTCTACTGGGAACAATAGTCCAATGTTCAAAATGATTGGGGAAAAAGTGTAACTTGATAGCTTTTATTTGCTTATACTACGCCACAGAAAAAGAACTGTAGTTTGTGAAATGATGCGCACATCAATGATAAAAATACACGAATACTAACAGAAATAAGTTTGTATATGAAGTTCCAATCTCTTTCCGTGTTAAATGCCTGAACAGCTTTACCAAATTAAGGGGAGGTAATGTTATAGAGAATCGCATCAAGGGAAACATTTTCTTGGCCATGATGCAAATTGTGCAGTAGAAAAAATTAAATTTTTCAAAATACTTCAACAAAACCATATCATGTGACTCCTCGTTGGAACGAGCTCGTCGAGCTCGTTCCAACGAGGGGTTACATGATATGGTTTTGTTGAAATTTTTTGAAAAATTTAAACAAAAATATATTTTTAAAATAATCAATTTTGATATCGTCTACGTTGAGTAAAGGGTTAAATGCATATAGTGGGTAAACTTATTTTGTAGTTACAATGGATGAAAATAATTTGGTTTAAAATACACCTTTTGACCATTTGAAAGCGAGAGGCTGCTTTAACGGCCCAGGAACATGGAGTGTCATACTTCAATTATGTTGGATGCCTGCTAAGTTAAGGGTGGCGTTGACCAATCAATATTTTTATGTGCAGCCCAAAAGCTGCATGTTGAAAATATTGATGGGTCTGCACAAAATAATGAATATGGACTCGTCTAATTGCTGCATTGCGACTGATATGGAAGATACCACCACGGTTCAAGTGGTTAATCAATCTGGCTGGATGCTTGGAATTGTTTGCCTTTATACACTGTTACATCGCGAACGCCAACAGATTCCATTCGTGACTAAATGGTAACTTTCAATTTGATGTTTGGGACATGATTGCTTAAAGTTTCCAGGAATCCATAAAATTGTTCTTTTGAATGCTCTTAAATGATAAGAAATGTCACCTGAATATCTGAAATAGACGAGTGGGTTCCTTATATATTTGCTTAAAACTTTTTCCTCTCTTTACGTTGCGTGAAGACATGCAAAATTAGGACCAGATACTTTTCCCATTGGATAACCCATTATTTGTAAATTACTCTCTGCAGTGAATGGAAAGTCATCACTTTTTAAGTTCAGTTCTAAAAGATGCAAAATGTGTTCCTCTAGATGTTTGGTCTAGAATAGTATTCGAATGAATATTTTTACATTTTTAACTCCTTGATCGTTATCAATATTGGCATACATGCTGTCAGTATCCAATGAAGCTAGCAAACCCAACCCCACTACACTATTGCACACCTCCAGAAACTTTAACTGGACTCTAGTATAGACGGACAGACGTGCAGTCTCACATTTTAGAAGTCTACATAAGAGTACTGAATGGCATACAATCAACAATAAAATGAAAAGAGCTAGAACAAGGTTGTCAAACAGAAAAAAAAAGATCAGAGGACCTTGAGTGCTACAGTTCTAAGACAAATCATTATAAACTGAATAAGTTTTATATTAAATTCAGTCTCCAAAAACACATACTGTGTAGTCTTTCCACATGTTTCCCATCAGCTGAGAGGCTCAGTATGAGTGGGAGGGGGACTAGGTTCGAACAGTGAATAATATTTCACAACTGGCATTGTAGTTTTGTGCTGTACCACAGCAACCATGACAGCACTAATGCAAGACTACTCTATTAGTAGCTATGCACAAATGCCATTCATTCACATTTTCAACTTTGTATTGCTATTGTTTTCTACTGTAGCCCCCTTCCCACGCCCCAAATGTCTGTTCCAAAATACTCTTTTAATAAAGAAAGGGTTTTCTAACGTCTTTAAGAGCATAATGTAGAGACAAAACTTCTAAATACCAGTGAATAGAATCACAGTATAGGCTTTAAAGATATGTGTTTGAATGGTGATTTGGATTGGAAGATTGGAATCTCCCCCTGTCTCTACTATTGTGGGGAGGAACCATGGTTTAAATAAATATGTTAATAGGGTAAGCTAGACTGTTAGTTGGCAGTTGCCAGAGGTTACAGTGTGCTCCTGGAGACTACACTTGCTCAAGATGTGAATTTGCATGCATTAACAGCCTTATTTTGGTAATATATAGCCTTTTTGCTGACAGTGTCGAAGATATAGCTTTTCAAAACAATTAAACAGTGTCCTAAGTTGTGTGGTTCCCCAATGAACATTTAAATGTGAAATAAGCTAAAAAATAATAATTAAATCAGGTTTGGAAGCCAAAAAGGCAAAAAAAACGTGTTTCCTATATGTATCACAACAGTAAATATTTTCTCATAGGCAACCACTGTAGTCCATTTGATTTTTCAACCTCTGATGACAGTTTTTTCAACTGTGATTGGCGGTCGGTTGCTGTTAACGGTACAGCCAACACAATTTTCCAATTTTCGATCATATTCTCCGATTGACAACATTTTCCAAAATTTCGAGACGAATCTGCAAACAGTCAGGTTTTTCGTATTCGAATTTCGAATTTGTACCATTTCCCTTACAATGACAATGTTACACAAGAGCTATAGACTGACAGCTATTTAGCCAATAGTTACTCCTTCCAACTGACTGGCAGTTAACTGAAAGGAGTAGGTACTGGCTGAAAAGCTGTCAGTCTATAGTCCTTGTGGAGCCTGGTCAGTGTAAGGGTAAATTCTTCACTCTACATGGGGAAATTCACTTTTCTTGTCAATAAAATGACTTGTTTTGAGCTAGAGGGCGGCCTCAGATTCCATCTCAGGTGTTCAAAAATTAAAAAAACGTCCCGGGTGAGACTCCGGACCCTCCCTCACCATCAAATGGGAGATTCCAAACTCGAACTCTCCCTCAGCACCGATCTATGTGCCGTCGGGACGTGCCTATAGCATGTCGTGCTGGGACCCAAACCCCAGACTGTCCCCAGTTAAAATCTAACTTACCACATCCCCAATTAAAGATCATGTAGCTATGTCATTGTTTGTGGTACGCGGTCTCGCTGTACATAAATGGTTCCACATCAGTTGCCCGTGATCACCTTCTACTCAGGAACTTGGACAATAAAATAGTCCGTAATTTGTTCAACACTTGAATTAACTGTGGCCGACTAAGGGTTAACCACCATGCGTCACTCAAAGGGTGAGCGGATTTGAACAGACACGCAACAGCCATTCGTATTTAGCTCGGAGCTTTTGGATTGTCCCGGTATAAATTTTTAACCCACTCTTTTGAGTGTATTTCCATACAATCTGTCCAAGATGGAAGCATATGAATACTTAGCGGTGATCTTATCGGTTTACGGGTACACATATATTCAAAAATCACACCAATAAACTTGATCCACACTTAAGCAATTAAAACTTCTAGTGAAGAATATTTTTAACAAGGTGTTGTGGTGGCGGAGGTGGAGGTGGTGGGACACCAAGGATAATATATGGAACCGATGTAATCCCTTCAAATCAAAAGGTAGTGACGAACTTTAGGATTCTGCAAAATGTTGCCAATCAATGAATAACTAGGGAATGTAACGCAGCCGCATAAAAACATCTCCTCTTAACCCTTTACCCAACACACAGGATATCAAATTTTATTATTTATATTATTCACTTCAATTCTTTATTCACAGTATACATGATATACAGACTATTGAGTGGTCAAGTTTGATACAGGTTATTGTATACTGCAGGAGGTGTCATAGCCTGATTGACTGTCTTCCAGACATCCCCTAAGGACAACATTAACTTGGGTTTGGCAGCATGTAATACGAACTTTATGCTCGGCAGTAATGTGGGAATTTATGTGGCTAGAGTGCTTGTTTCAGTTGATCGAAACAGATATGATAGGTGCGTCTACACGTTTTACCCGATCATAATACAGTAGTATAGTAGAATACAGTAGAAGCTCGACAACCTGAAATCCGCGGGACCGACCAATTACTTCGAATTATCCTGATGTTCGAGTTATGCATTCCGGATGTATTGGGGAATGTGGAAATCTTGATCACAATGACAATGAAGCCTGGGGTCAGGACCCACGAAACCATCCCCACACCTTCCGAGATTCCCAGACCGTCGTTGACAATGTCATCGACGATCTGGAAGACCCGGGAAATGTTGATGGGGATTCTAGCACCTGGTTGCCCGGACCAACTTCCGACTTATCCCTTATATTCGAGTCATCCGACATGGAGTTATCGAGCCTCCACTCCATACTTTATTAGAATTATATTATGGCAGATATTTTCATAATGGACGCTTTAATGCTCCGGATCCAACTAGGAAATGGGACAATTCACCACTCAGGCGACAATATAAAAAGATGGCTTGAAAATTTAATTTCATCCATTAGTGTGTCTACATCTGGTTTTGTCCTGCAATCGGGGCACATGGGATTATGACAGATTATAGTATCTGAGTACTTGTTTAAGTAACCATCTTGTATTGTTTTCTTGAATATGGAACGACTGTATTCTTGGATAGTGCGAGGTATTTCATCCCAGGCTTGGCGGAACGTATGTAAGGGAAGATCTGCCGAAAATTTTGTTCTTGGTTTTCCAGCGTAGATTTTGCCACTCTGCCTCGTGGTCGTCCCTCTAGGTTTTTCATATATATTAAATGTTTCACGAAAACTCAAAAGGAGGTTGTTGTGTGACCAATCATACATAAATAAAAGCACTTGAAGATTGTAGAGATCGTTAAACTTTAGAATGCGATGGTACCTAAATAGAGGATCCGTATGGGATGAGTATTTCCTGTTACTGACTATGCGAATGGCCTTTTTTGTACTTTGAAGATTCTACAAGCGGAAGGAACATGGCCCCAGACCTCAGTTCCATAGAGCATATGACTATGTATAAGAGAATAACAAAGCATTTTCAGAACGCTTAATGGAAGACTTTTTTGGCCCTGTAAATAGAATATATAGCTGAGGCCATTTTTATTGTTTTTTTTTATACATTTGTTCAAAAACGGTGTATACAACCATGTCATGTGATTCCTGATAGGGACGAGCTCCACTCTGGAATTTGTGCGTTGGTTGTGCAAACAGATAGTGATTTTACTTTTCCCGCAGTTTATCCTGAAAGTGGATTTGACTTCCTAATTCAATTTTCGGCTTAGTTCAACTTAATTTGTTTTACTCATTTTCATCCACCGTCTCATCGAAGGATTGATCGGCAGATTATGATACCTGTCAACTGAAGTGAAATTTCAAAATGTCTCGAAAACATATATTGTTCCATTTTTTGATCTTATATGGCTTATAATTCCGAAACGCAATGAAAAGAAAAAATTCCCCATCCACAGCCTGTTTGCTTAAATTGCACATTGCACAGAAATGTGTGTTGACAGCAGTCTGAAATTGCCAAAATGGGTACCTCGAAACAAGTCAGTTTTGTTGTTATTGAAGTACAATGTACAAAACGTGTGAGCACTTCATACTAAAAGTAACGCCTTACCAGACGAACTGACTGGATTTGGACAGTTTCGACCAGGGACGTGGTTAGAGGTTTCCGGGTGGGGCGGTGTAGGGTAATGAATTTCCAAGTAGGAGGAGGGACCGGGAGGGGGTTACCCCTAGTTGACAATTCACAACCGAGAAACATTTTGAAAATGAAGCCATGAAAGGGGGCATAAAATATATTCTAGTAACTGAAATGCCAACACATTTATGATAGAATTATCAGGTTATTATTATTTGGTATTATTCTGGGAATTGAATATGTGCTAAACAAAATTAATGCTCAATTATGATGTTTTCGAGGATTTTTTTTTATTACGATAAGTAAACGAACTATAAAAATCTAATACCGATTGACGTCATGCATACTTACGAAGCTCGATATTGCGTACAATGTAGGTGTAAATAGTATTAGTTAGAATATTTGCCGATTTGAAGCCGAGTTGCGACTTTGGGAAGCAAAGGAGACATCAGCATCACCAAAGAAGCTCTAAAATCGAGATAGATGGACTTACCAATTATTCATGACTTGCCCTCCGAATTTCCAACTATAGAAAGTTTTGGCCAGGATCCACACACACACACACACACTCCATGTCGCCATGTACCTGGTTCCGACTCGATACGTGTCTGAATATTGACAGTTTTGTTAAACTCCAATAAAGAAACACACATCTGGCCAGAGATATTCGTAAAAAATGCCATTCAAAATGTTATTATTTGTTCAGATTTTGCCGTCAAAACATGTCGTATGATCCTCATTGGAACAAACTCGGTCCAACTCGGGATCATCAAACGGGTATTAATCGTTTGAACTCTAGTGGTATCTTCCATGCCAGTTCAATGGCAGCAATTAGAAGAGTCCATATTCATTATCTGGGGGAGACCTCTCAATATTTTCAACGTGCAGCCTCTGGCTGCACGTTGAAAATACTGATTGGTGCACCCCACAATATTTACCGAGCAGCCACCCTATACAATGACGTTATGACGTATCATGTTCCTGGCCGAAAAAGCGGAAAAAATGAAATTTTTAGTTATTCAATAATTTCTTTTCGTGTGTCATATCCTTGTGATTTTAGGTAAAGATATAACATTTTAGATGTGTCAACCCCTTAAACATTTAAGAAAATATGTTTTTAAACGAGGTTTAACGACACTCTCGACAGCTACGATGACCTCGTGTGGGGCCGTTTTACGGGTGGGTGAAGCCGAGGTACCCAGATAAACCACCGTGCAACGGCGAGCAACTAACATACTCTCCACCGCACTGGTTCCGCACAACTGAGCAAGGTTATCATTGGTTGAAGACAAGCGCATCATAAGCGTGCAGTATGCCTTAGAGCAGAGCGCCTTCATGCCCCCATTTTATTATTTGTTTTTCCAATGTTTCAAAAATGTCAACAAAAGTGTATCACATGGCTCCTCAGTTGAACAAGTTCGACGACCTCGTTCCAATGATAATAACACAGTTTTCGTCAATGTTATCGACCGGCAGAATTTTATTTACGACACGGAATTTAGATGAATTTGTTTTGGGCTGTTCAGTAATATTTTTTTCCCAGAGCACTGTCGTTTCCAACACGACGTGAACATCTTATTACAGGAAATACAGTAAATTTCCCAGGAAAAATAATTAATTACTTTCCAAAGTCCCCCGTACTGAGAGAAGGGAACATCGGTATTTTTGCACTCCCTCGTCCCTCGTCCTCTGTGTCTGTTTCATATATGTTTCAGGTTTTTGTCCCATTGGAAATCATTGTTTGCAGCCTCTTGTTAGATGTCTTCGTCATTATTGTTTGTTCGTTTCCTTGAGCTGAGGTTTACTGGAGAAGATTTTGTAGTTTCTGGAGTAAAATTAAAATCCTAATTAAACCAAGTTACCCATTTCCTTTAATAGAAAACAATTCAAGTATGAATATATTAGATGTTGTGTTTTCGGTACATGCAAATGTCATACACAGCATTTCAGCGAAAAGCAGTGTAGATTGCTAATCACTGGCGAACTCGGTATATTCAAACGTATTTATCTATTGCTTTCTTTGAGTCGAGGAGAAGACTCTAAACTAGGGAGTGCGTTGGCTCAGTAGATAGAGATGCAGTCTGCAAGCTGAGAGGTCCTAGGTTCGAATCCCACTTGCGGCAACCGCGTCGTGTACTTGGGCAAGACACCTAATCCCAATTCCCCACGAAGGGGAACTGTGGCGTTGTGTCAAGGTGTACTGCACGTCCATGGTATACTTGTCTTCAACCAGTGCTAAAACTGCTTGTGTGCAGTTAGTAAGTTGGGAGTCTGACAGTTGCTCGCCTTTGCTCGGTGGATCAAACAGGGTACTCCGATTTCATCCACCCGCAAAACTGCCCGACACGAGATGCTCGTAACTGTCGAAAGCGTCGTTAAACGCCAATAAATAATAAATAATAGTCTCTAAACTATGTTGCATGCATCGCGGAAACTTGACCAAACTACATGTACATATAGCAGGGAAACTGCAAAACTTTTCAAAAAGAAAATTCATCACCGCATAATTTGAGCACAATTACATTATCTCAGCACACCGTTTACCGTCGCTATTTGAGGGAACCTAAAAGCCTGTGTATAATGCACCGCGATTACAACGTCCACCATCAGATGAATCAAAATTGAAGGGATCGCGGTAGCTCAGTGGTTAGAGCACAGAACTTCAAACCGAAGGGTCCATGGTTGCACCCGTGCCAGCATGTACGCGCTGTGTCATTTACAATGTATTCATTGTCGTTTGCCCACATATACTATAGAGTACTGCACGTCGATAGTGCATATGTCTCCAACCAATGCTAACTATGTGTGTTCGGAGTTAATACGTTGAAGAATCTGGTAGTTGTACATCGGTTGTTTCCGGGTACTCCACCTTCCGCAACTCGGAAAACTCTCTGACATGAGATTATCCTGGTCGTGGACAGTGTCATAAAACCCCACTAAATATATAAATAAATATTAAAAGACGTGTGTCTGTTGGCAATGAATAGTATTGGGTCGTAAAGTCTTGACAATTTTACAGTCTCGGCATACCCAATCACATATTAACCTATTCCTGACTTATCGTCTATATCCGGCCTGTGGTCTTCACAAAAATCGATATTTAAATTATACATCTGTTTAATATTTTGCATTTTTGCAATTTGTACCTTATAACCCCACGTCCCAAGAGGGACCACAAGCCATTGTATTGACGGCCACAAATGAAATTTTCTAGTTATTCAAGAATATGTTGGCATGTGATGCCAGTTAGCAGTTTAGTAATCGTTCAGACCACCGGTATAAGTCTATTCTACGCTGACATAGGTTGTTTGTTTACCCACTTTTCATACCCTTGGCGTAATGTGTTGCTCATTCGAGAAGAGAGATATTCACATATTCTATAGTGCTCCAGTTATGATATTCCAAGAATAAGTATTTAATTTACCTTGAAATCATCACGATATTGACTCATTGAGAGGAAGTGCACAGCGTAATCATAAAACGACGACTATGATGAGTACTCATTTCTGATGGCAATGTCTTCAAATGATTTGTCGATTGGGCAAAATTTCTTGCCTTGATTCAAGGAAAATTAATGCTTGTGATATTGTTTTTTAGATTCAGTTGTCTGGAACATATCAGTTTATCGAAAAGCCGAAACGTAAGTTAGCCTTTCCGACCAATTGAAAAATTCCAGACGAGTGAAGCCAAACGAAGCAGATGGACTATTTAAGAGCTAGACTGGTGCTAGGCCGTAAAAGCTTCTCATCTTTCTCACAGACTTAGACTCGTGGTCCGAGATCCTGCCGTTTTAGATGGAGAAAAAAACGGGTGTCCCACTTTAAGCTACGGGAATGTTGGAAAAGACATAATATCCTGGACGCGCACTTGGTAATTTGCAGATAGATTTTGGTGGAACGGATAGGAGTTTACCCTTCCACAGCCACGCCCACTTTATCCAGTCATGGAGGACCTCTATGTACGCCTCTATACAAGGAAGTTTAATCAAATTTATGACATACTTGAAACTCAATCATATGATTAATTGTCGGAAAGGTCTCTCTGAGGCATACCGACAATTAATCAGATGGGAGGTTTGATCTGTCCACACAGAAATGTATAGATAATTATCATAGAATAGGCGACAATAGTCGCATTCGGCAACGAAAGTGTTAAACGTCATTAAATTATTGTCAAGAAAGTTTATTTCTGATTTCTGAAGAGTGGGCACAGTTAAAATTAAAAAGAAGACAAAAACATACTGGATAAAGGCTAAAAGAAATGAAGTTATTAACGCAGTAAACACATTTGAAAATGAAAAGTTTTCTTGTAAACTGCAGTACTAAAAGTAAACGTGATTATGAATACCACAAGCTCAAGTCCAAGCCAGCAATCGTGCCGCACTCAACCACTTTGTTCCTGGAATTAGATTAAAGTAAAGTATATATTTACATTTGAAAATGCTTTCTGCTGGAAAAATTGAGTTTTAACCTCACCTTCAACTGCATATACAAGTCTTTTTGCAATAATATCTCAAGCGAATTCGAAAACTGGCTCGGTCGGATTTTTAACGAATTTTGAGCTCACCGCGA
Source organism: Pictodentalium vernedei (assembly GCA_031216915.1). Taxonomy (NCBI): domain Eukaryota; kingdom Metazoa; phylum Mollusca; class Scaphopoda; order Dentaliida; family Dentaliidae; genus Pictodentalium; species Pictodentalium vernedei. Next base: position 334,392,101 of record CM062295.1, read on the forward strand.
TGACGTTTCTGATGTGCATGAGAGAGTGCATGAAGAAAGTAGCCATAACTTGACGCCTGCATCTCCGATGCGCATCGCTTGTTTTTATTGAATCTAAGACATAAAATATTTAACATTTTCATTTCATATTTAAGATACCTGATTCTTCATTTGAAACTTGAAAGCCTTCACCTATGACAGCTATACCCGCTAGAATCAGTAAATCCTTGGTGACAGAAGGAACTGCTAAGTTAGGCTACTTTTAACTCCTCCGAAATAAATAAATAAATAAATAAATAAATAAATAAATAAATAAATAAATAAATAAATAAATAAATAAATAAATAAATAAATAAACCCTTCCTCCAATTAAAAGTAGTTTTAGCTTTGCAGTTTCTTTCTGAATTGCTATTTGCAGGATCTGGGCGAGAATAACAAGAACCATATACTTGCAGATGGACTCAATTACACAGTTGTTGCGGGAAGAATGTACGAGAAGCCTGAACACCCACTTTGCCCATTAACCTCAAATTTAAAGCTCTTGTCTAAAAATTGCCTCCACTTCCCATAACAGTGCATTATGGTAAAGGTAAGTTGATTCCCATCGTGTTGGGGATAGTATGTGATGTACACGGGCATCCAAGAAGAAACGCTTTGAATGCAATGGTGCAACATATTTCGGAATTAGCTGAGTATTCTGCGTTTTAGACAAACCATTCAATATGGGATGCATCAAATAAATAAATGGACCATGCTTTGATTCAGGCTCATCTTATTATGTGTGTTACTGCACATAAGCGTGATAGTTCAATAAAGTCGTACTTTCGAGCAAAACACCATATATATGAACAAATATGCTTGAGAAAATGCTAATTTGGAAACAATTTGAAAGCTTCTGTTGAAAACAATGTTCCAATTCAAGCAGATTTGTTTTTAAGTTTTGAAGTGCATTCACTTTCCGTTGAGGATTTCGAATTGAAGAAGTGGATTCAATCACCTCTTGAAAAGCCGCCCTCACACACAAGGTTCTAACATATCACAGCTTGTACCATTTCCAAATTTCTAGTTAGAAGTTTTATGAATCAGTTATCGGAAAACATTAACACTAGTGAAATGTTCAAACCCTTGGCCACTAACAGAACAGTTAACTTTAATTTCTACTCCAAGTAGTTAAAAGATTCTTTAATGTTACACTGATACTTTATTATTTTGTATGAAGCCATGTTGGCTTTCTGTATCATTTTCAATCTTTCAAGTTGTGGTAATGTGACGAGGGGGTTCGTCGTAGTATATGTGGGATCTTAGAATGTCCACGTGATATATAAGAGTCACATAAACAGAACCATTTATTTAAATCCAATAGCGGAATAAAATAACAATGAATGTAGCTGGGCTTGAAATCTAGCTCTGAGGGACAGAGTGTCCAGTGACAGGAATTTCAGAGTGAAGTCTTTAATCTAATCTAATCTAATCTAATGGTTTTAGCGCGCCGAATGCGCGCTGGGATGGTGTGGGGCAAACCCCTTTCGACCCTCAATTACTGTATAGTAGTATTACTTTTGCTTGTTGCTTCATCACTGGTCGTGTTAGGGGAGGAAGAGGAAAGGAAAATCTTAGCGTCGTTTGTGTTTCTTGCTCTTTGTCTTTTGAGGAGGTGGCTGTGATGGCGAAAGTGAAGTCTCAAGCTCTCATCTAAGTATGTATATACATCACGAAACAAAAGAGGTTTTACAATAAAATACAATTTTCATAACACTGCCGATCAAACTGAATACAAGTAACTGATCCATTCAAGATAAGACTTGTCACTACCACCAATCCAAGCCGAACGTGCAGCTGACGTTTGGATGGCAACAATATCATTCAGTGAACAGTCACAGCATAGTGTTCATGATTACTAATGGTGATTATATTTACCTTGCTTGCCGCTGCTTGAATAAATATGGACTTTTATATTTTAACCAAACATCACAATTGAGAAATAAAATAATTATGTTAGCTTACACTTCAAAACATAAACGCTTGAATATTCATCAAATAGATTGTGGACTTCCATATAATGCCACGGTCATGGTAATCTCAAATGTTATTCAGCTAAAGTGTGTTGTTATTTATTTATATTTATTTATTGGTGTTTAAGGTCACATATTTCTGCACAATGGCTAACCATGACCGTGACAGTTTTACGGGTGGAGGAAGACGGAGTACCTGGAGAGAACCACCGAGCAACTGTCAGCTCCCCAACATACCAACTCCACACAAGCAGGGTTAGCATTGGTTGAAGACAGGTGCACCATCGACGTGCAGCACGCCTTAGTACACAACGTCACCGTGTCCCCACGTGGGCAATGGGGGTGAAGTGTCTTGCCCAAGGACACAACGCGGTTGCCGCAGGTGGGATTCGAACCAAGGACCTCTCGGCTTGCAGCCTGCACCTCTACCAACTGAGCCACCGCGCCTCCAAGTGTGTTGTTAATCTGTATTTATCTCGTGTGCGTAGTATTACTTTTAGAAGGATATTCGTTATAAACAAAAAAAAACAGCTGACACTTGTTTAGTGTGTTATGATAGATTATCAACATCAGAAAAAAGTAACACCCCCACCTCGTTTTCGCCTCTTGTCACTGTTATTGTTTTCTGAAAATGATCTACCACAACACACGAAACAACGGCCAGTGTGTTTATATTGGCGAGCCTGTTACACGCCATTTAGTGTACTATTTCTTAGGCTTACAAAAGTTAAAAATATGTTCCCCCCCCTCCCTCATGATCCTGTTGGCTGACGAATGCTCTCCTTTTGTAACAAAAGCAAACTTAAAAAATAAAAATTAAGTAGTTTATTTCTGATATTTTACACAAGGTAATAAAAGTGATAAATTTGTCCCTTGAGTGTAAGAGGGTTTTACAATGCTTTAGGGACACTACCACTCATGTTATTATGCAGAGTCTGAGGCCAAATCAAGAACATCAACCTTTGATGCCAATGAAATAAACTTACAAATAAAATTAAAAAAAAAAAAAAAAAAAAATCGCCCGCCCACATGCAATTTTACAGCATATGGCCCCAGAAACAGAAAATATTTGTATGACCTTTTTACATCGAATTTTATCAGCAGTAGATTTTATTTGTCATCAGGTGATGTTCTTCACAGAGTGACGTAAAATTCTGGATTTTCTTTTCAGACCCTGCAGCTAGCGTTCACCAAAGGTAACCCACGCTATACGACCACGCTCAAACAATACACTTGTTCTTTTTATCCTATGTCGGGAGCGCGGCGGCTAAGCAGGAAGAGATGCAGGCTGCAACCGCGTTGTTTTCTTCGGCAAGATACTTAAATCCCAACTGCCCACGTGGAAGCTCGGTGATGTTGTGTACTAAGGCGTACTGCACGTCGATGGTGTACTTCTCTTTATCCAATGCTAACGCTGCTTGTGTGGAGTTAGTACGTTGGGGAGTCTGACAGTTGCCCGCCGTTGCTTGGTGGTTCTCTCTGGTTACTCCGACATTCACCACAAGTAAAATTGCCCGAAACGAGGTGACTCTGGATGTCAAAAGTGTCATTATCTCCCAATAGATAAATAAATAACAAAATTATCCTTTGTCACTTTAAGCACAATTACCGTCGAACATAAGTGATGTCCCAACTAGAACTATTTTTATTTGTGAATCAGGATCACCCCTGTTGAGAAGTCATGGGGTGCCTTCGATGTCTGAATTATCGACTATGGAGGTTTCTCTCTGAGTGGGTACTAAATTACTTCCGATGTCTTTATGTGAAAGTTCGTCGGGTTCCAATGTACAGATCAAGGGCAACTTTTAATTCGACGGATGGTTGACGTGCGCTAACGTAACAAACGTGTGCATGAGGTTTAACCCTCACCTAACGAATCGGCCTCAACAGCACACGTACTTTTCAAATCAAGTAGGTGAAAACAAAATGTTTTCAAACATTTAATTTCCAATTATCAGTAACATGATATGGTTTTGTTGAAATTTTTTGGACAACGTTAATTTTAAAATAAAATAATGAAGTAGTGTGATTGGGTAAAAGGTTAATTACCTCACATTTTCTGTTCAATTTTGCAGTGAATAACACAAACCCTAATTGCATGAACATTAGAAGTCATTTCGTTATAATGCTCAGATCTCACTCTTTTCATTCAATTAAGCATTAAAGTACAGCAAATAAAAATGCGCAATTATAATTCTTGTAAAATAATAAGTTATACCTTATATTTTATCTCACATAATGTGCTGTACTCGCACGATAGTCAAAAACTAATTAATATTACCTCTTTCCTGTAGTGGGTTGCATAAACGCATTCTCCACAATGGATGTGATGTCAGTATTATCACATATAACTTTGGACAATGTCATACCCTTGATGGAATTCAGTTGACCTAAAAGTAAATCGCTGGATGAAATTGAACCCCGTGATGTTCCAAAAGAAATCATTGGATGAAATAAAAAAAAATCAATAATGTAAAGGGAATTTTCAGTAATGAAAATAAAAATTAATACGTCAATGACTTGTCCTGACTTAACAACGTCTTCTTTAACCATTAAATACTGATGTTAAAATACTGAAATATCAAGCCGTAAACATTTCCCACAATGCAACTAGGAATGTAACCAATCTTGTTTGCTGTTTGGAATGTAACCAATTCAATCTTGTTTCACGGAGCTCCTTGAGATTTGTGTGGTTAAATTCCTAGTTGCATTATGGGGAAATGTTGTGACTTGTGGCTGCGACTGTTCATATTTTGACACCAGTGCGCAAAAGATTTAAGCAGTGTCACTGCCACAGATGACCACTTCAAATTCCGTTAACCCTTTACCCAACGTAACGGCCAAAACCTGCCAGCGCTATTCTAAAAAAATTGCCAATTAATATTCATTATTTTTTTCATTTTATGTCTCGAAAATATAGGTTATGATCCCTCGTTGGAACAAGCTCATCGAGCTCGTCCCAATGGGGGGGGGGGTCATAACCTATGTTTTTGAGACAAAAAATGAAAAAAAATAGTTATTCAAGAATTTTGTTTGCAAGTGTCGTCTGCTTTTCGTGTTAGGTAAAGGGTTAACCAAGACTGATTGGGTAAATTCCTAGTTGCATTATGGGAAAATGTTGTTTGAACTGTTGATATTTGTCTTCAGTGTTCAGAAAGTTTCATGCAGTGACATGACCATAGATGACCAATTTAACCTATATCGAGGTCAGTCAAATAGGATGTTTAAATTCGTAGTTGCGTTAAGAGAAAATGTTGTGGACTTGACTGTTGATGTTTTGACATCAGTGTGCAGAAAGTTAAGTAGTGTCGTGGTCACAGGCAACCATTTTAACACTTTATCCAACAAATCGGCCGCATCCGCCCGCGTAATATGCAAAGTCAGCAGTTGAACAAATATTATTTCTCAAAAAATTTCAACAAAACCATATCACGTAACCCCTCGTTGGAACGAGCTCGTCGAGTTCGTTCCAACGATGGGTCACATGATATGGTTTTGTTGAAATATTTTGAAAAAATTGAAAACATGATATTTAAAATAATAAATTTTGATATTGTCTGCGTTGGGTAAAGTGTTAATCTGCATTGAGCTTTGTCAAACAAGACTAAATTGGTTACAATCATAGCTATGAAAAAATGTTGTGGCTGCAACTGTTCATATTTTTAGGTCAGAGTGCAGAGAATTAAGCAACGTTATGACCACACATAACCATTAGAAACTGTATTGAGCTCTTTTAACCCTTTACCCAACGAATCGCCCGCATCCGCCCGCGTAATATGCAAATTCAGTAGTTGAAAAAATATTATTTTTCAAAAAATTTCAACAAAACCATACCATGTGACCCCTCGTTGGAACGAGCTCGTCGAGCTCGTTCCAACGATGGGTCACATGATATGGTTTTGTTGAAATATTTTGAAAAATTTTAAAACATGATATTTAAAATAATAAATTTTGATATTGTCTGCGTTGGGTAAAGTGTTAATCTGCATTGAGCTTTGTCAAACAGGACTAAATTGGTTACAATCATAGCTATGAAAAAATGTTGTGGCTGCAACTGTTCATATTTTTACGTCAGAGTGCAGAGAATTAAGCAACGTTATGACCACACATAACCATTAGAAACTGTATTGAGCTCTTTTAACCCTTTACCCAACGAATCGCCCGCATCCGCCCGCGTAATATGCAAATTCAGTAGTTGAAAAAATATTATTTTTCAAAACATTTCAACAAAACCATACCATGTGACCCCTCGTTGGAACGAGCTCGTCGAGCTCGTTCCAACGAGGGGTCACATGATATGGTTTTGTTAAAATTTTTTGAAAAAATTCCAAAAATTATATTTAAAATAATAAATTTTGATATCGTCTGCGTTGGGTAAAGGGTTAAAAAGACTGAGTTGATTAATTTCAAAGTTGCATAAAGGAAAAATGCTGCGTTGATATTTTAATCCCAATGTGTAGAGATTTAACCAGATTCACGGCCACCAATGATCACTTTAAACTGTATTGAGTTCTGTCAAAACACGACTGAATTATTGTATTACAGGACAAGGTTGTGGTTGCTAATGGGCGACGAAAGAGACCTTATTTTCTGACGTCTTCCATAAAGCCAATGATATTTTGGATAGATAGAAATTGTGTGAGAGAAAGAGAGAGGGGGAAGGGAGCTGTATTTCCAAATAGATTATCATTGTGTAAACAAAAAAAAAATATGCAAACCGGATTGACATTCCAAACTTCCGTGCTATCTGTCTGAAGCTTGGCGATTGTGGTGAGCGAAACGATGGTTAATATAACATGGAATACCAATAAAAATAATTAAATAAAAACTTATATTTTGGCAACAATGAATCACAAAATAACATTCGGCGAGGGAACTCTACACTACAAACTCCAGGAGCCCATATTTCAAAAGGCATAAGTTTTAGAAACTCAAGATTCCTAACTTTAGTTCAACTCTGGACTTAGCTGAATTTAACTCAATTTGCAAATTTGTACGCAAGCTATGCTTTTATAAATAAATTACATCAAGCTGAAATATGCATAGGAATTGATCTAACAAGCCAACTTATGCACTCTGGCACTAAGTCGTAACTAGCTCCCCTACTGATCCCCAACCGGAAGTACGCAGAAAACTATCATATTTTGTTGTGCGCATACTGTCACTGACACTTGCGATAATGGATTCAGCAATCAGTTTCCTCATGGCGCTTGAAAGACATCATGCAAAAAGCTCATCTGATGGGAGGAGGATGGGAAGTTATGATGTACATGTCAGGTAGATATAATTTATTCATAAAATTATAACTTGCGTACAAATTTGTAAATTTCATTTCACAAATTAGTTACCTGCCTGACATATATCACAAAGAGACACTATTGATTCCACTGCAATCCACTCAAGTTCCTTTCCTTCCAAGAACTCTACCAGGAGAAATACATCTGAAGACTATTTGTTCATCTTGACCTCCTCCAGAATAACGCAAACCAAAACCTGTTTTGTTTTTTAATATATAGATTCGAAAAAAGAACTTTGTATAAAAAAACATGTTATGAATGACATCACTTCAAACGCGCCGTGTAATAACGATAAAAGCCGTTGAGTCTTCTTTTTCTTTCTTTTTTTTTGTTAAACTTTCAGACAATCCACCTGAAATTTCTCCAAACAAGGTTTGATGAAAGTTGTGGGTTTACTGCAGTCTGCACATTCCATGGCACTTTAAACTAGCGACATCCATTAAAGCCCATGGGAACCTTTTACCACTGGTAGAATGACATTTGACATGTTTATTTTGTGAGTGAAAAGTCTTCTGGATAGTTTTGACAACACAGATCGAAATATTCTGCGAAGGAACAGGTATACATGGTTGGATGCTAAAGCATAATTTCAGCTGATCTCTAGCAACTAACTGCCAGGAAAGGCTCGACTTAGAAATAAAGGCAACTGGTGAGAAATTCTATCTTGTTTGAGTAAACCTGGTAGTAAAATGCCGATCCCTTTCTTCTGCACATTCTAACTGACATAACTACTACTGATGGGTGACTTTAATGGCCACATAGGTAATGATGAAGAAGGCATAGAGGGTGGGGACAATAAAGTCAACAGGAATGGAAGGAAGCTGTTGAACTTCACAGACGAGCTCGGTCTGAAGATTCTGAACAGGGACGCGAGGTGTAAGGGAAAATGGACCTGGGAGGGGAACGACAGAAAATCAATAATCGACTACATCATCACAGATAATATGAAAATACGTGACACGTAATGGTACACACCCAATATCGTTAATTTCGGAATTTTCGGTAAATATTGCAGGCCCTAAGCAAGATTTTTCAGGAAAGAGATGGTATGTATCGCAGAAATAGCAGCGGTTATGTGAAATATAACAATTTGCCAAAACGTGTTGTAGAGCGACATGCAAATAAACACAGAACCACACATGTATGTTCATATGTTCATGTGGCGACAAATATGGCAATCGGACAACTTTGAAAGATTGCGGAAGGATCAAACCTGAGACAAGCTATAGTAAAACAAACCTTCATTTTTTAAACTGACAAAAGATCATAATTCAATGGCAAATTGGTTCATTAGAGTTTAACAACACTTTCAAAAATCAAGACTATATTACGAGCTGGATTGTACGTCAATTTCAATAACTAAGGTTATTATATCACGTTATTAGTTCCCAAGATCCTCCCCATCCTTCAATACCGAGACGAGCAAGAGTCGTGCGTGGAGTCACTCATTCAGGCAATTACTCTATGGCTCATTTGTTCCATTCTGGTCGTTCAAGCAATCTGAGAATGGTTAGCAAGCCTGTACTAGTGCTAGTAATGGTACAAGGCTGCAAGAGTGGAAGAAGACTACAGGTTTTGGTGATTACTGTAAAAGCTAATCAAAGGACAGAGGATGGCAATATTGGGAAAATGAGTAATAGTGGTATTGGAGATATGAAGATCATGGAAAGGTCTAGAACTGAGCAGATGCTTGGAGCTAAATTATCATCGGGTATATATAGTACTATGTCATCATGTCATAGGTATCCTCCTATACTCCGATGGGCATTAAGAGTCGTAAAAGAAATTGCTCTTTCGATACTCATTTGCTCAATGGGATTTGAGTCGTTAGTAGGTATATTTTGAGAGTTTACTATCACTTGTACATGTACGTGTACAACATACGTTCACGATGCGTTCACCAACGTGGAATTCAGTGTTAAATCACACGCTTGTTCACAAAAACTGTACATGATCTTGAATCCCCCCATGTACAGTTGTGACTCCTAGATCGCACTTTTAACGTTCAAATACTCGTGGTGAACGCGCGTTTTTAAAAAAAGGGTGAAATTGTACATCTTCACTTGTATCTTGTACGTAATTTTTCGTTGACGTTCCCATCGCAGATCAGACCATCGATCCATCGTTGGCGAACGCGATCAAAAGCAAAAAATTCTGAATCATCATCAAAAAACAGTTTTGGGGACTCTAAATCAGCGATTCAGAACCCGCAATTGTGTTGGTACAGATGGTCCAGAACTCTCCCTTGTTTTTGAGGCGGTGGGTTTTTTTCCCATTTATGACATTATTATTAGGGGAATTCCTCCACTATGAGAAATTCTCAAAAAACTCAGCTGATCGAGCGGTCGGATCGCTCGATTCTCGCAAAAAAACTCAATCTGAACGAAGAGTGTTGTTGTCGTCGGTGTGGTTGGAAATTTGCAAACCCAGTCACGTCTTCCTGAAGTAAAAAAACTAACACATGTTATCGTAATTAGTGAATGAGGTTTTTTGTTCAAAAAGAGTCGATTATGAATATAGTCTGTATTATAGACATTGATGTTTTTTGTTGATGGGACGGATAGAAATTGAGTTTTGAGGGTTTTTTTTTTCGAAGAGAGTTGATCTGTAACAGATATTCGTGTTTTGTCTTGATCAGAGAGATTGACTGTTAAGCGTTCGTTGGAAAAAGTCAAAAACACTTATCGGAATGTTTGAAAAGCATTTTCCACTCAATTAGGTTTTGAGTGGTAAAATATTTAATATATTCATGATAGCAATCGCAGTCATCAAAAGGATTCTCTCTTAATTCGACACTCAGTGAATTGATGTGTGAATGAAAAATTTTTTGATGAATGTAAAAAACTACTCTCAAAATGCGTTAAATCAGAAACCGGTTTGTCATGTACTGTTTAAACGTATTTTTTTTAAACTTCAATTAACACAGTCAGTTTGAGATGTGAATATTTTCAGATTATTATATTAAGACGGAAAGAGTTTTTTTTTATTACTTAAAAACATAAAAAATATAATTAAACATTTAATTTTGAAAAATAAATAAAAACAATTAAAACGAAAGATGTTTTTACAGATGGATTCTAGACACCGAGATCGAATTTTAGAACAGTATGAACGTGCTAAGAAGGGGATTCAGTCAGCTGATAGGAGCAGACGTCTTGGTGAGATGGAACTCAGACGCGAAGCCACAAAAATATTTAAACCCGTGACGGAGGGTCAAGAGCGAAGCAGGAAGGAGATAGTCGAAGAATTGAGACCCATAAAGGAGAGTTCTTTGAGAATGGGTTCGTTGCCTCCTAGTTTTGGAAATCGGTATTCCGTTCAATCTACACCGGATTACGTTCCCACGGGAATTCAAACAGATATGAGCGAGTCTGATGATACGGCTTCGACTATCACCACTAGTAGCATCGCATCGTCCGATGATGATGGCGGTAAGAGAGATCAGTCGTATGGAATTTATAAGGATTCTGAGGGTAGAACTTTTGTAGGTGATACGTTAGTGGAAATGGATGATGATGAATTGATCGTGGGTTCGAATAAATATAAAGTAACTGATGGTCTGCGGAGATTGCTCCTTTACGACAAGCCTGGAGATTACACGGAACAGGATTTCGACAATTATGGCGACATTCTAGTTCAAACTCACGCCATGAAGAGAAATAACGATGCCAGAGAGACGAGACCCAAAGCCAACAGAGGTTACAAGTGGACGAAAGTGGTGAAACCCATATGGGATATGAACAAGAAGTTGATCGAATCGGTGACTGGCAAAGGGGTGAAAACCACTTTTCTTCCGAGCGATTCCGACGCTCTGTCTCAGAGATTGAGTTTGTTGATGGCGAGCAGCCGGGCTGGTAACACGGGATTAGATAATCAGATAGTTGCTATATCTGACGAATTGTTGAGACAGAAGGTTTTGAATAAAAAACAGTATAAAAGGCTGATGAACGAATTGAAGGATTGATGTGTATATAATAAGTAGAGAGAAACAAACAAAAATAAAACAGTAAATTTTTACACTAGAATAATAAAAAGTATTTAAACGGCAAAAACGATTTACCAGTGAAAAAAAAACAAAAATATATCATAAAAATAAAATATGTTGGTGATAAAGAACAGGGGATACGTCAGAACATACGTTCAAGGCGGTTTTGGCATCGTCGATTCTATAATGCGAGCGTTCACGAGCAATGCGGGTAGAAAACTCGCATCGACCGCGTTTGAGGTCGGTAAGAAGACGGCTTTGGATGCTGATAAGAAAGCCGCTTCCGAAGCCAGTGGTAGGATAGCTTTTGTGGCTGGCAAGAGGGCAGCCGACGCGTTGATCGACAAGTTGATCAGTCCGCCGGCGAAGCGAGCTGCGTTAGAGCGAACGCCGAAAAGTTGGAAAGATTTTAAGGATGCTGTGGTGCCCATACAAGATTTAGCCAAAATGACGAGTGGATCCGGATTGAAGAGAACTCGCGACGGTGCGATATAAATAAATAATAATAACATTAAAAAACAGAGTTTGAAAAACATAAAAAAATTGTGTTTTGAAAAGAATCAAAATAACAAACAAAATAAAAACAAAGATGAACATTAAAGATATGTCTTGGAACGACGCCGCGACCAAGAGGTCGAATAACGAGTTCTTTCCCAAGAGCATAAGAGGCTTGATAGTGGGAAAATCGAATTGTGGAAAGACCAATCTGTTGATGAATCTGTTGTCCCGACCCGACTGGTTGGATTACGACAGATTGTTCGTGTTTGGCAAGAGCTTGTTTCAACCCGAATACAGATTGCTTCGAGAATGCATGGATCGCAGATTGCCCAGGGACGTCATAGCCAGAAGCTTTGACAGTGGGGAGGAATTCGACAAGAGCGGAGCTCCACTCTCGACCATTTTGGACGGCGCGGCGACGGAGCTGATGAAGAGAAATGCATCTTCGAAAGTCGAGTGTCGATTTTATGAGAACGCTAGCGACGTTCCGGATCCTAGAGAACTGAAATCAGAAGATAAGAATCTCATGATTTTCGACGATCTGCTTTTGGAGAGACAGAACCGATGCGAATCGTATTACGTTAGGGGTCGACACAGCAACGTGGACTGTTTCTACCTGTTGCAGAATTATTTTCGATTGCCCAGACAGACGATAAGGGAGAACGCTAATTTTCTATGTCTCTTTCGTCAAGATCTCAAGAATCTCAATCACATCTACGGCGATCACGTCGCAAATGACATGAGCGCTGCGGAATTCAGGAGATTCTGCAAGAGGGTTTGGGATGGTGGACTTTACAATTTCGTCGTGATCGATTTGACAAGCGAATTTAATCGCGGAAAATATCGGTGCGGATTCGACAAGTTTTATGTTTCCGATGGTAATAATAATAAGATAGAGCGTGAAAATAAAATTTAGAAAAATAATAAATCTTCAAATAATTAGTTTTGAATAAAAAAAATAAAAGTAAATATAATGTTCGAACATGGAGAATTGTTAGAACGGATAGCCGAGAATACGGCTGAAAAACAATCCATTCAAATCGTGGTGAGTGGCGATTCGACTCGATTCGCTACGAAATTCGAACCTTCCATCGAATTGAATAGAGAGAAAAGATACGAGATGGCGTTGGTGAAGCTGGAGACTGATTATTCCTTTCCCAACATCACCTAAAAGAATAACTCGTTCAAGTATTCCGACGGAGTGGATTGGTTGGAGATTCGAATTCCCAAAGGGAGTTACGACATAGACGATTTGAACAATTACATTCAGACGCGAATGAAGACGGATGGAAAGGGAAGATACAAGATCAGACTGGCTCCCAATCCTAATACCTTACATACGATGTTGGATTTGGAAGATAATTTTTGAGTGGATTTCAACACGGACGATTCTATAGGCAAGATGTTGGGATTCGATCGAAAGATGTATCGAGGCCACGCGGCACCTGAAAATACGGTTGACATTCTCGCAGTCAATAGCATTCTGGTGAACATGGACGCGATTGCTGGAAGCTACGTGAATGGTAGCGCTCAACCGACGATCTATTCCTTCTTTCCAAACGTGTCGCTGGGTTATAAGATAGTGGAGTGACCTCGAAATTTAGTTTATCTACCAGTGACTTTAGACACATTGTATAGTCTGAAAACCACGTTGACGGATCAAAATGGTGAACTGTTAGATCTTCGCGGAGAGAGAGTGACGATACGATTTCAAATAAGAGAAATATAAAAGCAAAAAAAAAAAAAAAAAATATTATATATATAGATAACAAAAATAAAATAAACGCAATATTAATTTTACAAAATTATTTTAATATAATTATTAAACAAGAAACAATTGAAGTAAATATATTTAAAAAAAAAAAAAAAACAGAATTATGACAGAATACGTGGTTAAAAACGTGAACATATCTGCAGGACAGAGGAAGAAACTTAAGAGAGTGTTAACAACTCGAGGCAAGGCGGTGAGATTCAAATTCACTCACGAAGATCTGACGAGAGGCGGTCAGGATTCGATCGCTTGGACCAGAAGTCAAATGAAAAGGATGGAGAAAGCGATTCGCGATGGAAGAGGGTTGACGGTGAGAATGAGTCCCGCTCAATTGAGATACAATTTGAGAATGAAAGGTGGTTTCCTACCGCTATTGGCAGGAATAGCTGCAAAAGCATTAACCTTCGCCACAAAGGCGCTACCCTTTCTCGGAAAGACTCTCGGCGTGGGAGCTCTCACGGGACTCGCTAGTTCGGCAGTTGAGAAATTAATGGGTGGCAGCGGACTGTTTTTGAAGAAGGGAGGAGCCGTGTGTCGCGTCCACATAGAAGACAGCGGTAACGGATTGCATCTAGAACCCGTTAGAGGCGGCAACTCTCTGAGAGGAAACGGTCTCTATCTGAAGAGTGGACGGAACGTCGAGCGACTCGGCAAGGGTTTGTTGCTCGTTGAGAATTCGCCATTTAAGAACATACCGATTTTGAATATGTTATTATAAATATAAAATTATATAAAATATAAAAATCATAGAAAGTATAAAATAATATATTTAAAATGGATAAAAAGGTGGAGAAACAAATTTATCACCTGGATGAAAAGTTGGAGAAACAATTTGACGATAATGACAAACATCGCGAGCCAGAGAGCGAAAAAATAAAAAAATGGTTAGACGCTAATGATGGATATCTAAGGAAAGAACTAATGAAAGAGATAGATGAAGCGCGGGATAGATGGTTGAGAATGAGACGATGCTTTCCACGGTCACCACTACCTTCTGAAGAGAATGGTAATGATGCGAGTGTTACCAAGAGATGCACAACATTCGTTCATAATTATGATTCGGATAAACAAAAATGTTGCCATAAACGTATCACATCACAAAGAAAAAGAAAAAGAAGAATCGACGCTGAAATTTGAGAGAAAAGGAAACGTTATTATAATATATTATGATGATAGTGAAGAAGAAGGAAAACAAAAAAAAAAGTAAATGAGATCTAAAGATGATCTTATTTTTTTTTTTTCATTTTCTTCACTAAAAATCAATCACTCTATTGTTTATATTTCCAAGTCCGTTATTAGCATGTTGACACGCGTGTTTTCTCCTTTTTCGAAAACGTGTTGAATGTTTATCTTTACTCTTTTGAGTTTTTTTACATCGGTCAACTCGCTCTCACCACCCAATTTCTTCACGAGTTCAAATGAGATGTTTGGAAATATGTAATTTCCATAGGGCACCGACAAATCGTCCTTGTCGAATTCTCTATCTTCGGTGATGACGATGTTCTGCAGATCGCTTTGGTACTCGTAAATCAAATCGAGCGTGGCTTCATCCAATTTCAAAGGCATCTTATATTTCTCGTATTTGTGCTCTGAGCCCTTCGTCTCGACCTCGCTCAATTCGATGGGATCATGTCGTTGTAATCTATAGATTTTATGACCGAATTTCTTATACGTTTCGACTCGTTTCAATTTCAATTCGCATCTTTTAGGTGTTGTTGTCTTCATGATCGATTATTTAGTATTTAAATAATAAATTTGTTTAAAAAGTTTTTTTTTTTTGCTCTTTATATATATAAAAAAGTTGTTTTTTTTTTAATTTTTAATTTTCTTTAATGTAAAATTTTTTTAGTAAAAGTTTTTTTTCTCTTTATATATATATATAAAAAGTTAAATTTTTAATTTCAATCTCTCTATTGTTTATATTTCCAAGTCCGTTATTAGCAAGTTGACATTCGTCATTTTTCCACATACGAAAATGGTGTGAATGTTTATCTTTACTCTTTTGAGTTTTTTTTTCATAGGCGAATGCGCTCTCACCACCCGATTTCTTCACGAGTTCGGGTGAGATTATTGGATATATGTAACCTCCATAGGACAACAATAAATCACCCCTGTCGAATTCTCTGTCTTCGGCAACGATGATATTAAACAGCAGTTCACTTTGCTACTCATAAAACAAATCGAGCGCGGCTTAATCCACTTTCAAACACATTCGATATTTGTGGTAGTAGCGCTCTAAGTCCACCATCTCGACCTCATTCAATTCGATGGGATCGTGTGGTTGTAATGTATAGATATTAAAACTGGATTTCTCATACTTTTCGTCTCGTTTCAATTTCAATTCACATCTTTTAGGTGTTGTTGTCATGATCGATTATTTGTTTTTTATGAATTCTTGCAAATAATGTATATTTTAAATTTTGTATTAAAAAAATTGAATTTAAAATTTAACTTTTTTTTTTTTTTTTTTTTTTTTTTTTTTATTATATATATATAAAGAGTAAAAAAGCAAAATTTTTTTAACAAATTATTTAATACAAAATTAAAAAAAAAAAATATTCTTACAAATGAAGCAAACAGATAAAACAATGGTAAATTTAAATGAGAAAACCATACCTCAGTTAAACGAGATTTGTAAACTATTACAAATTTCAGATTTCAGAAATCATAGAACTAAATCAAAAAAAATTGAAGTCATACAAGAATATTTGCGAAATGCTAGAAAGGCAAATGAAATGTCGATAGCAACGACGTCAAAAGATGCACTGGTTGTGAAAAATGAGAAGATAGTAAAAGGAATCGAAATGCCGATGTCAAAAAAAAATGAAAACATTTTGATTGTGAAAAATAAGACGACTAAACGAAAAGCCGTTGAAGAACATCAAGTTTCCAAAGAAAAGAAAAGAAAAACTAAAATGAAAACGAGTGATGCACTTCAGATTCAAGACAAACGAGATATATCGAGCAAAATTCAACGAGCAATCGACGAAGAGAAAGGAGAAGAATATGTAACACGACTCATTGCGGAACTATTCCAATTGAAACCCGTAGAATGGGAGAGGGCGATCAAAGACATTTTTAAAACTTTCGATGTGATTCCCTCATTGAAGAAAGTCGATCCGAAATTGTTCATGGAACGGGTGAAGAAAGAAGTATTGGATTTGTTTCGAGAATACATGAACGTGGGATTAAAAATTAAGATGATACTCCATTGCATAATGAATAAAATCGACGTGAAGTCCAGCGAGAGCATCGTGAAAAATGCATATTTCAGATCTAACGTTGAACCCGTATTTCGAGGTTCAGATCTATCGGACGTTTTCGAAAAGATGAAAGACAAGATGTTGATGTCTCTCGTGAATTATCAATATGAAGGTAGTAATTGGACGTTCAGTGAGGTGTTGAAACTCGAAATTCACATGACTAAAAACGAACCGTTGAAAGGATCTTCCTACTTGGAATTACCGTATTTCTTGACTAAGAAACACGCTGTGGTCAACGTGAGAAATAAAGATGATCAGTGTTTTAAATGGGCAGTCACCTCCGCTTTATACCCTGTTGAAATAAACTCTGATAGAGTTTCTCGTTACGAGGAAACTTCTAAAAATCTCGATTGGACCGGACTGACTTTTCCAACAGAGGTAAACCATATCGAACGTTTCGAGGTTCAAAATCCCACCGTAGCGGTGAATGTCCTTGGATACGACGACGAAAAACGAACGATCTATCCTCTCAGACAGACTTCGTATCGCGGAAGAGAAAAGAAGATTATTTTATTATTGATTTTGAATGGTAACAATCGTCATTATTGTTGGGTTAAACATCTGACCCGATTACTGTCGAAACAAAATAATAATCATAACGGAAAGATATCTTTATGTTACAATTGTATGAATGTGTTTCACAGCGAAGACTCGTTGGCAAAACATCAGGAATATTGCAACGAAAATCAAGGTGTCTCCGTCGAAATTCCCAAACCCAACACCATCGTGAAGTTTGAAAATCACAATAGAAGGTTAAAAGTACCATTCGTCGTGTACGCCGATTTCGAATGTTTCACCGCGAAAATGAGTTCCTGTCAACCCAACGCTCTTCAAAGTTACGTCAAAAGATATCAAAAACACATACCTTCAGGCTATTGCATTTACGTGAAATGCGCTTTCGACTCGCAACACGACATGGGTCCCTTCACCTACACGAAACAGTGCGAAGACGACGACGTGGCTCAAAGGTTCGTGGAAGAGTTAGAATCGAAAATTCAAATGTTATACGACAAATTCAAAACTCCGGCGAAAATGATCATCACGCGAGAGCAGCAGGACGAAAATAACAGAGCCACCGAATGTCACATATGCAGACAATCGTTTGACGAGAATTCGGAGGAAAATAAGAAGGTCAGAGACCACGATCATTACCTGGGTCTGTATCGCGGTCCGGCTCACAGCAAGTGTAATTTAAAATATCGAGATGCCACTTTCTATCTGGTGATGTTTCACAATCTCTCGGGTTACGACAGTCATCTGTTCGTAAAAAATCTCGGCACCACACACGAAGAATTAAATTGCATCGCGAACAGCGAAGAAAGATACATTTCCTTCACGAAATGGAAGCTCATGGAGAGGAAAAGAGTAATCGACGGAAATACGTTGAAAGAAAAAACGAAATCCATTTGTAGATGCATACGTTTCATCAACACTTTTAAATTCATGTCGACCGCTCTGGAAAAATTAGTCAATAACATGAGCAAGGATAAATTTAAAATCATGAGCGAACATTTCGGAGAACGAGTAGACGTCATGTTGAGGAAAGGAGTCTATCCTTATGATTACCTGAACGATCTAAAGATATTCGAAGACACTGCACTACCTTTGAAAGATGATTTTTATTCGAAATTATACGAATCTGACATTTCCGACGAGAATTACGAACACGCCAAAAACGTGTGGAAATCATTCGATATGAAAACCATGAGAGATTATCACGATCTCTATCTGAAGACCGACGTTCTGCTCTTGGCAGACGTGTTCGAAAATTTTCGAGACGTCTGTCGTCGAAATTACGATCTGGATCACGCTTGGTATTTCACCGCACCCGGTCTGGCGTGGGATGCTCTTTTGAAGACCACCAAAGTCCAATTGGAATTATTATCTGACGTGGACATGTTGCTCATGTTCGAAAGGCTGCGAGACGTGGCGTCTCGATGATCTCTCACAGATATTCTGAGGCTAATCCCTACATGAAAGAAGGTTTCGATTCGAAACGGTCGACTAAATACATACAGTATTGGGACGCCAATAATCTGTACGGTTGGGCTATGAGTCATCCTTTACCGATTAGAAATTTCGAATGGGTGAAGGAACCGGAAGAGATGCAAAAATGGAGAGACTATCCTTGGATTTTAGAAGTCAATTTGAACTATCCGGAAGAATTACACGGTCCACACAACGATTATCCGCTGGCTCCCGAACGAATGGAACCGAATGAAGGAGACGAGGAAAAACTCATTCCCAATTTATTTAACAAACGTAACTACGTTGTCTACAGCGAGAATTTGAAACAGTACGTCGATTACGGGATGAAATTAGTCGACATACATCGCATCATTCGATTCGACGAAGAGCCTTGGATGAAAAAATACATCGATCTCAACACGAATCTCAGAACTCGAGCCGAGAATGATTTCGAAAAAGATTTCTTCAAACTCATGAACAACTGCATGTACGGCAAATCGATGGAAAACATCAGGAAGAGAACCGACGTTCGAATCGTCACGTCTGAGAAAAGAGCTAAAAAATTAGTGGCGAAACCCAATTACAAACATCGAACCATATTCGACGAAAATCTAGTGGCCGTTCACATGCAAAAGACGCACCTGAAGTTCGACAAACCATATTATCTTGGACCGATCATCTTAGATGTCAGCAAGCGATTGATGTACGAGTTTCACTACGATTACGTCAAACGAAAATTTGGTAACAAAGCCAAACTACTGTTCACCGACATGGACAGTTTAGTTTACGAGATAGAGACGAAAGATGTCTACCGAGATATATCTCCGGACGTGGCCGATTGGTTCAACATGAGCAATTATCCCATCGATCACCATCCAACATTCAATCGAACGACAACAAGAAGGTGTTGGGTAAATTTAAGGACGAGAGCGGCGGTAAACAGATCGTCGAATTCGTGGGCTTGAGACCCAAATTCTATGCTTATCGTCTAGAAGATGATGAAGAGATCAAGAAGTGTAAAGGAGTTAAAGCATGCGTGGTGAAGAAAAACATCTCTTTCCAAGAGTATAAAGATTGTCTGTTAGGAAGTGGTCTGGTGTATAAGACTATGAAATCGATTCAAAGTGAAAATCATGACTTGTATACCGAAATAGTCAACAAGATTTCGCTGACGGCCTACGACGACAAGAGATTCATATTAGACGATAAAATAAGCACTTTGGCACTCGGACATTGGACTTTGGATCTAATTTTAGATGATATGAATGGGGATGAATGGATTCTAGATGTGATTGTGGATGATAAGATTCCAGATACGATTGTGGATGATAGGATTCCAGAAAATCAAGAAGAATTAGATGAACACAAAATTATGAAAATGGATAGTGACATCAAGAAAGTTAGTTTAAAAAGAAAAAGAAAAAAATAGAAAAAAAAAATAATGTCATTTTTAGTAAATTATATAAAATAAATAAAAAAAAATATATACGCATCTATGAATAAGAAAAATGAAGATAGCCATAGAAGGTGTCGTCTTACCCAACGAACCCCTATCCAACATCGATCTGTTGAATGCGGCAAAAGATTTGAAAATCGAAGATTTTCTAGGAGTGTTTTCCAGAGATGCCTTGCCGAAGAGAAGACCTCAACAATCAGAATGCGGAATTTTAAATCTAGACGATTCATCGGGTGAAGGCACTCACTGGGTGGCGTGGTTGAAGAACAGAAAGAAGAAAAATTATTATTTTGACAGCTACGGAATCTCGCCGCCAAAAGAAATAAAGAACTATTTCAACAAATCGATGGTTCGTTACAACACAGAACAAGTGCAATCACCAGATCAAGTGTTTTGTGGTCACCTGTGTCTCTACGTTCTCAAGAGATGGTCTGAAGGAGATCGATTTCAAGACATTCTCAATGATTTACATTAGAGAGAGATTTTTTGTTTTTTTATAGTATATGTAAAGATAAAAAATTATTTAAAAAAAATTTTAATCGAATAAAAACGAAAAATAAAATAACATAGTTCATTTTTTAATAAACTGTGTTTTGAATATATTTTTTCTAAAAACCAAAAAAAAATCCTTACAACAACATGCCAGTAGATAAATTTGGTAGAAGTGACGACGGAAAAGTCAACCCGAGAAAGAAGAGGAAGACGTTCAAAGTCGACGATGGTTACGACATTGCCAACTTGGACGAACAAAATGTTCGGAGATACGAACCTCGAGAAGAACCTTTGAACATGAGCGATAAGAAGCTCTACAATCTTCCCGAGCCGATAGATCTCGCAGATGCTGCGACTAAAAAAATACGTCGACAGGGGGAACGCCGATTTCGAATGAATCCTGCTGGATAATTACGTGGATAAAACCATGACCGACGATCTGGATCTGAAATCCAAATGTTTGGTGAACGTCACAAATCCCGTAGATCCCACCGATGCCAAGACCAAGAAATACGTGGACGACTCTCACGCGAGATTCAGCAAACACCTGAGAAAAAAATACGTTACGAAAACGATGCACTCGGAATTGAACGCCAATTATAACAAGATAACGAACGTGGCCACTCCCACGAATCCCAAGGACGTGGCGACCAAACACTACGTAGATCTGGAACAGAGAAAGTCTGACAGACGTGAAATGAAATCGGATCTGAATGTGGGATTTCACAAGATATTGAATCTGTCGAAGATCGACGACGCGGATGTGGACTCAACCGCAGTCAACAAGGGCTACATGGATTCTGCCGTGATACAATCACAAGAATACCTAGAATCGCAAGTGGACGATCTCTACCTGAACAAACAATCTGGCGGAACCATGGAAGGTGGCATCAACATGAATGGTCACAATTTATTCGGTCTCGATCACGATCCCGAATTTGATTCCAGCGCTGTCAGCAGAAAGTACGTGGACGATAACTCGGTCTGGAGAAAAGGCGACATCATGGAAGGTAAACTAGACATGGGTGGACACGCACTCACGAATCTACCGGAACCCGTGCACATGACGGATGCCTGCACCCTGATTTCGGTGGTGGAGAAAGTCAAATATGCTAGACAATTGATCACCCTGTGGGCCGAAGAGGCTGGCACCTTAGATGAAGGAAAAGCTGAGTGGTCTTTCGGAAATGGAAGTAGCGGATCGAAACACGGTCAGGTGGGATATCCCATGCCGCTGGGAGGTGAAATCCTTCGAATGAGTCTGGCTTCCTCGGATTTGAATAACAGAGTGGTCGTCAATCTCATGGTGAATGGTGTGGAGAGCGATAAGAGATACAGCGTCGAAAAGACTGAGAATCAACAGGTGAATGTTAGCATGTTCGGCACGCCTCTCAAAGTGAACGCCAGAGACAGGATTAATTTCGTCATGAAGACCAATAATCCCGAAGCCGCCACTTCCGTGGTGAGTCTACTGATCGAACTGGATCCTTTGAACAAACAGTGAACGCGTGGAAAATAATGAATTAAAAAAAAAAAAAATAATGTGTGATTATTAAAAAACAAAAAAACAACAAAAAAAAAAAAACTATTGAGATATAGAGAGATGTTCAATCTCTCTAGATCACATTACTTTATTTTTTTTTTTGTTTTTTTTGTTTTTAATAATGACTAATTACTTTTTTATTTTTTTTTTTGTTTTTTATTTTTATTTTTTTTTCACACACTCGTCTCTCATCGAGTGATCGACATCTTATTTCCATCCGATTCGAATTGTAATTCTCTGTCCGACAGGACCAAGGCGAAGGCTTTGGTTTTTCTCGGCACGTTCCTATCGAATTGCATCTTGATCTGAATGTCTAACACGCTACTCTTGAGTCGTTCACTCTGTTTACTGACGTCGAACACGAACATGGGATACATCGACTTGTATTCGCCGGGAGATATGTTGGGGTTGCTCATCAGTTTGTCTAGACCGTGATACTTCTTTCTAAAATCAGCGGCGTCACCGTACAGTCTGGAGAAATCGTTCTTGTCGAACGACGCATTGTAATCGATTGCTGGATATCTCATGGCGTTCAGAAACACTTGCATGTTTCTCAAATGGCAGTGATCGAACAACGATGCATTCTTTTCCTGAGACCCATCCCTATCGGTCTGAAACGCAAGCACGATGAAACACGGTCTCTCGGAAGCGGATTTCACCATCAATCTCCAATCGAAGTGATTCATGGAGAGAGGAATGCTAGCCGTGTTGCACTGTCTCATTTTAAATCCCACGGGTAATTTACTCTTGGATTCTATGATCTTGTAGAGATGTGCTTTCTCCACGATCGAAGGCTCCACGTGCGGAACGAACCACGATATCTTGTGTAGAGTTATCTTACCCGCATCGGTCGTGGTGAGTTTCACTATTGCGTCGTCGTTTCCTTTTCGAATCAACGTCAGATTGTGTTTGAATCCATACATGATCTTGTTGTAATCGTCTGCGAATCCGAAGATGTGTTTCAAAGGTATCCTGAACGAAAACGTTCCTTTAGGTCTGGACGTCTTGACGACGTAGTCGAATTTCGTGGCGGCGCCTGCGCTAGCAGGGCCTACGGTGTCTTTCACCCACAACTGATTAAGTCCTCTGGATTACGAAAAATCATCAGGATACATCAAGAGTCTGGACATCGTGGCGGCCTGACTGGGATGAAACACAGATTCTATCTCTTGTCCGGATAGCATGTATTTTATGTTACTGAATAGATGCATGATGCCATTATTGGCAAGAGTAACCGTGTCGTCGTCGGCGTAGTCGCTCCCATCTTCCTTGGTGAGACGTCCCTGCACCACTATGTAACTCTCGCTAGGATGTAAAAATAGATCTTGAGTTTCGACGTTGATTCTTATCTCTCCCGCATTGTTCAAACTCGTTCCGGTTACCGGTTCATATTCATGAACCTCATATTCTTGAATACTTTCATCTTTCACTATGCTTTGTGTTATATCTAGTATATTTGTCATTTTAAAGGATTTTTAGGTTTTTTTTGTTTATTAATTAACTTGCTTTCTTTATCTAAAAAATAGTTTTTAATTATTTTTTATTATTATTTTTTTTTCTCTCTTATATATATGTGTGTAAACAAGAAAATGTCAAAGAGAGTAAATAAAAAAAAAAATTGTGTTCTTCATCAAAACTTCTTCTTCTGTAATTGTTGTTCGTAAAACTTTCCGATGATCTCTTCTCCATCCAAAGCTTCGATTTCATAATTCACCGGATCGGTGTGAAATATTTTGATGATCACGAAGATTTCCGAGGTCCATCGAGGAGTATAACCCTTTTCGACGTGCTTCTTATAAGCGTAGATTCTCACTCGATCGCCGACCGCAAATTTCGGCGTTCTAGTCTTCTTCCTGATCTTAGATCTCTCGGGATATAGATTCGTGTAGACCCGTTTTTCGTTTCGAGGATCGCTAGCTTTCGCGGGAGTCATCTTGATCGATCTGTGTCGGGTGATGTTGTAATCTTTGACCAGACCGTTCAGTGCGTATATGTATTTCTTGGTCGAATTCGCCGTGAAGTATCTGTGCATCTTTTCCTTCATCGTTCGATTCCAACGTTCCACCACGCTGGCTTTCTCTTCGTTTTCGATCGAGTAGAGGTCTACCAATCGACGAACGTGCTTGTTGTAGAATTCCTTTCCCTTGTCCACCCACAATTTACTCGGTTTTCAGGAAGACGAGTCGAACACGCTCTTCAGAGCCTCGGCGACCCAAGGTCCCGCTTTATTCTTCATAGCTCTGATCCAACCGTATTTGGAAAACACGTCGATGACCGTCAATAGATATTTGACGCCCTCGGTCCACCTCGAAAACGATCTCATGTCGACCAAGTCGACAGACCAAATGTCATCCAGATCCTTCACGAACACCCTTCTCTTTCAAAATTTACGCACTATGGGTTTGTGTAACTCCTCGGCCAATTCACTCGTCAATAGTCGTTTCTTCTTCTTTTCAGATGCTCTTTTTTTTTTGAACGCCCCATCCGAATCGACGTTTCGCACCGATCAGATTGCCGACCAGCGAACATTCCATCTTCTCTCTCCTGGTCGGATTCGATATGCCTCTCAATCTCCCCAACATGTTTTTGTCGCAGACGTCGTTGCGAGTCTTGGTGTCGGGATGTCTGGCATAGCACAGATCGTGATCGTACGCGGCCGCGTCAACCCTATTCACGGGTTTGCTCCAAGATTTGGGAGTCAGATCGGCATTGAGTCTCTTGTTCAATTTCGTTCCGGGTCCCGTGAAACTGTGACCGGGCAGATGCATTTCGAAAGGTAGATTGTTGATCATTTTATTCACGATGCCTTTACCTTTGCTCGCGTTCTTTTGTTTGACGAATCGAGTCTTGATAGAACCACACACGTCGCAAATTCCGCGAAGCATCCATCTGTCGTTTTTACTTCTCTTGAATTACTCGTCTCGGTAACTCTCTTACTCTCTTACCCTTTACGCAATACATTTTTTTAAGAGTTATTTAAAAAAATTTCGTTTTTTTTTATTTTATATATAAATTTAATATTTTTTTTTTTTCAAAATTCTGTTCTTATTATATATATATATATATATTTTTTTTTTGTTTCAATCGCTGCTCTTGAGTCTATCATCTTACTGAATTCCTCCCTGGCCTCTTTCTTCCCCTTTTCCACGAGAGATTCCTTCATCTCTTCCTTGATGATCTGACGAGTCTTGATTCTCACGGCTTCTTTCATGGCATCGTATTTCGTTTTCTCGCTCAATATCGCGAAGTATTCTCCGTCCGATATCCTACCGTCTTTCAACGCCATAGAGATCATTTCGGATATCATGTCGATCTTGGAGTCAGCCAAGACGCGAATCTTGTCGTGTTTCCTCGCCTTCAGATATAATTTCCTACTCAAAAAGTTTCCGACCGTGCTAAACAATCCGGCGGCGAGAGCCACTCCTTCTACGGTCAACACGATCGGAATGCCGACCGCGGTCGACAACAATCCGATGCCGGCCGCGTGTAAACCCATGGAAATCGTGATGAGTGTCGTGTCGATCGCGTTGATGAATTTCACGAAACGCGAATACTTCTTCTTGAGGGAACGACGAGAATCTCTCTCTTGGGTCAGATACAATTGGATTCTACTGATTTGATCGATGCGATACCTCTCTCCTCTTTCTCTTTCTTCTAGCGACGGCGCCGTCGGCAAAACGCCGTTCGGCTTCTCGTCCTCATCGTCCACTAACGTCGGATACAATTTATTTCTGGTTCTCATTTTGTGTTTTTTTTTCTTTCTTTCTAATATTAGATAAAAAAAAATGTATGTGTGTATTTATTTTTTTTTATTTTCTACTCTCCCTTAATTTTATATCAACGAAAAAAAAACTTAGACGTATGCTTCGTTCAGCAATAATTTCTTGATGCATCCCTTGTCTTCTAAAGTCAAACTTCTACGCGCCAATTTCAGTTCTTCCGAATCTGTGGGCCTGTCTCGATTCTTACAGAAGACTAATCTCTTCCAAAACATGATCACATCGTTGAATTTAACGCGTTCGAACGCCGGTTCGAAATACATGACGACCATATCTCCCCTTTCCATCGTCAGACACGAATGATTTTCGTGACCGAAGTCTAGATAATCCCGACATCCGACGCATCGTTCTAACAAGATGGGACGTAGTTCTTCGTTCACGCAGATTGCGTATGCTCTCATCAGCATGTTTAAAAGAAACCTCGCTCTAATAGTCTGAGAATCGCTCATGATTTACGTATTTTTTTTTTATTATCTATTCGATTTGATATTAATTTTCTAAATAACTGTTATTTATATATTTTTTTTTCTCCCCTATATATATATCAATCAAAAACGTGACAGCGGGCTCGCAAATTTCCAACCACACCGACGACAACAACACTCTTCGTTCAGATTGAGTTTTTTTGTGAGAATCGAGCGATCCGATCGCTCGATCAGCTGAGTTTTTTGAGAATTTCTCATAGTGGAGGAATTCCCCTAATAATAATGTCATAAATGGGAAAAAAACCCACCGCTTCAAAAACAAGGGAGAGTTCTGGACCATCTGTACCAACACAATTGCGGGTTCTGAATCGCTGATTTAGAGTCCTCAAAACTGTTTTTTGATGATGACTCAGAATTTTTTGCTTTTGATCGCGTTCGCCAACGATGGATCGATGGTCTGATCTGCGATGGGAACGTCAACGAAAAATTACGTACAAGATACAAGCGAAGATGTACAATTTCACCCTTTTTTTAAAAACGCGCGTTCACCACGAGTATTTGAACGTTAAAAGTGCGATCTAGGAGTCACAACTGTACATGGGGGGGGGGGGGGGGATTCCACGTTGGTGAACGCATCGTGAACGTATGTTGTACACGTACATGTACAAGTGATAGTAAACTCTCAAAATATACCTACTGTCGTTCGGGCAATGACTTTTTCAGTAATTGCTCAAAAGCTTATTCGCTCGATAAGATTCGAGTCGTTCGAATAATACCTATCCCTGCTTGATTGTATTTTGGGTTTGAGGATGATAGAGGACTTCGTTATACACAGGGAAGGCAAAAACTGAGACGTCCAAGACAAAATAGACTGTTAGGATAGGCAGAAATGGGGCCAGTAAAAGGCAAAACAGGCCAGAAAATAGAAGGATAAACCACAGAATATATCGGGATAGATAAAATACCGAGACTATGGTGCACATTCGAAACAATAAAGTTACTCTTATAGACTTATACAAAGGAATGCGTCTATTGTTGGGCAAAAAGAAGAATTCTAGGGGACAACAGATAGAAACCGAATATTTAGTGGGAAATCCGCACTAGTAAAAGAACTGTTGGATTTATTTGGGTAATTTTACAAAGTATTCGAACAAATACAATTACTCATACCAGGAAACGCACCTCAACTTAAAGCACTGCATGCTACTCTTTTAAGCCCAAAATTGAGGAATCCGTGCCAAATAAAGTTGTTTTGATGGTTTAGAGGATTTGTCTGGATGTTCGATTTATTCTAGTTCACGTATAATTTATCCACGTGAGACCTCTCATCATTCATTTAGCACTACGTTCTACTATTATAAGCCCTTGATGGGGGTTTGGTAGTTTTGGTAGTTTTGGATTATTTAGAGGGATTGTCAGGTTTTTTGTTGTAATTAAATTTACTCCTATTCAATCGAACACACCCTCCGAACACACCCCTTTCCTATCAGAAGGTTTTGGGTCACATAGAAACCATGTGCTACCTTAGAAATCAAGATGGCGGTCTCAGATATACAAAATGGACGGCATACACTCGTCTCACCTCAACAAAAACGTGCGGTGCATGCACACTAGGACCACGTATCACTATGGGGATGTTGTCACAAGATGACAGTCACGCGGGCTACAATGACAACCAAAAATGAAGTAACTGGGCCATGTCACATGAGATCCGGCTAATGTGGGTCGATCGGGTACATGATTTACTACTAACAACAAGCCGAGAGATACAGGGCTCGATCCCCAGCAGGGGTAACTGCGTTGTGCCATTGGGCAAGGCACTTAATCACGATTTCCCAAGTGGGGCACAGTGGCGCAGCCATGGGGGCATTCTGGGGGCACATCCCCCCTCCAAAAAAAATAATTCCGATAGGATCAACAATCCAATGTCGAGTTGTGACAGTACAAAAGTGGGTTTAATCATTATCAACTTATCGTCCGGAAACCAATTGTTTACAATTTACTATGTGAAGGGTCACTATGACCTTGACCTTAGACCTACTGATTCCAAAATAAATAGGGTTCCTTCTTGCAACAATGACAACCTACCTATGAAGTTTCATGACTTTGGGTGGAACCATTGTCAAATTATCATCTGGAAACCAATTTTTTACGATTTATTATGTTCAAGGTCAATGTGACCTTGACCTCTGACATAGCGAGTCCAAGATACATAGGGGTCTTCCACTCACTTAGGCCAACCTACCTGAATATGGGTTCAAGCGTAGTCAAGTTATCATCCAGAAACCAATTGTTTACGACTTACTATGTAGAAGGACACTGTGACCTTGACCTTTCACCTAGCGAGTCCAAAATGAATACGCTTCTTTCTCTCACCGATGCCAACCATCCCATGAAGTTTCATGAATGTGAGTTTAATCATAGACAAGTTATCATTCGGAAACCAATTGTTTACAATTTACTATGTTCATAGTCACTGTGACCTTGACCTTTGACCAAGCGTGTCCAAAATAAATAGGATTCTTCCACTCACCGATGCCAACCTACCTATGGAGTTTCATGAACGTGGGACGAACCATTATCAATTTATCATCCGGAAACCAATTGTTTAGACCCGTCCGCCATTCACCAAACTATAAGACGAGCCTGACTTCGTCACAACTTGAGTAAACAAGAGGCCCCAAGGGGCCTTAATCGCTCACCTGCCAACGTGGTTCAAAGAAGTATTTTGGGGTCACATTCAGTTATACATGGTTCATCAACACTACAAAGAAATGAAGGCATGAGAGGCAAATTTTATGGAAAAACACTAAGGAATCGATTTGAACAAACCTGAACATAACATGCTCCCCATGCCACCCCCACCCCTGCCCGACCCCGTAGAGAGCCCAAATAATAAGCCAGGGACTCAAAGGTAACAAACTTGAACCTGATCCCCCTTGAGATGTTATATACCAAATATGAAACAATTCTGACCAGTGGAGCTGAAGAAGGAGGTTTTTTAAAGAAATGTCCTCACATTGCATTAAGTTAATCGTTGGGCTCCAATAGAGAGCCCAAATACTAACTGAGGCACCCAATTTGTACAGACTTGAATCTGACCCTCTTAGAGATGTTGTATACCAAATACGAAAGCATTCATACCAAATATGAAAGATTTTTTAAGAAATTTCCTCATATTTCACTAAGTTAAAAACCGGGCTCCTACTGGGAGCCCGATTATTAATCCATGGACTCGATTTGAATAAACTTGAATCTGACTGCCCCCCCCCCCCCCCCCCCCCGAGATGTTTTTTACCAAATATCAAAATATTCTAAATGATGGTTCTGGAGTAGATTTTTTTAATTTAAAAAAAAAAGTATGGGTCCTATCAGAGCAATGCCCCTTGTGGTGCCCATTGTGGGCGCGGCAAGGTTATTTGTACAAACTTGAATTGACATATGATAAGGAACATGCACACCAAATTTGGTTCAATTTGCACCAGTAGTTTGGGAGAAGTCGATAATGTAAAGTTCACGACGGACGACAACGGACGGCAAGTGAGAAGTTAAGCTCCCTTCGGTGAGCTAAAAATCATCCATACCCCCCCCCCCCCCCCCCCCCCCCCCCTCCTCCCCTCCAAGTTAACCCATGTAGGGAACATTAGGCAAGAAATTATTTTATTATGGAGATATTTATACTTGCAGGATGTATAGGGGGCGGGGTGCGTAATAGCAGATTTATGTGTGATATCCGACCTATCTCAATTTAATGACACCAATGTCGTCAATTATTTGCCAGACTCGAGAAAAAAACGTCGCCGGTGTTCCGTCGCCGGATTTACGAAATAACCTCGCCGTTATTTGGTAATTTATCCGTTTCTTCTGGTCCGGGTTCGTTATTTAAAATTGATGAATTTGATAGGAAAACGTAGGAATCGTGAACAAAAGTAAGACGGTAATATTATTTGATAAGCAATTGCTGCCACTTTAAAAAAGCATATTTGTCTTTATTTTGTGTGATATCATTAGGCATACTTATTTAATTCTATTCATTTAGTTTCCTATTTTTAGTCGAATGTTTCAACAACAAAAAACCTTGACTATTAGTTTTGCAAGGGTCGGTCGCCGGGCAGGCGGCCCTTTTTGCTAAAAAACTTAGTTATTTCTGGACGGGTTTTGATATTTGGTGTGTAGCTTGATGTGCACGTGCAACACCCAATGACGCAAAATGGGGCGTGTCTGCGCTTTTTTTCTCAAGAGTTATGGTCCTTGATACCGCGATATTTCAACAACAGAGGGCCGTGCATCAAATAAGAGGAAAAATTTAGTACTAGACGACTTTATTAGTACTAGACTACTTTATTGGTAGCTGTGCACAAATGACATTCATTCACATTTGCAACTTTACTGTGTTATTTTTTCCACTATATCCCACCCCCAAATTTGTGTTCCAAAATACTCTTTCAATGAAGAAATTATTTTCTAACATTGTTTAACCCTTTACCAAATATAACGGCCAAAAGTTGCTGGTGCACTTCGCAAGTGTTGTCATTCCATGTTCATTGTTTTCTCGTTTTTTGTGTCAAAAAGATAGCTTATGACCCCTCATTGGAATGAGGTCATTCCAATGGTGTAAAAAGTCATGTTTTTGACACACAAAATTAGTGAGTCAATAAGTTTGTGGGCA
This sequence comes from Pictodentalium vernedei, assembly GCA_031216915.1. Lineage (NCBI taxonomy): Eukaryota > Metazoa > Mollusca > Scaphopoda > Dentaliida > Dentaliidae > Pictodentalium > Pictodentalium vernedei. Next base: position 334,423,238 of record CM062295.1, read on the forward strand.
AGGGTAATCAGCTTTTCATGTTAAGTAAAGGGTTAACAGCATAATTCAGACAAACATCTCAATACCAGTAAATAAAAGTGCTATATGGGCTTTCTGGCTGTGGGTTTGAATGCTGACTTGGAAGGGGGTTGGAAGATTGGACCCCCCCCCCCCCTCCCCTAGTACTATGAAGAGGAACCATGATTTAATTACATTTGTTAATACATGTGTACATGTAGGGTAAAATTGGTTGTTATTTGGCATTTGCTGGAGGCTGTAGTGTGCCCCTGGAGGCTACACTTGCTCAAGATGTGAATTTGCTTGCAATATATAGCCCTTACTGACAAAAACATATTTTTCAAAACAATAAAAAGTACTGTAAGGTGTGTGGTACCCCAATGAATTTTTAAATGTGAAATAATCTCTCAAAATAATAATTAAATCAGGTTCGGAAGCCAAATTATGTATTTCCTTAATCAACCCCAATCCTATCAATAATACATTTTACCTCTTTCATATGACAAAAGGGTCATTTCTGCATGAGAATTCAACTTTCGGCTTCCACTGAGTTAAAAACATGGGAAATTTGTTGTTTTAAAGAAAACTGTCCAAACTGTGTCAAATGGCTTAAAAACTGCTGTTGCCTCCAGTACATTTTTCTACTATGTTACCTAATGAGTAAAAGGAGAGGTAAGGAATTCATGTAGCTTTTCTTTGAAAACTAACCTAATCCCAAAATAAAACTAAAATCTGCATCAGCATGCAATACTTTGAGGGAAAATTTGTCTCATTTAACCATATAGCAAGACAAAGAGTGGTGTTCCAACCCCACGAAACAATATGAATGTCAATTTCGATTCAAAAATTAGGGTTGCAGCTATATAATTGACCAATATCAATAGACAGTACCATTTTGTCCTAACAACTGATGTCAATTTTTCTTCTATATATACATATGGATGTGGAAAAATATAGCCTTGAAGGTGTCCCCCCTAGTATGCCCCTTTTTATCAAAAACTAGGATAAAATTCATAAATTAATTGATGTTGTTGACACATAACAAACCTCTTGTAATATTAAATTTCCCATTTGTGATAGTTTTTAAATCACATTCTGGCTTCTGAAGATATGTCACAATGCATTTGATGAATATTTTGCCATTCTTGTGAAAAAAGCCTCACTTTCTCAGTTAAGGGACCTAGAGTCATTGGTATGGAACTGACAAAACATTAAACACTGATTTTTTCCAACAGTATGACCAGCTGAGCACTGCTCCTATGGTATCTCATAGCACTGTTGCCTAAAACCATCAAATATTGATTCTGTAGTGACGTGCGTGTCCCGCAAGCACATGTACCCACAAGGGCTCGTTTACAACCTTCGATTTAATCCCTACAGGCACCCATTCTGATAAAAAGAGTGAAATTAGGGAAAATACATGCATGCATAGTACCCAGTGGGGATGACTCAGATATTTGCTTCAGGAATGTAGTGCTCTTTAATGTTAAATATATTTGTGTATGTGTGTGTATGGGAGGGGGGGGGGGTCAACTGCCAGTTGTTGAAAATGTAGGACTGTGCAAATGAAAAACAAACCAACACTTTGTATGATGGACAGACAAACATGGAATCACAAACCTTGAAAGTGACAGGCTACATGTACAGAGGAATGGTATGATGGATGGACACTCATTCTGTGTGAACGAACAACTAGGTCGCTTGTTGTTAGAACGATGCGTCGGATGTCGGGATCACCTAGACTTCGATCACGAGAATCATTCGTGTCTGTCGATGGAAAGGGAAGATATGGTCGTCGAGTATTTCGAACCGGCATTCGAACGCGTTCAAATCGACGAAGTGATCGCGTTTTGGAAGAGATTACTCTTCTGTAAGGATCGAAGCAAGCTCACAGTTTCGGAAGAACTGAAATTGGTGCGTAAAAGTCTGACTTTAGAAGACAAGGGATGCGTCATGAAATTATTGTTCAATGAAGCATACGTCTAAGTTTTCTCGTTGATATAAAATAAGGGAGAATAGAAAATAAAAATAAATACACACATAAATTTTTTATCTAATATTAGAAAGAAAAAAAAACAAAAATGAGAACCAGAAATAAATTGTATCTAACGTTAGATGACAACGAGCATGAAAAAAACACAAAAATGAGAACTAGAAATAAATTGTATCCGACGTTAGATAACGACGAGGATGAGAAGCCGAATGGCGTTTTGCCGACCGCACCGTCGCTAGAAGAAAAAGAAAGAGGAGAGAGGTATTGCATCGATCAAATCAGTAGAATCCAAGAGTATCTAACTCGAGAGAGAGATTCTCGCCGTTCTCTCAAGAAGAAGTATTCGCGTTTCGTGAAATTTGTCAACGTGATCGACACGACACTCATCACGATTTCCATGGGTTTACACGCGGCCGGCATCGGATTGTTGTCGACCGCAGTCGGCATTCCGATCGTGTTGACCGTAGAAGGAGTGGCTCTCGCCGCCGGATTGTTTAGAACGCTCGGAAACTTTTTGAATAGGAAATTATATCTGAAGGCGAGAAAACACGACAAGATTCGCGTCTTGGCCGACTCCAAGATCGACACGATATCCGAAATGATCTCGATGGCGTTGAAAGACGGTAGGATATCGGACGGAGAATACTTCGCGATATTGAGCGAGAAAACGAAATACGATGCCATGAAAGAAGCCGTAGAATCAAGACTCGGCAGATCATCAAAGAAGAGATGAGGGATTCTCTCGTGGAAAAAGGGAGGAAAGTGGCAAGGGAGGAATTCAGTAAGATGATAGAACTCAAGAGCAGCGATTGAAAAAAAATGTATATATAATAAGAACAGAATTAATTAATTATTAAATTCTTATATAAAATAAAAAACGAAATTAATTTAAATAACTCTTAAAAATGTATTGCGTAAAGTGTAAGAGAGTTACCGGGCCGAGTAATTCTCGAGAAGTACGAACTAAAAACGATAGACAGATGCTTCGCGGAATTTGCGACGTGTGTGGTTCTATCAAGACTCGATTCGTCAAAAAAAAAAAAAAGAACGCGAGCAAAGGTAAAGGCATCGTGAATAAAATGATCAATAATCTACCCTTCGAAATGCATCTGCCCGGTCACAGTTTCACGGGACCCGGAACGAAATTGAACAAGAGACTCAACGCCGATCTGACTCCTAAATCTTGGAGCAAACCTGTGAATAGGGTGGACGCGGCCACGTATGATCACGATCTGTGCTACGCCGGATATCCCGACACCAAGACTCGCAATGACGTCTGCGATAAAAACATGTTGGGGAAATTGAGAGGCATATCGAATCCGACCAGGAGAGAGAAGATAGAACGTTCGCTGGTCGGCAATCTGATCGGTGCGAAACGTCAATTCGGATGGGGCGTTTAAAAAAAAAAGCGCATCGGAAAAGAAGAAGAAACGATTATTGACGAGCGAATTGGCCGAGGAGTTACACAAACCCATCGTGCATGAATTTCGAAAGAGAAGGGTGTTCGTGAAGGGTCTGGATGATATTTGGTCTGCCGACTAGGTCGACATGAGATCGTTTTCGAGATGGAACGAGGGTGTCAAGTATCTATTGACGGTCATCGACGTGTTTTCCAAATACGGTTGGATCAGAGCTTTGAAGAATAAATCGGGACCTTGCGTCGCCGAGGCTCTGAAGAGCGTGTTCGACTCGTCTTCTCGAAAACCGAGTAATTTGTGAGTGGATAAGGGAAAGGAATTCTACAACAAGCACGTTCATCGATTGGCCGACCTCTTCTCGATCGAAAACGAAGAGAAAGCCAGCGTGGTGGAACATTGGAATCGAACGATGAAGGAAAAGATGCACAGATACTTCACGGCGAATTCGACCAAGAAATACATATACGCTCTGAACGGTCTGGTCAAAGATTACAACAACACGCGACACAGATCGATAAAGATGACTCCTATGGAAGCTAGCGATCTTCGAAATGAAAAACGGGTCTACGCGAATCTATATCCTGAAAGATCTAAGATTAGGAAGAAGTCTAGAACGCCGAAATTTGCGGTCGGTGATCGAGTGAGAATCTACGCTTATAAGAAGCACTTCGAAAAGGGTTATACTCCTCGATGGACATCGGAAATCTTCGTGATAATCAAAATATTTCACACCGATCTGGTGACTTACGAAATCGAAGCTTTGGATGGAGAAGAGATCATCAGAAAGTTTTACGAACAACAATTACAGAAGACAAAGTTTTGATAAGAAAACAAATTTCTTTTATTTACTCTCTTTAACATTTTCTTGTTTACACACATATATATATAAGAGAGAAAAATAATAATAAAAAAATAATTAAACACTATTTTTTAGATAAAAAAAAGCAAGCTAATTAATAAACAAAAAAAAAACAAAAAATTCTTTAAAAATAACAAATATACTAGATATAGCACAAAGCATAGTGAAAGATGAAAGTATTCAAGAATATAAAGTTCACGAATACGAACCGGTAACCGGAACGAGTTTGAACAATGCGAGAGAGATAAGAATCAACGTCGAAACTCAAGATCTATTCATACATCCTAGCGAGAGTTACATAGTGGTGCAGGGACGTCTCACCAAGGAAGATGGGAGCGACTACGCCGACGACGACATGGTTACTCTAGCAAATAATGGCATCATGCATCTATTCAGTAATATAAAATACATGCTATCCGGACAAGAGATAGAATCTGTGTTTCATCCCGGTCAGGCCACCACGATGTTCGGACTCCTGTCGTATCCTGATGATTTTTCGAAATCCAGAGGACTTAATCAGTTGTGGGTGAAAGACACCGTCGGCCCTGCTAGCACGGGCGCCGCCTTGATATTCGACTACGTCGTCAAGACGTCCAGACCTAAAGGAACGTTTTCGTTCAGGATACCTTTGAAACACATCTTCGGATTTGCGGACGATTACAACAAGATCATGTACGGATTCAAACACAATCTGACATTGACTCGAAAAGGAGACGACGATGCAATAGTGAGACTCACTGCGACCAATGCGGGTAAGATTACTCTGCACAAGATATCGTGGTTCGTTCCGCACGTGGAGCCTTCAATCGTGGAAAAAGCGCGTCTCTACAAGATCATAGAATCTAAGAGTAAATTACCCGTGGGATTTAGAATGAGACAGTGTGACACGGCTAGCATTCCTCTCTCCACGAATCACTTCGATTGGAGATTGACGGTGAAATCCGCTTCCGAGAGACCGCGTTTCATCGTGGTTGCGTTTCAGACCGATAGGGACGGGTCTCAGGAAAAGAATGCGTCGCTGTTCGATCACTGCCATTTGAGAAACATGCAAGTGTTTCTGAACGCCACGAGATATCCAGCAATCGATTACAATGCGTCGTTCGACAAGAACGATTTCTGCAGACTGTACGGCGATGCCACTGATTTTAGAAAGAAGTATCACGGTCTAGACGAATTGATAAGCAATCCTAACATATCTCCCGGTGAATACAAGTCGATGTATCCCATGTTCGTATTCAACGTCAGTAAACAGAGTGAACGACTCAAGAGTAGCGTCTAAGACATTCAGATCAAGATGCAATTTGATAGGAACGTGCCAAGAAAAGCCGAAGCCTTTGCCCTGGTCCTGTCGGACAGAGAATTACAATTCGAATCAGTTGAAAATAAGATGTTGATCATTCGATGAGAGATGAGTGTGAAAAAAAATAAAAACCAAAAAAAAAATAAAAAAAGTAATGAGTAATTATTAAAAGCAAAAAAAAAAAAAAAAAAAAAAAATAAATAATGTAATGTGATCTAGAGAGATTGAACATCTTTCTAAATCTCATTACTTTTTTTTTGTTTTTAATAAATCACACATTATTTTTTTTTTATTCATTATTTTCCAAGCGTTCACTGTTTGTTCAAAGGAACTTGTTCGATCAGTAGACTCACCATGGAAGTGGCGGCTTTGGGATTATTGGTTTTCGTAATGAAATTAATCCTGTCTCCGGCGTTCACTTTGAGAGGTGTGCCGAACATGCTAACATTCGCGTGTTGATTTTCAGTCTTTTTGACGCTGTATCTCTTATCGCTCTCTACTCCATTCACCATGAGATTGACGACCGCTCTGTTATTCAAATCTGAGGAAGTCAGACTCATTCGAAGGATTTCACCTCCCAGTGGCATGGGATATCCCACCTGACCATGTTTCGATCCGCTACCTCCATTTCCGAAAGACCACTCAGCTTTTCCCTCATCTAAGGTGCCGGCCTCCTCGGCCCACATGGCGATCAGTTGTCTAGCATATTTGACATTTTCCACCACCGAAATCAGGGTGCAGGCATCCGTCATGTTCATGGGATCCGGTAGATTCGTGAGCGCGTGTCCACCCATGTCGAGTTTACCTTCCATGATATCACCCTTCCTCCAGACCGAGTTGTCGTCTACATACTTCCTGCTGACTGCGCTGGAATCGAATTCGGGATCGTGTCTGAGTGCGAATAAATTCTCACCGTTCATGTCGATACCACCCTCCATGGTTCCGCCAGATTGTTTGTTCAGGCAGAGATCGTCCACTTGCAATTCTAGGTATTCTTGTGATCGTATCATGGCAGAATCTACATAGCCCTTGTTGACCGCGGTTGAGTCCGCATCCGTGTCGTCGACCTTCGACAGATTCAATATCTTGTTGAATCCCGCATTCAGATCCGATTTCATTTCTCATCTGTCAGACTTTCTCTGTTCCAGATCTACATAATGTTTGGTCGCCACGTCCTTGGGATTCGTGGGAGTGGCCACGTTCGTTATCTTGTTAGAATTGGTGTTCAATTCCGAGTGCATCATTTTCTGAACGTATCTATTTCTCAGGTGTTTGCTGAATCTCGCGTGAGAGTCGTCCGCGTATTTCTTGGTCACAGCATCAGTGGGATCTATGGGATTCGCGACGTTCACCAAACGTTTGGATTTCAGATCGAGATTGTCGGTCATGGTTTTATCCACGTAATTATCTAGCATGATTCGTTCGAAATCGGCGTTCCCCCTGTCGACGTATTTTTTAGTCGCAGCATCTGTGAGATCTATCGGCTCGGGAAGATTGTAGAGCTTCTTATCGTTCATGTTCAAAGGTTCCTCTCGAGGTTCGTATCTCCGAACGTAACGTTCGTCCAAGTTGGCAACATCGTAACCATCGTCGACTTCGAACGTCTTCCTCTTCTTTCTTAAGTTGACTTTTTCGTCGTTACTTCTACCAAATTTATCAACTGGCATGTTGTTTTGAGATTTTTTTTTTTTTAAAAGAAATATATTTCAAAATGCAGTTTATTAAAAAATGAATTACTTTATTTTTATTTTTCGTTTTTATTCGATTAAAATTTTTTAAAATAATTTTTTTATCTTTATATATACTATAAAAAAATCTCTCTCTAATGTAAATCATTGAGAATGTCTTGAAACTGATCTCCTTCAGACCATCTCTTGAGAATGTAGAGACAGAGGTGACCGCAAAATACTTGATCTGGTGATTGCACTAGTTCCGTGTTTTAACGAACCATCGATTTGTTGAAATAATTCTTTATTTCTTTCGGCGGCGAGATTCCGTAGCTGTCGAAATAATAATTCTTCTTCCCGTTCTTGAACCACGCCACCCAGTGAGTGCCTTCACCTGATAAATCGACTAGATTTAAAATTCCGCATTCCGATTGTCGAGGTCTTCTCTTTGGCAAGGCATCTCTGGAAAACACACCTAGAAAATCTTTGATTTTCAAATCCTTCGCTGCATTTGACAGATCGATGTTGGATAGGGGTTCATTAGGTAAGACGACACCTTCTACGGATATCTCTATTTTCTTATTCATAAATGTGTATATATATATATTTTTTTTATTTATTTATTTTATTATAATTCACTAAAATGACGTTATTTTTTTTTTTTTTTTATTTTTCTTTTTAAACTAACTCTCTCGATGTCTCTATCGATTTCTATAATTTCGAATCCATCTAATTCCTCTTGATTTTCTGGAATTCTATCATCCTTACTCATATCTGGAATCCTATCATCTACAATCATATCTGGAATCTTATCATCTACAATCATATCTGGAATCTTATCATCCACAATCATATCTGGAATCCAATCATCCACATTCATATCGTCTAAAATTAGATCCAAAGTCCAATGTCCAAGTGCCAAAGTGCTTATTTTATCGTCTAACACGAATTTCTTATTGTCGTCGGCCGTCAGCGAAATCTTGTTGACTATTTCGGTATACAAGTTGTGATTTTCACTTCGAATCAATTTCATAGTCTTATACACCGGCCACCTCCTAACAGACAATCTTTATACTCTTGGAAAGAAATGTTTTTCTTCACTACACACGTTTTAACCCCTTTGCACTTCTTGATCTCTTCATCTTCTAGACAATAAGCATACAATTTAGGTCTCAAGCCCACGAATTCGACGATTTGTTTACCGCCGCTCTCGTCCTTAAATTTACCCAACACCTTCTTGTTGTTGTTCAATTGAATGTTGGACGGGTGATCGATGGGATAATTGTTCGTGTCGAACCATGCGGCCACATCCGGAGATATATCTCGGTAGACATCTTTCATCTCTATTTCATAAACTAAACTGTCTGTGTTGGTGAACAGTAGTTTGGCTTTATCACCAAATTTTCGTTTGACGTAATCGTTCTGAAACTCATACATCAATCGCTTGCTGATATCTAAGATGATCGGTCCGAGATAATACGGTTTGTCGAACTTCAGGTGCGTCTTTTGCATGTGAACGGCCACTAGATTTTCGTCGAATATGGTTCGGTGTTTGTAATTGGGTTTCGCCACTAATTGTTTAGCTCTTTTCTCAGACGTGACGAGTCGAACATCGGTTCTCTTCCTGATGTTTTCCATCGATTTACCGTACATGCAGTTATTCATGAGTTTGAAGAAATATTTTTCGAAATCGTTCTCGGCTCGAATTCTGAGATTCGTGTTGAGATCGATGTATTTTTTTATCCAAGGCTCTTCATCGAATCGAATGATGCGATGTATGTTGACTAATTTCATCCCGTAATCGACATATTGTTTCAAATTCTCGCTGTAGACGACGTAGTTACGTTTGTTAAATAAATTGGGAATGAGTTTTTCCTCATCTCCTTCATTTGGTTCCATTCGTTCAGGAGCCAGCTGATAATCGTTGTGTAGATCGTGTAATTCTTCCGGATAGTTCAAATCGACTTCTAAAATGCAAGGATAGTCTCTCAATTTTGCATCTCTTCCTGTTCCGTCACCCATTCGAAATTTCCAATCGGTAAAGGATGCCTCATAGCCCAACCATATAGATTATTAGCGTCCCAATACTGTATGTATGTATTTGACCGTTTTGAATCGAAACCTTCTTTCATGTAGGGATTGTTAGCTTCAGAATATCTGTGGGAGATCTTTGAGACGCCACCTCTTGCAGCCCTTTCGAACATGAGCAACATGTTCACGTTGGATAATAATTCCAATTGGACTTCGGTGGTCTTCAACAGTGCGTCCCATGCCAGACCGGGTGCAGTGAAATACCAAGCGGGATCCAGATCGTAATTTTGACGACAGACGTCTCGAAAATTTTCGAACACGTCTACCATGAGCAGAACGTCGGTCTTCAGATAGAGATCATGATAATCTCTCATGGTTTTCATATCAAATGATTTCCACACGTTTTTGGCGTGTTCGTAATTCTTGTCGGAAATGTCGGATTTGTATAATTTCGAATAAAAATCTTCTTTCGAAGGTAGTGCGGTGTCTTCTAATCTCTTTAGATCGTTCATGTAATCGTAAGGATAGACTCCTTTCCTCAACATGACGTCTACTCCTTCTCCGAAATGTTCGCTCGTGATTTTAAATTTATCCTTACTCATGTTATCAACTAATTTTTCCAGAGCGGTCGACATGAATTGAAAACTGTTGATGAAACGTATGCTTCTAGGAATGGATTTTGTTTTTTCTTCCAACGTCTCTCCGTCGATTACTCTTTTCTTCTCGATGAGCTTCCATTTCGTGAAGGAAATGTATCTTTCTTCACTGTTCACGATGCAATTTAATTCTTCATGGGAAGTGCTGAGATTTTTCACGAACAAATGACTGCCGTAACCCGAGAGATTGTGAAATATCACTGGATAGAAAACGGCGTCTCGATATTTTAAATTACACTTGCTGTGAGCCGGACTGCAATGCAGACCCATGTAATGATCGTGGTCTCTGACCTTCTTATTTTCCTCCGGATTCTCGTCGAACGATTGTCTGCATATGTGATATTTGGTGGTTCTGTTATTTTCATCCTGCTGCTCTCGCATGATGATCATTTTCGCCGGAGTTTTGAATTTGTCGTATAACATTTGAATTTTCGATTCTAACTCTTCCATGAACCTTTGAGCCACATCGTCGTCTTCACACTGTTTCGTGTAGGTGAAGGGACCCATGTCGTGTTGCGAGTCAAAAGCGCATTTCACGTAAATGCAATAGTCTGAAGGTATGTGTTTTTGATATCTTTTGACATAACTTTGAAGAGCGTTGGGTTGACAGGAACTCATTTTCGCGGTGAAACATTCGGAATCGGCATATACGACGAATGGTACTTTTAACCTTCTATTGTGATTTTGAAACTTCACGATGGTGTTGGGTTTGGGCATTTCGACGGTGACACCTTGATTTTCATTGCAATATTTCTGATGTTTCACTAACGATTTTTTGCTTTTAAACATATTCATGCAGTTGCAACATAAACATATCTTATGTTCATGTTTATTATTTTGTCTCGACAGTAATCAGCTCGGATTTTTAACCCAACAATAATGACAATTGTCACCATTCGAAATCAATAATAAAATAATCGTCTTTTCTCTTTCAAGATACAAAGTCTGTCTGAGAAGATAGATCGTTCATTTTTCATCGTCGTATCCCAAGACGTTCACCGCTATGGTGGGATTTTGAGCCTTGTGTTTTAACTGCATTGGAAAAGTCACTCCGGTCCAATCGAGATTTTTAGAAGTCTCTTCGTAACAAGAAACTCTATAGGAGTGCATTTTGACAGGGTATAAAGCGGAGGTGACTGCCCATTTAAAACACTGATCATCTTCATTTCTCACGTTGATCACAGCATTTTTTTTAAGCTAAGAAATATGGTAATTCCACATAGGAAGACCCTTTCAATGAATCGTTTTCAGTTATATGAATTTCGAGTTTCAACACCTCATCGAACGTCCAATTACTACCTTCATGTTGATAATTCGCGAGAGACATTAACATCTTGTCTTTCATATTTTCGAAAACGTCCGATAAATCTGAACCTCGAAATACGGGTTCGACGTTAGATCTGAAATATGCATTTTTCACGATGATCTCGCCAGACTTCACGTTGATTTTATTCATCACGCAATGGAGTATCACCTTCATTTTTAGTCCCACGTTCATGTGTTCACGAAACAAATCCAATACTTTTTTCTTCACTGTTCCATGAACAATTTCAGATCGATTTTCTTGAACGAGGGAACCACATCGAAAGTTTTAAAAATGCCTTTGATCGCTCTCTCCTACATATTCTTCTCCTTTCCCTTCATTCATTGCTTGTCGAATTTCGCTCGATATATCTCGTTTGTCTAGAATCTGAAGTGCATCACTCGTTTTTGTTTTAGTTTTTCTTTTCTTTTCTTTTGAAACTTTAAGTTCTTCAACGGCTTTTCATTTAGCCGTCTTCTTATTTTTCACAACTGAAACATTTTTGGTTTTTTTCGACATCGGCATTTTGGTTCCTTTTACTATCTTTTTCTTCTTCTTCTTTTCATTTTTCACAACCGATGCATTTTTTGACGTCGTTGCTATCGACATTTTGTTTGCCTTTCCATCGTTTCACAAATATTTCTGTATGACTTCAATTTTTTTTGATTTAGTTCTATGATTTCTGAAATGTGAAATTTTTAATAGTTCACAAATTGCATTTAACTGAGGTACGGTTTTCTCATTTAAATTTCCCATTTTTTTTATCTGTTTGCTCCATTTGAAAGAATATTTTTTTTTAATTTTGTATTTAAATAATTTGTTAAAAAGTTTTGTTTTTTTTACTCTTTATATATATAAAAAGATTTCTTTTTTAATTCAAATTTTTTCTTTAATGTGAAAAATGTTTTTTGTCATGAAATTAATCAATTTTTTTATGTTCCTTAACGTGTAAAAAAAAAATTGAATTAATACGAGAAAAAAAGGATGTTAAAATTTAACTTTTTATTTATATATAAAGAGAAAAACAAACTTTTTTTTTCAACAAATTATTATTTAAATACAAAATTTAAAATATACATTATTTGCAAGAATTCATAAAACAAAAAAAATCAAATAATTGATCATGACAACAACACCTAAAAGATGCGAATTGAAATTGAAACAAGTCGAAGCTTGTAAGCAATTAGGTTTTAATATCTATACATTACAACAACACGATCCCATCGAATTGAACGAGGTTGAGATGGAGGGCTTAGAGCGCTACTACAACAAATATCAGATGTGTTTGAAATTGGATGAAGCCATGCTCAATTTGTTTTACGAGTACCAAAGCAATCTGCTGAATATCATCGTCGCCGAAGACAGAGAATTCGACAAGGACGATTTGTTGTTGTTCTATGGAAATTACATATATCCAATAATCTCACTTGAACTCGTGGACAAATCGGGTGGTGAGAGTGCGTTCACCGATGTAACAAAAACTCAAAAGAGTAAAGATAAACATTCAAGACATTTTCGTAAAAGGAAAAATGACGAATGTCAACATGCTAATAACGGACTTGAAAATATAAACAATAGACAGATTGATTTTTAGCAAAGAAGAAGGAAAAAAAAGTAATGAGATCATCTTTAGATCTCATTACTTTTTTTTTTTTTGATAATTTGTTAAAAAGTTTTAAAATTGTTTATATATGTTTTAATTCCTTCAAAAAAAAAAAAAATAACAATTTTATGTTCTTAACATGAAAAAAATTGAATTAATAAGAGAAAAAAAAGGATGTTAAATTTAATTTTTTATTTATATATATATAAAGAGAAAAAAAACTTTTTACAAAAAAAATATTCACATTAAAGAAAATTAAAAATTAAAAACTTTTTTATATATACATAAAGAGTAAAAAAAACAAAACTTTTTAAACAAATTATTAAAATACAAAATTTAAAATATACATTATTTGCAAGAATTCATAAAACAAAAAAACAAATAATCGATCATGACAGCAACACCTAAAAGATGCGAATTGAAATTGAAACGAGTCGAAACGAATAAGAAATTAGGTTTCAAAATCTATAGATTACAACAACACGATCCCATCGAATTGAATGAGGTCGAGATGAAGGACTTAGAGTATAAATACAATAGATATAAGATGTCTTTGAAATTGGATGAAGCCATGCTCGATTTGTTTTAAGAGTACCAAAGCGATCTGCAGAAAATCGTCATCGCTAAAGATAAAGAATTCGACAAGGACGATTTGACGTTGTTCTATGGAAGTTACATATATCCAAAAATCTCACTCGAACTCGTGGACAAATTGGGTGGTGAGAGCACATTCACCGATGTAAAAAAAAAACTAAAAAAAGTAAAGATAAACATTCAACACATTTTCGAAAAAGGAGAAAACACGAGTGCTACATGCTAATAACGGACTTGGAAATATAAACAATAGAGAGATTGATTTTTTAGCGAAGAAGAAGGAAAAAAAAAAAGTAATGAGATCATCTTTAGATCTCATTACTTTTTTTTTTTGTTTTCCTTCTTCACTATTACCCATATAATATAATAACGTTTCCTTTTTTCTTAAATCCAAAATGGTCGAAAGAGGAGCTTCACTTTTGTCGAATTCCTCCCTCCTGTCAAAGATTCTGGCTATGATGTCCTTGGGCAATCTACGATCCATGCACTCTCGAAGCAATCTGTATTCGGGTTGAAACAAGCTCTTGCCAAACATGAACAATCTGTCGTAATCCAACCAGTCGGGTCAGGACAACAGAATCATCAACAGATTGGTCTTTCCACAATTCGATTTTCCCACTATCAAGCCTCTTATGCTTTTGGGAAAGAACTCATTATTCGACCTCTTGGTCGCGGCGTCGTTCCAAGACATATCTTTAATGTTCATCTTTGTTTTATTTTTTTGTTTGTTATTTTAGATTCTTTCAAACACAATTTTTTTATGTTTTTCAAACTCAGTTTTTAATATTATTATTTATTTATATTACACCGTCGCGAGTTCTCTTCAATCCGGATCCACTCGTCATTTTGACTAAATATTGTATGGGTACCACAGCATCCTTAAAATCTTTCCAACTTTTTGGCGTTCGCTCTAACGCAGCTCGCTTCACCGGTGGACTGATCAACTTGTCGATCAACGCATTGGCTGCCCTCTTGCCAGCCACAGAAGCTATCCTACCACTGGCTTCTGAAGCGGCTTTCTTACCAGCATCCAAAGCCGTCTTCTTACCGACCTCAAACACGGTCGATGCGAGTTTTCTAACCGCATCGCTCGAAAACGCTCGCATTATAGAATCAACGATGCCAGAACCGCCTTGAACGTAAATTCTGACGTATCCCCTGTTCTTTATCACCAGCATATTTTTTATTTTTATAATATATTTTGTTTTTTCACTGGTAAATCGTTTTGTTGTTTAAATACTTTTATTATTCTAGTGTAAAAATTTACTGTTTTTATTTTATATATTTTTGTTTGTTTGTTTGTTTCTCTCTACTTATAAAATATACATCAATCCTTCAATTCGTTCATCAGCCTTTTATAATGGTTTTTATTCAAAACCTTCTGTCTTAACAATTCGTCACATATGCTAACTATCTCATTATCTAACCCTGTGTTACCAGCCCGTCTACGAGCCATCAACAATCTCAATCTCTGAGACAGAGCGTCAGAATCGCTCGGAAGAAAAGTGGTTTTCACCCCTTTGCCAGTCACCGATTCGACGAACTTCTTATTCATATCCCATATGGGTTTCACTATTTTCGTCCACTTGTAACCTCTGTTGGCTTTGGGTCTCGTCTCTCTGGCATCGTTATTTCTCTTCATGGCGTGGGTCTGAACCAGAATGTCGCCATAATTGTCGAAATCCTGTTCCGTGTAATCACTAGGCTTGTCGTAAAGGAGCAATTTGCACAGTCCAGAAGTTAATTCGTACCTATTCGAGCCGACGGTTAATTCATCATTATCTATTTCCACTTCTGTATCGCCAACAAAAGTTCTACTGTCCGAATCCTTATAAAATCCATACAACAGATCTCTCTTATCGCCATCCTCGGACGACGCGACGCTATCAGTAGTGATAATTGAAGTTGCATCGTCGCTCACGTCTGTTTGAATTCCCGTGGGAACGTAATCTGGTGTAGATTGAAAGGAATATCGATTTCCAAAACTACCGTGCAACGAACCCATTCTCAAAGAACTCTCTTTTATAGGTCTCAATTCTTCGACTATCTCCTTCTTGCTTCGCTCTTGACCCTCCGTCACAGGTTTAAATATTTTTGTGGTCTCGCGTCTGAGATCCATCTCTCCGAGACATCTGCTTCTGTCAGCCGATTGAATGCCCTTCTTAGCACGTTCATACTCGTCTAAAATTTGACCTCGGCGTCTAGAATACATCTGTAAAAACATTTTTCGTTTTTTAATTGTTAATGTTCCTTTGAGAATGCTAATGTGAGTTATTTTATTATTTTCAAAATTAAATGTATAATTATTTTTTTATGTTTTAAGTTAATAAAAATCTTCTATCTTTAATATAATAACTAAAAAAATTCATATCTCAACTCAGTATTGATTGAATTGGGAAAACTTGAAAAGTTTGAAAACGTTTAAGCACATGACAAACCAGTTTCTGATTTAATGCATTTGAGAGTAATTTACGTTTGTTAAAAGAAATTTCCATTCATATATCAAAAACCATTCACTCAATGTCGAATTAAGAGAGAACCTTTGAAGACAGTTAAAAAAATGTTAGCACATAAAAGAAACCGGTTTTCTAATTTAACGTTAAAAGGATTCATTCAAATCTCTGATCATTATCATGAATATATTAAAAATTTACCACTCAAACCTAATTGAGTGGAAAAATGCGTTTTATTATACATTATTAAAACGATCCATTAAAAACGAAAACCTTCATTCACACCACAACAAAAACATGAGTGTCAATTTCATCAAACATTCCATAAAGTGTTTATTAAGAGTACTTCACAAAATTAACAGTGACAAAACGCGAACAAACGATTTTTACCTCTGATTTTTTCTGATTGTTTCTAAACTCAATTTCTTTTCGTTACATTGAAACAAAACATGAATGTCTATTTTTTTTTTACAGATCATATTTTTATAGTCGACTCTTTTGAACGAATGCCTTTCATTCACGCAGCTCTTTTAAAACTGACACTCATATTTATAGTCGACTCTTTTGAACGAAAACCTTCATTCAATCACAACAAAAACATGAGTGTCAATTTCATCAAACATTTAATAAAGTGTTTATTAAGATTACTTCACAAAATTAACAGTGACAAAACGCGAACAAACGATTTTTACCTCTGATTCTTTCTAATTGTTTCTAAACTCAATTTCTTTTCGTTACATTGAAACAAAACATGAATGTCTATTTTTACAGATCATATTTTATAGTCGACTCTTTTGAACGAATGCCTTTCATTCACGCAACTCTTTTAAAACTGACACTCATATTTATAGTCGACTCTTTTGAACAAAAACCTTCATTCAATCACAACAAAAACATGAGTGTCAGTTTTTACTCTCATCTTGGCAGTGGGTTTGCCGGTTCTGGGCCACCTCTTTTACGTGTACCGTACACGAGTCGATTTCTGATGTAAAATCCGCAAATGGATTTCCGTGTACGCCTCCTTAGGGATTCGGTGTTAAAATCGTGTACAGACAGGGATGGCCCAGAATCGGCAAACCACTTTTCGACGCTGCTACAGAATCGACAACACGTTTTTTGCTCGCGATTTTAACACTGAATCCTATGGGGAAACTCATTTGCTGATTCTGTAGCAGACAATCCACCTCATTTTTCTTAAAATTGCATACATTTTTTCACTCTGTATATAGAATCCAATGGTGTAGAATCGGCAAAGCCGATTCTAGGCCACCAAAAAAACGACAATTCGTGTACCTGTACACGATTTTAACACTAAATCCTATGGAGGTGTACATCGATGTACGTGTACACGTACGAAATCCTGTACATGTGGCTGGGAATCGGCCTTTATTACCTACTGCTGTTCCAACTAATAGGATCTTCTACGCTACTGAAGTATACTCTAGAACAAAGGAACATGGCCAGATAGACGAAAACGATTGCATATATAGATAGAAGCAGAGAATTCTGAAAGAATTCGAAATAGTAAAACTTGTCGGGGTTATTTGGGTAATTCTACGAAACAGGGTTTTTACCCCGATTCAACCGAACATACCCTCCGAGGATACCCCTGTCCTACAAGAAGGGTTTAGGTAACATAGCAACCACGTGCTACCATAGAAACCAAGATGGCGGCCTCCAGTATACAAAACGGACGAAGGAAACACGTATCCCCTAACAACACGCGCTGCGCATGCGCACTAACACCATCTATCAATATGGCGATGACGTCACAACATGGCCGCCCACGCGGGTTACCATAACAACACAACATGGCATCACTGGGTCACGTGACCATGACGTCACATGAGATCTTGCATGAGATCCTGCTGAAGGGGGGGTGGGGTGAAAACCACATTACATTCTACTTCCGTCATTCTCTAATCGATATACTTGCGCATTTGATTCATCTATAGAATGAACAACGCCGACACAGAGTGCGTTGTTTGTGAACTGTCAATACGGAACACCCGTTTTATGGATTGTTTCTAATAGGATAGCTTTCATATTTTCACAAAACTGATTTGTAACTAAGATTTATCAACACTGAACACGATGATCAACTTGGCCTTCGTCAGAGTTAAACATTGCCTTTAATCCTTCACCAACTACACCGACCCTAATCAAACAAAACTTTTTGGTTGGATCGTCATTGAAGCTCAATAACGTTTTCCGTTATTGCAAAGGACCTCTCGAGCTGGTCCAATGTGGGTCAGATGTTACAAATTTGAAGCAAAAACTGAAAATTGGAGAAAGGACATTTCAGGTACCATTTGCCAATCGTATTCGATAATTCGATAACTATTTAGCCCTTTACCTAACGCAGACGATATCAAAATTTATTATTTTAAACATCATTTTTTCAAATTATTAAAAAATTCCAATCAAACCATATCATGTGACACCTCATTGGAACGAGCGCGACGATCTCGTTCCAAAGAAGGATCACATGATATGGTTTTGCTGAAATATTTTGAAAAATGATGTCCTTTCTGCTGCTAAATTTGCATATTACGCGGGCGGATGTGGCCGATTCGTTGGGTAAAAGGTTAGAGTACGGCGAGAAGAGGGTAAGATATGGCAGCTTCTCAAAACTACTGCCTTTGAAACAATTATGATTAAGAGGGTAATGCATTCACGTGATTGCGTTTGTTTTTCGAACTGCAAAATAGATTATTTGGAATATTCATAATATCGACAGTGTTCACGTCATGACGGAGTGATGTGTGTCTCGAGAAATGCTTTGTAACGTACTGAGCATTATGTGTACTGGAAAAGAAATTTTCCATTAATTTGGAACTATATTTTGGTACCTGATATTCGGTCATTTTTGCTCAACTGCGCAAGCACCATACAGTGCAGTTTCATCATGTAAGGGCACGGCGTTAAGATAGGCCTAGCCTATTCGTCAAACCCGGTTGAAAATGTATGAAATAAAAAAAGGATTGAAAAAAATATCGATTTAAGATTTGACATATTGTTGTATCAACTGAATTAAAAGTCAATATTCTTACATGTAACAGACAATTCTTTAAAAATATTAGTAACTGTACCACCTAGAAATATCAAAATGCTTGTGTGAAATACAGTATGGACACTCATGCGTTTAAAGCAGATTCATATTAAAAACACTCTGCTCTGGTTACAAATTTAGAGCTAGGAACTTACTTTCCTTAAATCCAGTCGTTGTGTTTTTATTCTCATACCAAAACCTATCACCTTTCTTCAGCTTTTCAAACTGATGTCCAAGCATGCACACAAACGTAGGTCCTAGTGCCCCGCGAACGACTGCTTTTTCGGATATCGCACCTGCGTAGAGGTCTATATCACCTGTAGAACTGCAAAAGATACATGGTGTCTTAAAACAACAACAAATTTAACAATACAGCATCAAAAGGTGCCCAAAATATCAATTTTGTGGGAAAAATACAATGGAAATGAGGCACTGAGCTAATTTTAGTTATGGGTTACCCGATATGCGTTGGTGGAAAGGAACTAAATTTTAATTTGAAAATCTCATTTATATCAAAGACGAAATAGACTTCGTGTCCGTTGTTATTGGTTACAGTCTTTTCATGTGAGTCCTTGTCAACAATACATTGACTTGTGATAAAGCAGTTGTTTAGCAAAGTATAAGAGTGATGAAAAGGCCATGACTTTAAGAGCTCAAAAACCTGAGTTGGATATTACACAAAGACTTGTGGTTTCCTTAAAATCAGTTAGAGCCGACTCCCGAGAGTCTAAACACAGTATATACTAGGAACAATGTATTCCCCTTTCAAGCCCTATCTGATAGCGTTCATACCGTCCCTTCACCGATCACACACAGTTCACATCCACGATCCACCGGAAAGGAAATAAAAATGTCACTATTTCTTTGCAATTACGGTTACAGATCAAGCAATCGCACAGTATCCCTATTCACGACGGCGGAGAAATAGGAATGACGACCTGGAAGTGAAATGGTACCCTGCACGTGTAGATAGAAATTAGGAAAAAGTAAATTTAGTGAATACTTTTTGTCATAATGAGCATGTAATTGAACAAATGTATCTGCACGCCTAGAATTCAAGCACACTATCTTTTGATATTAGGTCATGATACGACCTAAATTCATAAAAAAGTCGGTTGCTGCGTGAATATGTGTGGCAAACCGATCAATATTTGCAGCGCAGCCCTAATGACACTAAATAGGTAAGAAAGATAACACCAGGAGAGTCGTGATGATTATCGATTGGGGGGGGGGGGGGGGGGGTTAA
This sequence comes from Pictodentalium vernedei, assembly GCA_031216915.1. NCBI lineage: Eukaryota > Metazoa > Mollusca > Scaphopoda > Dentaliida > Dentaliidae > Pictodentalium > Pictodentalium vernedei. The sequence continues at coordinate 334,443,410 of CM062295.1, forward strand.
ATCCAAGTTGTCCCAATTATCATGACCCAAGTCTCGAGGGGAGAAATATTCAAGCTCCATCGTCAAGATATGCCTTCTTCAAGGCGTGCCTTGGTGATAGCGTTGGAATATTTGTCAATGTGGATTAAAGTTAAAACAAAATCAGGGCATTTGTTTGCGATGTAGATGTGATACATATTCTTCCTAACCCTTTATTTAATTAGCACATACCAGACTCAAAATTGGTGATGCTGGGACGCCTTACATTTCCCGACAGACATTCGCATGAGTCGACTGCGCGTGTAAGGTAACTCCAGGTAGCAAATCCAATCCCGTGAAGCTGTACGTGATTATCAGCAATAGTGATTCAATAAGATTCATATTCAGATGAAAATTCCCCGAATGGAAAATTATTGGTCTAACTCATGACCCTCATACGACAAAACTGGAGGAGCCGTAGGTTTCTGCATGCAGTATTCTTAGATGACTTCCGTCAAATTCTAGAATATCATGTCATGTCACACGTATCCCCAATATCCAGATGAGGTTATAAGTTATTCCCCATTGAGGTCTAACCTCGTGACCAGTTTGGCAAGTGTCCCCAAAAGTATACTTTTCATACATATACTAAAATGTTCAGATTAGTCAAACTGTTGCAGGAGTAACATTTGATTTGGGTCTTAGCACTTCCCAGTTTTCAGCTGTTGCGGAAGCCCAGGGGTGACAAGACCGGTATTAGTAGCCGCAAGTGTCAACAGCAAGAATGTTGCAAGTATTTGTACTAAAGGTATAAGCCCGCAGCTATATGGGAATGCATCAATGCAGAGATAAGTGGTCGTGCATACAAGTAGAAATGTTAGTATTAGTCGCAGCTAGCGGTTTTTGTTAGGCAACAGCAGGGTATCCCAGCAATGCAACAAAGATGGCCAAAACAGAGATAACTATTCTCTGAAAATACCCCATATAACTCTTCTCAGATAGCTTTCCTCAGGTATCTAGAGAGTACATCACCGTGCCATTGGTATCCTCAATAAAGCGTATACGTGTCCGTGTGTTAAATATTTTTGAAGTACATTGCAACATATTGCATAAGCAAATTTCGGTCTTTGAAGCGTGTGTCATTGCCCTGTGTTTGTTGTGCTTACATTATTAACCAACACATAAGGACATCTGGGTTCGATCAGCAGGCAGTCTCTCACGTGCCACGACGAACCCTAGCATTCACTCGACTAAGGAACTATAAACGGATCCGCGTGCAGGTGACTGACGCAATCTGACCGACCCCACTAAAATTTGGACTAGGTCAGAGACCAAGAGAGGATTCGAGATTACTATAAAATTTGTAGTAATGGAACATCTCGGTAGTCATGCCGGAACACTTTTGCACATGACAGTTTGTGTAGTCATATGAGCTAAAGTAGACATCGAAGATAGTATAGTAGGGGTAGAAAGTAGTAACATTGGTATAAAGCATTGGTATAAAGCATTAGTACAGCTAGGAGATAATGAGAGGTATTTTTGTCAATGGAAGTTGTCTCGAAACCGTGGTTCATCCGATTATGTAATAGTTATGCGCCATATTAGGGTCTAGAATCTAAGAGCTGCCCCCCTCCCCCCTCCTCCCCCCCCCCCCCCCCCCCCCAGTGAGTTCCAATGTGCTATATGTGCCTATTGGCACATAGAACACATTGGAACTCGGAGGACGAATAGTCGCCGAATAGTCCGTCACACACTTTGAAACACAAGTCTACTGACACCAGTGTTCTGTCTCCAAATATCCGTATGTACTCATGTTCTGTTTCGAGATATACCTATCTCATAAGCACATTTGGCTTTTACAATTATCTGTACAACATGTGGTGTGCTGCATAGACAGTCGACATGGCCGGGAGACTGTATAGGAAGATGCGGGACTTACTCTACCAAGACACAATCGAACAAAGGGACGGACACCAGAGGGAGACAGTAAGAAGAACAGGAGATACAAGTTAAGAGCAGTAACGTAAGATTGTTTGGTGGAAAATCATTTTGTCAGTACAAATGTAACATTATGCTGGAGGAAGTGTGGCATTGTGTTGTCGAAATGAAACATTTTGTTGGTCGAAATGTAACATTCTGCTGTTTGAAATGTAACTATGCATTTGATTTCGTCTCTGGTGGGGAGTGTTTTGACTACAGAGATATTGTTTCTTAGCCAAATAGATGTCACCTGCTTACTTAATTTATTTATATTACGTTTTCAACAGGGGAATGCTACGTTTCGCCCAGAGGGATGTTACGTTGGGGTTCAAAATAACGTTATGAGACGGGAAGCATATTCCGTTTGTCGAGAAAAATAAAACGTTTGGAGAAGAAATGCTACGTCTAGACCACAATTGTTACGGTTTGATCAAAACGCGATGCTGTGTTTTGACGCGAATATATTTTAACCGGTATTCATCACAGAAGTGCAGCACTTCCGCACTATTCAAGAAATGAATTACGATTTTTATCGGAATTTCTAACATTTTTAAACAAATTGGTGACTCGTAAATTAACAATGGATCGCGAAACGGATCATAGCAACTTTGGGAGTGCTCCGGTTTTTTTCATCACTTTATGAATTTCGAACAATCACAATTCAATTCGTATGTTAAGTACCATGATGAAATCAGAAATAGTTTATTCCCGAATGGAAAGGGCAGTTGTCTCGTCTATTCGAGATGCGCTTGTACTTTGAGCAAGTATTCGCATCGCCGGTTAAATCTACCCCAGCGTGGCTATAGGCAGACTATTCGAGTTTCGATCGTGGAAAGAGGGCAAAAGATAAATCCTAATTTCTGAAAACACATTTTTTTTGTAACCTTTCATCAATCAGCGGGCAATATCAGAAGCAATATGACCTAGGAGAGACATCAGCTCGGATCAGCAGATTATTGTTAGCAACGGAAAGCGTTTATTTATAGAACGTAAGCAAAATGTAAACATAGACTCCAAAATGTAATGCAGTAGACACCCCTCCCCCCACTAGATGAGGTAGATGTCGCCGGAAGAGCGAAAAATTCCCATTCTGTTTCCAATCATGCCCGTCCTCTGGGTATTCCAAATCAATGACCTATCCAGGCCGAAGTCGGCGAAAAATATATTTTTTCGTATTTTTAGCGTTTCTGGCCCTTAATTGCAGTAAAAAAAGGCAATGCGGGAAAACAAACAAGGATTGTTTCAAGATATTTGAATGCAGAGTATATCACTCATCTGAACTCCAGAGCTGCATCCAAGGTCAATTACTAACATTCATATATATTTTGCTTAAACGATGTATGTAAATGTTCTGATATTAGCGTAAGTTCCATTGCTTTTTTAAAATAATTTTTCAGGTGAATCTCAATAAAACCGTAACGTTTAGCAGTAGGACTTTGCAATATAGGAGACAACTTCTAGCATTGTGTCCGCGAAAAAATGATAGGAGGGTCATAAAAATGGATTCAGTGTAGGCTGAGATTTTGTTTAAAAACCTAGCGTTCCTTATAAGTGAATTTCCGTCAGATATTACCCACCAGGCTAGTGGGTGCGTTTTCTAGCTTTTCACGAAACGTATTGTCAGTTTGTAGTATTCCACGAAGTAACATAAGTTTTTGCAAACCTTCAGAGTACGCTTGAAATATAGCTCACGGCAGTATGTCAGGATCTCATCGACCCTCATGTGCATGGCCACGGTAGATGGATGTGTGGACGGGTGGATTGTTATGCCATTACCACAGTATATACGCCGTATTTTTGCGGAAGCGCAGCGCATATTGCTATGTTAACACGTCTTTTCGTCACCCATTTTGTTTACGGGATAATGACAACCAGGTTTTCAAACTGGCACGTGGTTACTATGCAACCCAGCAACATCTGCTATATAGGGGGAGCCGGGTAATGAAGGGTGTTGGATTAGAAAATTACTGGAAAAAACCTGATACTACCAACGTTTACCCAAACTTCACCTCAAAGGAGATCGCACTTGTTGCAACTCCTTTGCATTTGATGTCATGGAGTTATCTTTGTTGTAACCATGGCGATATAAATGCAAGGAGGGCACCTTCCAATTTTTAGCTGAGGTGTATGTATACAGCGGATACAGAAAATTATCTCACGGGTGACCGAGACAAGTGTTTATTTTTCGAGAGCGCTTGCGCGAGCGAAAATACCCCTTCATCTAGGTCACAAGTGGGATAATTTTCGGTATCCATTCAAAAAACACTAGATTTTCTTTTTATTATGCGTTTCTTATAAGAATCTGATAATTCCACTCGTTTCAGCCGTGAATTGATGCAGGTAAGTAAAGAGCGGATTGAATCATTGATACGCGAAGTGATTTGGACGATACTCTGAACAAAAAGCGTCTTCCAATCTGATTCAGCTGACGGGTTTCTTGTCCAAACATGGTCTGAAAAACAGAATATCAGTGTTTGGTTTGATACGTTTTTGAAAGGACGTACGAAACCAACACCTTATATTACGGACTTTCAGACAATGTTTGGACTAGAGGGTTTCATGCATAAATTCAAGGTGAATACGTGTTGAATTAATGCTGGAAATGATCGGTATACACCAACACACACTAGATTTACTTTTCATTTCTCGTTTTGAGAACAAATTGATCATTTCCAGTGATAATTTGACTCATATTCACCTTGAAGTGATGCTTTGAAAGCCGCCATTTTGATTGTTACTGTGAAAGTGAAAATTTCTAAATCTTCACAGTGGGGGATACGATTTCTGTCCTTCCGCAATTTTTTCGATAATCTATCGTTTAACGTATAATAAAGAGGTAGAGCTGTCTCCTAGTGGTGTGTGTGTGTGCGGTGGGGGTGGGGAGGGTGACCAAAAGTGATGTAAAAAGTCAAAAATGGCATCAGATCAAAAATAAAAAAGGCAATGTTATTTTTTTCTCTCTCTCTTTTTTTGTTGAGCATTAAAACACACTAAAAGTTCATCCAAATCGGAAGAACTTTACTTTTGTCCACGTTGGCGTACGACGGTCACCGCAACGTCAGTCTTGGGCGAATTTCTCGTCTGCTAAACACTTATTGCATTTTAGATAGATTTGTTTTGGATGGTATTTTCAAATTTTTGAGAGAAGAATTGAATAACGTGACAGATATTAAATGTTCAAAAAAACGACGTTAATGTGATGTTATTTTTGTCAAACGTTGAACGTTGAAGTTGAAACAACTGCATGTAATAGGGATGTCCTCTGGGTTATAGTTGTGAAACTTCATAGCTGTGTGGAATTTTAAAATATTAATAAAGATGTATATTTGCTCGAAAATTGGTGTTTTTATGAAAAATGCCAACATACAGCCCAAATCTTGAAGTGATATTAAAACGTAAAAATGAAGATAAACTGATTAAACTGAAAAAGCATGTATCTTTCTTGAGATGTGTAATTAATGAAATTTTGTGAAAGTTTAATTTTTTGTAACGTCGAGTTCAATAACATCACCAGAATATTCGGTCATATCCGTTGACATTTTCCCAGGTCGGTATTACATTTTAAGATATGTTTTTTACGGAAGCCCGATGGGGCCAGCATTTGTAGCTGTTGGTTGGGGGGGGGGGGGGGGAGGGGGATTTGGTCGAACATTGCGAATATTCACAATGCACTGCAAATATTCGCTAAGCATTTCAAATATTCGCAAAGCATTGCGAATATTCGCATTGAACATTGAGAATATTCGCAGTTAATATTGCAATATTCGCATTCTGCATTGCGAATGGTCGCATTCAACTTTGAGAATATTCGCACTCAACATTGAGAATATTCGCCTTCAATTGTAAATATTCGCAATGTTGAATGCGAATATTCGCAACGCTCCCACTACACATATTGGCCCCAATGGGTTTCCGTCGGTTTTCGTCAGAGATGGGATTTACAAAAGTTTAAAGTGGGGAAGTTGATGCAGGCGCTCAAGTTAAATGTTTTTTAAAAAATGCCTAAACTGAACGTTGTTTTCAGTAAAGCCATACAATAAAAAATCTAAAGCAGCTATGCGAACTAGAATTAAAGGTCTATAAGTGTCTATAAGTGTGCCCACTGTTATCAGAATCGGACTGGGAGAGTATCCGCAATCGTGACTTAACTGTTTGAACCCGGAAGGCCGCTTTTTCTGCACAGGAACAAAGAATGTCATAATTTGATTAAATAGGATATGTACTGATTGAGTGTGTGGGGTAGACCGATCAATATTTTCAAAGTGCAGCCAAAAGACTGCACGTTGAAAATATTATTTGGTCTACCCCCAAATAATAGATATGGAATGTTCCAATCGCTGCCTTAACATGGAAGATACCACCAGTGTTCAAAGGGTTAATAAAGAAAAATACTAATGATCGCTATTAGTCATTCTAACTTTGTTGGAGGACGAAATAAAAAAAACAGAAGTGTACAATAACACATTTCTTTCTTCTCATATCGGTAATGCAAACAAGATTTGAGTGATCACAGGCAGTAAAATAGTAACAGCAAGATTTGCCTGGATGGAGCCTACTTTTTATTTTCGATCCTCTAGTGATGAATAGCGTTCCATCATATCCATTAATAACCCCTCGCAAATTCGGGCCGGGAATAATATTGTTTTGAGATTTCCTCGAAAAACGAACAATTTCATCGGAAAGCTCGTATAAAAGTTAGGTATATACCATAGGTATATACTAAAAATGATTTGTAACACTGTCCGTTAAGGGGTTAATGAATTTGCACGTGTCAAACGCTTATGTAAAGGGCATTGTGAGATTATTGATCGATCGATAAATTCGCGCAGTGATATTATTAAATCTGCAGAGAAACATGGGGTTGAAATAAATCAAGTTTAATATTTGAATAATAACTAAATATTGAGTCTCTATCAACAAGGAACAGACAAATAGGTAATAAACGAACACAATTTGCAGTTTATTCACAATTGTGCAGACGATGATGAAATAGTTCCGGCGAGCTAATAAAATATGCAAATGAGTATGTCACGTAGGGTGGGCGGGATAGAAATATCCCACCCGCTGTCTCACCTGGGAGACGCGTATGTTCCACGTATAGTGGGGGGAGAACAATATAACTGAACACAAATTATTTGTTATTTCTTTACTAATTGGTTTTTATTTTTTCAAGGTTACCAAATTTGTTCACATATCTTTACTCTGTCACAGTTCATGGAGGTACCTAATGGCTATACCGGCACGCTCTGATAAATTATAACAGGGGAAATCTAGACAGATATACAGTACAGTCGCCGTGGACTGGTCGTAATCCACGCATGGGCAGTAATGTCCCCGTGTGCATTTACCAGGTTAAAAAAAAAAACATCAGCAGCAAAATTTTAATTAATGAAGCACCGGGTTGAACGCGGTGCTTCATTCAGTAAATTATTGATTATTATTCCTTTTATAAGTGTTTGGAATCTAATATCATTCCGTCCGCGAAAATATTGACCATGTCCGGATATTGACCACTTCACGGAAGCCGTACTGTAACAGTATCTTTAAGACATGGCGTGACATATCGGTCAAGTTGGTCGGGTGCTTTTATTAGTTGACATTGTACGAACTTAACAAAAATAGCACATGTCGCAGAAATAAAGATATACTTACCTACTTACATTTTTATAACATATTCACTTCAAAGATGATGTGAACCGCATCCACAGATCACAGGTTATGACACATTTATGCTGTAGAGTCTGCACTTTAGATCGGAGTCCAAAATATGAGATGCCACTCAACCAATTATAAACGTAAAAAAAAAATCAAAATGAACGCCCCTCTCCTTCATTGATTTGAAAAATGGATTGCTTGTGCACCAAATGTTTGTTTCTTGTTTTGACAAACTGTGCTGTTATTTTCACACGTCACTTTAAGATCGAAAAGAGTAGGCTCCTGCAAAAATTCTAAATTCGATTCGAAAGTCAATATTCGATTCGATTCGAGATCAGAAATTCGATTTTTTTCGAATATACTTCGGCCATAACTGTTATTGTTTGTTAACATATTGTAACTGATCACATCATTTTATATTGATTATTGTTCTGAGCAGAAACGTAACTGACTTGTAGTCGAACAGTGTTTGTAGTGATGTAGCTACAACTGTAAAACAGTTATAGCTACGTCGCTACAAACATTGTCACTGCTGCAACTTTTCAGTTCAACTTATTCTACATTATGACCAGTGACCATTTATAAAAAAAATCATGTTTCGAACTTTGAAAAGTTATTCAGCTGTTCAACTTCAATATAAATGATTTGTTCCACAAAATGGTCACATTATTTTGTATAGAGTATTGTTCTATTCCATCACATTTACTGGGTACATTGTCAAAAGCAACGGTTTTGTAAAAGAATAACCCTGATTATTAAATAAACAGAAGTTGAGCAGGCTTTAATTTACAAGTGGATGGACTCCATTCTGCGTTTTGGTTTAGTCATTCTGCATTTTTAGTTAAAACAAATGGCTTCACCACTGAATGGAGTCGATCCGATTTGAAACGACGTTTTTTCCAAGAAAACATGTATTAAAAGTGACGTATCAGCGTAATCAGCCATGTTGGTTTACAAACTGTTTATTGCTGCAGTTTTGAAGCTACAAAGTCAACAATTCGAATAGCTTCAGTCAATCACTGGTATGTTGGTTCATATCTCAATTCTTTGGTGGGAAGTGATGAGGCGAAAATGCACTCTACATAACTGTGTGTCTTTTATTAATGGGAGGTATTATTTTAGTAAAAAACTTTTCTTTTGACAACGTATCCATTAACTGTGATTCGATTCGAAATTCGAGTCGAAATTTGATTCGCTTTTTCCATTTTCGATTCGATAAAAATCGTCAAATCGCAGGCCCCAACAAAAGTGCTTTTGACGTCTTGCCTCATAAATATTTACAACTAAGTAAAAATGAAAATAAAGAAACTTACGTATATGTGTTCTCCAGTCGAGCTGCAGGTGTTTCGTTATGGTCGATCAATCCACCAGATACATTGGCCTGAAAAGTAGAAGCTTTCACCAAACCACAAAACTCTCTAAAATCATTATATGATGGCTGTCCGTGATCTCGACCTCTCTGGACATTGAGGGCACCAAGGTCCAAAGCGTCATTTTCTAATTCCTCGAAAAGGTGGTCAGTAATCTCCAACGAATACCATCTATCTGCCTTCTCCGGACGGTCCAGGAGTAAACCATTAATGATCCGATTCATACCATTTCCACCATCTTCTGCAATGTAACTCGTTCTGCCATACATGGATCTCAGTAGTGTACTCTCGTTAAAGCCATCAAAATTTCGCGTGAAATAGGACTGTATCATTGAATGTCCGAATCGAAAAGCTGCTGTGGCAAATTCCGTCCTGATGCTTGGGTCGACCGAAGAGTTGTATACACTATTAAATCCGGAAGGAGTTGGTTCCAGTTCGTAATTAAAATATTCGTCTCCCATAATCTCTCGCAAGTATTCGCTGTATGTGATGTGCTGCATCAGCGCACCAATGATCTTTCTGGTCTCGTAAAATATTTTGTCACCCGTCCAAGAGGTATGATCGTAGAATTCTTTGGCTATCCTGTTGTTTTCTCGCACAAACAATGTTTGCATGGCCATCAGTCCTGGCTGCACATTTACGCGTACATCTCCTAAGAAGATACAAAGTTTCCAGTTAAGATTTATTATCGAAGCGAAGGTTGTTAATGCAAACGAATCTTATGCAGTGAGCAGATCCGATTATAAATATTACCCATTCAAATTAGAATCTCGACTGTGAGTGAATACAATCTATTTATTAATTGCGAAACCATAGATTATCGAAAAAAATGCGAGAAGATAGAAATCGTATCCCCCACTGTGAAGAAAAAGACATTTTCACTTCCACGGTATCAATCAAAATGGTGGCTTTCAAAGCATCACTTCAAGGTGAATACGAGTCAAATTATCACTGGGAATGACCAGTTTGTTCTAAAAACATATAATGAAAAGAAACTCTAGTGTTGTTGAGTGGCTATCCATCATTTCCAGCAATAATTCAGCACGTATTCACCTTGAATTCATTCATGAAACCCGCTAGTTCAAATCGGGCCTGAACATCCGTAATACAAGTTTTTGGTTTGGTACGTCCTTTCAAAGGACGTACCAAACCAAAACCTTATATTACGGACTTTCAGGCCATGTTTTCTACTAAGAACCCACCAGCTGAATCAGATTGCAAGACACTATCTTTTCCGAGTATCGATCAAATGACTTCCGCGTATCAATGCTTCAATGCGCTGTTTTCTTTTATGCATCAATTCATGGATGAAACGAGTGGAATTATCGGATTGTTTTAAAAGGCGTATAATAAAAAGAAAATCTAGTGTTTTGGGGGGGATACCGAAAATTATCTCACTTGTGACCGAGACAAATGGTTATTAGTGCTCGCGAAAAATAAACATTTGTCTCGGTCACTCATGAGATAATGTTCGGTATCCACTCCAAAACACTATATCCATAACAATTCACCCTTAGTATACCACGAGGTACCATCTACTCCGGAAATAATAACATGGAATTAATAGAGCATTCGAGATATTTATTTATTGGTGTTTAAGGTCATATACTTATGCACAATGGCTAATCATGACTGTGACAGTTTTACGGATGGAGGAAGCCGAAGAACCCCCAGAGAACCACCGAGCAACGACGAACAGCTGTCAGCTCCCCAACATCGTATGTCCGCACTGCAGCGCAGGCAGGGTTAGATTGGTTGAAGACATGCGTACCATCGACGTGCAGTACGCCTTAGTACACGGCGTCATTGTGCCCCCATGTGGACAATCGGGGTCAAGTGCCTTGCCCAAGGACACAACGTGGAAATCCGAATGGATCGCTCAGACGGACACCCATCCAATGATTAACTGGGCTCGACGTTGCTTAACTTCGGTGATCTGACGAGAGCATTCGAGGTATGGCAATGAGGGGAGGGGAAGTCAAGTCGGGCTATTTTCATCTGAATTTAGTCTTGGATATCGATTCGCTCTTGCCAGAAATCGTATACTTTCGTTCGGCCCTCGATTTGCTTCCTGAAATTGTGTCGATCGCGCACTCGGTCTGATGCAAATGGAGGTATGTGGCTGGTTGCAGGGGGTGGGGCGGGGGTGGGTCTCAACATGACCAGTTTCGACTCCGGTACTTGCTAATTGAAGCTTCATTAAAATACAGCGTGTATTTGTTACAATTTTTTAGTAAGCATCGAGGCTTCAATCAAATTCAATATTTTGCAGAAAATAATTCAAATATTATGTGGACGGTACGTATTTTTTAAAGGGAGGGGGGGGGGGGGGATAAATATAACTGAACACACATGATTTGTTATATATTCACTGAATGGCAGAGTTCAAACCTCAGGTTCCGCTCCACAGTTTCGCAATATTGCACAGGAGTGAAATTCTAAACAAAGGGCATATGTTGAAACCAAGGCCATGTAAAATAGAGATATATTTTTAGTTTCAGATATATGATTACATTAGGCTTTTTGTTCCCAAAGTTGGAGTCTGATACATAGGGGTAAATTACCAGATGAATTATGGGAAACAGTGGCTTCGAAAAATTGGCTATTTTTTAAAATGTAATTTTTACACGGGTTTGCTACCAGACAGGTAACTAAAAATTGAGACGGAAAGATATAAATTTTTTTTGCATTTTAAAAACAAGGGTTGCTCTGCTCCAGGGGTGGGTAGGTGGGGTTGATGGGAAAATTCCACTTTTGAGGCTGCTAGGTGGCTGAAAATGACTGGCTTCGGTATTTTTTCAGGCAATTTTTCAGGTTGAAGTCTTCTTGCCTTTGACAATAAATAATTCCACCCACATTCAGATTGTTTATTTCTACTTGGTCAGATAGTGTTATATGTTTTTTGTGTATTTGGGAAATGTAATACATGTAATGGGTTAGATAACTAAGTTACAGAATATTTGCATTTGAAGAGAGTGTGTGGCATGTCATATTTGGAAATGCCTGAAAAACTGTTGAGCGGAACCTCAGTTGAATCATTTGAGGTCAGAGTTTCGCCCCTTCGTAGAGGCTAGCCACAACGCCGCGGTCAGGAGCTTGAAGACCTTTGACTGCGGGCACGCAATCGCGAGGTAGAAATAGAGCATCCTTTGGGAGAGAAACGTCAAATTCCGACATCAGTAGATCTGGCAGATCTGCCATGCCAAATAGCCTGCATCTTTAACCCCACTCAGGCTACCTTCTTGGAGACCTTGGCAGCTTAACAAGCTTCCTGGTGCATATGATCTCTTCTTAGTATCCTGGGAGCGTAGTATATATGTGGAAGATTAGTAATAGGCGGGCCTTGCATGTACATCTGAGGGAACGATGTATTTCATCAGACGGATGCGCCTCTAACAGTCCAAATATCATCTCGGCCATTATGTCTGAACAACTAAAAGTGCAATTTTGCCCATGCTCAAAATGACAAAGGCCACTTCGCGACTCTTCTGGTTAAGCGATGACATACATATATCTGAGCGTTGAGGCTAGGGATCGAGGGAGTGTAGAGAGGGACGACAACCAATAACTAGAGCATCATCGTCAGAACATTGTCAAAATCACTGAAAGTGCAACAGCGTTTTGTTGACACTGGAGTTCTTTGCTGATCCTGTTGAGTTCTTCTGTTCATTTTTGAGGCCACTGGGTATGGGCGGCCTGTAGTTCTTCTATAGCCTCACCGTGGTGCTTCCGTCCAGAGTCAATACCTGACCTTTGTAGAGTTGAGAAGAGGTAGTTTGAGCCGCTGAACCAAAAGCGTTTACTGGGGCGCCCCTGCGAATATTGCAGCATTGCTGAAGGGGCTATATATACCAGTAGTACTGGTACTGGCTACTTCAGTAAATCAGCTGAAATGTCTTGCTTTATCAGCAGATCGCTTAACGTCATTGCCAGGCCAACGCCAAGAAAAACAAACCGCTTTATCTATAGTTGAAATCCAGTGTGAGAGGCAAACAGCCCATTGTCATTTTCCCAGGCGCGCATGATCCATGGTCAAGCCATATGCCACAGCCGAGTGGTCCAATAAGGCCCCTGTGAACTGGTAACTTTTCATGGCTGGGCAATATTTCCACGAGCGCACTATTATTAGATTCCAAACACTAATTAAAGAATAATGATCAACAATTTAATTAATTAAGCACTGGGAACAACCCGGCGCTTCAATAATTACAATTTTGCTAATTATAACCTGGTAACTATAGCATCTTTCCGACAATTCTTAGGAAATCCATGACTAATTTATATGAAATGTGTTTACCGTAAGAACAGGCGATGGATCAGCAACCCTAAGCCCCAAATAACCACCAGACTACCGACGATGAATTGCATGCGGTTCTGTGAAGGCTGTTTTTATTTAGCTTTTATCATGTTCGGTTCTATCGCCTGTGGCATGGATAACTCGATGACTGCATTCGTTAAGGTTCAGCTCATACTCTAGCCTGTCCCCTGGTGCACTCTGGCTCAATAGCATCTGGCGCCCTAGGAGCTCGAAATCCAAGGGTATGACGAACCTGTTGCCAAACGTCGGAGCTTCTTCGCGGTCTCCAGGTGTTGCTGTAGCAATTATAAACCTCGCTGTTCCCATTGGACAATGTCTCATTGTCTTCGATCTTCGGGGTGGCTTCATTGACCACAGCACGTCCTAGGTTCTGGACCAGAACCGTTTTGTCGTCAGTTAAGGTCAGATCCATGGTGAAGTTGTGAAGCTCGGCACCAGGCACAGTAACAGTCATCATGAGCACACAACTTATGAAACGCACCAGCAGCTGTTGGCTTTGTGTATCGTCAAGGATGAGGTCGTTACCGCAACCGATTGTTGGATGACCTCTGCACCCATGGCCTCCTGCAGCTTGTAGTATGGGTCTAAGTTGCGTCCATGTTGACTAGAAAAGGATCGCAGTGCCTATATTACGAACCAGCCCTCTTCAATTGTGCAAAATACAATGCATGGCGTGGAATTCGAAAAATTCGACCGCGACAACTTCGACTTAGACGTCGACGATCATCTCTCTTTCCTAGTGAAACCGAAAGATCAACAGACGCCGGAGGTGGGATCGAGGTGTTCTTTGCTGCAGGAGCTTCTGCGAACATCCGTTGATGATTACTAAGGAACATTTGCGGGATCTCGGTCGACCGCTAGCCAAATACGGAAGGAAAATTTAACCCTGTGTAACACCACGAGTCTGTTTGTCTATGACCGATCTGTGTTGCAGGAAAGTCTTAGTGCCATGGCTTCACTCACTACTGGGAAACGGTCGGATGACTTGCCGATAATCTGTAGGCAATTCTCCTCGCAGCCAGGGGCCTACTGCTTTTTGCTGCTCTAAGCGTGATATCATCGATCATCGTAATGAAATGAACCAAATCGTCAGCAGACCAACGCCAAAATCGTCTACGATGAGGGTGGTCTTCTATTCTTCAACAAGTTCAGCGGACTTAACTTCTGCCGTGGAGGTTCACAAAGTTTCCAATTGTTTCCTGAAGAACTTCAACCACGGGCTCCGAAAGAACAGCAGGCAACTTCAGCCACGGGTTCCAAAAGAACAGCAACGCCAACATTTAAGAATCTTTGGAAATCAGGATTTTGTTATTAAATCCTGCAATATCATTTGAAAGCAGTACCCGTGCCCAGTGTCATTGAACGGATCTGAGTCTGAGAAGCGATGACTGCCCAAACGCACGAACTAGCAGTAAATAATTCTCTCGAACTCAATCTTCGTGAATCTATTTTCCTCGTTTGCTATGACCGTGGTCCCATCTGCCTGTAAGTAGGACTGCGTGGGTACATCCGCTTTGTGAATGCGACTATCGGCTGGAGGGCGTGTTGGTCTATGAGGCTGGACTTGTCTGACGGCCTGTGGTTGGGAAGGGTATTACGCCCTAGAGAGTAGCTGCTCTAATGGGCCACGGGGTGACCTGGGATATGTTATATGGGCTTGGGTGGCCTGGCAGTCCTTGGCTTACCTGGGGGTATATTTGGGCGGATTTCCATTGAGAGTCTACTGGCCCTCTGCGGTGCTCAAGTTATTATCTTTCTTTGCTACCCAGGGATACTTCTGCCCTCATTGGGAAAGGGTCCGAGGTCCTTACAATTGAGATAATTTGCGTCATGAAAGCTCCAAATGTTTGGAAGAAGAAACACACAAAGAATAATAAATGTTACCTTCATATTGAAGGGAGAGCATTAATACAGAAGTTGCTAGATGTATAGTACATGCAGTAAGTTTTGCAGTAAACAGTCGCACGAGATGATGATCAGTCTGTGATCTCGATTAAATAAATTGTTCTTATATTATTAAATGGTGAAGATATTTATGCATTTTGCTACACTTCGACAGTTTACATTCTGTGGCTTTGCTGTTCGTCCCCTGACTTCCAACGTTGGAACTCAAGAGACGAGTTATGTCCAGGAAAGTCGTTGCTGCGTTCCAAGACTTGATTAGAAACAACTGACACGGTTCTTGGGATGTAACTTGCAAATGTTTCTAAAAACTGCATGTTTCTGTGAAAAGTGATTAAAGTAAAAAAAGGACTTCAAGAATTAACAAAGAATTACATTTGTATTTGAATGAGGACTGAGATTGGGAAATTTCGGGTTTGAATTGACGAAAATCATGCCAAAATGCCATTGGGAAAGGGTCCCATATATTCCGCCCCTGTAGAAACCCAATAGAATCTCAGCTACCAATCAGATGCAAATTAGATTCTTTCTCAGACTAAAGCTAGTTGCAGTGTGGCAGTTTCAAAACGTGCACAACATGCTTGTTTATTACCGGAAATACAACCTACGTAAATTAAATGTAAAACCGTTCATTCAAACTTGTTCTGACTTTACTAACAAGTTATGTAAAGTAACAGCATAGGCTCTCTTTGAGAAACGACGATTTACACTACGAGGTCGGTTGACAGCATGAATGGGGAGGGCGTTATTTTCACCCAGTGAACGCAGGTCAATTGGACTGTCTAGTGTCTGCCACGCTCTGGACGCGACACGAGCTTTTCGCGCGATGCGGTAAAGTGATAAATAATCATGTTTATACCACAACCGTTGTGTGTATTCAGCGTTACCATTTACAATACAGTTATTGATAAATATGCTTGTTACACCACGCGTGGAATCCGGTCTATATATCAGAACGGATCCGCTTAGTCGTTACGTACCTGATCGACGTAATGGCTTCAAGAAAATGATTTGGCAGAAAACGGAGTCAAGAAAGAAAGTAAACAAACCGGCGAAGGCGATATTTTTCGTTTACAATATCAGCTTTATTCGCTTAACCCTTTATCCAACGCAAACGATTTCAAATTTTATTATTTTAAATATCATTTTTTGAATTTTTTTTAAAAGTCTTCAACAAAACCATATCATGTGACCCCTCTTTGGAACGAGCTCGACGAGCTCGTTCCAAAGAGGGGTCACATGATATGGTTTTGTTGAAAGTTTTCGAAAAATAATATTTTGTCAGCTGCTGAATCTGCATAGTACACGGGCTGATGCGGGCGACTCGTTGGGTAAAGGGTTAATTCAATTTTAATGGAGTTATAAATACAGAACACAACTCGGATAGAACGCGGGGAGCAAGAATGAGGGACACCTGCCTTCGGCGCTCGTGAAATACAGGGAAAACTCCCTCTTGGGTCTTTGTTTCCAGTGCCCTGTACGCAAACATCCTATTTTCTGTCTTGCACATCTCAAATTCCAGTTTTGAAATAGCAGGACAATTTAAAGTTGAACCCTGTGGTGGAGCTGACACAAAATGTTGACTCAGCTGGGATTATCGCGCAAATTAAAATTTAAAACTACTGATGATAATTTTAACACGACGATTGGTTACTTCAAACTTATGTTCAGTGATAGGATGCTTCTGTTCGGACATTAGAGTTTAGGCTTAAATTGGGCTTTATACGTTTAAATTAGAGCCACCCACTGATCACTATGCAACTGAATTGCTCGAACGTCAGCGAAAGTCGCCGCAACTCAAGCTCACACGTCACTCCCAACCAGGGACGTGCCGACAGGGACTGGGGTGTCACCCCCCAATCCTGGCGAAAAATTCCTATAGTTGGGAATTCGGAGGGCAAGTCATGAATAGTTGGACATTCCATCTATCTGGATATTAGAGCTTCTTTGGTGATGCTGATGTCTCCTTCACCTCCCAAAATTCCAACTCGGTTTCATTTTGCTACTATTTATAACTACAGTGTACTCAATAGCTTCATAAGTATGCGTAGTGCCAATCGGTATGAGATTTATATAGTACGTTTACTTATCGTAATAAAAAATCCTCGAAATGCACTTCAGGAAAATCGCATCATGTAAAATCGTTATCATGAGTTAATTCCATCATTCACTGCTACAAAATGATGAAACATCGAAAATTGATCATGCCTGCATAAAATCTCATTCACTGCCAGGACAGTGTAAAATGCTCAAAGCTCTCAACTTGAGCATTTGTTTAGCACATATTCAATTCCCAGAATAATAACAAATAATAATAACCTGATACTTCTATCATAAATGTGTTGGCATTTCAGTTAAAATAATCAATGTTATGCCCCCTTTCATGGCTTCATTTTCAAAACTTTTTTCTCGATAGTGAATTTCCCTCCCCCTTGTTGGAAATCCACTACGCTACACCACCCCCACCCACACACACACACACCTTCCCAATCAGAAACCTCTAACCACGTCCCTGCTCCTCAACAAATGACGTCAAGTCAATCAACAGCGTAAATCAGTGTTCACGCTAGCTCAATATTTTAATGTTCCAAAGTTTAATAGTTTTTGTTCCAAATGAGATGTTTTTGTGCCAAATTAATAATGTTATGCCATGGGTATTTCATGTAGGAGAACTGTAAAACATTTTTTTCATATTTTATTCAAGAAAAATCAGAAGCATAAAATTGCATAAAACCAAATGTAACAGGCAACGCATTTTAAAATAGAAACGCACACGACAATCCTTACAGTAACTGATTGACATGTGGAATGAAACAATTGTCATTTTGATACTGCGGTAACTCTTTCAACACTTGTGCCCTGGACGGCATCCTTTCAGCCCATACTGTCAATGGCGAACTTTGCGAAATCATCCTGGTTTGCAGGGTGATTTAGTAAATGTACTTTTTCCGCGTTTCGTAGAATAGCGGAAAAGTTTTGGCTGAACGCTAGATTAATCCGTATAGGGGTACGGGTCGATTGCTTTACCAATGGCTGATTGGAAAATTGGGACATAGCGGTTGTTTGAGACTGAGTTGCGGTTCAGGTGTTGAGTCAGTTTTAGCCTGTGCTTAGCTGGTCTCACACGTTCATTCAATTTTTTGGTGTGTTGTAGTTTTTTGTGAAAGACCAATCCTTTGAGATTATTCGTTTATTTGAAGCCCGACATTATAAGTTATTGTGAATCTGTGATGAAATGACGGTAACATGGTCTGAGGTTTGCGACTCGGAGGCTCGGAGCTTATGTTCAACCGAGACGCGAAGCGTCGAGGTTAAACATACGATCCGATCTGCAAACCTCAGACCATGTTACCGTCAATTCATCACAATAACGTACAGGTTTCAATACTCACTACCCATAGCCCAAAAACTGACATCGTGAAACACGAGAGGTTTATTTACTAAACTTGTGATCGTTAAAAGTTGCCTTGTCCAAGGAAATTTTTAACGATCATAGATTTAGTAAATAAAACTCCCTTCCATCCAAGACAGCACTGGATCAATAATCAATAAACCAGATAAACTCATTCCATCTTAGTTCAAATCATAAATCGGTTTGTAATTTAAACAACACTTCCGGGACACGGTCTGCTGCACACGTGAAACATCCAGAAAAATGAAGCGGTTTGCTAGTAACTCCGTTGATGAAGCAGCTACGAAACGGACGCCGTCATTGCAAATATTTAGCATTGTGACGTCACCGGTAACATTTGCCACTTGAGCCGTAAACATAAACTATACTAAGCGAACTGTCGTCCAATCAGAGGAAGAGGGCTTTAATCTTATTGGAACATAATATTTTTCATCTTAGATTGAAATTTGGTTTATTTTCGAGATATTGTTCTCATCAGTTTATTGTTCACAAGACCAAGTGAATTCTCACGAGATGACATTGACAGAGGTCTAATTATCTCAGCTTTTGGACACAGGTTTCTAGAGCATTTTTGTCCACATTGTGGATTTTTATCGCTGTTTTTTTCCTGAGCGGTCAGGGTCAGTGTTTAATGAAGGTTCTATATTTACTGATAAAAGCAATATGCGACAGTTGTTTGTGAATGTATACGCACATATATTTGTTGTCGGAATTTGTAAATTTATTGTTTGAACTTCTGTCTTCTATGAATTCTAACGAAAATATACCAGCCACACGACAGGCTAGTCGGTAAAATTAGTTTGTGTAATACTAATTTCTAGAATTTAGACTAATTTAATCCAACAGCTCTGTCGGGCTGTTGAAATAAATTATTACCCAGCCTTGATTCAATGTTTTTGCTCTATATATCGTCTGCTCGCCCACTATCAATCTTTCACGCCAAAACTTATGCGCTCCGGGTTGAAAGGGTTAATCTTTGATTTGGTCAATGGGGAAAGTACCACCAACAATCAAAGACAATTGATAATCTGGCCTATTGTTCGCTTGCGAAGAAACAAATCATGCTTTATTCCCACAACACACGACTAGGAAGTCGGAGATTAAATCTAAGGACAATTGGAGAGTGACTAGTCATTGTGTACAGAAACATGCAATAGAGCATGCATAATTTGGTGTAATCTATTGTTTAATCTGATTACAGCTCTTCGCCGGGACCCAGAGTTAGGACTTATCAGCTAGTTGGACGACAATCAACAATATACATGTTCGTGAATTTGAATTTATGTATCAAATGTTTGTGCCAAACGCTCACATTTATGTGCTAGATTTAACAAAAATGTGCATTTGGCGCATGGCAGCGTAAACACGTGTGTAACTCCTCCCAGTTCATGACACTGGATGACGCGATGGCTTGGAGTTTATATAGTACGAAAAATACTTACATTGTTTTTATCAATACTAAGTAAAATATTTTTTGAATATTCAATTTGTATTGGTGCGAAACATGCGCACATCCTCAACTTATTCATTTTAACAGGCATCTAAGAAAAGTCTTTAAACATCCGCACCACTCCCTAAAATGACAGCGATTGACATACTTTTCTATGTGTGACCAGTGAGCGCTAGACAAATGCAGATCGATGGAGACACCACAGTGTAGGTCAGAGATCGGAGCAAGGGTTGCTTTCTCGACAGTACCACTGACACACTCAAACAAGTAGGTCTACATTTCGTGAACACAATTTTGCGAAATGGAGATCAGCATTTTCCATCTTGATAATGTGTGCGCCTGTTACCTTCTTTCTGTAACAAATCCTAGATGGAAGATTAGCAGGGCATATTCCTTGAAAGAGAATGGCTGACATGAAGCAGACTCAAAGTTAAATAAATCGATATTGGAAACGTGCATGCTTGACCAGTTGTATTAAAATTACCTTTTGTAGTAATATGATAAATCTGAGTTGTAAACTAAAGTTTAGACAAAGAAAATTGAAATGTGAGTGCGTATAATTTGAATTAAGTTGCGTATGTCCATTCGTTTGCAAAGTGCAATTATGAACTACCATTATATTATCGAGTTCTAAATGACTGATATGAATAAAGTTTTGTCAATACCAGTCATTTGGGAGTTTGCAAAGTTGAGATATGCGTTAGGAAATGAATGAAATATAATTGTCACTTAACGTTTTCACTGTCTCTCCATTTCTATTCACACGCGCTTATTGTTTTGGGAAATAAAGGTTACATGAGGGGGAAATGTTGATAAAGTCTATTTAGAACGAATCGGGGGAAAACGAACGAATAATGCTTCTGAGATCCAACTTTCCCGCCTTTCATTTTTGACGGATAAGATTCTGCCGTGATGAGGGAGGAATACTATATCCCTTTAAATTCCCTCAAACAGCGATGGTAATTGCTATGCCCAAATAATATAATCGTGCCACATTTATGCGATGTTTGATTTAAAGATTTAAAACAAAAGTCGTCTTGCAATGTTTCAACCATATATATAGTTTGGCCACGTTTCTCCGATGCACGCACTATAGTTTTAGACCTACCTGTCTATCGATTCAAACAACGCTACAGATGAATATGTTAAAAAAGACCACACCCCCCCCCCCCCCAAAAAAAAAAAAAAAATAAAAAAAACAAAAACAAAAACAAAACAAAACAAAACGTTCGCCAGTTTAAAATAATCTGTGTCGACAGTGTCGTATACTGTTATCTCAGAGTGTGGTTAATTCCTGAGCTCTGTATGAGCATATACTCATGGAGTGGAGACCCTGGAACACTTTCTTATAGAATGCCAAAAATATCAGTCTAAAAGAACAAGCTTCACGGGGAGTATAATGGGGAAGTGGGCTGGGAGAATGAAGGACATGTGGTTAGGGGGCGACTCAAAGGAGAGGGTTAATATACTAATCGAAGAAATTGGGAAGAATGGGGCAAGGGATGTCATCAAGCAGTTCGTCTCCGAGTGTTGGGGGGAGAGAAGAAGCGCGGGAATAGGAGGCAGTTGGTAGAACGTGGGTAACCAAGGCCTTCTCATACGAGAACCGCGACAAATCAGCGGCCGGCCGAAGTGTTATTATTATCACTCAAAGCTTGGAATCTACTGTCTTCAGTTTCCAATAAAACGACATGCGTAACATACATTTAAATAGGATTGAGGTCTAACACTAGGACACCTTCTAAGTGAATGTTCAGCTGAAGGAAGAGAACTACACATGACGAGAAAGACATATATCAAGACGCTGTTAACTTTGGGCGTGCTGTTTTTTTTTCAGAGAAAGACCTGAAAAGTATATATAACCGATACCGAGTTGGCGAAATTACCCGCGCTTTTCTTTCCCGCCAGGTAGCAACACGTCGGATCCGTATTTTCCACTCAATTTATAAAAACAATTCAAGAAAACCATATCATGCGACCCTCTCATTAGAACGAGCTCAACGAGCTCGTTCCAATGAGGGTTCACATGATATGGGTTTGTTGAAAATTATGGATTTGTTTTTCCACTGCACAACCAGTTTAGATATTTCGTGGCGGCGACTTCCGATTCCTTAATTAAGGGTTAATTGCACGTTAGGTGGAACCGAGGAGCGTTGTTGTTTATTCGCAAAAAGTAAAATTGCATTATGATAGCGAGCAAAAGCAACAGCTCGTCTCAAAATCGAAAGACTCGTCAGTCACTATTCAAGTTTTTGTTTTTCAATTTTTGTCTCCATAATATAGTTTAAGGAACTCGCTGGAACAAGCTGCTGGAGCTCATTCCATGGTGGTGTGATAAACTATACTTTCGAAGCCGATAACGAAAATAATGAGCTATTAAAAATGTAAAGTGTCCCTCTGGAAAAGACTATTGTTTTTCTACGGATTATCATTTTTTTGGGGGGTGGGGGGGGGGGAGGGTGCGTTTTTTTTTTTTTTTTCACACATATTGTCCGCACGATTTAGAAGCCATTTTCGAACCGATTTTCACAAAAGTATGCACACGCATAGAGGGGCACAAAATCTAAAAACATACCGAAGCGGAATTTTCGATTTAACCCTCATTTCGCCAGAATTGGCCAAAAAACTGCCAAAATTGGGGTTTATTGGCACTTTCACGAAACACGTCTTGTATATTTTTTTAAACATTCATCATTGCAAGACTTGCCTATGGCACGACCTTTGATGCACACAACATATTATGCCATGCATATGGTAACCCTCCACAGGCTGCCACACATCGACATTTTGATGAAATGGACCGATTTCGGGCCCCACAGCGAAATTCACAGAGGATCATTTTTGTAAGCAATAAGGGTGTTCAAAAAATCAAGCGTTAACCCGTTTGGGGCTGGTTAAACAGCAATACCTCCATAAAGCTAAAAAATCACGTTTTCCGTGGATTTCTCTAAACGAGTCTCGTAGATTTTCAAGAAAAATTTGACACTCTCAGCCCTTGGTGTGTCAATAGAAGTTGCATGAACAAAATACTGCGGTGAGCATTTGTTAACCCTCCACGGGCCGTCAAAATAGTGATAAAATTGGCTGATTTTGGACGCCAACAGCACCCAATAGGTACGCCACAAAGAAAAGTGCCTTCTTTTATCGAGCGCACAATCTATACGCAAACATTTTTGTAAGTAGTAAGGGTATTCAAAAGTCGAAGTCTTGACCCATTTTGGACAGGCTAAAGAGAGAGACCCCTTAAAATCTTAAAATTCCCATTTTCTGTGGATTTCTCTAAAAACATCCTGTAGCTTTTCAAGAAAAATTGAGTACTCGCAGGTCTTTGTGGAACATTACAAGTTGCATGGACAAAATATTCCGGTGAGCGTTTATTAACCCTCTAGAGGCTGCCAAGCATCGTAATTTTGTTGAAATGGGCTGTTTTCGGACACGGACAGCACCCAGTGTGTACCTCAGAAATAAATATAATCTCCTTTGTTAGAAGTGGAATTCACCGAGGACCATTTTTGTAAGTAATTTTCTTCACAATCATCTGGTAGGGTTTTCAAGAGAAAATAGCTACTGATATTTCTTGGTGTCACATTACCAGTTGATTGGATAAATTATTCCGGGAAGCATTTGTTAACCCTCCATGGGCTGCTAAATGTAAAAACATAGTCTGGTTTTGGATACCAACAACATCAACTGGCAATGCAACAGAGAAAAATAACTTCTTCTACCGGATGCAAAACTGACAGGGAAACATTTTTGTAAGTAATATGTGTATTCCAAAATCGAGACCTTGACCCATTTTTGACTTGTTAAGGAGATATACCCCTTAAAAGCTTAACATTCCAGTTTTCTGCGGATTTCTCCCCAAAAAATCAAGCAAAATTGACCATTCGCAGTTCTTGGTTTGACAGTTCAAGCTGCATGGACAAAATATTTCGGTAATCGTTTGTTAACCCTTCAGAGGCTGCCAAGCATAGACATTTGGAGAAAATGGGCTGTTCTTAGGCAACCATAACACCAGATGTGTACCTGCGAAATAAACATAACCTCCTTCATTGGAAGTGGAATTCACCGACGATCATTTTTGTATGTAATGAAGGTATTCACAAAACCAAGCATTAACCCGTTTAGGGCTGGTTACAGAGCGATATCCCTCAAAAGGTTAAAAATTCGTGTTATCCGAGGATTTCTCTAAAAAACATCTCGTAGATTTTCAAGAAAAAATTACCATTCTCAGATCTTAGTCTGACATTACAAATTGCATGTACAAAATTTTCCTGGAAGCATTTGTTAACCCTATGCAGGTTCTCAAACATCAAAATGTGGATAAAATGGGCTGTGTTTGCGTACCCACAGCACCCGAAGTTGAGAGGAGGGATCAAAATAAGTGGAAAAAGAATTCAATGAGAATTTTTTTTGGAAGTAATAAGAGTATTCAAAAATCAACACTTAACGCGTTTCGGGCTGGATAAACAATCATACCCATCAAAAGTTTAAAATTCATGTTCTCCCCGGATTTTTCTGGAAACATGTTGTAGATTCTAAAGAAAAATTGGCCATCCGCAGTTCTTGGTGTGACATTACAAGTTGCATGAATAAAAATTCCTGTTAGCACTTGTTAACCCTCTACAAACTGCCAGACATCAATAGTTTGGATACATTTGACCATTTTCAAATAGCCACAGCACTCCGTGGGTATGTGCCAAACAAACAGAACTCCTTTTGTCGGTAATTAACTTGTTGGACAACGATACTGACATTAACCCACTCCACCGTTACTAATGGTTTTTACCTAAACAATTTTTTTTTATCAAACTGAGTCATTTGAGACTTCTATACTCACCTTTCTCATAACATCAATGGAGGAACTTCGGTGAGACAGTTAAAAACAACTCATCAGACGCTGTGGGGTCTTGAAAAATCATGGAATCTCACCTGGAAAAGCCATGGTTCTCCAGAACCATAAAGTCTAGTTCGATGTGGCTTTGTACTTCAAGGCTTAACTGGTTGAGGGCTAGATTATTTTTGGTGGGCTGAATTTGTTATTCAAAGTTTGTTCTATTACAACCTATTAGAGAGTGCCCAGTGCCACTCTCTGGTAATTTGTAATAGAACAAATTTATGTAAATTAAATAGTATATACGTTTGACTGAATATGAAACATGTGCAAGGAAAATGTTGGCTTTTCATATTGGGTACCGTCATTTTTTTGAAAACCTTGAGAGTGTCTTCCAGCACTCAACCACTTAAAATACTAACCAGTTAAAATACTATTGAAAACAGGGGTAGCTTAGAAAGGGAATTGAAAGGGATTGGATATAACGCATTAATCCATCAGTGGAACATACAAATAATCTTGTTCAACGGACACTAAAGCAGTCAAGCTTCCGCTCTTTTTTCTACTTCTGAATTGAATTGATCTATGTGCTGCTTTATCGGAGTGTGAATGAGGGATGGGCGTGTCTAGTTGCGCAGTGCTTCCCATACCTGCCCGTCCCACATTCATAACCGACGGATAATTCCATTGAGTTGTTATAACTTATTTTAGAATGTTTTTGTATTGTAATGTACCATTAGCGACCGAAGTCTCCGCCATTTATATCATTAGAGTTATATCAACTTTTGTCTGAAGAACATTTTTATCACACACCTATTAATGTAAAACTCGGGGTTTCCACTGTTTTGCCTGTGCCATAAAAATAAAGTTGTATCGCACATGTGGTGATACAAAACACGCTCGAGTTCATTTCCAACGTAAACAAAAAAGGAGCCCGTCTAAATAAATCACGTCATCATTGGTTGAAAGTACTGGAGTTGAGATCGCTTGGAAATTCCAAGTTCCTCATTTAGATTTGTTTACCCGGGTTATTTAAACAGTCAGATTCCAATCAAAATAAGAATAACATTTCGACTGCTTGTTCCTTGACAAATACTTTCCACAACTGGTCCTATTATAATGGAGTGTGCTAAACCTATTAGCTATTTAAAAACATTTTGTTGTGTTATACCCTGCAGTTCAGTTAGATTTGAAGTTCGATCATCGTGAACGTGACACCAATCCCTATTCATTAGTTTCACCCAGTTGAATGCCGTAACAATTTAAAAGCAAACTAGGGTTGGTATCCCGCCCATTAACAGTCAGTCAGCAATTATTAACTTAAAAAGTGAGTATGGAAATTTACATTAGTTCAGTTTTCTTGTGGACTGGTTGTTACATGGGAGGTGTGTGATACATACAGAACAGCGCATACGTTTGAATGGGTTAAGAATTATCACACGAGACTGCTTTCGACCAGGATATCACGAGAACCGAAGGCTCTCGTGATATCCTTTTCCAAAGCAATCGAGTGCGATAATTCTTAATCCATTCAAACGTATGTGCTGTTCTAAATATATATTATTTTAGACATAGCCTAATATACTCCGGCTTCCTGTACCCACAAAACCGTTCGACAGGATTTGACCTGAGTGCTAAAGGTGTTATTATACACTGCTGGATAAATAAATGCTACGATCGATTATTCGAGGGAAACGAGTTGTCTGTTTTTTTCGGCAACAAGTTGTTCGGTGATATCTCTGACAACAAAGAGGAAATGCACACTCCTAACACCATAGACCACTGTATGGAAAAAGAAGTATCACATTCTTCAAGCCAGTGTGGATAACTAATGGATAACAAACGTTTCCGAAAGAGAGTTATTTGCATAGATTTGCGAAAGTAATCCTTGAACATGTCGAGTCGCCTGGACTACAGAAATCAAGTTAACGAAATGATGTGCTCCAAATTACCTGCTTCAAAGCAAAAGTCACCAGCGTTCTTCGTAAAACAATGTACTCCCTTGTCTACATGTGGAAGCAGGTTGTTCTCAGATACCTTTAAATATCCTGAAAAAATTTGAAAAGTACAAAATTCAAAACATTGATACTGTTCAGACTCTCTCACTAGAGGAGTGTGAGCTTTCTGGTAAACACAATTCGCTTCCATTTTTTTTTATCGTGTCACAAGTTACTGGATAACGCCTGTTGTTGACGCTCCCTAACGAATTGTGAAATAACCGACCAATCTTTACAGAGACGATGTCATGAATATGGAGGCGCTCACATCGTTTCATAAATCCCAAACATGGGTTTCTAGGACAGCATCAAATAAATGCGAACCTCCAATAACCACGGCCAGATCAAAAGGCGCGGGTCCGACGCCCCTATTTTTGTGACTTAAATTGTCTTGCAACAACCAAGAACAGGTGATAGTATTAATTACCAATGTATATTCCAGAGTGTATGGAAATGTACACTGGCCTGAAAACCGATACAGCCTGAGGCGCAGTCGAGGGGTGTAGCAGTTTTTAAACTAACGTAAATGTCCATACACACTGGCATATGCATAAATACGAATTTATATTCTCACCAAGTTCCTTGACATTGAGTGAAACGTTTGATTCTTTAGTATAGGAAGATAACATATCATATTTTGTTTGACAAAGCCCTTCAAGCTCTGTCAAATAAATTATAATGGGGCGCGGTGGCTCAGTGGGTAGCGGTGCAGGCTGCAAGCCGAGAGGTCTTCGGTTCGGGACCCACTTGGGCAAGACACTTCACCCCACTGCCCACGCGGGGAGCAGTGGCGTTGTGAACTAAGGCGTACTGCTCTCAAAAGGTACACTTATCTTCAAACAATGCTAATCATGCTTGTGTGGAGTTAGTATGTTGGAGAGCTGACAGTTGCTCGGCTTTGCTCTGCGGTTCTCTCCGGGCACTCCGGCTTCCTACACCCGTATAACTGCCGTGGTCATGATTAGCCACTGCGTCGAAATATGTGACCTTAAGCACCACTAAATAAATAACAAAATATAATGAGTCATATCAATAGTCATTTTCATGATGAGACGTACCAAACACAAATTAATCCGTCAATAATGTGTTCTTCATAATAATCAGTCAGTATCTTGACATCGATGTGGTATAAAGAGATGCTCAAATATTTATTTACTTATTTTTTGGTGTTTAAGGTCGCATACTTGTGCACAATGGCTAATCGTGACCGTGACAGTTGTTTACCGGCGGAAGAAGCCGGATCACCAGGAGAGAACTGCCGAACATCGACGGGCAAATGTCACCTCCTCAACATTCTACCTCTGTTCAAGCTCCGCTCAAGCAGGGTTACACGCGGTTGAAGACATATGTACCATCTATGTTCAGTACGCCTTAGTACACGGCGTCATCGTGCCCCCATGTGGGCAACCGAGATAAAGTGCCTTGCCCAAGGACACAACGCGGGTCGTCTCGGACGGGGATCGAATTTGGGACCTTTGGCATTGAAGTCCAACAGTCAGCCACTGAGCCGCCGCCCCACTCCCGCCCACCCCCAGAGATATTCATTTTTTTACAGTATGGCAATACTATTGCAGAAATTCAACAAGTACTGTCCAAATGGTGTTTTGAAGAAAATAATGATTGACAATAATAGTTCAGACAAAAGTTGATATGACTATAATGATATAAATGGCGGAGACTTCGGTCGCTAATGGTACATTACAATACAAAAACATTCTAAAATAAGTTATAACAACTAAATGGAATTATCCGTCAGTTAGGAATGTGGGGCTGGCAGGTTTGGGAAGCACTGCGCAACTAGACACGCCCATCCCTCATTCACACTCGGATAAAGCAACATACAGATCAATTCCAATAGTGACCGTTTTTGTAACGAATGACACAAAATTAAAGGTATTATTCTGATTATTTTTGTCAATAAAAAGCATGGTTAATTTTATTACACATACCATAAACATAAAGTATTTTTAGGAACTTTTAAAAAATTCACATTGACTGCATGTTCGCGTTTTTACACCGGCTGAACAAAAGCATAAATATTTCAATTGGATGAGAATGTTATTTAAATAGTTCTTGTCAGCCAGTCAATTCGCGAAATTACACTCTGTCAGGAAATAAAATATTATCGTCGGTAACACACCTCTGGTAACTGATGCCCGTGTTTATAACATGACTACTTTTTCTACTATACATAAAAAGCCTATGACATATCTTTCAGTTTTACGCTCCAACCGTGGTGAAAACGCTAGCAATGAGATTTCAATAGTTAAAATTTACACCTACAATGGAACTACACCCAAGTTGGCCATTGTTGAGGTCCACCTGAATGCCAACTTGTCTAAATGTATCGCACGCCGCATCGCGAAAAGTGACATAAAAGTAGCACTTATTTATTACGTTTTCAAATGTGTGTATACCATAAGGCACCAAACATTAACAAACATGCATTGTCTCATGTCAATAAAGCACCCGTAACTCAATGCCTGAATGGCAGACATGCCATTCAGATTTGTGTAACTGGGAAGAGTATTCCGACACAAGCTGTACTCTATCAAGGTTTCGTAAGACTTGTCATTGTTTTTTTTGACGAGCTGTAACCAACATCCGCACGTGCACGCATAGGAGTACAGCTTAACTTTTCGCATCAGAACTCGTTTTGTTTTAGTGAATAAGGATTATGACTGGTCAATTGCGCGGTCATTTAAGAAGTGATGCGTCCAGTTTTTATCCATGTTCTGACCAGTGGAGCAGTCATTCACCGTCCATCATCATTCACACTTCTGACTTCAGAGCATGAGCACCTGATCAACAAGCATGGAAAAGCTGGAATTACCAGAGAGACTCATCAGAATCATATCAGCTCTGGGCATCTCTTGCCTTGTCACCTGGACTCTCCAGGAGACAGGCAAGAGAGTCCACCTGAGCCTGGAATTTGAGATAGAGACATCCAAGGCACCAGGCTCTTCGGGGAGATGTGGTACCTTTGGAGGGAGCATCCCCTCTCCCACTGATCCTCACCCGAAGAGGCACGTTGGCCCTGAAAAGAGAAAAAAAAGAAGAGTCCATCAACCAAGCGCAGGGACGCCCGGCGCTTGGAGGCCTTCCGGAATAGGAAAAAAGAGTTGAATGAGGGGGTGGAGGTTCTGGAGGCAGCCGCTAGTTCCCCTTCTAGTCCCACTGGCACACCCATCCAACTGTCAGCTCCTGAGCCGGTACAGCTGGATGAGGAACGCCCAGTGGAGACTCAGGAGGAACTGAAAGTTGCATTTTCACCACCTCCCACCCCTCACTCCCCTCTTCCTTCACTACCGGATAGCCCGGGAGTGGGAAGTACAACTGAACAGCCACCTCAAGCCCCAGCCACCGTGGACTTTGAAACTGTACAGAGGATCATAGCGGAAGCCAACAGAATAATAGCTGAGAGTCAAGAAAACCGGAAAAATTCCAAGGCATTACACAACGTAACAGCAGCAACACAATCAACCAACATCACGAATCAACCAACAACGTCATCACAATCCACATCTCCAAGCCAACCGCCTCCCAAGAAAAAGAGCCGCAAGAAGCACAAGCGGGGATAAACCTTCTCCTTCCCTCCTCTTCCTTCTTTACCACGGCCAGACATGCCAAATCATATACAGTCACCGAGGGTCGATAGGGGCTTGCTCCCCATACCGTCCCTGCGCGCCTTCGGCGCGTGAAACCATTTCGTTCGTGTTTTTCGTCATTCACAGTTTATGGTTGCAATTAATATAATCAAAGTGCTCTGCAATTCTTCGTCTGTTGTCGTCGTACCTACCTGAGGTAAGTGTTATCATTTTCCCTTCAGCTTTCTTACCCTTATTTATTATATTATATTGCTCTTCAGTTCACCTGTCGGCATGATTCGTGTACTGGACATCAGACCTTGGTTTATCCAGCGTGCTGGTGCGTATTTGTTTGGTGGTATTCGCAATAGACTCTTCCCACGCCATTTTAATTTCTCTGATGTTCTTCGCCTTCAGCAGCGTAACGGGCGACCTGTTCGCATTGAATTTTTTGGTCTTAGTGGCGCCTCGGTCGCTCGCTTCTCTGAGCATATGGGTTCGGCCCTTCTGCACTTTCGGCCCCATCTGGTCTTCCTACAGATTGATACAAACGATCTCTGTTCGTAGCGCCCCGAACTGGTCGCTTATCAAATTCATGAGTTTGTATCGCTCTTATTGACTACGGTGTTTTGGCTTTTTCATAGGTCGGTCGTTACGCACCGGGCCGGTTCCATTCCAGGGCTCACTGTTCCAGCTTACAATGCTGCCATTGACTTGGTTAATACGATGCTCCACCATTTTTCTAGGTCACCCCAGGTTGTGTGTTGTACGGTCAGGCCCGGTTAGAGCGGGCGGTTCGCCACTTCTTGTGTGATGGTGTTTACTTTGATGCCCGCGGTTTGGTGAAATACGTCCAGGGCATCAGGGGGTGGGGGGGGGGGGCAGTTTATGGTTGCAATTAATATAATCAAAGTGCTCTGCAATTCTTCGCCTCCACCACCCCTTCTTCCACCGATATCAGGGTTGGCATTTTATATCCTCTAGGCGTTTTATATCCGCCTAGGGAGCACATGTTAAGGGAGTGTCATTATGTTATTAAAATGAAACAAAGTCCTCGTTTCTTTTTCCATTTAGTTTCGGCGATAACATTGACAGCGGAAGAAACGTCCACCTATGTTTATGTAAACAAAAATCGATTCGCACGTATGTACGTCTGCTGCTCAGTAAAATCTAGAAAAAAAATAATATCGAATCTTAATAATCTGATAATCATGGTGTAAATAAAATATATCCATAGTAGCTTGGTGTACCAAATGTTCACCACTCGTGGTGAAGGGGTGTTAACCGCGAGCCAAAGCCTCGTGGTGAACATTTGGTACACCAGACTACTATGGGTGTATTCTACATTTATACCATGCTCACCTATGTTACTACCGACGAAAAGCCCATATGTTAAATTTTACAGTTTAACCCCACTACCATTGTAAAGCTTCTACTGTAGTTAAAACGGTTTCGATAGGAATTCTATTACAAACATTTACACCTACAGTAGGAAATACATCCAACTTAACCTTTGACATGATCCAATTTGCTGCTATACATTCACAATTCGCGATGCTTAATTGAAACATACGACGTTTATCGATACTATCTACCAATAAGTTTTAAATACCAACAAATGAATAGTCAAAATAAAATTTGAGAAGTTTTGATAATAATTTGACTGAAAATGCAAGGTAAATTCAATCAACTTTGACGATGTGTCCAGCTGACAATCAAGCATTCACGTGCAGTCGGACATGCTACCCACCGTCGCAGATGTAAACAAAACAAACCTATGCCTTTACGATAGAAAGTATCGAGTTTTCTTCCTTTTAAATGACAAAGTCAATTATTTATTAAGAGCATGGTCTAAATAAAACGAATCGATTTTTGGGCATGTAATCAGGTTGAAACCGCTCGAGGAATAAGGGTTTTAACCACTCGGCAGAGCCTCGTGGTTAAAACCCTTATCCTATTCGTAGTTTAAATCTGATTACCGACCTAGTACCTATTTAGTCTATATGTTATCGCGGATAATACCGTACCCCATGCATATAGCTTCTGATTAAAATAGACCCATATCTGCTATTTCATGACGATTGCAAATGGTCAGTTAGTATTTGGTAAGATGTGTGTTTTAAAAGAATTTAAAGCCTGAAATTACCTTTCTCAGTTGTTTGACAGTGTCAAACAGGACCAAAATGAAAAGACATGGAATGTGCTGATTGTGTTCGGTCACTAAATCTCACTGTACAATATAACCGGGCCCTCTCAATGCAAACTACACCCCTCTTCGTGCTATGGTACAGGCTATTGTTTCAAATAATTGCTCCGAACGTCCAACGGAAGAAGTTTGTATCAACAGTTTTGATTTATCAGTTAAAGCCGCCATTCAGTGAGGTCTAGCAGTTTGTCTAGCAGCTGTATTGTTCGTGTTCCACTAGATCAATAGCATGCCCAAAATCAGAGGGTGGGTCACATGTCCATCTTTTGAACAATCTGGTAGGATATTGCCCAGTTTGTGAGCAAAGGGTGTAGAATTTTCGTTGACATTATGGAAGCAGAATGTATAGCGAAAATACACAGAACGATACATGCTTGTGAATGGGTTAATCGGTATGGTACGAGTGCCTGCGCGGAAGGATAAAACGACAGGACAAATTTCGCTTCTGTTTAAAAATAGTCCGTGGACGATTTCATTTTCCGAATGGTTTAGTGTTGCTGTAGATGGAGATTTCAAAGAACAGGCGTGTAATAAAATACAAATGATGAGAGGTGCTCTGAATAGTTTGAGAATATGCCAAATTCGGAGAGAGAAGAGAAGGGGTAGAGCACAATAACAAAGAGACATCGATGTCATGTATAGCAACACCTCTGTATCATGTTTTATCGTGCACCGTCTCTACTATAGTTGGAATTTTGCACATCCTCAAAACATTCACAGCAATACTTTCTTTGTGTGTTTGTTCCCAATTCAACAATCTGTGTCCACAAATTCGGTAAAAGCCAATCAGATTGACCCCCAGATGGAAATTCGACACACATCCTCTGAGTTTGTGTACTCATTCAGCCCTTCCCGACTACGGTTATCGTGACGTTTCAACGTCATGAAGAATCAGGTTTGGGGAACGTCAAACACAATCGTTAGCCCTTTGGACGATGGGGGCATCTTTCATATCACTTCAATGACAGCAACAAGAAGAGTCCATATCCATTATTTGGGGGTAGACCAATTAATATTTGCAATGTGCAGCTTTGTGGCAGCACGTTGAAAATATTGATTGGTCTGCCACACACATACACTTAGTATCCATCCTATTTGATGAAATTATGAAGTATCATGTTCCTGGACGAAAAAGCGGCCGCTCGGGTTCAAAGTAGGCGTACGTAATATTACGTACCCTAGTCGCAACCCGCTTCAATTTTCGTACGTAATGTTACGTGCTGTAGTTGCAAAGGGCAAAAAAAACCGAGCAATGCGTTCGCTAAGCGCAATGGACCTCACTGCATAATCTTCTAACTGTTAAAGTTAAAACTGTCTATAAATAGCTGTTCATTTTGACTTTCTTAATATTTAATTACAAAAGGCAGCTATCATATTCTCGGCAAAGTTTAACATCGGTTTGTACGAAAACGACGACTGACAGCAGTGAGAGAGAACGTTGTTTGCGCCAAGAAGACGAGAATCAATTGTATAGTGTGAGAATAGAAACTTTGCTTTAAAGACTTCGTTCCAAATTTGTGTTTTCCTTCCTGTGCCTTTGCGAAGTGTGATCCTATAAACACAACTGCAATTGAATAGACCAAAGACAAAAACGATTCAGAGAAAACAGGGAGTTGGGGGGAGAAACAATTCTGAATGATTTGAGTGTGGTGTAAAAAAAAAAAATTATTCCAGTTGTGGTGAGTGTCATATTAACGAGTTTTAAAAAAAAAAATGTCACATTAACAAAGCTCATAAAGATAGCTGCATAAGGCTCCAGTCATCATACTTTCAGAATGCAGTCCTGAAGACATGTGAATCCAGGAATTATGATAACTTTAGATACAAATCTTGGACTCAAACCATTGTTTTTGACGATGTGTGTTGTCTAGTGGTTTTGGGATCCGATTCCTGATTATCAGGCGGTAGTCCTAAGGTTTCAGTTCCTGACAGGGGATCAGAAAATCAACACTCTAAATTACTTTGACACATGATTGTGTCCTTCAAAATATACTGTACACGTAAATTATCAACAGGATTAAATAATATTACGCATTGATCAAACAGATGTTACGTTTTGACTGCAAAATGTGACATTCTGACCAAAGTGTGTTTGATGTTTTGACAGAAAAACTTGATAATGCTCTGACCCTATTCAGGGGCGTAGTTAAGGGTGTTTAGGAAGGGAATGACACCCAAATAACTATTCCCATAGGGATCTTTTCGTTAGAATTTGGGTCAAAAATATAACTTCCCGCCTGCTTGTAATCAAGTACTATCTTAAAACTACAGGATTTAACACTAGGGCTTCTGTCAGATCACACTGGGGCAGACAAATGAATGTATGTAGCACCCGATGAGGACTGCTAGGAGTACAGTGTGCATAATTTGGAGTGTCGGTACGGTGCGTGTTAATCAAACAAGAAAGTTGCGACATGTCTACTACATTTCTATTTTATTTGTTCACTGATAAATATACACGACGTCTCCAGTTTGAACTATAAATTGGAACGGGCGCTGCAGCTGAGTAGGGGAGAGGTGCAGGCTGCAAGCCGAGAGGTCCTAGGTTCGAATCTCACCTGCGGCAACTGCATTGTGTCCTTGGGCAAGACACTTTAAAAAAAAAATTGTTCGCTTCGGTGTTTGCAGGAAACGCGTGTATTTTATGAAAATAAAAAAGCATAGGCGTGCAAGAAAGCCCACTGACATACTAACTACATCATGAAGGTATGACGTCGACGACTTGAGACATCACAGTCGGAACAAAACCAAGTTTACATTCCCAATCGATCATCTTTGCGACGCCTCTTGTCGCTTTGTTTGATACTGTGAGTACTATTCTGAGTAAGGAGGACATGCAATACGGCCGCCCAAACTGGTCAATTTCCACGGGTGAACTGTATTTCCACGAACGCAATAATATTAGGTTCCAAACCCTAAATTTAGGAAGAATCATCAAAAATGTAATTAATGAAGAAACGGATACAACACAGTGCTTCATTAATTAAAATTTTGGTGATGCTGATTATTATTACCTAATAAATGCGTGCGTGGAAATCACTGCCCACGCATGGATTGTGACCTGCTAACGGCCATTGTAAGGTATATACTTACAAAGGAGAATATAATATATTTGCAATATCAACATGTGGCTGATTTTGTATGCTCAATTTCAGCGTGGAAAAATCCTACAACAAACATTACATCATCATCGACAGAACATCAACAGCAATCATCACATTTAATTTTAGATAGCGTAACTCAATTGCTATGTTATACACACAGAGCTGTGGTAAATATAATAGGGCATTGTTTTATTCCAAAATTAATGTCACATTTTTGGCTGATAAATAGAAAGTAATCGCTTGACTGGACTGGTTACGTGAAATAATTCATGAGAGGTGAGGGACGTTGTACAAACACGAGTGTGCAGAAGAGCACGAGTGTTTTACAACATAGTCCCTCGCCTTAAATGAATTATTTCACGTAACCAGTCCAGTCAAACGATTACTCTGTTTATTACTTTTCATTATTAACAATAATTATATTCAACCCTATACCTAACGTAACAGCCCAAACCGGCCAGCGCTATTCTCAAAAATCGCCAATTAATTTTCAGTATTTTTTTCCATTTTCTGTCTCTAAAATATAGGTTATGACCCTCATTGGAACGAGCTCGTGGAGCTCGTTCCAATGAGGGTCATAACTATGTTTTTGAGACAAAAAATGAAAATAATAGTAATTCAAGAATTTCTTTTGCAAATGTCGTCTGCTTTTCATGCTAGGTGAAGGGTTAAGGAACCCAAAATAAATGAAGTCCCCATTACACCCACGGTAAAGCGTCTTCGTCTGCGCGCACGGATACATGGCCCAAACGTTGATTGCATAATTCACTTGTGGACTTATCGTTTATAATCAAACCCGGAAATCCCAGTAAATCACACTTTGGTAAGTAATAAAGAATGAAAAACAAAAGCCTGAAAATATTTCCATTACACGATAATCATCGCGTGGTTTGTTCATCCGAATGGTCATGCATTGGAACTATGTTATTCCAGTGAAGGGGCCATAAGCTTTGTTTTAGTACCGATAATGAAATTATTTTATTGCTCAAGAAATAAACTCCCCACTACCAGTGTCCTGCCTTGTCTGTCAAGTTGAGGAAACAGACTTGAAACGTTTTCACCTGTCGTCTTTCATTCCAACAGGACGTATTTTAGTAGAGAGAACTAGTATTGAAATAACCACAATAAACTCAGCCCAAGAACACGTGCATAAATCAAATTAAAAACTAGTGGGGAGACGAAAGAGAAAAACCTGTTACAGACCTGTGGCTGTACTGTTACGTAATTTGGTCATTTCGTCAACTGACGACCCGTAAACTTGCGATGCGTCTATGTAATGCGTGATGAGATTCAACTGTTCAGCAGGGCCTGAAAAAATATAACCATTTATAAGAACCGCGCGAATTTAAATTATATAATCTCTTTTAAATGGGAAGCCTGATCTTCATGTACGGGATCATAATACATCTTGGCTGCATGAAGTAGTTCCTCAATACATTTGTTGAGAAGACGTTGAATACTTTCAACGTGTGGCCCAATGCTGGTCAATGAATATATTAAAAGGCTTACTTGTTTTTATTAAATTAAAACCAGGGTGCAGTGGCTCAGAAGGTAGAGGTGCAGACCCTCGGTCCGAATCCCACCTGCAGCAACCGCGTTGTGTCCTTAGGCAAGACCCTTCCTCCATTGCCTACGTAGGGACATGGTGGCGTTGTGTACTAAGGCGTACTGCACTTCGATGGTGCACTAGCCAATGCCTACCCTCATTGTGTGGAGGTAGTATGTTGGGGAGTCTGAAAGTTGCTCGCCGTAGTTCGGTGGATCTCTAGCTTCCTCCACCATTGAAACTGTCCGACACGAGGTGACCCTGGCTGTCGAGAGTGTTGTTAAACCCCCATAAAGGAATACATAAATTAAATTAAAACCACGTAAAATCCTTATGTGACCAAATTCTAATATTAAAGGTTGTTAAAAAGAGGACGCAAGCGTTTCGTGCGTAGATATGAATCGATAACTAACAGTTTCCCATGATGCATTTGGGGGCCTTCTCAGGTGGGCTTCTTTTTAGGATAAGGACTAACGTTACGCACCTTGTTGTTTTTCTCCCATATATTGGTTACACTCTTACATGCTGCTGGGAGATATTTCTGGCAGTACAGAAAATCTCTTCCCACTAAAATAAGAATAATTTGGGCACTTTTATCCAAATCCCTCCACCCTGCCACCCCCCCCCCCCCTTACATTTTATCAACTTTTTGCATATAAAATATGTTCCAATAAGAGTAAAATCCTCGCCCTCTGATTGGATGAGAGCTGGCGTTGTTTCTTTTGTGTTTACGGCTCCAGTTGCAAATGTTACCGTCTGGCATAACAACGCGCAATATTTGAAATGACGTAGCCCGTTTCGTAATTGCTTCATCAACGGAGAGACTAGCAAGCCCCTTCATTTCTCTCGATTTTTTACACGTGCAGCATATCGTGTTCCGGATGAAGTGTTGTTTAAATTACAAACTGATTTACAATTTGAACTAAGATGGAATGAGTTTATCCGGTTTATTGATTATTTATCCAGTGCCACCGTAGGGTGCACGAAAGGTTTATTCACTGAACTTGTGATCGTTAAAAGTTGCCTCGAAGAAGGCAACTTTTAACGATCACAAGTTTAGTAAATAAGCCTCTCGTGTTTCACGATGTAGGTTTTGGGCTATGGGTCGTGTCTTATTGTAACATAATGTTATTGTGATGAGCTAACGGTCTCGGTTCAACACAAGCTCCGATTCGCAACCCTCAGAATACGTTACCGTCAACTCATCACAATGATTTATAATACATTCAGTTTGATTTGATGGAAAATACTTTTAAATTACTCAGTGGGTTACGAGTTATGGTGGGTTTGTTTCATTTTATTATATCATATATAAAATCTGCTGCGAAAATTATTTATAGACTTTACAATGGGACAAAAGGAAGATAATCATTCTGACTATGCTGTTTTTTATTGTAGTTTAACTAGGATTGACAAAACATTCAACAGTCAGGATCACCTCGAGTGGGACCGCTTTGCGGGTGAAGGAAGGAAGCCGGAGTACCCGGAGAGGACCGTGATTAAGTACGTTGTCCAAGGACACAACGCAGTTACCCCTGGGGAGGATTGAATAGTATACCGTTTTTAGGACTGGGGTTTAACGACACATTGGCAACCTGGGTCACGGGTGGAGAAAGTCGGAGTACCCGGATAGAACAACCAAACAGCGGCGAGCAACTGTCAGGCTCCCTTACCGCAGCCATGAAGAGATTTGACGCAAAATATTTTGACAGTCTCCAGGGGTTTAATAGTTAACTCTCTAATCAAACTAAACCATAGAGATCATCAGGTAGTGCGGGGTGGGGGGGGGGGCGTACATGTACGTATATGTTTTAAAACTCTTAATCCATGAAGAATGAAGAGATGTTTAAGCAGCAATATAATATTTTTTCTCTTATGCCTTTGACATTGACCTCACACCTTTTCAAATAAGGCAAAACTCCACAACAGGTCAAAGAATGCTACTTCTTTTGAGGAGGTCCCAACAGTTAAAGCAAAAACGTCGTATGGGAACACTTTGATAATCTACTAT
The DNA here is from genome assembly GCA_031216915.1 of Pictodentalium vernedei. Lineage (NCBI taxonomy): Eukaryota > Metazoa > Mollusca > Scaphopoda > Dentaliida > Dentaliidae > Pictodentalium > Pictodentalium vernedei. Next base: position 334,482,740 of record CM062295.1, read on the forward strand.
ATTAGATACTACAACTACTATGCCAGAGTAGTGTGACCGGGTGAAATATTGAAAAGCCTCTGCGTTTGATGTTTTGCCATGTAGAAATCATTCTTGGATGCTCCTAAATAACCCTAGTTAATTCAGATAAATGTTCTTCTGAAATAAATATTGTTTAAACTAATTTATGTTCATTAAAATAATTCGAAATACAGAATGGTCAATGAGTTTGCATGTTATAATTAAGGAATCTCTGTTCACACAATAACATACTTTGTTGTAATTCAGCTCCCCTAATTAAAGCGTGTACAATCCAGTCGTTTGGCATTTGTCTCAGCAAGTCCCGACAACCCTTTGTCATACAGTGCGGCCAGATAGTTCAATTAGCACATATTACAGTAAATTTGAGATAAAACACTAGTTGCTTTTCGTTACCAATAGAAACAATGAATCTTGTTTAGGATAGAAGGCTCTACACAGATATTTGAAGGGAAATCGCAGGGAGCTCAAGAGATCCACGATGAAGCTAAAGTAGTATTAATATTATTTTTTTCTTGTGTGGCAGGCGGTCAGTGTCAGTGCTATACTACTCAAAGTTTGCTAAGCACCTAGTATATCCTACTACCTGTTTTACGTTTTAGTTGAAATATTGTAATGAAAAGTGTATATATTTTTTATTTAATTATATCTTTAATGATTTAAGTACAGAAATTAAGATTGTGTTTGTGTTTGACATTATTTTTTAGCTTCTGAATGCGATAACCATGGAAAATGGATATTATTGGTAAAAGAGGAAATTTTTCAGTTTGCCGAAAAGTTGACAGAACAAACTGGTATGGGTTCAATATCGAAAATGAGACCCATTACTGTTAACTACAGCTTAACAACGCCTTTTCATGCTCCCAAGCAGGATCCTGGTGGCCCTTTGTAGGATGTTTTCCCATTCTTGAACCAGCATAGCACCAAGCTTCTGGACACTTCTTGGCTGGACTGGACGGGCTAAAAGTGCAAGCTGCGACTCATTCCAGACATGTTCGACTGGACTGCGGTCGGGGAATCTGGCTGGCCAGCCCATACGCTCAATCCCCTCCCTCTCATGGCAACATGTGGATGGGCATTATCATCCATCAGAACGAATCTATCACCCACTACACGTGCATACAATCTGACGTGGACATCCAGGATCTCAGCAATATACCGCTGTACAGTCAATGTATCACGTTCAAGGACACAGAGCTCTGTACCTCCATCCCTTCTGATGCCGCCATAGACCATGACTGAACCCACACCATAGCGGTCATGCTCAGCAATGCTGGCTGCATGGAATAGCTGCCGGTCTTCGTCATACCCTAAAAAGCCTATCTGTGTGGTCTAGACAGTACCTTGACTCATCTGTAAAAGGACAGGTCGACAATCTTCTCTGGTCCATCCAACGTGGACCATGGCCCATTCATATTGTGCCTGGCGGTGGTTCTGGAACAGTGGAATGCGAATACATGGTCTTCTCAATCGGAGACCACCTTCGTGCAACCTTGCCCGGATAGTCTGCGTCGAAACATTTTTCCCCGGATACATTCTGAAGGTCACTGCGAAGCTGGATTTCTGTTGCAAAAGCGGGCCTGAATGATCAAAACCGGTCTTCAGTTGCGGATATTTCCCTGTTTCTGCCACCACCTTGCCGTCTTATCTGTGTACCATACTATTGATATCTTCCCCAGGCTCTGGTGATCACCGTATGGTGCACACCAGGGGCTCCACCGACCTGACGATAGGTAGTCCATTGCTACACCATCCCTACAGACCGCTACATTTTGGCTTCAGACAGAATGTTTTCTTACATTTGCATTTTCCATATCCAGTCATTATATCACAGGGGTTTGTGTTGAAATGAAGATTGAATACCCTACGCATGTCTTATACGTGTAGACGAAAACATCATGAAAATCTATGGGTACATGCTTTCCATGACTGTCACGAAAAGTCTGCCTGTCAAGAGAGCTGATGTAAACACTGGGGACCATCTCAATACACCCTTCAATCATATCCACCAAAAAATCTCGCAAATATGTCACAAGCAAATTTCACAATGATGTTTCAAATATTTGGTGCTTAGCAAACTTTGAGTAGTATATCATTTGAATAACAGGATATCAAAGCCATATGGACTTTTAGGAAACCGGACAATTGACCTAGTATTAGTATTAGTGTATTATAATGATATTTGTAACGACTATCCTAGATAGTAAAGATAGTTAGCTATTCGTTATTGCGGTTTAAGAGCACTTTCAGAATCCGAAGGTCGAATTCCCTAGATAGCGGCAAATGCAATGTTGAGCGAATGGAGCAAATATTATGGCCAACGAAGGATTCGAAAATTTAAACAAATATCCTCTGGTCCCAGAAGTAGGAGATGTAGAGATCGTCTCACATTTGGTGACCTAATGGGAGACCTAGGAATACGCTTCATAGTCACCTGACCAAGTTACGTCATGTTTGGTTGTTATGGTAGCCCGTGTGAGCAGCCATCGTGTGACGTCATGCTCATAAGAATGCGTGGTGTTATTGCACATGCGCAGTGCGTGCTGCTTGGATTGATACGTGTGTTTGCGTCATCCAGTTTGTTTACAGGAGACTACTGTCTTATTTTCTCTAGTGACGCATGGTTACTACGTGTCCCACTGTCCTATAACAGGACGGGGTTATGTTTGGCTAGTGTGTTCGATAAACTTGGAATATATCTATATACCTCCGTTCTGGTATAAGCCACTGGGTCACATAGCAACCATATCAATTAAGATGGCGCTCTCCATGCGCACTGTCATCACGTATCATTATGGGGCTGACGTCACAGGATGGTCGCTCTGACAGGATACCATGGAAACCAAACATGACGTAACGTAAGTTTCAACTCCCCAGAACAGACCAGCAGAGCTAAATGCAGTAGCAATAAACTTAAACTCTTCAAACTGGGAGGCTCTTCAAAAAATACTGGAGTATGCCCCAGAACAACGGATACGGTTGGGTAGACAAAACACCAGTAACACATGTACATCGGCAGTAACAGAAGATTAATTTGGGTAATTAGATGTACTTGATATTATATATACTCGTATATACTCGTATTTAATCGAGCACAACTTGTGCGACCCCCATTAAGTCCTATACCACTACGTGCTTTTCTTATAAGCCAAAGATGCTTCACCAAACCGGTTTGGGTGACTTTTCGCGTTGTTTGTGATGATTCGATTTACTCCCAGTTAACGCAACATCCCCATCGAACATACACCTGTCCTATTATAGGCCGTTGAGTTATATATCAACCACCACCACCATATATATCAAGATGGCGTCCTCCAGTAAACAAAATTAACGACGGAAACAAGCACCACCTTAACAACACGTGCTGACAGGCGCACTGATACCACGCATCGTTATGAGGATGACGTCGCGATATGTCAGCTCAAACATGATACCATGGCAACTAAACATGACATAACTAAGTTTCGTGACTATGATGTCACTTCCTAGGACCCGTACTAACCCCCTCTCCCAATTACAGACGATCTCCACATTTCTTACCACTTTTCCGCTATATTGTATAAATGTATGAGCGAATATCAAATAACAAAGTATACCTTATCCTTAAACGCAGAAAGGAGGTCTCCTTCAGTCAGTTGGGTGGTAACCTACATCAACTTATGCTAAGTAGATTTCTGCGTGAAACAGTTTTTCCATTTGCAGTTATGGTAGGAATGACAAATCTGAGTTGTCCTACACAACTTGTGTTTCATCGAAATTCTGGAAGCTCAGTGGAAAGGTGTTAAATTATCAATTGCTTTTTTTTAAATTTCCATTCAGTTTGGGGCATGCAGGTTGTTTTCTTTTCAATACACGGTGCCGTTTCTAATTGAATTACACAATTGTTGCAAGCACTTGTTCTTGTGACCCATTTGAACTTCATAACCCCACTGGCAGAAAGAGTTTGCTCGGCTGACGAAATATCATATAGTATTGGGCAAAATCCATATCTACTACCCCAACCGTAACTCGTTAATACATCAAATGTATGTAGCAATATAACAAGCATCATCTCTGCCGATCAAACAGCTTGCAACACTTTGCATTCCTTTTGTTGAAGAATAATATGTCACTGGAGTGTGTACCATGCCAGAATATTTTGACAGTATAGCACATTCTTATACACTCTACATATTTTTGTCAGATTGCAGTATTATAATGGCGGGTCTTTTAGAAACCTCCTTTGTGACATCAACTCGAAGAAGACTGTGTCGTTTAGCAAGGAAATCAACCTTTATAGCTAAAACTTGTCGTCATTGGAAAATACAGAAAAGGTTGCTCCCCCTTAATCTTCTAAAGCTGCCAGTAAATCTTAACACTTGGGGTGTGGTAATTTTATATAAAAATGGAAATTTCGATATGTTAGGGGATTTGCATCCCCGATGTGCGCATCATTTCACAAACCTCAGCATTTCCCCGCATTGCACCCTAAAACTACGGAAGCTGGACTTTTTACATTTTTTTAATTTTTTTATCGACTCGATAGATATCGAGGGAGATCCGTCCGTAGCTTCCTAAATGACGTCACACTACTCTGTATCACCTCGCCTTGAAGGAACGATCAGCCGATCTTTATTATTGTTTTTAAATGTGCGCATTTGGGTTCGAATTGGAATGAATATTGTGCAATAAAATGTCTCGTAGTATTATAATAAAAAAAGAAAATCTACTCTATTTTAGTTAGTATCGGGAATTATCTCATGAGTGTTGACCTGAAAGTTTTATTTATCACGAGTGCTTGCGCGATGAATTTTTTCAGTAGCTTCCTAAATGACGTTACGCTTCGGTGCAGGGCGTTGCTTTGAACGTCGCCTTGAAGGAACAAACATCGGCTTTTTTATTATTGTCTTGAAACTGCCTGCAGTCGAATCGGTCTGATATTGCACAGTAACATGTCGCGAAGCATATAATAAAAAGAAAATCTACGCTGTTTTAGTGAATATCGGGAATTATCTCATTCTTGTTCATCTGAAAGCATTTTTTTTCACTCGCGCAAGCGCTCGTGAAAAATTCCCAATATTCACTTAACCAGTGTAGATCCCCTCTATTTATATGTTAACCCTTTACCTAACATGAAAAGCAAACGACACTTGCAAAAATAATTCTTGAATAACTAATTTTTTTCATTTTTTGTCTCAAAAACATAGGTTATGACCCCTCGTTGGAACGAGGTCGACGAGCTCGTTCGAACGAGGGGTCATAACCTATGTTTTTGAGACAAAAAATGAAAAAATAATGAAAATTAATTGGCGATTTTTGAGAATAGCGCTGGCCGGTTTTGGCCGTTACGTTAGGTAAAGTGTTAAGTGGTTGCTTCTAATTAGCTTGCCATATTAAAGGAATCTTTCCATTTGTAGCTTTTAATAAATGAAAGCAACAGACAGCCGTCTATTGTTTTCGTATTTTAAAAGTAATTAAAGGAAACTTGGCTTCACTTTCTACTGATACCATGCGTTTTTCTCAATAGTTACATACTTCTTCATTGGACCTTCCTCGCTTGTCTATTGATTTCGGGGGCGATAACGTTAACGATAATCGATTTTCATGTCGATTCATGATGATTTAAGCAAGGGATGCAGCACCAGCCATAAATCTTTAGTACATCAAATTTATGTTGCAAAAGCAAGTTCCATCGCTTCAGACCTAATATTATAGCCAGTTATGAACCGAGTAACATTTGCACAAACATTTCTCTTATATTTGTCATACAAGACTTGACATTCATTTTCGTTTAATGGCAATATACCACCGGGATGTGCCCATGCTAGACTTTTTTGATAGTAGAGCACATTCAAGATTACACGCACTATACAGATTTTTTCATGTCATACTGCAGTCTCTTAGAAACCACTTTTATAACACCAATTCCCTGATTATGTCGTTTCTCGGAGGAATCAACCTTTTAAATAGATTTTAAATTGTTTTCTTTTGTAAAAGTTGTATTTCAGATCTGTCAATGTTTTGTCGGAAGGATTGAATCTGTAGCTTCGCTAGTCGTTTTGTTGACAAAAGGTACATTAGCACCGTGCACAGCATCGTCCCTTGAGTGCAACTCGGTGCCATCTGCAATGCTTTAGAATTGCAGATGGAGACCCTCTTGCGCTCAGTGGACGATATCATCCTCGAATTTTAATTACACCTTTCATCACATTTTTCAGGTTATTTTACATTTCAATTTTACACCAAATATCAATTTATTGTCACAATATAGGCATTTGTTGCTCATGTGACCCTTTGCAATGTTATATGACTAAAATTTATAAAGAAAATTGTTTCTACATAACAATCACTATGGGAAATTATATTTATTTTTGTTTCTTCTCTTTCTATATACTCGCCCAAAAAAGAAAGTGTGCATTTCAGAAATTGATCAAACTCCAAAAAAATAATTTCCTTGGTGTAAAGAGTGTTAACCTGTTCACGAATAAGTTATATTGAACACAAAAACAGATTTCCCCGTTAAAATTGCATTAACGTTAAATGACGTGCTGCACGTTTGTGAAAAGGCATGTTTTGCACGTGGAGAGTCTGAAAATTCATGCAGCAGTGTGAATCCTTGGGTATTTAAACACTCAAGTAAGGCCTTCCTATCGTTCACATTCAAACTTGCGTTGCTGTTAAAACGACTCCACATTAGCATGCCAAGATTGACAATGAATCAACGTCTCCTTGCCCTGGGTATGATTAGAGCTGGCAGAACACACAGAGAGGTTGCCCAGCATTTGAACTGCCACCGTAACACTGTAGACAGGCTAGTCCATCGACATGCACAACATGAAGACGTTCGAGACCGACCCTGCTCCGGGAGACCCCGAGTTACCACCCCTGCACAAGATCGGTATATCCGTGTCGTCCATCTCCGAAACCGGCAACAAACGGCAACGACGACAGCCAGGAACGTCGTTAACCTGAGACGGATACACCCTCAAACAGTAATCAACCGGCTGAGAGAATACTGCTTACGTCCTCGAACACCAGCAATTCGTCCGATTTTGACGTTACGTCATCGTCGTGCTCGACTGCAGTGGTGTAGACAACATCTCAGGCATCCCTTACACTGGTGGCGACGTGTTTTATTCACAGATGAATGTCGTTTCCATCTTTCATCATCAGATGGCCGCCAGAGAGTGTACAGACGTCGAAATGAACGCTACGCAGATCCATGTGTCGTGGAGCGAAACCGTTATGGGGGAGGGTCTCTCATGGTGTGGGGTGGCATCACTACCCTAACAGAACTGAGCTGGTCATTATTGATGGCAATCTCAATGCAGCCAGATATCGTGATGAAGTGCTTACACCTGTTATTGTCCCATTTTTGCAACGTCACGTCCCCGGCGTCATTCTACAACAGGAAAACGCCAGACCCCACGCAGCTCGTGTTGTTCAACAGTATCTGCAGCAACAACAAGTGGATGTTCTTCTCTGGCCCGCAAATTCGCCCGATATCTCACCCATTGAGCACGTATGGGACGAAATGAAACGTCAGCTACGCCGGCTTCCCCATGCACCGTCAACGCTTGTGGAATTCCAAAGACAGCTTATCAGAATATGGAACAACATCCCACAACACTTCCATGCTAACTTGTTCGCTTCCATGAGGCGTAGATGCACAGCAGTAGTCGATGCAGACGGAGGTCATACCAGATATTGAGTGTGTGACTGTTGTGTTTGACCCTTAGTGTCTTTGACTCTCCATGGCACCACGAGTATTCGTCGTAGCGTAATGAAATTTCTCGTGTTGATCACAAATTGATTCATCTGCTGTGATTGAATAAAATTTCCATGAATGAAAATGATATATGTCTTTTTTTAGTGTTATTTTTTTAGCATGCACACTTTCTTTTTTGGAAGAGTATATATATCGACCACACATATGAACTTATTTTATATCCCGCGTTATTTTTCCCCCTCTGATTAGCTGATAGGTACTATGATAAATTTTATCATTCCAGTGGACTGTATACTTTCTAAAAATCGCCGTGAAATATGTCAGGACGAAAGGTGGAACATAACCCGCCGTTTAAAGAGATAATATGAAGGATATCTACGCTGTTTTAGTGAATATCGGGAATCATCTCATGACTGTGGACCTGGTAGCTTTATTTTTCAGGAGCGCTTACGCGAGTGAAAAAAACAAAACTTTTAGGTCCGCACGAATGTGTTATTTTTTTAGCATGCACACTTTCTTTTTTGGAAGAGTATATATATCGACCACACATATGAACTTATTTTATATCCCGCGTTATTTTTCCCCCTCTGATTAGCTGATAGGTACTATAATAAATTTTATCATTCCAGAGGACTGTATACTTTCTAAAAATCGCCGTGAAATATGTCAGGACGAAAGGTGGAACATAACCCGCCGTTTAAAGAGATAATATGAAGGATATCTACGCTGTTTTAGTGAATATCGGGAATCATCTCATGACTGTGGACCTGGTAGCTTTATTTTTCAGGAGCGCTTACACGAGTGAAAAAAACAAAACTTTTAGGTCCGCACGAATGAGATAATTGCCGATATTCACTAAACCAGCGTAGATTTTCTTTTCTTTTCGTTGAATTCTACGTGATATTCTACTGCGCAGTATTCAGCCCAATTCGTCTGCAGACATTTTCAAGACAATAACAAAGATCTGTTGATCGTTCCTTCAAGGCGACGTTCAAGGCGACGTCATGCACCGAAGCGTAATGTCATTTGGGAAGCTACTGAAAAAATTCAGCGTGTATCGAGTGGACCAGAAAATATTATTTTTCACTCGCCCAAGCGCTCGTGAAAAATAAAACTTTCAGGTCCACACTCATCAGATAATTCCGGATACTGACTAAAATAAAGTAGATTTTATTTTTATTATATGCTACAAGACATTTTATTGCACATTATTCAGCCCATTTCGACGAGAAATGCGAACGTTTTAAAAAATAACTAAGATCAGTTGATTGTTCCTTCACGGCAACGTGAGGCGGCTTAGCCTGATGTCATTTAGGAAGCTACTGGGGGATATTTTTCGTTATCCATCGAGTCGATGGATGTCGAACAATATTTTTTATACAATTTGCGATAAATTCCTAGGCTAGCATAGAACAAAAGCCACTATTTTGAAAACAAATATCAACTCTTAGGCTTTGCGGAGACTTTGTATGAGAAAGAGCATGTTAAAAACCCACAGTGTTCAAAGTGTTAGTCGTCAGTAGCAACACTTAAATGTTTGATGCAAATCTTTTATGTAGACGAATTTGCGGAATATACTACATTGCGAATATATTTGCGAGTTTGCCCAGAAATCAGAAGTAACCAAAACCACGCGGTATAATTTTTGATACACGTGAACATAATTTAATATCATCACTGCATTTCGAAAATTTGATCGCCACGTACAACAGCAGTACATTATTTTTAGCAATAACTGGGCATTATCAGATCACAAACTTTGTGTAATTTCAAACTAAACGCAGTTATGATTCCAGTAAAACCCACAAATCGTATGTCGGCAACAGCAAAACGAAATGGGTTACATTGACTTTTATGCTCTAAATAGAAAGAAGTGTACAAAAAGTTTTACGTTGCCTTTCTGAGAGAGATAATTTCCACAAGAATTGAAAATGACATTGCACTTTGTTTTTTGTCGGAAACTGAAATTTTTGTGAGTGGTCAGGCAACATGGGATGAAAAAGGCTACCGACCTTTCTCGATAAGGCCTATAAATTCTCACCTTCAAATGAATTTATTTAAAGGAAATGAACGTGTTCATGCGAGTGTTATATAAAACAAAAGTGAACTTTTTTGCATAACAAAAATGGTGGTTTTGTCAAATGCTCAACTTAGTTTTTTTCTTTAAATTCTCGGCTTATTGTCCCTTTAGTAAAAAACATCCGTTTTTATGTTTCATTTTCTCCAAGCTGAAGATTGAAAATGCTTTTCTCGGGCAAGGCCAATGACAATAGGCTTTGAACATTGGGTTGGAATCCTGATGGGAAGTAAAATTCTTTCTCGTTCTATTCGATTCTCATCCGCGCCATTTACGTTGGGTCCTTTGATTGGGCACCCAATCACAAAGCCCACGTGGCACAACGGCGAAACAGTCTGCTAAGGCGTACACGTGTCTTCAGTGGCGGCTGATTCTGCTTGTGCGGGGTTAGAAAGTTGGTTATTCCGACAGTTAATTGCCGTTGTTGGATGGTTCTCTCTGGGTACTCTGGCTTCCTCCACACGTAAATCTACCCGGCCTGGCTGTTGATAGCGTCGTTAAAACTAACTAACTAACTAACTAACTAACTAACTAACTAACTAACTAACTAACTAACTAACTAACTAACTAACTAACTAACCATCCACTCATCCAACCAACCAACCAACTAACTAATTAACTAAATGAACCATTATCTTAGGTAGCCAGATAATTTCCAATGACAACAGTTCATTTACATCACCGTTGGACATTTTACCTCCGAATTCTTAACGTTTATAGAACTCCAATTGCCTCACTTTCTTCGCCGAGAAATGTTCCATCTAATGACTTTCAAAATTAGAAATCCTGTTTGGCGCTTTCACGTTTCATGGTAAATCTAAGTCTAAAGTGCCGAATGACGACTTTGGTGGAGTGTGAACTTTCTCACTGTTTACGATTTGAGTCAGGATATTGCTGACCTTTTGGTTCTGCACACCTCCTCTCGCTACATTCATGCCGACACCCTCAATCAGTGGTGGCAATGGGTGTAACATTTACCGATTATTATCGTGATTAATAATCGGAATTCGTTGCAATATAGTCGAGTTGGTTAACCCTTTACCCAACGCAGACGATATCAAAATTTATTATTTTAAATATAATTTTTTAAAATTTTTCAAAAAATTTCAACAAAACCATATCATATGACTCCTTGTTGGAACGAGCTCGACGAGCTCGTTCCAACGAGGGGTCACATGATATGGTTTTGTTGAAATTTTTTGAAAAATAATATTTTTTCAACTGCTGAATTTGCATATTACGCGGGCGGATGCGGCCGATAAGTTGGGTAAAGGGTTAACCCGGAAGATTTTAAATGTGCACCGATACGACTTTCCGCAGCAATTAGGGACTTTCGTTTGCGGCGTCAATTGTTTAAGAACAAAATTTCGAACTGGACAAAACTCAGGTGGTTCGCTGTTGGTGCGATTGTTTTTTCTCAAGTGGTTTGTGGGAGGATCATTTAACGACTGAACGATGCGATACAACCTAACGCAGAGAAAATGTTATGAGAAAAAAAATCGTCAGGATATCAAATATTTAGGTATAAGGGAAAACTAACCAAGTAGCGGCACAGCGTGATCGATATTCAACAAGATGAAGTAAATCCAGATTTTGCAATTGTGGGGGGGGGGGGGGGGGGGGGGCGGCGTTCCTCCCTCGGAAGAAAATTGGGGGAAGGGCGTCCCCCCTCCGAAATCGTCACTACTATGGCGAAGAAAAAAAAAACGTTTACGTAGTTGGGTTTTTAAAACCAGTATCAAAAAGGTAACATGCTAAATATGAAACAAAAAGTTATTTAGAAGAATGATCTAAACGTACTTGCATTTAATTATCTATTTAAACTTAACCTTTTTTATATTCTCTGACTTACCTGCTGAACAATCTATCGGCGTCGTCTGTACCGACCTCACAAAATTCATACAACTTCTATTGAAATGTCTATCGTGGTTGGTAAGAGGCATTGCAAAACATTCATCTCTGAAAGATATGTATCGCTCCATGAAATTAAATAAAATATCAAAGATCGAAAATCCTATCTTTGAAGGTGGAAACTTTAATGTTGCATTTTCACGGTTGAATGATGGGTGCCCTAATACTAATAGGTGGTGGGAAAGATAGTTGCAGAAAACTTTTTTTTTTGTTAACCCTTTACCCAACGCAGACGATTTCAAAATTTATTATTTTAAATATCATTTTTTAAATTTTTTCAAAAAATTTCAACAAAACCATATCATGTGACCCCCCTCTTTGGAACGAGCTCGTTCCAAAGAGGGGTCACATGATATGGTTTTGTAGAAATTTTTCGAAAAATAATATTTTTTCAGCTGCTGAATTTGCATATTACGCGGGCGGATGCGGGCGATTCGTTGGGTAAAGGGTTAAGCATATTTTATCTCCCAATATAGAAGACAAACTGATATTTTAGGACGAGTGGTTTTCAATGTGTAGATACGTACAGTCGTATTCACAAAATTAAATAAACACTAAAGAACAGTGGGAAAATGAAAAAGTACTGAAATGCGGAAAAAGAAAAAAAAAGAGTGAAGAACTGAAAAGAAAAAGAAAAGAAAATTTCGTAATGCCTCTTGTAACTTTACTTTAATTTTACTTATTTCTAATGGTATTCACAGCTACAAAGCTGAAAAAACTGTATGTTTCCCCTTGTGTTAAATACTAACGTGGTGTGACTGTTCAAAGGTAGGAATATTGAAATCAAAATAACAAATCTGTCACCATGGCGTTATGTTTTGATACATTTTGTACAACGCAAAGCTTTTAAGGTTGAATTGATCACTGAGAATTGAATTCTTCTTTTTGTAAATGTTGGCTAGTGGTTCCACGGTTAACGAAATATGTTATGGGATAGAAAATGAAGGTGAAGTGCGTTTTTTTTATCTTGCTGGTAAGGTTAATAGTATGGTGCATGGTTTATCTCTTCAACCCTTTTCCTATCATGAAAAGCAGACGGCACTTGCAAACAAAATGATTGAATAACTATTTTTTCTATTTTCATTTGGCATGATAAACAAAGCTTATGACCCCTCACTGGAACGAATTCAACGAGCTCGTTCCAATGAGGGGTAATAAGCTATGTTTGTGTGACCAAAATTTTTTAAAAATAGTAAAAATTGAAGGAATGGCAATGTCTGTGAATAGCGCTGGACGGTTTTCGCGTTACGTTGGGTGGAGGGTTAACTAAGGGACAATTCGCATCCAACTGCGTCACTTAGAAATTCTAACAATTTCTGCAAAACTATATCAGGTGCTCATCATTAGAACGAGCTCGTCGAGCGTGTTCCAGTGAGGGGACACACGATATGATTTTGTTTTATGTTGTTGAAAAGTGCGAAAAAATATATAAAATAACAATTTTTGATTTCGCCTCGGTGATTGGCGACTGGTTCAAATAGTTAATTCTAATCACCAGCCAGATAAAAACACACAGTTTATCAGGAACAGTGCCTCAATGAGTACGGGTGGGGTGCACCCCTCCCCCCCCCCCCCCGCAATTGTAGGCCATATATAGAATAGTTGGACATTCGAAGCCCTTAATTGAAGAAAATGTAAATTTCAGACAGCTAATCAGTGCAGTGTTTCCAGACATGTCTAAAGTTTTCGCAAAATACGGACTTTTTAGACTGAAAAGTAGGAAAGGTCCTCGAAATATCGATTGAAAAGAAGTAAAATTCCCCATATTTTTTATTTGAAGCTGGAATTTGTGACTACCAAGAACATAGTTTCGATTTAATTTACAGTCAATGGGATAGGGGGCGTACAAATGGAATTCTGCATCTTAACACTTCATCCAACGAATCGATCGCATCCATACGCGGAATTTATAAATTCAGCAGTTGGAGAAAAAAAAAACATAACGTCGAACTCGTTCTTTTAAGGGCCACATGATATGTTTTTTTATTTTTTAAAAAAAATAATTAAACTAACAAAATTGATATGGTATGTATTGGGTAAAAGTTAAAGACCTATTATGCTGTGGGAGTCGGAAATTTGTCTTCAGAAAATCGAGAGGTGGACATACCCCAATCTAAGACCCATTAGCAACGTCCCTGCACTTACTAATTATCCTATAGCAATCTGCCAACATCAGAGCAGAGATAACAGCACAGTTATTTCAGGCCACTGTAGTTATTGCCAAAAAGAAGATAATTCAGCGGTTTGAATGTATTTGTTTTTCACTTCCACGGCGGCTGTAGTAAAATTTAAAACGCTGGTACTCACGCTTTCTGACACGTAATATGTTTTCGTTTGGTATGCAAATGATATTAGGAAGATATGAATGCATAAAAGTTGCGGTTTGGCCAGCTATTCTTTCGTGCGTGTGTACATTCAATTGATTAGAATTATTGTCTGAGGATCTTCCCTGTTCCCTTTGCCCATATCTAGTGTTCCGCTTACCTTGCATCCAACTCAGCTTGTGTTGTCGTGTTCCCCTCGGGCAGATCGTCCACACAGCATATCGGCTCCACACCACCAGCCTCTGTGAAGATAAATGCGTTCTCAAAAGTACATGTTGAATTGACATAGAACGAGTCTGGCGAAGACAGCGTCGGATTAGAACTTTACCATTTGTCGAGTGTTTCGAGAACGGATTGGGGAGCTGTGAGATCCACAGAAATCCAGAAAGACTGCAATGTAACTTTGTCTGAAACTGCAGCACTCTGCGTAACAATATCGTTTTGTACAATAAAGCAATAAACATGGCCTTCAAACTTGGTTGAGATATTTTTAGTATCCGTAGAGGCGTCGATAAGCGGAGTTATTACACGCATGATCTATGTAAACCCCAAGACAAAACCATGGGAAAAATAAAAACATATTCCGCACATATGTGCGGAACGGAAATCGTTGACGAACTATTTTTAAATAAATGAGAAATATCACTGGAAGTTTCAACAAATCGTGCAACGCAATTGAATTTAAATCGCTAGCGATAGCAGAAATCGTACCCTGAGTTCCAATGTGTTCTGTGTACCAGAAGACACATAGAATACATTGGAACTCAGGGAACTAAATCGTAACATAGGTATCTATGTATACATTATATGCTCGAATCGCTTTTTTCGGCTAATATCTGTGAGAAGCCTTCTAACATGCACACAGTCACATATATAAGATATAAAGCTTTGTACTTCCTGCTTTAACCAGCTGGTGTGGTGAGTGACGTTGGAAAGTAATTAATCCGCATGATATTCAAGCTTATGGATGCCTAACATTAAGCACCTCTGTATACATTATATGTTCGAATCTCTTTTTTTCAGCTAATATCTGTGAGTAGCCTTCTAAAATGCACACAGTCACATAATATTATATTATCCCGTACACGCACGCACGCACGCACGCACGCACGCACGCACGCACGCACGCACGCACGCACGCACGCACGCACGCACGCACGCACGCACGCACGCACGCACGCACGCACGCACGCACGCACGCACCACATTTACACTCAAATACACACATCTACCCCCTTAAACGCATTCTCTTACCTTCATACACACGACTGAGGTTCCCGTTCCTATTCTCACGCACGCACGCACGCACGCACGCACGCACGCACGCACGCACGCACGCACGCACGCACGCACGCACGCACGCACGCACGCACGCACGCACGCACGCACGCACGCACGCACGCACGCACATTGGAACTCAGGGAACTAAATCGTAACATAGGTATCTATGTATACATTATATGCTCGAATCGCTTTTTTCGGCTAATATCTGTGAGAAGCCTTCTAACATGCACACAGTCACATATATAAGATATAAAGCTTTGTACTTCCTGCTTTAACCAGCTGGTGTGGTGAGTGACGTTGGAAAGTAATTAATCCGCATGATATTCAAGCTTATGGATGCCTAACATTAAGCACCTCTGTATACATTATATGTTCGAATCTCTTTTTTTCAGCTAATATCTGTGAGTAGCCTTCTAAAATGCACACAGTCACATAATATTATATTATCCCGTACACGCACGCACGCACGCACGCACGCACGCACGCACGCACGCACGCACGCACGCACGCACGCACGCACGCACGCACGCACGCACGCACGCACGCACGCACGCACGCACGCACGCACGCACGCACGCACGCACGCACGCACGCACGCACGCACGCACGCACGCACCACATTTACACTCAAATACACACATCTACCCCCTTAAACGCATTCTCTTACCTTCATACACACGACTGAGGTTCCCGTTCCTATTCTCACGCACGCACGCACGCACGCACGCACGCACGCACGCACGCACGCACGCACGCACGCACGCACGCACGCACGCACGCACGCACGCACGCAGGTTCTTGTTCCCATTTGTAGCAATAAAACGTCCTTATACAAATTACACACACACATTTATGCCCCCATATACGCACACGCTTACCCTCACACACACATCTGGGGTTCCGTTCCTATTCATAGTAGTAAAGCGGATCTCTATCACACTCACATACACATGTATGACCCCCTTACACGCACACACAAACCCTCACACGCACAACTGAGCCATCTGCTATCATCTGCAGTAATAAAACGACGTTAATCAAATGACAAACACACACATTTACACACCCATGACAAGCACACACGCATCCTACATACACAAATGAGGTTCCCGTTTCTACCCACTGAAATAAAGCGACCCTATACACAAGCTCTACCAGTACAAATTTCCTCTGGTGGGACACTGTAAAGTTAAATTCCCTCTTGACATCCATGGTCCCAGGTCGGAAGCTATTTAACCTGTTTTTAACCAAATACTTCCCATTCATTAACCGCCGCCCCGAGCTCTTCGTACCCCACAGTAGATCCTTCACTTTGGTTTTGCAGAACAGAAAATATGAATACGTCGTAAGTGGTAAATACCGGGGTATCATCTACATCTCATGTCGCCTCTCTGTGACGGTGGCAGCCCCGGTTTATAAGCCATGTGGCATAATTAGCAGCTACGATATTACATGTCAGTTGTATTACCCATGCAGCCTGCATCTCAACTGAGCCACCGCCCCTCCCCCCCCCCCCCGGAAGATGAATATCATCCGTCGTCGATGGCCACCTCTCTATGGTAGAAATAACAAACGCCCTCAGAGGGATGAAGAACAATAAAACACCGGGAATTGACGGGTTTACAGTTGATTTGTTTATATTCTTTCTGGTCCGATTTAAAAATACACGTTTAAAATTCATTTAATTATGCATACGATAAGGGAGAAATGCCAATTACCCAACGTCAAGGCATTCTCAAATGTATTCCTAAAAAGTATAAAGACAAAACTCTACTAACCAATAACCCGATCACTCTTCTGTCCATCCTTTACAAAATTACAACAACCGCATTAGCAAATCGTATAAAACCCCTTCTCCCTACAATTATTAGTGGCGAACAAACGGGATTCATCAAAGGTAGGTGCATGGCAGAAAATATCCTTTTAGTGAATGATATGATTGATTATACAGAATCTGAATATTAAACTCTGATTTTCTTTAACTTTGGAAATTCGTCACAGAGATGGATAACTACAATCTACAGCAATACAATCTCCACCGCGTTACATTCCGGATTCAAGTCAGATCCAATGCATCTAGAACGTGTAAGCAGGGGGGATCCTTTATCGCCGTACTTGTTCATCTTGGGCGCTGAAATACTGTCTCTTCTTATTAAACAATATGTTGACACAACAGCCATCAGGATAGCAGACGGGGAATTTAAACTCACCCAATACGCAGATGACCCGTGTCTCTTACTGGACGGTCCGACGGCATCAGTTGCAGCGGCCATGATGGTCTTAAAACATTTCGCAGTGATATCTGGTCTAAGAACATTAACTATAAGAAAACTACATCAGTTTGGATAGGCGCAATTAAAGGCAGAGCCGAAGTCCCATCTGGGTACTCCGACATAGAAGTCGTCTCTAAATTCACACTTTTAGGTGTTGAATTTAATTTGGCTGAAGTCGATCCAGCTGAATCAAACTACAATGAGAAACTAACCAAAATAAAGCAAATTATAAACTCATGGAGCAAAAGACGAATAACACCACTGGGTAAAATAACTATAATAGTATAAATATTATATTAGTTCCCAAAATAGACCACTTTCTATGATTTAATCTGGGGGAGCTCGGTCGACTAAGAACAGAGACGGCGTCTGGAGTCGGGAATTGCAGAGGGGTGGGGTGGGGGGCAGGTTGGGGGGCTAAAGATGGTAGACTTGGTAAGACACTTTCACTGCATGAAAGTCTCCTGGATAAAAAAGGTTTCTCACTAAGGATAATTTTACTCCACTGTTCTTCAAGAAAATATGTAAAATAACATCTTTCTCTGAAAATTTTAGTGAACAGAAATATATTGAGAAATTAAAAAAAAACATACTACGCGCCACCCTTTTGGCATCAAGTCCTGCATTCATGGCAATGCTACATAGAATCAACTCAAAGAACACCACCTGATTTCATAAAATCGCCTTTATGTCACAATAAGGAAAGGACTGATATTGATAAGATTATCAGTACTGTAGAGTGGAGGAAGAATGGAATAAGATTCAGATTCGTAAGAGACCTCTTCGACCCAATCGGGCATACCCTTACATATCATGACTTCAAAAATGTCTATGGGAATTTCTCGAATTTCATCAGTTTTTCGAGTGTAATAACCACCATTAAAAATCAAATAAACAACTAGAAATAACACAACAAACAACAGCTTCCATCAGGCAATTGATAATCACCCACAACGTTCTTACATATACTGTCAGAAAAAGGTCGAAAACCCAATCAACAGAAACAGTTCTGAAGTGTAAATCACAGCTAAAATGGGAACTGGAATATGGAATCGAATTAGACTGGATGCAATATACAGAAACAGTTCAACTGTGGCCTGATGGACCAAAAATTAAAATTGTTTCAATATAAATTAATTAACCGAATTTTGGGATTAAATAAACTTGTCTCCAAATTCGTCACAGACAATCCCCACCATGCAGCTTTTGTGAAAGGGAAGAGGAACCCATAGACCATTTATGTTTTACTTGCGAGGCAACAGAAATGTTTTGGAAAGACTTTACAGATTTTTTGCAAGAACGGGGTTCAAATGTCAATTTGGGAAAACGGGAGATCATTTTTTGGAACTGAAGATACTAAGGACGTTATAAATAGCACATTGATAGTAGCAAAATTCCACACATACCAAAGCAATTATAAAAAGAGCTTCCAAAATTAAGCACATTCATAACGAGTCTTACAAAATTCTATCATGTAGAGAAGCATATCTACCTAAAAAACACAATCTTGAAAGCGAATTCATAAGCCGATGGAACATTGGAGAGCTTGTTAAGGAGTTCGTGTAAGTTGAGTGTAAAAATCATAACAGACATAAAATATTACTTGCCTTGTTATTCAATCCTGAGTGGTATTACGTGCGATTGAAGACACAGCGCAAAATTATCCGAGATGAGAGAAAACCGCCATAGCCCTGTGAATATATGCTCAACCGGCGATGCCGCTCTCGCAGGGCTTCATGAATTCCAAACACACTTCTGCAATTCTGAAGATGCTTGATGCATCCGGTAGAGCTCCGTGTCCCGACAGACTGGACGCGCTTGCCCGATTCGGGAGATTGCTCTAGAAATGGGACAGGTATGTCGGGCTTGCAGGTACACGAAGTGACGCTGAGGGTATCTAATTCGAGGTCTCATTTGTTCTCTAGTTATTGTGTTGCCACATATCACCAAACTCTCAAACTGTGCAAATTAATTCTCTCGCATCTCCGACACCGCCTAACACAATACAACGTAAAAATAATTAAAGGATTCTTCTGTTTTTTTTCCTCTCTCGAGTTTTCTTTTCCCCAATGACACACACTCCATCAGCCAAACCCTATCCCCCACCACCTATATATATTTTTCAATTGAAATATAGATACAAGAAAGTAAAATGATGTGCATAAAAGAATGAACTCTATTATCCCCTAGCCACGTGGGAATGTACAGAGACCTGTAAGATCGTGGCTCGTCAAGACCACAATAAACAATGGGGGAAAAAAAAGACTTTCCACTGGCACTTATGATTATGGTGTTTGATTGGTTGTTTGAGAAACCATAGCCAGATATGGTCTGCTTCAGGCTGGTGTCCATTTCTACAGAGATTTGTAGTCTGACACTTAACTAGTTGTGTTTGTTGGTGAGACGTCACCAATCAGTTTTGTCTGCCTTATGCTTGGTTCCAGATGGTCTGTGGTGTGTTACCGTTTCACACAGATACCAACGTCACAGGCTAATAACAACCACAATCATTCAAACACAGAACTGTCAATCGAGGATTTTATGTCAACCTCGAAAGTGGATTTATTTATCTATTGGTGTTTAAGGTCACATATTCATGAACAATGGCTAATCATGACCACGACAGTTTTACAGGCGGAGGAAGCCGAAGTACCCCGAGAGAACCGCAGAGCAACTGTCAGCTCCCCAAAATACTAACTCCACACAAGCAGAGTTAGCATTGGTTGAAGACAAGTGCACCATCGGCGTGCAGTATGCCTTAGTACACAACGCCACCGTGCCCCCACGTGGGCAATGGGGGTGAAGTATCTTGCCCAAGAACACAACGCGGTTGCCGCAGGTGGGTTTCGAACCGAGGACTTCTCGGCTTGCAGCCTGCACCTCTACCTACTGGGCTACCGCGACCCTCCAAAGTGAAAATGTAATTAACTGCGAATCCATTAATCCGTTGAATACGAGCGGCCGCGTTTCCAGTCCGTGAAGAGTGTACGTCATAAAGTCGTAAAGTAGGATGGTCGCTAAGTGACTTTTTGTGATAGACCAATCAATACTTTCAACGTGCAGCCTATGGGCTGCGCGTTGAAAATATTAAAGTGTCTACCCCCAAATAATAAATAAGGACACTTCAGACTGCTGTCGGTGAACTGACATGGAATATACCACTTGGGTTCATAGGGTTAAAACTATAGTGATGACTGTCACAATAATTAGGACTGCGTCGAAAAGGTGAACTCTTGAGATTCGATCATTGTGAAGTCCTTCAGGTGCGAGTGCCTTTGAAGTTCTTTCTAGTTATACCTTACTGCAACTATACTTTAAACATATTTTTATTTGCCATAACTATTGAGCAAAAAGGAATAGGAGGACAAGAGTGCTTTCCACTTAGTAAAAAGTTCCGCTCCCATAACATGAATCCAGAAAATGTTACAATGGCGAAACAAACAAGTTTTTGAAATTCATAAATGTAAAACAAACTATTTGAATGGGTTTATATATATATATATATATATATGTGTGTGTATAAATAAATATGAATATGTAGCAGTAAACAAAGACAGAAAAAAGGAAGAAAGAAAGAAAGAAAAGCTATTGGTGTCCCTTTTGCAACTATAACTCTACACTTTTTTACAAAAAGGGTGTCTGTCATATGATAAACAGCATATCAAAATCGTTTTGTCCACTATGATATTTATGGAACTCGTTCCACTTTTCTATAACCCCCCGAGGCTCTGTCGAGAAAAAAAATAGAAAATTCTCATGACTTATTGAGCTCTTGATGAGTCAGCATCCCAGTAACAGCTGAACACGTCACATGGTTGAGATCCGCTTGATCGTTAGTTTCCAGCATTTTTCTTTCCTCAAAATTCGAGTCTCTGTGACGCCATGTTAGCAAATTTCATTTCAGAGTCTTTTTTTATCACGCCAGGCAAGGATTATAAACGGAGATAATGATAGATATACGGGTTCCCAAACCAAGTGTTCCAACAGCTGTACCTTTCCTAGATTCTCCGTAGATCAGACATGCGATAGTCTAGTCACGTGACCGTTTGACTCCTGTTTGACAAGAAAGCGAATGATAATAATAATAATAATAATACATTGACCCAGTTAGCCACTGGGGCATTCCTCCCCCATTCTCCCAAGTAATATCCCTGCATTCAGTCCAAAACTGTTTCATAATTCCGCCCATTGGTGCTTTCTCGACCTCCCCAACTATAAAATTGACACTTTTTGTCATGTCATTCCTCGCCCCATTAGCATTCATACCCATCCCATCTCAGTGAGACTTGGTCCACTAGGTAAATATTTGTGGTAATCTAAAGTGAAATGCTCCAGGATTCCCGTTTCATTCAAGTTACACTTTTGGCACACTCTTTCCTCGTTTTTCCCCATTCCCTCCCTCAGCTTCAGTGAATTGGACCTCACATTAAACTACAGCGATTCTCTCCAACCCCCCCCCCCCCCCCAAAAAAAAAAAACAAAACAAAAACAAAAACAAAAACAAAAACAACAAAAAAACAAAACGGCCCATCAAGGTATTCCCCAAATGCTGGCGCATCGTTTTGTAAATATAACCCGTCTAAAGAACTCTTGGTCCTGACTTCACTTCGCCAGTTTCTACTACAATCCTCGAGCACCCTTCTACTTACAGCGCATCTGGGAGCGCGGTGGCTCAATGGTAGACTGTTGGACTTCTATGCTAGAGGTCCCGAGTTTGATCCCCGCCCAGGATGACCCGCGCTGTGTCCTTGGGCAAGGCACTTTATCCCGCCTGCCTACAAGGGGGCACGATGACGCCGTGTACTAAGGCGTACTGCACGTCGATGGTGCACATGTCTTCAAGCGCTGTAACCCTGTTTGAGCGGAACTTGAATAGAATTAAAATGTTGAGGGGTTTACACTTGCTCATCGATGCTCGGTGGTTCTCTCTGGGGGTACTCCTGCTTCCTCCACCCGTAAAACTGTCACGGTCACGATTAGCCACTGTGCATAAGTATGTGACCTTAAAACACCAATAAATAAGCAAATAAATAGAGCGCAACTCCCCTGCCTCGGTCATCCTTCCAGATTTTCAGTCTCTATAGTGTAATTCTCCATCAGCTTTCTCGCCTGCCTAATCCATCTTGGCGTAATGTTATAGTTCCATACATGTTCAAACGCCGTTTTATACCATCTGCTGTTTTGGAGGTATACCATGTAGTTTAGGGAACATAATTTCCCCATATCCGGTCTGTTTGTAACCGGATTCCAACTGAGTTCCCCTCTGGCCGCTTCCAGTGCGGCTGCGTTACTTGGTACGGTTATCCACCGAGCCGCATCATTTTGTAGAATATCCAAGATCCTCGCTTCCACTTGGTTTGAATGGAGCCACGTCATACCTGTTAATTCCGACCTCCCTCAAATAAATAGTTTTTCCAACGAACACCTTGTTAAATCTATTTCTTCCCAGAAGTTTTAAATTATTGAGTATTCTTTTCCGTTTTGTCTTAAGTTTATCTGCGTAGTGTCGGTATATGTTACTACCTGTAGCACATAGACTCACCTCCAAGTATTCATATTCGCCCGTTTCACACACTGTTATATCACTGGTCCCCTCTTCACCAATAGAAAATTTACCCACCTTCCAACAACACGACTCGTCTAACCTACAGCTCACAGGTATTAAGTTTATTTTGTTTTCGTTCAATTCAAGTCGCTATTTATGCTCGTATCTTCCTACTGTGGTTGGCAATTTTTGTTGTCCCTATTCACGCTCGGCTAACAAGTCATGTCATCGGCAAAAAGAAGCCCTGGGATTTTTATCTCTCAGATTTTTTACCTGCTTTGTAATTGCAGTCAGCTCTTCTCCTAAAACGTTAGTGTACAATGCAAACAGAATCGGTGACAAGATGGATCCCTGCTGGAGGCATATCTCCATTGGAACCCTTTTCGTTGTGATGTTTCCCAGGTAAAGGACGACACAAACTCTAAAAGGCAAAGTCCGAGAGTTAAGTGAGGTTACGATCACCTCAGACAACTAACCACTAGTTTGGATATAATGTGTTTAATCTACCGAGAATGCCACCTACAACGAAACTCGCACAGAACAAGTCAAACTGTATATGTTTCGGTCTGTTAATTTCCCACAGTTAATCCTCTTCCTTGTACAGTGCATTCATGGTTCTAACAAAACGCCATACATCCTTGTACAGTGCATTCATGATCCCAACAAAACTTCATCCGAATCCAAAGCTCTCAAATGTCTGATACATTTCCTTCTCTCCACAATCTGTGATATGCCTTTTCCACACCAAGAAAGGCTATCAACCTCTTTTTCTTATTGACTTTTGTTGATTCTATAAGTTGCGATAGTGTAAACAAGTGGTCAGCGTCTCCCTTTCCGCAACTCATTCTGGATTCACTACAGAAATCTTCTTTCTTCGATAATTTCCACAAGCCTTCCACAGATAATCTTGCCGAATACCTCCCCAATACTGCTGCAAACAGTTATCCCACTGTAATTATGTAAAACTTTCCTATCTACTTGTTGTGAATGAATGTTACCCTGTTTTCCTTCCACTCTGCCTTATTAAAAATGCTATGTAGTCTAATTTCCACAGTAAAATTCCATTCCAGCCAACTTTTAGGTATTTATTGTGTTTTATTGACAGCAGTGGTAATAATAGTAATTATAAGACTTTGTCGGGCATTGCGCCTTATTAGCGGCCCTCGACTGCTGCCGGGCTGTTAATCATATTTGCTGGGCCGTTAATAAACCACAATGCCCTTCAAAATAATGCTATACTTTTATTAAACCGTGTTAATCTTACTTCTTACTATATTATTATTTAAATTGAATTATTCTGTTTGTCGTTACGTCCCCTGTCTTCTCGACCTCTACGAGCCCGATCGACATCACACTCAGCAGGCCTATGTATTTCTATCCGATAAAATTAAATCAACATGCTTGGTGCCAATATATTGCGTCATTCGCGAAATTCGTCAATTGTGTCACATCCTGTTCTGTTCAGGATAGAGACATGAGTCGCTATTAAAGTTTCAGGGGATGACACAAACTCTAAAAGACAAAGTCCGAGAGTTATGGGAGGTTACGATCGCCTCAGAGAACTACCCCCTAGCTGGGGTATAATGTGTTTAACCTCTATAGAATGCCACCTACAACGAAACCCCTACAGTACAAATCAAACTAAGTTGTAGGATAACCACTGTAAACTATATATCTCTCTCTTCCAACACTCATAAGACCAGAAGCTGACATCATTTTCTGGAAAGCTCTCTCAGTGAGAGCTTTCCAGGCAATGATGTCAGATTCTGATCTTATTCATCCAGGAGCAGCAGTATACTTAGCTTATTGTAGTTATGCTACAACTTATTTTGAATTGCACTGTACGTAGAGCATGCCACCCGATTTTTTTACTAACAAGTCTTGTGCAAGATTTATATTTTTGATTTATATTACTATTGCAATCAACGCGGGAATTCATGTATTACTATTGCATTCTTCTTCGGGGAATGGAGTGTTTAGATGAATGGGATTCGTCGCGGAATCGTTGGTCGGTTTCCTGGCAGTGATATAAAGAAATTGTTGAATTAAAAAAATCAACTTCTTTCCATAATGCAATTAGGAATTTAAATAATTCATTGCATTCCATACTTTAAGAGTTTCATTGAATTGGTTATTTGCTTGAGTATTACCCATTTTCCGATGTTGGATGGAATGAATGGAATAAATGAAAGTTTTAGTGCAGCGATGGCGCACAGGGGACGATTTAAAACCCCTTGCAACTCGAAAAACATTATTTGCTTATGCAGGCACGACAGACGGAATTCAGGACCAAGACTCTTATTTAGTGTGTGAACGCTTGGTTCAATAGTGTGGCCAGACTCCCGACAACCTCGAACTGGATGATGACCAGGAATGTGCACAAATACCAAAATTCTACTCTGAACTTTTACACATATGGCAAATACTGAAACCGCAGTTTGACGGTTTATTTTAGAGAAAAGAGAAAGGAACCCAAAGATATAGCTGTTTGGGACCAGCCACGGCATTTTATTCATAACGGCTACAAAAAAGAAAAAAAAAACGAACTCCAATATGTGATTTTTTGAAGCTGGAGGTCGTCTATCAGCCTTTTAGGATGAGTTGATGCTGAATCTTGGCCATCTGGTCTGCCTCCACGGGGAGCAGACGACGGGGTAATGGAAAAAAGAACACCCACACATATTCCCACACGACATAAATACAAGCACATACCCAAAACACACACATACACACACACACACACATACACACACATACACACACACCCACTCACACATACACACCTACCCTCAACCCTCACAGTCACGCATCAAACATCCCTTAGAAGGGGTGTTATATATTTAATCGTTTGTTTATTTACTTAAAATGTGCACTGGTCCTAACTAAGAAAGCTTGTTTCAATCTCTGGTTGGTGTTGGATGGAAGCTTGTTTCAAACTTCGTCTACTTTTGCATGCATCTTCGTTTTTAATATTTCAAGAACATTTCAATTAGGAAGGTTATGGGTAAAGAAAGATAAGAATCCGCTATTGTATAATGTGACTGGGCACCAGACTCCCCGCCCAGAAATTAAAATTAATACTCAGGGGAGAGAAAACCCGACAGCAGCTGGGCATTTTTCTCGCTGTTTGCAACTCCCACTAGCAACAGAGGAAAGCTTTCGTGCGTATTATCACCTGTCACCGGTCCTGGTTATTCTACACCAAGTTCGATGTTGAATTAAGTAAAGAAAAGAAAACGTTTTGGCGCGCCGAAGGCGCTTAGGGATGGCGTGGAGTGACAAACCCCCCTACAACCCATTTTGAAGTACAATGGTTCTCTCTGCATCCCGCAATCGCACATAATGAGAAGCAAAGTAGATGGAACAGCCACCAGAGCCCTCTCCGCCAACCCGACGGTTATAGAAGGTGGTTCTCGTCTGTTTCTGCGTGCAAACGAAATGGTTTCGCGCACCCAATGTGCCCAGGGACGGTGTGTCTCGGTTTTTGTGGTAGCACGTGGTTTCTATATTTACCCAATGGCCTCTAATAGAACGAGGGTATATGTTTTGAGGGTAAGTGCGATTGGACGGGAGTATAATGAATACCCAAATGAGCCGACAACTATTGTTATCTGGATCGGATTCGCGACGAAAGCTCGTTTTCTATGTTCTTGGACTTCCCCTGGCCCGGGTTCTCCCAGAGTATCACGCAGTGCTATATGACCTTAAAACGCGGTGTTTGATTGTACTATAGTATTTTTACCAAGATTGGCCTCGCAGGCAAATCTTCGTTTCCACTCTGTCACATGATTTTATTAGGTACAGATTATTCCAGAATCCTCGTCTTTATGTGGCTTGAATTCTGTATAGAAACCTCCTCTATGACGACTTAAACCATCTACTGCCCATTCTTAATCTATTTAGTTACCTCGATATGTCCTTATCATTAGCTCTAGTCCTAGGTAGGTATGATACTCTCCCGACTGACATTTGGCACTCTTTTTCATCGGAAGAGTCCATGAGGACCATGCGGAAATTCCTTATTAAGGCATAATATGCCATTCATCATATCCTCATCTAGGTATTTGGGGATCTGTGGGGACTGGTAAGGACCACTGGAGACAAGTCTCTGGGAACTAGTGGAGACCAGTCTTCGGGAACTACTTCCTGCTACTATTATCTACTACTAACTCCTACCACTACTACTACAACCACCTACTACTACTACTAACACTACTACTACTACTTCTACTACTACTTCTGGTTAGTAGTAGTAGTAGTAATATTAGTAGCAAGAGATGTAGTAGTAGTAGTAGTAGTAGTAGTAGAAGTAATAGTAGTAATAGTATTAGCAAGAGGTGTAGTAGTAGTAGTAGTAGTGGTAGTAGTAGTAGTAATAGTAGTAGTAGTAGTAGTAGAAGTGCGCACGCCCACTTATATCACATATCTCTGAGAATGACGTCACAGCATGGCCGCTCACGCGGGCACCATAACAGCACA
The DNA here is from genome assembly GCA_031216915.1 of Pictodentalium vernedei. Lineage (NCBI taxonomy): Eukaryota > Metazoa > Mollusca > Scaphopoda > Dentaliida > Dentaliidae > Pictodentalium > Pictodentalium vernedei. Next base: position 334,510,359 of record CM062295.1, read on the forward strand.
AGATGGCGTCCCTGGGTCCCGTGACTATGAAACCACTTGCGCCCCCCATTCTCTCCCCAAATAAGGGTCATTTATCAAAACGACACACTTCTCTTCTACTAATGTATTATAAGAGTAGTGTTAACCCATCAAGGAATTCTGCTGAGACAATATTTTCTACATGCTGAATGAGTTCAAGCTTTTTACATTAAATGTAAATAATCACATGATCTAAATAGTTGTCTACCATTGGTAATTGAGAACAATCACTTGACATGGTAGACGAAAATGGCAGTGGACCTCCAAAGCACCCACCCTATTTACCTCGCCTTACATACCCTCTACTCTCTTACCGACCTCCTCTTTCAACATAACATAACATAACCTCCCCACCCGCACCTTCGTAAAATATGATAAAATGTCCATGCTCAAGGAATATGATGAGCACCACTCCCAGAAGGAAAACGAATTTTAGAATTTAAAACGGTCAACTAGACGAAAATGATACAGCGACTGAATGGGTAAATGTGAGAGAGATCTTCAGAGTTCGCCAGGGCCGTGTTAAATATTATAATTGTAACCAACTTAGGAGATCACACAATTTTAGCCCTTGACTACCACATTTTATCACCCATACGTTTTCTGGTATGATAGGATCTGGGAACTATTGCCTGGGGTAAGCAGTCTCTCAAAAGCACAGCATTACTATAAATAATTAGCCAACTATGAATTTATATAAAGCCACACATGCAGAAAGTGACATTAAACACCAGAAAATACTCACATCACATAAAAATTTTAAAAATACTTTTCCTAGCCCTAGAGAAACCAGGAAATGGTGTTTGGCCTGCAAAACGCTCTTAAATGTATTATAAAATGATTAAAAATCGATAAGATGTACACAAACTATGATTTGAGCGACCTCAAAAAGTTTTCAAATTTTGTTGAAAAATTGTTGTTGGTTTTCATGGATGTTTATTACACTACTGGTTAAGTTTATTACACTACTGGTTGATTTGTATTACACTACTGGTTGATTATTACACTTCTGGTTATTTTTTATTACACTACTGGTTGATTATTACACTACTGGTTGTTACACGGGCATCGCGTCGTGTGACGGAGGATAGCTTCTTCCTATTTTTCGTTCCCTTATCTGTTGGATTTCGATGGCTTAAAGTAAATATCATCCACAGACACATGGAGGGCGACCAGTGCGAGAGGGGATCTCTCACGAAAGGTGTTACACCACTTCAAGGACTTTGGTTCTTTTATTCCATGAAATTCCATTGATAAATAAATTTTGCCCTTGCGCACTTGGATACGTTTAGTAGTAGCAAGACGTCCTTCATGCTTGTGAAGTCTGCCACTTATGTATATGGCTCGTTGAGGAGATGCACTTTATTCCTTGACAAGTTTAGTCTGCTTCCGTAAGTTAAAGATGGTAATGATTCTAAGGGTAACTCTTTCTGTTCTTCTGGCAAGAATTGTACGCCCTTGTTGTCATTGCGTCCTTGGTGGAGACCTTCTAGACCAGTACAGTCTGCTCGCTCGGGCTAGTTTCCACTGAAGAACACATCCGTCTCAAGAGAGTGCCACAAGAGACAAATGTTAGGCGCTCTCTCAACCGGTTAATGTTCCAGTATTACCTGTAGCCCCCATTGGTTTAGGCCGAGCGTCGGAGGGTGATTTTGACTCCGCAAAGAGAGGATAAGCGAAACAAGGGAGCATGGTCGAAAAGAAGAGAAGAAGAAAGAAACCCCAACAGTAAAGCCAGCTAGGCAGTGGTCCCGGCATGAAGTTCTTTAAATGTTCCAAAAACAAGATTAGAGAAAACTCGTGTAGTATTTTTGAAGGCCCATGGCCATCCAACGATCCTTCAAAGAGGCTAGGAGGCCGTGTTTGAAGACCCCCGCCCCAAAAGAAAAAGGAAGAGAGGTGAGATAATCGTCGCGTTTGTGGGTTGAGTGTACCTCATTTGTTGGTGTAGTCTTTAGTAATGTTTTGAGTTGGTCGGGGCGGGGTCAAGCAGCGCGCGGCACCCCACAGCGACTATGCCATAAGGGATCGCGATGCAGAGAGATATTCATCTGTCCGTATCCGCTCTGAGTGACTGCATGAATATGCCGGTACCTTTTGCTGCTGCTGCGTTGCCGGTACGCACGCGAGTTGATGTGATATGGTAGTTTTGATGATGAGTCGGTCGGGACAGGGTCAAACTATAAGCTGCACACAGCAACGACAATGCTGTTATATTTTCAGGGGTAGCATGGATTGGGTGGGGTGGAGAGTGTGGGAGCGCTGAAAACAAAATTTATGCAGCAAGTTGTTTGTACCTATGCGTGTCCCCTTTACGCATTTGCATGAGTGCGCTTCGTAACTGAGCTGTTGTTCCGATGTCGACGTGTTCCTAATTGGTGTCATATGGTGGTATTAGTGGTGAGTTATTCGGGATAAGGTTCAACTACGAGCGGCACACAGCAACGACGATACTGGCATCTATTCGGGGTAGCCCGGTGAACAGATAATTATGCAGCATGTAGTTTTTGCCTGTCCGAATCCACGCTAAAGGTGATAGCCTGCGTGTGTTTGCCCATATGCAGTGATGTAGGCTTACACGATAGACGAGAGAACTGCACTTTGTTATACTCGTTGTTTCCACTCTGTTATGATTGCGCGAGTTTGGTGGTTGTATAAGAGTCAGTGTTGTCGAGTTGTACGCGACTGTGTTTAGTATTGGTATGGTCGGATTAGGGCTTCTGGGCTAAGCCTGTGTTTTGGGGTGTTTTACCTTCAGATTAATTTTTTGGTAGGAACTCATTTAACTGTATTTTAGTCTGTTACCTCGATCGTTGATAGACTAGTTTTATAAAGAAGCGAAATTCCACTGGAATTTTCTAAAAATCGTGCACCGCAAATGACAATTTAAATCGCGAGCGATAACTACAAAAAATAACATGGGCTATTCTCGCAAATTTGATTGGCGATAAAATGTGTTCGCTTTGTTAATAGTAACTGCAGGTTGATATGGTCTTGTCCTTGCAGTTGCTGTTCCGGAAAGGGTAGAACGAGAGGCCGCAGGCCTCTAATTTTATCCTTCCGCGGTGGCACAAGTGCCATATCGATTAACCCATTCACACCACGCGCACCGTTCTATGTATTTCTACTCTGAAATATTGCGCAATGGTCACTGTTATCCTTCACAATGATACGGTTTCCATTTTGGCATTCAAGTAAAAGTGATTTAATAATGTAGTCCTGAATGGAATAGAACATGAAGAGGAAACATGCTCGAATAGGTCAGAAGTAAATACAGGCGTAAACATTTACCTGTTATAGTTGGCGTTCTTGTGATGTCATGATCTAAAAATTGTCCCCATTGCATAATCATGTGACTCAAACGAGGGTTTGAAAAATCATCAAATTCATCATCTTGTAAGACTTTCGTACTCACGACACGGGCGATCGGAAGTTCTTCACCTGAGTCTGTAAGTGTCCTAGGTTCAGAATTGCCTGTAAAAAAGCTAAATACTTCAGATTGGAACAAGAAACTGAATATAAAATAATTCTTAACTAAAAGAGTTTTGGTTATTAAATAATTTAATTACACGCCTGTTTTATGAATTCCCCATCTACAGCAACACTAAGCCATGCGGAAAATGAAAATCTGTCCCGCACATATGTTCGGATCGGAAATCGTTGACAGGCTATTTTGATAAAGAAGCAAACTGAAATTTTCTACAAATCATCGTGCAACGCAATTGCAACTTCTATCGCTAGTGATAGCTAAATAGATCTCCCTGAGTCCCATGTGTGCCACTAGGCACATAGAACACATTAGAATTCAGTGGGCGAAATAGTAACACAGGTTCCCCTCGCAAATTTGGTTGGCGATAAAATGTGTTCTTTTTGTTGATACTTATCAGATGAATTGCTGGGTGTCGTTCTAACAATTGTTTTTTTTTATAGACGTGAAGATGCGGAACAAGCACAGAACGACAGGCATATGTTAATTGATTAATTGATATTGCACTTGTGCCATAGAGGAAGGATAAAACTCGAGGCCTGAGACCTTTCATTTTATCCTTCCGCGCTAGCACTACTGCCATATCGATTAACCCTTTCGCGCGCGAGTATCGTCTGTGTATCAATGACACTTATGATGTTGATTGGCGAATATGTATCCATACCTGTGTGACTTTCAGATGACTCCACCCGTACAGTAATTTCACGCACATTTCTTTGCCTACAGTAACGACCATAACATCCGTGTATTATTCGCAGCAATCGTCAATAAACATTTCTATTATTTTTCCTTAGAGCTCATTGCAATGAGGGATAATAATTTAAGTTTTCGAGTTAAAAACTGAATATGCATCAGATAAGATCAGATAATATTGCACACTGCATAACGGCAGGCCTTTCAAATTTCTCAAACAACGACGGCGACCGCTGTGCCCACTTTTTTTCAAAGGTTTGCTGTGTATCGGCCATTACATAATTTGGTCAAGTTAACCGGGTGCACGCAACTACATGTCGACCTAAACTTGAACAATACAATAGGCGGGGAGCCAGGATTCTGTATTGGGGGTGCTCTAGCCAGTTCGAAGTAGGTGGGGAATGGGTATGACAGTGGGTGTGGGTGTGGGGCAAATATAATATTTGAAAGGCCGTTGTGAAGCGTTTCGAAGCCCCCATGTTCCTACCCCCCCCCCCCCGCGAAATTGCTCCTCCCACGCCCCTACTTCGGAGGACGAGGAAACGACCAAAGGGTCTTATTTTGGACTAGCCTCCACTCCCGAAAACATGTTTCAAAATTTAGTGTTTTAAGATCGAATATGAGGAAAGTTTGTTGGGTTTTTTTTGCAATGCAATGGATATATAAGTTTAGAAAAACACTGGATACTGTCTATACAGATAGCTTTTCACTGACGAACTCTTTACGAACGAGTGAACTTTAACTCAAGTTAAAGATCACTTTATAAGTGTGGCGACGCACGATAATAGGCAGAGAATGATACATTCGAAGGGGGCTAAAAGGCCTGCACATAGTATGTCAAATGGACTCCGTGAAGGCGATAATGCCGGCCCTTTTCTATCCCACCAGGCCAAAAATCGGCATCAGTATTTTGCCCAGATTAGACAAATCTAAAAGCCTGAATTAGGAGGGTTGGACCCACGCAGAGAGTTTCCTTCGATACAAACCGACTAGCTGAAATGGTTTGTTTAATTATTTGTTGTTTAGAAAGGAAAACAAATCAAGTAGTTCATCTTACTATTTTGATAATTGCTGGGCAAGAATCGTACGTCTGGCGTCCCAGCCTTTCCCCAGAGTGTGTTGGTATCCAGGTTATTACACGATCCATCAGCTGTTCTGTACGCCTCATTAACATCACACGTTATCTGCGTGTACATGCAAGTATCTCGTTTGTGGAGGTGCGCTGTTGATTCCGTTTCTCGTCTCCTTAAATGTGGACATTGTGATCTTTTCCGAATCTCGACATGTTCCCTGACGATGTAAATAGAACATAAAGTGTTACTGATTATACGTAATGCTGGTGGAAGTGGTGGTTGTGATGGCGGTCATGATGGTAGTAAAAATGACAAGTTTATAAGCGTGTTTTTATACTTTATTATGTCCAAAGAGTTAGCATTGCATGGATCGGGGAACCTTCCTCTGCCAACCCCACCCCCACACCGAAAAGAAATATAAAAAGTCAGTTAGATTTTCAACTTCACGTTAATCGTCCCCTGAGTTCCAATGTGTTCTATGTGCCAGTAGGCACAGAGAACACATTGGAACTCAGGAGACGGTTTGGCGCAGTGTTCATGTTCCATAAGCGCTGAAGACAGGTCAGTGCTTCCTGTTACCAAGATACAGATTTACTGTGGATGCTGTAATAATAATATACACTGAGGCAATTGGAGAAATATAGCTAGTCTCTGTGAAACACACAGCCTGTTGTTTTTCTACTGTTTCTTTTTTCGTTACGTTTTGTTTTCCTCTTTCACTTTTTTTTCTTGTTCCTCTTCTTCTTGTTCTCCTGGTCGTCTGTCTTATACCCACTTCCTTATCCGCAAGGTAACACGATAAGTCGAATACGAATTTCAATATCTATCTTTCTGTCGGCAGACTGATAGACACACAGGGTATAAGCGGACAGTCGGCTGAAACGGAAATTCGTGAGCTGTCCGGCGAGACTCACCTAAGTGAAACGTAACAAATAGAAAGATTACACTAGGTTTAATGGTCATGTTTGTGAGTTTGTGTTGATCTGGTGGATGTATTCAGGCAATTCAGCCTACACAGCTAGTAGAATAGTTTTCCGTTATTTTTAGAACAAACTGAGGTCAGATTCTGTGTGGATTTGCCTTTAAATGTAGAATTTGTTGACTCGACTCACGACAGTATTTGTATCTTTAGCGAACGAAAATGTGATAAAAGATATCGATAAACAAGGCCAGTGACGTTTTAACCCTTTACTCAACGTAACGGTCAAAACCGGCCAGTGCCATTCTCAAAAATTGCCAATTAATTTTCATTATTTTTCATTTTTTGTCTCAAAAACATAGGTTATGACCCCTCGTTGGAACGAGCTCGTCGAGCTCGTCCCAACGAGGGGCCATAACCTATGTTTTTGAGACAAAAATGAAAAAATTAGTTATTCAAGAATTCGTTTTGTAAGTGTCGTCTGCTTTTCATGTTAGGTAAAGAGTTAAATACATTTTACTCTCAAAATGATTAACAGAGTCACTTTTTTCTTCTTTGGACCCTCCATATGGAACATCTGTAACATCCGAATCGTAAACCAGGCTCATATCAGGAAACACTGTAGTCTCCTTGACTGTGCGACTAAATACGAAGTACCTGTTTGACTGTAGGCGCGGTGGCGTTGTGGTAACCGGTTCTCGTCAGATCACAGAAATTAAGCAATGTCGAGCCCGGCTAATCCTCTGATGGGTGACCGTCTGAGCGATCGATTCGGACTCCCGCGTTGTGTCATTGGGCAAGGCACTTAACCACGATAGTCCACATAAGGGTACGATGACGCCGTGTACTAAGGCGTACTGCGCGTCGATAGTGCGCATGTCTTCAACCAATCTAACTCTGCCTGTGCTGCAGTGCGGAGTTACGATGTTGGGGAGCTGGCAGTTGCTCGTCGTTGCTCAGTGGTTCTCTCCGTGTACTCCGGCTTCCTCCACCCGTAAAACTGTCGCGGTCATGATTATCCATTGTGTATAAGTATGTGACATTAAACACCAAAAAATAATAATAAATAACCTGCTCGACTAACTGAAATGTACAAATAGTTTTTGACCGCCTAATTGTATCAGTTTTACTTTAAGAATCCCGTTATATGTTGTAGTGCTTCTCTGCATTGCAGGTAAGTCATTCCACGTTGGTAGAAAAATACGTTATTAACTTCATAAACACTAGTAATACATATTTAATCAAAAGTTGCACTTAATCTTGTCAAATTCGATAGCGCCTCTTTGCTAATGTGAGCAAGTTCTGTCATACTGAAACGTACGAGTGTAATATTTGATATTCGATCAACATCCCCAGGAAACACAGGACTTATATTTCGGCAACAAAACTTGACTTTAATCACGTATTTTGCAGCAGAATTCCCATTTACATTCTCACTAAGGTGAATGAAATAGAAACCCTAGTTTCCGAACACGGTGTTAATAAAAGCTGATTTGTATTTGAGCACTTTGGATTCTTCTTTTTGGATGAAAATGTAGGTCTGTAGAAGAAACCCAATGGTTAATTGAGAACGAGAGGTGAATATACTGGAGATATGAAGAGATAAAGAGAAACAGAGAGATCGGGAGTGGAGGGGAGAGATTAGATAGAGAAAGGAGAGAGAGAGAGAGGGAGTAGACGGGAGACATTAGACAGAGAAAAGAGAGTGACAGAGAGAGAGAGAGAGAGAGAGAGAGAGAGAGAGAGAGAGAGGGGGGGGGGAGAGACTTGGAGAAATGTTAACATTTGATCAATTTACCATGGAATGATGTATAGGGGTTGTGATCAGATATAGTCAGATGCAATGTGGATGCAATGGGCACTTGTTAAAATAAACCCACCAGGCCGCATCCCTCCTCACCCCGGGTCCGGAAGGGGTAGTGAATTGGTCATTGTGTTATTTTAATTTTGCTTTAAAATTATTTTTCAAGATCTTAGACAAATTTTGTTTCAATCACATTTTTACCCTATTGGCCTTAGCTTATTGGGTTTTGTGTGTGGGATGGGCTGGTACTGTATTGGTGGAGAATGGGACATTTTTTTTTAAAAACTTGCGAGGTATATATCGTTCAAAGTGCTTGTGGCTTTCAACTTCTTTTATTGTCTTATTATTCAAGTACAGAGGGGGAGTATGATCTGGAATGTGTTGACGAGAGAACTTTTGTGTTGACAAAAATTTACTTGCCAAGTTCCTGCCTACATATTAATAAGGCTGAGACCCGAGTTAAGTATCTCAGCAACTAGGATAGCACACGGAGGTATCACCTGCATAAAGTCGTATATTTGATTGCATATCATTCGCGATGTCGTTTATGTATGTATCAAACAGAAAGGGAGCCTAAGTCGGACCCTTGTGGGAAACCTTCAGTTACAGGGCTACTCTCTTAGTTTTGACCAGTTATCACCACCGTCTGACATCGGTTCGTAAGATAGTCTTTAACCCTTTACCTAACGTAACGGCCAAAACAGGCCAGCGCTATTCTCAAAAATCGCCAATTAATTTTCAAAATATTTTCATTTTTTGTCTCAAAAGCATATGTTATGACCCCTCGTTGGAACGAGCTCGTCGAGCTCGTTCCAACGAGGGGTCATAACCTATGTTTTTGAGACAAAAAATGAAAAAATTTAGTTATTCAAGAATTTTTTTTGCAAGTGTCGTCTGCTTTTCATGTTAGGTAAAGGGTTAAACCAGGTCAACAGAGTTCACTTGATACCCAGTGCATTTAACTTGCACATCAAGCATCCGTGCCAAACACGGTCAAAAGCCTAATTTTGTCACAGAAGGTAAGACTTATTTCCTTATTAATTGACAGAACATACTGCCTACACTCTCTGTCGTACTATCACATGTGTGTGTGTGTGTGTGTGCCCATACCTGTGGGAAAGCAGCGTGGGACAGGGATGTATTGAATAATCGAGTACAGGGAGTGGACAGTTCAGCACATAACAATTTCAGTATTTTACTATGCCCATTGACCGAACCGCACGCTTTCTTAATATGAAGTTTGAAAAAAAGAACTTCCTCCTCGACTGATTCTATTGAAAGTGGATCAATACATTAATCCAATTCAGTAACGCGAGGAACATCGTTATTTTGTACTTTATTACACTGACTTACAAAATAATTCTAAAATGTAGTTGCAACTTGCAATTAAAGAGGGATAACTTATAACTTCATCTTTCTCAAAGAGAGAAGGGAATTGCAGATTGTTATTACATTGCTGGACAGAAAAGCCTTTGATTGTTTTCTTAGCGACAATGGGGATAATTCGCAACCTAGCACAATGCTGGTGCTCCACGCGAACCTGGAAATAATAGACTACCGAGCACCATTCCGATATAAAACAAAACTTAACACTTGACTTCATAATACTTTTTCATGGGCTTTGCGAAGACTATCGATTGTGGGGGTAGTTGTGACCCCATTTGTCATGTGCCAAACCTCGACTGAAGAAATGATCCACTGCGAAGGCGTGCTTGATGATGCTGTTGGGGTATTTGTCAATGGGGATAGCTGAAAAGGAATCTTGTTTGTGGATTCATACCTGTAGTCAGTAGACGCGATGCTTCCCAACTTTTCATTTAACCCTTTACCTAACATGTAAAGCCGACCACAGTTGCAAAATAAATTCTTCAAAATAACTATTTTTTTTTCATTTTTTGTCTCAAAAACATAGGTTATGACCCCTCGTTGGAACGAGCTGGACGAACTCGCTCCAATAAGGGGTCATAACCTATGTTTTTGAGACAAAAAATGAATAAATAATTAAAATTAATTGGCGATTTTTGAGAATAGTGTTGGGCGGTTTTCTTTGTTACGTTGGGCAAAGGGTTAATTAGCACGTACCGGATAAGAAATTTGTCATACCGGGACCCCAACACTGCGAGTGTGGCATACGTCCAAGAAGCAAAATTAACTGGTTGAGGGCTAGATATTTTGGTGGTCTGAATTTGTTCAGCCAAAATTGTTTTTTCAGCAGATAAAAAGAACAATTTTTGTTAACAAAATTTTATTTACGCTTGACTGAATATGGAACACAAGCAAGGAAAATTTTGGCTTTTTCACTGGTACCGTCATTTTTTTCTTCAAAGTTCCAAATGTCGTTTCTTGAACTTAACTAGTTAATCTAGTCCCCAAAGAATGTACATACAGTTCGTGGAGAGTGTATTATCACTAAATCACCCGCAGAGTGGAGATTCCACCCAAGAAATAATTACAACGCATAACCAGCACAAGCAAAGTTTTGGCCAATGGACCTCCGGGTTAAACATTGCTTGTGTTTTTGTCGATATGTACAAAATTGGAAAGTTATAGCTTGGGTGATAACTCCACTCCGCGGGTGATTTAGTTACAATCCCCTCTCCACGTACCGTAGTTATCGGCAAAGCGAATCGATATCTGACTTCTGTTCAGTTTGACATATCTCGACTTGAAAATTGTGTGGGGGGGGGGGGGGGAGGCGGTGGATGAGTGGAGGTCACCCCTCCAAAATTAAGGTCATGAACGTTTAAATGGTACCGAATGCAACCTTATAACATTTTGAAAAATTAAAGAGGATTTTTACGGTGTGCCCTCCAATCACCACCTCTTCATAGTTTATGACAGAATGTAGTGAAAAATGTTCATGTTGCAGTCTGCCAATTTAAAAATACTTAAGCCTTTTACAGGTGGTCTATTCGATTTAATAACTAATTTTGTATTTATAAAGGAACATTTTGCTTCATTTAATTAAAATGACACGTTGTATGTTATATAGCGTGCTATTAAACTGCCATTTTAATAACAATTAATTAAGATCATACCGTGCTATTTTCGGAAATAAGGAGTATTAATGTTGGTTTCGCACTTCTTCCTTCAGGGCAATTTAAAATGATTCAAAGGGTCTGGTATCGTTCAAAAGCTCACATAAATATAAAACATACGCTGGACCATGCTTTTAGGTGCATTTTACAGGGTGAACAGCCTATTTGTGAAAATTTATAAATAGTGTTTTATGAACGGTTTAAAAGGCATTTGACATGAATGTGGGGGTACGCCCAGGTTATGAAAGGGGCGGTGCTGTGCGAAACCTATGATAAAAGACCTGTACACGCGATGAACTTTTCAACAATGATATGGACTTTATGAGAAGAATTCAATTGCCTGAAAGCAGCCTATGAAAGTGAAAAATACACCAACTCGACCCACAAATACGGCTACCGTATTGTCAGCCTTTTATGAGTAGTGTATTATCGGGTGGGGGCGGGGGTATTGGAGGCGGCAACTCGTCCCCCACCCCCACCCCCCACCCCCCACGTTTCGTAAAAAATGTCAAGCTCATATACATTCATGCCAAAATCCTTAAAAACTGGTTTATGTACTCTTCAGAGAGAGAGAGAGAGAGAGTTACCGGCAAATGTACCAAAAGTACCCCAGATCCAGAGAAAATTACGATGGCATTTTTGTGTTGTCTTCATCGATCATTCGGCGAAAATGGTTCTACAATAGAATAGTTCGGCCCAATCGGAGAAAATTTTGATTTTCGATAATGAAGGAACGATGTTTCCTAACATCTGATCGACCCATGTCAGACTATAAGCAGTCCACAAAGAGAACATTTCGAGATACCGGCAGTCTATGCAATCAGATTCAGTTCGCACTTTGGTCATTTTCACAAAATTTCACCCACCAACAGGTGTTGAGCTGCATCAATTTTGGGGATCCCATTGGGAATCCAATAGGAGGGCCTACCGGAAATTTTCCCGGTAGACCATACGGCCAGTCCACCTCTGGCACTCTCATCTTAATATTTATTTTGTAACCTTTCTATGGTCATTCCTCCACTTTCTGCGTACTTTCGCCTTGAATCGGTACCATGTGTGCTCCGATTGGCAGGATAAGTTTATTTCTTCTGGGGAAGAGCTTGTCAGGCTATTTACCTGTGGGGAATATACAATCTTAACCAAGCCCGAGGTGAAAGGAAGTGGACGCGGGTGTGGTGTGGCTAGGAAAAATATTTTTCTACTGCCATTGAATAAAAATATATTGCCCCCACCCCCATTTCATTTGGCCTGATTACACTCGTGCTTAGTTTTGGTTACATCACGGGAAGCGAGTGATATTGAATATATAGTTGCGAGGCTGTTCACGCGGCGTTGCCCATGCGAATACGCCGCAGCAACCGTATGTTCAATATCATGAGCTGATATAATGTAACCGACTTGTCATCGACGTTGGCTTTCTTAGACAGGCAAGACTTACAAGGGGCATGAAACATTGGCCACAATTCTAGGTAAATTGAGCTACATTCAGTCGTCGTATCGTAGATGCATTTGAACAGTTCATTATTAAAGCAGGCTGCCCAGTAGCGTAGCTACGAGTGGGGGACTGCCCCTCCAAAATTTTCGCTGCTCTCCAACCCCCCAAACAGTGGCCCAATGCAACTTTCGCACAACATAAAGCTTCAAAATGGTATCCAAAATAGAAGGCTACACTAGTTACAAATGCCGCAGATTAGCTCTTTGAGCATCAAATTTTGAAACGTTTTCTCGGGGTAGGAGCGGGAGCAAGTTCTTACTACTACATTATTCGAATGCATCCTTGATGGTGTAGTTGGAATATTTGTTAATGAGTATCAGACTTAAAAAAAACCCTCAGAAATTATGTTTGTGTGATGCACGAGTATTCTATTTTTTCATTTAATTTGCACGTGCCGGAATCATATTTGTCATGCTAGGGCTCACCATCCACAGTCAGCTACAAAATAAACAAACCTCCGTACACATGAGACCGACTGCGTGTGTAGCATCAGTACAAGAAGCAAATCTAATCTTGAAAGAAAGTACATGATCACCATCAAGAGCAAACGATATCTAAGACGCCTATCCGAATGAAAATTTCCCGGCTGAAAATTATTGTTGGGAAGGTCATCCAGCACCCTCCCAATAGTTACACCACTATATTATAAGTAATTGTGATGAATTGAAGGAAACATGATCTGAAGTTTGCGACTCAGGGCTTATGTTTACTCGAGAACCGAAGCGTCGAGGGTGAACTGTCGCTCCGATCTGCAAACGTCAGCCCATATTACCGCCAATTCATCACAATAACGTATATGCTCCAATAAGGTACTACCCATAGCCCAAAACCAACACCGTGACGCACGAGAGGCTTATTTACTAAACTTGTGATCAGTTGAAAGTTGCCTTGTTCAAGGCAACCTTTGACGATCACAGGTGTAGTAAATAAATATGTTGTGTACCCCACGACAGCATTGGATAAATAATAATAAAAAAACCAGATAAACTCATTCCATCTCAGTTCAAATCGTAAATCGGTTTATTATTTAAACAACACTTCATTCGGAACACTGTCTGTTGCACATGTGGACAATCTTGAAAAATGAAGCGGCTTGCTACTCACTCCGTTGGCGAAGCAATTACGAAACGGGCGACATCATTTCAAATATTTCGCGTGGTGACGTCAGACGGTAACATTTGCTACTGGAGGAGTAAACATAAAAGAAACTACGCCAGCACTCATCCAGTCAGAGGGCGAGGATTTTACTCTTATTGGAACATTATGTTTTGTGGCCCTTGTTTATTTCACCATTCTCACGTTATATATCAATTTACCACTTATCAGAACAGAACAATAACGATGGCAATACATCCAATCAAAAACATTTTGGGACTGCGGATATTGGTATATAGTTCGATAGTACTTTCATACGTCTCTGAACTGAAATGGAATTTAGGAATTTCGAATCGGGGTTTCGAGGGTTACGTATAATAGAATGTGAACACAGACGTTCTAATAATTGGTAGTTATGTGGCTATTTTTATGGGACTACAATAAAATGCATGTCCATTATATTAAAACAAATGATGTTTGGGAAAATTTATTGGGTGGTAGCAAACCCTGACGCTACCCTTTACTGACCATAACCCTACCCCCGCCCCACCCAAAATTCTAAACCCCACCCTAGACTAATAAAAATGCAATATGTTCCTAGTCTATTTAACTAAAATGCATGTCCATTGTATTAAAACAACTTTTTGGGTAAAATTTTTTTTGAGTGGTAGCAAACCCTACCCTTTACTGACCCTAACCCCACCCCACCCCAACTCTAAACACCACCCTAGAATAATGACATTTAACTATCTGACTAGTCACATAAATTGCGATAGTCCCCTAACCCCCATTTCTACCAACAAATAGCCACCTAAACCCCCATATGTCTGCCCATCAATATTACCTCTGGATTCTGTCTATGTTCACACCTGAAACAAACAATGTAGGAAAATAAATAACGTAACTTAAAAATACAACGATAAAAAATGAAAGAAAAAGCTCTAAAACGAGGCCAGTAGGGGTTGAATCAATACCTGCAGTTTTACAAAGTTGAAACCTGTGCCTTTTATGAGAAGCTTCCACATTAACCCTTTACTCAACGTAACGATAAAAAAGGCCAGCGCTATTCTCAAAAATCGCCAATTAATTTTCATTATATTTTCATTTTTTGTCTCAAAAACATAGGTTATGCCCCTCATTGGAACGAGCTCGTTGAGCTCGTTCCAATGAGGGGTCGTAACCTATGTTTTTGAGAGCAAAAAATGAACAAAATTAGATATTCAAGAATTTTGTTTGCAAGTGTCGTCTGCTTTTCATGTTAGGTAAAAGGTTAAGGCAAATTAGGATACACTAGTTAGAGGAATGCGGCAAATCAGCGGAAGGCCAAATAATAATTAGTATTATTATTCCTCAAAGTTAGTTTGTCCAATCAAAACGTTTGAATACCATCTGAGGGTTTCACCATATCAAGTAACGCACATGATATTATTTGATATCAGGTTAGTAGCAGCCATTACTATTTTGATCAAATTGAAGCATTTCCTCTAGCTTCGAATTGTCGAAATTTGACTTGAAACAAGATAAGAGAATTTAAGCGCCAGTAACCTTTTCAACGTACCGTATTTAATGATTTAAAACATTAAATATTTAAACAAATGGACAGAAAATATTATTTGTATTCAAAAAAGTTCTTTGTTGTTTTTCACGACTTTCGCTTTCAGCGACCAAATATCAAAGTCTATTTTTTTATGCTGAAGTGTGCATTTTCCTAACAGTTTACTCAGCAGATTGAAAGTGATTTTTTGAACATTTAAAAGTGTTCTTTTAACCCTTTTTCAGGTGGTAATGACAGTAAATGTATATAAGTGTTTTTCTGATATGCTTGCAGTGATAAGTTTTATTTTGTAAACAAATCGTCCCCTGAGTTCCAAAGTGTTCTATGTGACATCAAGCACATAGAACACAATAGAACTCAGGGGACGAAATATCGCACTTCGAACAGCGAGGACTGTACATACCGGTGCCGGTTACTGTTGAATCATCAACAGTAACCGGCACCGGTATGTACTGTCATCATGGGTACATACCGATGCCGGTTACTGTTGATGATTCTGCGCAGAGCTGTCAATTGCAGGTTCTAAAAAATAAACGCCCGGTCGTTCTTTGTTTCTAGTGAAAATTTATTAATCCTTTTATTTACATGGCTTTTCGACATAATAAATATGTTACATGGTGTGTTGCTGGCTGATACATTTCCATACAAGGCACAGAGAATATATATCAGGTGAGGCGAACCCTCACCTGATATGTACCCTCAGAGTCTTGTTTTAAAGTATATCAGCCAGCCACACGCCATGTAACTTATATCATTTTCAAGAAGAATGGCATGCAGTAGTCGTAGTATAATAATTTATTTTCGCGACATACTAACCAAAAAGTAATGACAATACATCACGCCCCCGGTCCTATTTGAATCTATAAATAGGCCACGCTAAAAGGAAATGACTCTCAAATGGCATGCTCTGCAGAAGATACGAAATTTGTCAGCATCGATATAATTTATTTAAGTTTAACATCTGTATATAGACTTATTTATTTATTGGCATCCAACGCCAGAAGGAACAGTCACATAGTCGACAGTTGTTACCCCAACTTTACTTTCGGCAATGAATGGTGGGGGCGGGGGATTAGGGAAAAGCTGTGCGGACGTTGATAACACAAGATCGTCAGCGCCGATTCCAATTTCTTTCCTTTTGTGGGTGTCGTCTCATGTATTAACTCCGATTGAGAATTTTACGTTTTTTCCCTTATACTGAAATGTTTATTGCTGTTAGACCCACTGTAATGGGTATTTGGTTTACATCTCTAAAACAACAGTGTACGTGGTTTCTTTGGTTTTCTTTCTAAATATCTATAACCACCTAAAACACCCGATCGAAAAAAGACACGAGGGAACTTCTATCTTTTGTAACTGGAGGTAAAGGTAGTAAGTTCATTTTGAAGCAGGAAAAAAAACACAAATCAGATATCAAGAACCATTGTACACGAAATTAAATCAAAATTAAAATTCACGTTCGTCAGAGCAGATTCATCGAAGTGAGAAAGCAATTTTTTTCCCGCATTCCGTCAGTATAGTGGAAACATTTTGTCTGAAAGGGACGGCGAAATAACGGTAAAGATGAAAATTGTGACGTTGAAGGAATTTAGTCAATCGGTGCTTTGGGTAAGGGTAATTGTTAACGATTACAGGTCAGTTTCCAGTAAAACCGTCGCATATCAAGAAGCGCAAACAAAAATAAACAGCAAGCCCCCCCCCCCCCCCCCCCAAAAAAAAAAACAAAAAAAAAAAACATTGTGTAACTAGATTTTCGGCGGTTGTAAGCCCGGCATTCCCCCTCGAGGCGGCTCATAACACAAGATCCGGGAGCAGGTTTCCAGCGTGATTTTTTTTTTATCTCTGTTTTTTTCTGCCTGGTTCAGTCGTCAGTGACCGAGTTTTTATTTACTGTTGCTTTAAAAAGAAAAAGTATGATCATACATGTGTATTGTAAAAAATGAATAAACTTCCGTCATCCATCTATCAGTCCATGGCGACCGGCTTGTTAGACCGCAAGTAGAAATTCTATTATAGATAGACAATTTTAGTCGAGGTAGTTCAAAAACAACCATTCTGCTTGCAGCGAAATAGTTCACCGTTATTCGTCGAACGCAGTCAATCTGGAAAATTGGCGTTACGAAGCAAAAGGCAGTATTTTTTATAGTGTGAGGAATAAATGATGGCAATGAGTGAAGATTAGGTGCGTAAAGAGAAAAAAGATGGGAGTTCTACACAAAATTCAGTGTAAACAAAGCTTCACGGTCGTAAGCGGAGATTCGTCGAATTGAGAGAAGAGATAGTTCAGCTATCCAAAACAACCATTTTATGTACAGTGAACTAATTATCCTTTATTCGTCGACGCAAACAATCGGGAAATTTGGAGTTACCGGGCAAAATGGAGTAGTTTTTGTAGTGTGGGAAATATTAATGATGGCAATACGTATGGGTTAGGTGGACAAAGAGAAAAAAGAAGAGTATTGTACACAAAACGGCGTGTGAAAGCCACAATGTTCTATCTTCCACTGGAATATAGAACCCTATGGTTCTCACGAGACGAAAATTCAATGCAAACTTTGACTCACGGTCGTAAGCGGATATTAAATTCGTCGATGTGTGAGAAGTGAGAGTTCTTCTATTTAAACATCACGGCTTCTTGGCCTGGGAAGCCGCGACGTTCACGTAGCAAAGAGAGGAGAAGAGGAAACTTCATAGTTTATCAAAAGAATGAGAAATAATAATAATACTGTCAGGAAACTGTGACAAATCTGAAAAGATTTGGTAATTTTTTTGATTTGGTTTAGCGAATAAAGAGTTTATTAGTCAGCCAGTTTCATATGGGCCGAAATATCAGCCCTCGGCAACTTCACGCCAGCGTTCGACCTTCGGTCTCAAGCTGATATGACGTTACCTTGGACTGATATCTTGGCCGATATGAAATTAACCATGTAATGAACTCTAAAGATTATTTTTCAGTGCAGAAGTTACTCAGGTCAAGTCAATAATTTGCTTTTAAATGGTGAACTTCTTGTAGAACATCATGCTGATATTCTGTATTCAGACCTGCGGTGGTGTAGTGTTTGAGTGGGGGCATTCTTTGACCGGGAGGCTTACTTCCTATATTGAACGGTTCCTGAATGTGCCTCCCTCAGGTTGGGACTAAGAAACACCCCATTGTGCCATTCAGAATTTCAGATGCCCCGGATTTAAACAGGCTATTAATTTGTTAGTTATATGGCTTCCTATTGTCAGGTGTTACGTTATCATAGTGGTCATAAGATAGAAGATATAAGATGGATATATTCACATTTGACTTGGATAGATCCCCATCCCCAACTTCAGCTGCTAATATCTTGGGAGAGATGAACGGTTCCCAGTTTTATTCTATACCAGTAACGCTATCGTGTCATTTCTGTTATGTTGCCAAGAGGAATAAGTCATAAAAGAAACAAATCTTTCCATAATTCTAAAACTAGCATCGATATCAACTTTATTGTTGTTGCTGTTGCCTCTTTGCAAATGACAAAATCCACTGAGGACTAACGTAAATAGTTTGACACCATTTATTGTATCAATCTTGAATGGGCGAAAATGCATTTTCACGTGGATTTACTCCATACTTTGCTGCCCCTGGGCTACTTTGGTGGGAGTAAAAAGATAAAAAAAACCCTGCTAAAATGGGAACAGGAGTTAAACAAATGAGTGCGTGATTCCCAAAAGTAATCAAATACAAAAACACCATACACGCCTATATCCCCCACCCCACTCGAGACACCTAATCAATGCTGCCTATGACCCTTGAAGCGCCTTGTCTTATAAATTTCAGGTCACTTAGCACCAAGAACACCCTCCAGACTATCTGCAACTTTTTTTGGCCAAACTCAAATCTAGCTGTTCTGGAAAGTTTGATACAACCTAATCTCAGGTAATCCAGTTAACCAGTTAAATCGTTACTTAACTCAGCGGCACTAACTGGGCAGAGCTCAAATTGTATGATTCATTAGAATGTACCTCCCCCAATTGCTTATGACATTATTAGGTTCGTGCTCTTGAATCTTGTGTCAAGGGAGATCCATAAGGTGTATTGTAGGCAAAAGATGAAAATGCATTTGAATGCGTGGTCCTCCAGACATGTTAGATAAGGGTTAAGTTCCTATTTTGAGAGTAAAAATGTTAAATAATATCTGGTCTTGACCTTGAACTAGCGGCTCGAACACCTTTCTATCACGTAATAACCATCAGACAGCTCATTACGTAAATATCGTTTGCAACTCGTTTCATAAACGAATGACGTCAGATGTCAACGTCAACGTCGTAACATTGTGAGTGAATTGGTTTCGGAAGCAGAATAAATATGTCGTCTATTGTATTCCACTAACTGTTTACATGATACGAAAAGGACATCTGCGAAAACATTACCCGAATAATTAAAAAAAAAAGTATGCTTTGCTTCGAAAACATAGAAATCATAATTCATAACCCTTCATTGGAACGAGGTCGAGGAACTCGTGCCACTGAGGGGTAATAAGCCATGTTTGTGAGGTAAAAATTGAAAAACATTAAAATTTGGTCGGCGATTTATTTTGACAGCACAGGCTTGTATTATCAGTTACGATAGGTAAATATGTAAAATACACTTTATACGATAAAATGAATATCATATTTTGTTACGACTTGACATAAAACTTCTGTATCTTGTTCAATAAATTGGATTAATCCTCGGTGAACCTCGGCGGTTCAGGTGTATTTTTGAGAACACGGTTCAAAAATTTCATGTCAAAACGCAAAACACGTTAGTTCAAACAATATTTATTGATAAAAACGAATACATATGTGTACGTATAATGAACTAATACATAAATAGAGGATATGGAATGAGTGTTCTTCTCATACATGTATAATATTTATGAAACGAGTCTAAGAATTTTCAGTTTTGGCGAGCCTCTGGCTAGCCCAAATGGAAAATACGGACGAGTTTTATAAATGTTATATGAGAAACACTCATTTCATATTCTATTTATCATATGACACACACACATAAATTAGCCACTTAGTATGACTTTTTAACCCATCACCTAACTTGAGTTGCAGACGGCACTTGGAAAAAACATCCTCGTACAACTAAAAATTTTCATTTTTTGCTTCCAAAACATAGGTTATGCATAGGTCATAACCTATGTTTTGGACGCAAAAAGTGAAAATATAAAAAAAAAAAATGAAAGGCGCTTTTCTTGTAGGTAAAATATTAATACAATATAACCCACCCTAAATAGGACAGATAACGTAAATTCTCCCTACTGAAATTATGCAAATGTAACCCACTTGTATTTTGGTTAGCCAATCAAACTGTCCAGTTTTGAAATTGACCAATGAAAGCTCTCTACTCTAATTATGCAAATTATGCAAATGTGGCCCAGTTTTATTTTGTTCAGCCAATCAAATTGTCTAGTTTTGAAACTGACCAATGAAATTGACGGAGGGATTTATTTATCACTGATTAATATGAAAACAAAATATCAAATGTTTTAAAGTGAACAAAACGGACGAATCATATGATAAACAAATATACTTCTAATTGTAATATAGAGAGTGTGTTTGTATAGATGAGCCAGTCATTTATTATTGTGGGCCAGAGAGATTCTACAGAAAGCTTTAAGGTAAATGCAGTCGTCTCCCTTGATTCTTCACAAGGTTCAGTGGAGGTGGACAATTATCTGATACAATTATTTAACGCTTTGAACGCTGGTTGTATCTTCCATATCAGTTCAATGACAGCAACTGGAAGAGTCCATGTTCATTATTTAGGGGTAGACCAATTAATATTTTCAACGTGCAGCCATGGGGCCGCACGTTGAAAATATTGATTGGTGCACCACACACATGCACTTAGCATCCATCCTGTTTTATGAAATTATGACGTATTATCTTCCTGCATGAAACAAGGGCCGCTCTACTTCAAAGGGTTAAATCAGTCAGAAGGAAAACAAGGCGGAAAAAGAAGCGAAAAATAAAAAGAAACAAAGAAAAAAACACTCAAAGTACGTTTTTTTATGGGGAAGGGGGGGGGGGGAGTGGAGAGTGGGCAGACCGACTGAGAGCAGGACAAACTGTACCGGCGACGATGCACCGTGGTAGAAGACTCGTTTGGAATCGTCTATACTTTATTGCTGTACATTTGCTCTCAAATAGCCCAAGAAATCTTGTTGAACAACTCGTTTCCAAGAATGTCTTAGTACATATCGCCGACGTGTTTCCTCGTAGGTGTGATCGTGATTAAATGTCTTGCCCAATGACACAACGAGGTTAACCCTTTACCTAACGTAACGGCCAAAACCGGCCAGCGCTATTCTCAAAAATCGCCAATTACTTTTCATTATTTTTTTCATTTTTTGTCTCAAAAACATAGGTTATGACCCCTCGTTGGAACGAGCTCGTCGAGCTCGTTCCAACGAGGGGTCATAACCTATGTTTTTGAGAAAAAAATGAAAAAAAAAATAGTTATTCAAGAATTATTTTTGCAAGTGTCGTCTGCTTTTCAGGTTAGGTAAAGGGTTAAGGCTAGTCGGGTGGAACCGTGAACCTTTCGATTTGAAGTCAAACGCCTTAGCCACCGATCCACCGCGTTCCGTAATCTGTTATCTATATAATCTCATTCTTACCACGTTGGATTCGAGAAAAATGTTCCAACGTCTGCAAATTTATCGGGATGAGACATTCCAGGACATTTCTCGAATCTGAATTGCAAAAGGTCGCGGATGTTCGCCTTGTTTACACTTTCTCACACTCTTCCTCTTGGCGCTTCAAGAGTAGGACTATGTGCTCAGAGTGTCGCGAAGATGATTGATAGGAGGAGCTAGAGGTGTAAAACTGATTTGTCGCGACTGTGGTGGATGAAGTCCCAACTGATTAACGGTCCGACCGGATATTAGGCATACCCTCGTCTAAGGCATATCTTGATGATGTTGCTGGAATATTAGCTTATAGTTGAACAAACTCAAGCCTTCTTGGAAATTTATTGGTGAATAAATACAATCTACATGCAGCAGACGTGATGCATCTTCTTATTTAGTTAACGCGTGGTCATACTGTGCCCCTCTTCCAACAGCCTCGGACGACAAGTTACCTGAAAATGCACCAAGGGAGTCCCGGACCCAGAGAAAATTTTGATTTTTCGAACTGAACGAACGCGGCTTCCTTGCATCTGATCGATTTATTATTTATTTATTTATTGGTGTTTAAGGTCACATAGGCTAATCATGATCATCAGAACTTTACGGATGGAGGAAGCCGAAGTACCCAGAGAGAACCACCGAGAAATGGCGAGCAAACGCCAGCTCCTCAACATACTCCAAACAAACAGGGTTAGCAATGGTTGAAGACAGTGCACTATCGACGTGCAGTGCGCCTTAGTACACAACGCCATCGTGCTCCTACATGGGCAATGGGGTGAAATGTCTTGCCCAAGGACACAACGCGTTTGCCGCAGGGGGGATTCGAACCGCAGACCCATCGGCTTGCAGCCTGCACCCCTACCTACTGAGCCACCGCGTCCCCTGTATCTGAACTATCGATGGAAGTCCATATATAGGAAATTTTGCCGATCATACGGCAAAAATGGGAGACTATAGTTCGGCCCACTCGGAGTAAATTTTGATTTTGGAAATTGAGGGAACGCTGTTTCCTTACATCTGAGCGACCAATGGCAGACTAGACTAGACTAGACTGCTGGTTTTGGATTAGTCTCACCTACCCGGTTGGTCGTAGGTCATTAATAACTAATATGCTAAGTAAACACTCTATAGTCAGTTCCATGTATGTTTGTCTGTGTTGATGACTGTCCATTGTGTATATTCATTTTTTGACACTAATCGCACTTAACTCTTCTCACGAATAAAGTGTGTTCTTTTTTCAGTACTCGCAGAATTTGCAGTTTATTTTAAAGCGAGTTCGTTTGTAGTACTCACTGAATTCACAGTGTATAAATATGCAGCATTATTTAGTATCCTCAGCCAATAATAATGCATTGAAGACTAGCGATGGAACTATGGCCCTGGACGACAAGGCAAAAGCCAGCACTTTTGCCGATCTTCTTAAGAAAGCTCATCGTCCTCAAGAAGGGAACAGATATGACAATGATTTCAAGGTGAAAGTAAATAAATCTTTCCAAGATAACAACTCAATTTTCTATGAACCCGACTTCGACCAGAGGCATGAAGATGGGAACTTCCATGAATTAACCGAACGAATAAGCGTAGAAGAGGTCATGGGTATAATCAGAAAATGCACACAAGCTTGCCTTGCTGGGAAGAGTGTACATTTTGGTGGATTTTTTCCTTTTTGTAACCGTTATGGATAACATGCAGGAGCTGCTCCCAATCCAGCGACTGTTTGGGTTTATTTTTTCTTAAACAACCAACAAACTGTGGTTTCAGTACTACCGGAAATATGCCTATGTCTCTAAGCAAACACAGAGCAGAATTCTTGTAGTTATGCACAATTCCTAGTCATCTTCCCTCTAACATTGTACGAGGATAATCCAGAAATTCAGTGCGCGATACGAAGGGCTATTGCTCTTCTTTTAGTGCCCGTTCACCTAGTGTTCTTAACTCTTGATGAGCCTCCTGTCAGTTCAAGTGTTGAACGGTTTTCTGACTATGTTACGAGTTACTGAGTGGAAGGTGGCCACGGACAGTTATTGTAGAACCATTTTGATATGGTCGGACAGCGTTTTACAAAGCAAATCGAAGAGCGGCAGAGAAGGTTGAGTTTGTTTAAAGCTGGCTCTCGCGCTAATCTACTCAAGATGACAGACTCCCTTTCATTCCAGGAATCCACAATATTGCAGTTGAGTGTTGGGGGAAAGTTTACACCCAGGAAAAGAAAATATAGAAAAATACACAATTCAATTGAACATTTCAAAATAATATTTCTAGCTAGAGAAATTGGACTACTAAACTGCACGGAATTTGTGGCTCACAGTACTGGATTTTAGTGTATTTATAAAATAATTTTTAATTAATATGCGGCACTTGTAGTTTAATCTGGTCTGTCCCACCTTTTCGGCTGGTTGTTGGTAATGAACACGAATCGAGTTAAGCGAACAAACTTTCTAGATACTGACTATAATCCGCCTCCCTTTGATCTTCCTAATTTTCACACATTTTACCGAAACAAAAGCAACCGGGTAAGTGAGACGACCCCCTGGTATAGACTCGACTGTTGGTATATCGAAATGTCCTTTATGTGGACTGCCAATGGCAGTCCACAAAGAGAACATTTCGATATACCGACAGTCTATGCAATCAGATCCATTTCGCATTTTCACGAAACTTTCACCCACCAACAGGTTTTGGGATGCATAAATATCGGGGCCCCCAAGGGGGACGCAATAGGGGGACCCAAAGGAAAAGGTATTTTTCGCGCTGAACCATACGGTCAGTCCGCCTCTGGCTCCGAATCGACTGCTACAGACTTCCATTTGTATGGCCTACTGTGTGTGTGATACAAATCCAACTATCAAATCCAGTTTTTCAGGACATGTTTTCTTGAAAGAGAGAATTGATATCATTGACTCCAATCCTGACAAAAATATCCTGATTAAAAAACATATTGGGGGTGGGAGTAGGCTCACACCCCACAGGCCACTGCCAGTGAGCTACGCCCCGGCATACTTCGAAACTCCCCGCCCATAAAATACCACTTTTAATTATATACTAGCCTGTGAATTATCGCAAATTATCTAAAAGATATTTCTCGATATCTATCGTCTTGATGGAGGTGGATATCAAGGAATATCACTCAGTATCTTCCTAAATGGCATCCTGTTTACGCTTCGGTGCATAAAGTCGCCTTGGAGGAACGATCAGCTGACCTTTGTTATTGTTTTGAAACGTACGTGTTTGTCGTCCAATTGGTAAAATGTTACGCAGCATATAAAAAAGAAAACCTACACTATTTTAGTGAATATTGGAAATTATTTCCTTCGTATGCATCTAAAAATATTATTTGTCACTCGTGCAAGTGCTCGTGAAAAATAAAACATTGAGGTCGATAATCATGAGATAATCCGGATTTTCACTAAAACAGGGTAGGTATCCTCTATATATTTTTTCTTTACACTCTCAGAAAGAATAAACACAGAGACACTTCTGAGAATTGTTTCTCTGAAAGTAACTAAAATATTGCATCTGAAAACTAACTTGGACCGCAACATGTGTGTGTTGTTTTACTAGGAATTAACGACACTTTTAACAACCGGAGTTATATCGTGTCGGGCAGAACCACCGACGACTAACTTTCGAATTTTCAGACTTACCACCAGGCACAGGCAGGGCCAGCATCAGTCGAAGGCAAGTACAACGTCATCGTGTCATACGCCTTAGTATACATAGTCTCGGAGCTTTCACTTGGACACTTAGGACAACGTGTCTTGCACTCCAAAAAACAAAGCGTATGACACGCGTCAAGGTTGAACATTCGACATTTCGACCTCATATCCAAACAGCCGTCCAATCAGCCATCGCTCTCCTTTGGGCCTCAATATTCTAAACTTAGATGGAAAGACCGTATGCTAATCTTTGGTGTGGAACATCTTCAAGGACGTACTACAACAATATATTACAATTATAGACATTTGTAAGCATACTGCGCAAGGGTTCTACCGGCCTTTTGAACATGTAAAAGGTGACAAGATATTCTCATTTACGATCCAATATACCAACCATCATTTGTACAAAAACTCGTCAAGCCTAATTTTCATTTCTCACTTACCATTCCACGAGTAATTTCTCTGATACCCTATGTATCTCACAAATATAACGTGACTCTTATAAGACAAATGCCCATACACAAAAAAAATTATATTGTCCCCTTTTAACACACAAAATGGGAGAGCCCTTGTCCATTGGTTAGAACAGTGGATTGCAGACCGAAAGGTCGTAGGCTCGACCCTGACACTCATCCTCAACCTTACGACTTCACGTTACGTTATAGCATTCGGCCCGATATTTGAACCCAATTGTCCATGGGGGAACATACTAAAGGGCACGGCACGTATAGATGGTACACATGCTGCTACCCTGCTTCTGCATTGGTATGTTGGAAGCCCGTCGGTGAATTGACAATGCTCGGTAGTTCTCCGGCTTCTTTCAGTTATAAAGTTGTTTGATACGACAGTGTCGTTAAAACCCAATAAAAGTATACATGCCACTCATAAATAATAAAATAATTTAACAAAGCGGCATAAGACCTTTAATCACAATAAATTAATGTGAGCCATCCAGGAGCAATACTATAGAAAATTTACAATTTGCTTCTTCTGAATTTGGCCATTCCACCTGTGAATAAAAATAACTGATGTCTCATTAGCATTTTAAAAACGTGTCAATTTACCGGTAGGTAAATTGCCAAGTCTTTTAAAATGTTAATGATTCTGTTTAACCCTTTACCCAACGTAACGGCCAAAACCGGCTAGCGCCGGTCATGACCCCTCTTTAGAACGAGCTCGTCGAGCTCTTTCGAATGAGGGGTCGTGACTTATGTTTTTGAGACAAAACAAAATGAAAAAAAAATAGTTATTCAAGAATTGTTTTTGAAAGTGTCGTCTGATTTTCATGTTAGGTAAAGGGCTAATCATTTATAGTCATTTAAAAAAAATAAAATTGGTAAAATACAGTTATCAAACTTTGTAAGTAATGGCGCCAGTTCCGATTGCAGAATGGAAACACGACTTTTCTCTCACTGACAGCCCACCTAATTGTATTTTTCTTCAAGAGAAAGCATTATAACACAAATGTGATATCTTACCATAAACTTCACAGAATATTACAGAGCTGAATAAAAACAAGAGAAAACTCTTTAAATTCTTCATACTATCTCGTCCGTATTCTACACTTCAGTCTGGAAAGAGTAAGCACATTAATTTGTGAACGCTCATTTTATTTGGTTAGCAATTAACGCCCACATTGTCAGACCTATTGTCCTATTGTAAGTGGTTTAAATTGCGCCAGTATTTAGAATGTGTAGAAATTACGCGTCAGCAAAACAATTTTACGACTTCACCTTGAAAAAATAAATCTGAGAACTTACAAAAAAATGCGATGATGAGTATTGCTTCATTGATATTTATTCACCATCTCCGGAAAAAAGTACATTTCAGAAACATCTTTTCTCAAGAGAGTGAAAAGTGCGATTGATCCAATGCCAGACAGCCAGTTTGTGTTTGTTTGTGCGTGAGCGAGTGTGTGTGAGGGTGAGTGAGTGAGTATGTGCTTGAGAGGTTTTGTAACCGATTCTGTGAGAACTTTGATAATAGTATTTGGGTTCACGCAAAGATTTCGCTGAGAGTTCGCCGGGAAAACAGTAGGCTCGAGTGTTTATCCGCTTTTCTATGGACTTGTTTGTCGTCGAGAACAACCGAAAAAAGTAACCATCTCCCCACAAAAGGTTCAAGAATAGCTCTATGTGTATGTGGGAGGGGGTAATCACCTACAATCATGGAAACTTTCAAATTTTGCAAACACGAAGTATGATATACTGCCAACTGCAGACGTTCTCGATTATTGTAATGGCATTATCATACACTGTAAGCTGCTAAAATGAATTGTACATCCAGAGTTATCAATGACCCTGATCTAACAGACCGGGGATATGTCCCAAATGTTTCGAACAAAATCATGAACATTTCCATATTTGGTATACGTGCAACTGCATTAGTCTCCCAGCGACATATACCATAAGCCTCTGTCTATACACAGGTGTGAGCAGTGCGTGTGTATGTGAATGTGTGCGTGATAGAAAGGGTAGGCTAGTAGTAAGGAAGGGCCACTGTGCGAACTAATTTAACACTGACATTCCCATAGGCATTTGTTCGCCAGAGTAAATTCAGACCTGGAGGCCAATGGACGAACTGATTTCATACTGAAAATTTCCACAGACAGTTTTTTCGACAGAAAACATGTGATAAAAGTGAGGTATCAGCCTTATCAGCCAGTTTTGTTTAAAGTGTTTATTGCTGCAGCTTCGAAGCTACAAAGTCAACAATTAGAATAGTTGCAATCAATAGCTAGTATGTTGGTTTGTATCTCAGTTTATAGCATGGGAAGTGGTGAGGCGAAAAATACACTCTACATAACTGTGTGTCTTTTAATAATCGGGGGTATTATATTAGTAAAAAACTTTTTCTTTTGACGATGTATCCAATATCTGTGATTCGATTCGAAATTTGATTCGAAATTCGATTCGATCAAAATCGGCAATTTGCAGGTCCCTGCTTGTATAGGATATGGACAACAAATCTTGAGTGAGTTCAATTTTTGTTAACGTTACACATTAACTCGTTTGAAATGCTCCCAAGCGAATTCTGTATGAAATCCATATTGAACCAGTTTAGCGTTTAAATTGTTTTACTAACTTGTGAAACGCGTTCTTCTCGAAATCCCAACAATACCCAAATAGGCTTAGCCCCTTCTGCATATTTTACATAAATTTATGCACAAAGGAATATCTGCTAAAGACAAACAACATAACAAAGGACGAACTGTCGGAAAATCAGAAATAATTTAACTCTACAGCCCTGTACAGCCTACAGGACTGTACAGGCTGTAGGGTTAAATTATAAGTGAAGATCTAAGAAAAGTAGATTTCGACATATTATTGTTATTTATATCCTATGGGGTGGTACTTTACTCAACATCAAAAGGGTTATGGTAACTGTCTAATTTTTATATTTGTAGATATTATCGGAGCTGTCAAGATCCGGACGAGAGGTCTTAAGCCACATTAAGAATGACGTTATTTTGGTTGTTGCCATGGCAACGCACGTGAGCGGCCCTGCTGTGATTTCATTACCATAACAATGAGTTTCAACAAATGCTATAAATCCTATTCTGAAGTGATATTACCTCAAGCCAAAAGCAACTTCAAGTCACAACAGCCCTCGGAATTTAATCCGAGGATGCACCTACTTGAACAGTGCGGGGAAAGGTGGAATGAATTTTGGGTAGTAAATGAAAAGTTCTTGGAAATAATAAATATATATATATGTAAATTATGAAACATTATGAAAATAAACAATCTTTGGGACGCACTCATGGGCACTGAAGGTTGAAATGTTACGAAATTGAACGAGTAATCCAAAGCTCACGTAAAAAGGAAAATATGGATCCTGCTATACTACCATACGCTCGATACATCGTATACACCACTGCGAAAGGTTATTAGATTACGTTTTTATCTAAAATTAGATTTATGATATTTCCACCGACGATAAAATGGGAAGTCTGGAAGTGAACATTGTAACACAAATGCAATCGGAAATGCCAGTAACTGTTTTGAAAGGTTTTTATGTTTGCATAGAATTATTGTTGCAAATTAGGGATCTGCGAACCTCCGATTTCGGCTCGAATCGGACCTCGATTCAAATCTCCACTATGGTATAGAATTGAATCGGATCTCGAATCCTGAGACCAGACAGTCAGCAGTCAGCCATGGTGGTATAAATTAGACGAATTTCTGTAAAGGGCATGGACTTGTTCACCAATGATTTCCTGAGTTAATTTTTGTTGAATTATTCATCAAATCTAGTCATGACTGCTTCACAGCAGTCATGACTAGATTTGATAAAAAATATTTTGGAAATATTCAGCGTGTTAAGGATTATTTCTGCCGAAAATGACGGACGTATACGTCTTCTAAATGATAGTGAGTAGTATAGCATGTACCCGAACGTGCCTTATTGGCAGGATCTCATGCAGGATCTCATGTGACGTCATAGTCACGTAAACCTGGTGTTGTCATGGTAACCCTCGTGAGAGGCCATCTTGTGACGTCATCTCCATAGTGATACGTGATGTGAGTGCGCATGCGCAGCGCGTGTTGTTAGGGTGATACGTGTTTCCGTCGTCCATTTTGTATAGTGGAGGCCGCCATCTTGGTTTCTATGGTAGCACGTGGTTGCTATGGGTCCCAAAGGCTTACAACAAGACAGGGGTATGCTCGGAAGATGTGTTCGATTGAATCGGAGTATCACAAATCACCATAAACAACCCGACAATCCCTCCAAATCACCGAAATTGACTTTATTTACTACGGATTCCCCAATTTAGCACATATTGCTCCATGGGATTCGAGTCGTTCGAGCAATATGTGCGAGTCACTCGAGGTAAGACGGAATCCCACTTATGGAATCCCTTTTGTGGAATCCCATTTGTGGAATCCCTTTTTAGGAATCGTCTGTGGCTACAGAATCCCTTTTTCTGAAACAAGTCGACGAGCAGTATGTGCGAGTCACTCGAACGAGCAATTACTCTAAAGCTCATTTGCTCGATGGGATCGAGTCGTTCGAGCAATATGTGCGAGTCACTCGAGGTAAGACGGAATCCCACTCATGGAATCCCTTTTGTGGAATCCCATTTGTGGAATCCCTTTTAGGAATCGTCTGTGGCTACATAATCCCTTTTTCTGAAATGAGTCGACGAGCAGTATGTGCGAGTCACTCGAACTAGCAATTTCTCTAAAACTCATTTGCTCGATGGGATTCGAGTCGTTCGAGCAATATGTGCGAGTCCCTCGAGGTAAGACGGAATCCCACTTATGGAATCCCTTTTGTGGAATCCCATTTGTGGAATCCCTTTTTAGGAATCATCTGTGGCTACAGAATCCTTTTTTCTGAAATGAGTCGACGAGCAGTATGTGCGAGTCATTCGATCGAGCAATTACTCTAAAGCTCATTTGCTCGATGGGATTCGAGTCGTTCGAGCAATGTTTATCAGTAACAACTCGATTGCTTATTGGGTTTGGGAATGCTTTCAATATACACAAGGGAGATAGGCTCTTCTACGCTACTGGAGTATAATCCGGAACAAAGAAACATGGTCAGGTAGAGGAAAACCATATGTCATGTATAGATGGAAGCAGAGAATTCTGAAAGAATTTCAAATAGTGCAACTTGTCGGGTATATTCGGGTAATTAAACGAGGATTATGGGAGAATTCTAAGCCAGAACATTACTTTTCTACAAAGGAACACACCCCTTGTACCCTTTGGTACTATAGCACTACGTGCTACATCGATAAATTGGGGAATCCGTAGTAAATAAAGTCAATTTCGGTGATTTGGAGGGATTGTCGGGTTGTTTGTGGTAATTCTTGATACTCCGATTCAATCGAACACATCCTCCGAACATAGCCCTGTCTTGTTGTAAGCCTTTGGGACACATAGCAACCACGTGCTACCATAGAAAGCAAGATGACGGCCTCCAGTATACAAAATGGACGACGGAAACACGTATCACCCTAACAACACGCGCTGCGCATGCGAACTCACACCACGTATCACTATGGAGATGACGTCACAAGATGGCCGCTCACGCGGGTTACCATAACAACACCAGGTTTACGTGACTATGACGTCACATGAGATCCTGCATGAGATCCTGCCAATAAGGCACGTTCGGGTACATGCTAAACTACTGAAGTGGGCTTGGGATCGAAAATGTCGAACCTCGGTGATTGGTTTCGAGCCGAATCGAATCATCGCCGCGGTTTCGAGCCGAGTGGAATCTCGAACCGTTCGCAGGTCCCTATTTCAAATTGAACACAATTTGAAAAGGAAACGTTTAACAGCTAACAGTATATTTCGACGCTGTAGGGGTTGTATGATATCTAAGGATATTATTATCAAGGAGTTCATCTCTTGCAACGAATCCCCTTCCAGGTTCCGAAGCGTTGCGAAACAAGATTTGGACCTCATAATCTCTCTGCGAGAATGCAAATTTTAGAAACTCTGTTAAGGTTTAACTTTCAATTAAAATTTCATTGCAGGTCCACATCCATCTTTCTTCTGTTGATTTGCGCAAAATTTAAGCTTCTTACTGGGTGGTTAATTCCACTCCATAGGCGTGCTCAGTAATAACTGAGTCTTCAAAAACCACAAACACCAGAACAGTCAAATTTGACCAAAACAAAACAAAAAGAAAAAATAACAACAAATATAAATAAACCAGTGGCATTACTGCAACAATACCATCTCACACGCAGGCCTATATATATATTTGCTTTATGGATCTGGAATTTGGCCACACGATGATACACCAAACATATGGTCCTCGTGAAACTGACTGCAAATTTCTGGTTCTCTGATGGTGGTATTGTGCAAAATATATTGGTCCAGATAATGTTTTTCCTATTCTCTCCAACAGTATACGGAGAGTAGGTTGTAACTAAATTACCCGTGGAGTGGAGTTTTCATCCAAAGTATCACATTCAAATTCCAAATACTGTGTTTCTCTCTGTCTCTATCTATCTCTCTCCACCTCTCTCTATTTTCTCTCTGGCACATACACACACTCTCCCTCTGTCTCTCTCATTCTCTCTCAAGTATTTATGAGTGTACGAGCCTCCTTTCCTTTCGGCTCTTACGTCGCTATGTGCAGAAAATATTCTTACCTTTTTTTTGTCTGTGTGGTTTCTCTCAAACAACAGGCTTTGATGCTTTGGCAATTACTTCAAAATATTTCAATTTATAAGAACAATCAGAAGATCGATCGGTCTATGATAACTGAACAGGTGGTTGGTGTCACGTAAATGGACAGTCTCAATCTCTGTATGTTAACATTTATCGCGCATGGAGGCTGCAATGTTCACAAACATTGCGACCGGAAACAAGGAGGACGAGGGACCGACACCATAACTCTTTTAACATAAATTAACGATGTAAGCATCACCGCGTATCTCTGTTGGAAAGATGCGGTATTTTGGATCGTAAAATTGATGGTCCCGATGTCCAACCTGTATTAAGAGCTGGTATCTCCTTGTTTAACAGAGACCTCGGAACATTTCAGTTTAGAATGCCTCAAATATTTGCTTAGTAGAACAAGACTCCATGGAAAACTAATGGAAAATGGGATGGACACATGAAGGGTAATTTTAGGAATGACACGAGGAAAAGGGTCAATTTTACATAAACTTTTGAAAATCGGCATTTGAAAGTCGTAACCTCTTTGTCCCTGATTGGCGACCGATAACAAATTGTATTACAAAGAAAATACCATATAACTCTATATTTCTGAAAAAAATCCCAAGTATTGGGACGGCAGGCATTTCTCCTGTCTTCTGTATCAAGGCCACTAATCAGCGACATAGCTCAATAACAAAGTTACATTTACACTCCCTCACACAATCACGTTATTTACAGGCCAACACACAATCACTCTCATCCACAAATCACTCATACAGACAGAAATATTGCTAGTGGACCTGCCTTTGACATGCGAGAGGATGGAAAGATCCGGTGTTTGAACAAATGAGTTACAACAACAAGAAATCTCAGAATGATATGGAAGATGGGATAAGTGAAAAAATGAAACGCAACTGGAGATAAAAGGTCGGCGAATTGGAACCCAGCAGTAGAAATGGCAGTGGCGACAACAACAGAAGTGTAAACAACAGCAGCTTTAAGACCAGCGAATTACCTTACCAATAATTAGGACTTGAACATGCTCGAAGAAGGACCAGAAACGAATACCAATCAGGAAAGAAGACTGACATTACCACAGACGGTGGCGGTGCTGGAGGTCCTGACGATAATAATTGTTTCCACCACTTTGGTTCGCTGTTTGGCTGCGTCTTTCCGTAGCAGAACGAATCAGACTTTCATTTAGCCACCACATCTCGCTATGTGACCCCATCTAATGATGTGCGTGCGCGTGTGTATATCTGCCCCCTCCCCCCCCCCCCACCCTGCGCACTTATATTACAATATCGAAATTAAGATTACGTTTCACATAATGAAACTGGGAAAACAGAAAACGCATTGAATACCTTTCCTGCTCTGTAAATTTGGATTGTTTGCCTCCTTGATTTTGTTTAGCATTCTTATAATTCGTAATATTGTTGGTCTGCCTCTGGTCCACGCCAGCTATTTTTAATGAGACACCACTGCCAAAGGAATTGGATGTGGTCTCGTGTCCCTACCTGGGTACCAGAAATCCACAAATCAGTTAGATGAAAATTAGGGCTGTCACGATTAATCGACTGTCGATCGGTCAATCCGAAACCGATTAGTATTTTTCGTTGTCGAAGAATCGGTAAATTTTACCCCGTTCTAGACGTTTAATAAATAAAAAAAATGGATGAAAAAACTATTGTTTCTAAAGGTAAAAGGTCAAGAGCGTCGACATTAAACCTCAAGAAGCCGTAAGAAGCATTTGTCTTTTAGGTAAATTCAAAGCTTTGATAATCTAGTCTTTTGAACCGTCAGTGAAATAATCAAGATCGGTCGCCAGTTGCGAACTTGCAAAGTTCGCAACTGACGACCGGTCTTGATTATTACACCGACGGTTCAAAAGTTCTGAACATCAAAGCTTTGACCTAAAATAGGATCGTCTTCGTTGTTTACTTAAGGTAGGTCATCCGACTTGAACTTCACTTTTAACGAGTTCAAAGAGAGGGAGAGGGTGGGCCATCTAGGTACGATTAATCGATTATTATCGATTATTGCAGACGATTAATGGATTCCTAAATTTAAAAATTGTGAAAGCAGTAATGAACATCCCATTTTTTAAAATTCCGAAGTAACTCTGTAGACACACAGCGACTTATCACAAATAGGATTTGCAGTTATATTAGAATTTTGAGTATGACACGGAACCTGTTTCACCCGAAGGGACAAAAATCCTATAGTATCCTTTTCCCTCACGAGTAGAGTGCTCCCCGTATTCGACAAACAGTGAGCACGGTATTTTAGTGGTAAAAGTCTTGAACTTCAAACCGAAAAGTTCACGATTCGGTCCTGACAAGTGGTAACTGCGTTTTGCCTTTGGACAACGGATTTAATCCCACATTTCGAGATGTGTTTGCGGGGGTGGGGTGGGGGTGGGGGGGGGGGGGTGGGGCGCTGTGTACTAATGCGTATTGATGAGGCACTTGTCATCAATCAATGCTAACCCTGCTTGTGAGAAATTAGGCGGCACATTGACAATTTAATCTACCCCAAATAATAAAAACTGTCTCTTCCAATCTTTCATTGGGCTGATTTGGGAAATACCACTAGTGTTCAATGGGTTACACTGACACATCTTTTGAAGCGCGAATGATTTATTCCAAACATTTATCATCGTAGACAGGAAATTAATTCTAGCAAATGCAACTATAAAAGTTTACAAGTTTTATTATTCAATATTTGAATGATAAAAATGCCAGATTCAGACAAGAATTCCATGTACCATATTTGAACGTTATTCAACAGAGCGAGTTATAAATACGCCTACATTATACTATTTGGATGAATGCTAGGACTATGATTTTGAGATTGATCACTCAATCTATCACTCCTCCTGTTCCATTGGCGATGCACAATATACAATACAACAACGTGATTGATTGTCGTTCAAATAAAACTGAGGTGGATGGGAAGCCTTGTAAAATAGCGAGATGTATCAATATTTATGGTACTTTGATAGGCACTGGTTTAGAAATGACTGGATGCTGCAACACCCTTTCGTCCTAAGGTGGTTGTATTTGTTGAAGATTGGGCGTCCTCAGACGTCGACGCTGCTAAACTACTTTTATCTGAAGGCGTAGGCCTACATGTTGACGATGCCTGCATCTCCGTTAACATATGCGGCTTTTCTTTCTGCAGAGCTGAGGACACTTCTGAATATTCATTCAGCAATAAAATGTTACTGTGTACATTTAATAGAATAATGTTATGAGGTGCAACTTTTGCATGAGTTAATTTTACCAAGGTCTTGTGCCTTGCGCCGTGGTTCGACTTTTTCCTGGGTAGTCTGCTGCTGGTGCCATTGCATATCAGACGAGTTTGAGGTCATATCAGCCGAACTTGATAATGGGCTATTCCTGGAAACAGTGGCGTAGCTACGAAGGTTAAGGTTTGTGATGGGGTGGCGGGTGCTGCCTCCTCCTAAAACGTTTGCGCCCTTCCCCCTCCAAAAGGCGATTTTCACACAACAGAGATCCCCGAAGTGGTATCTAATATAGGCCCTACACACGCTACAAATGCCCCAGATTTGTTCGATGAGCACAGTATTTTGCGAAATGTTCTCAGAGTGGGGGCGTAGTCCTAAATAGACCAGACGGTATTAATTAGGACTTGGAGGGAACTTCAAGACCTTCACAACTGCCTTTCAAAAATCATCTTTGGTCCCAACAAAATTGGGTAGGGCAACCCATATTATAAATTCCTGACTATGCGCCTGGTGTTACAGAAAGCCATATTTAATAAATAACGTGTTTTGAATAAGAATTACGCCTCAGCTAACCAAATAATAGCCCACCTAGTGGAATAAAACCTACATGAATGATTTGTCGCAGATCTGGATTGATAGAGTGGATAACGCGCATCGCCAAATGTAGAGATAATTGGACACGTGTACATGTTACACACGTCGCCAAATGTAGAGATTACTGGCCGCATGCATATGTTACACACAAATGTCCGTGTATTTAAAAAGTGTCACTTGTGCCTCATAGTTTTACAGAAATTTCTCAAATAATCTCAGTATTTCGTTATTTAGCTTTTATCTGACATAACGACGATGTCGGATCAGCACTAATTAAACAAAAATCTTGATTCATAGTTTATTATTTTTTTCAATCTTTGCTCCACAAACATTGTTCATCATATTACTTCTCCGTTTTATCGGCTTTTTACCGTTTCACATTTTCACTAAAAATTAATTACTGCTTCATTACACCTTTATTTGATTTGATTGGTAAATTTCAAAAGAACGCGTTCTGATTGGTTATAACCGAAAAGATTTATGTCAAAACATTAACAAAGCAACGATGCCTTATTTTATTTGTTAAACGTGTGACATATAGGCCTATAAGGCCGGGTGCGTTATGTTACGAATCTAAATATACTGTCAGCAAATAATATATACACTTGTCACATAAATAAAGATTACTACTACTACTGCTACTACTACTACTTCTATTACTACAACTACTGTTATAAACATTCATTAAAATCCTAAAGATAAGTAAATGTGTAAATACTTGCAGATTAGTATTTATAACGCCAAATTACGGAACTATATTTTGTCGCGGTTATGATGTATTCCATCCAAATTATGACGTTCAAAGCGAAATTTAATTCTTTAATCGCGATTTTCCTTTCTAAAAGATGTGTTTTAGGTAACTATGGTATCATGGGATAAACAGAATATGAAATTAGCGTTTTCGTCATACTCTTCAAACTCGTCTACAAATTTCCCGTTTTGTTTTGGGGAAAACGAAAAATTCTTCGATTATTTTCATAAATTGAGTATTATCAAAACATCCGTTCCAAAGCCAATATTTATGACCTTCATTGGAACGACCTCATTGCGCTCGTTGTTCACGCGGGTCTGGTTTTAATGCCAAACAATGTGTTTTTGGTGTTAATTGCTAATGTTTAATTTTTGTTTTACAGAATTAAGGGCTATTATGCGTGTAGTGATTCAGTTGGTCGTTTACGTTTAAGTTTAAAGCAAACCACCCCCTCCAAATAGAATACCCCAAACACCAAAAAAAAAAAGACAAACGAAAAACAAAAACAATCGCTACCTATCGATGCAAAATCAGTTGCTACAATTCAAACCAATATTCGTGATAGTTCTTTTAGTGGCGAAGTTATCCTTACAATTGGAACGCGGTGATTCTTTGCATCGGACATTTTTAGTCAGCAATTTCAAAGCGCCATCTTATGAAATGGTGTCTTCTCAGTAAAGTTGGAAAATTTCTGAAACATGAATGTCACACGTCACAACCTCCTTAATTTCCACTGCCAGACACCGGCGGTAATTTCGTGGACAATCAAATGCTTACGAGAAAAAATTGACAGAACTCGAATGTTCTGACGAAATCATCGACAGGTGAAGAGGTGCTCACCTTTGTCAAATTCATGGCATTGATTCAACTAATGTCAAGCGGAATGGAATGGGTACCCCTGTTGTGTTGCACTTTCATAATAGCAGATTAATTAACGTTCGGTATAAATCCACTAAGATTAGTGTGTGGACAATGTCAAGTTTTTATCTACCGTAATTAAATGTTCTGATTATTTCCATGGTGTCATAAGCTGTGTGCTTAAGCCAAATATGAATATCTTTTCCAATAATTTTATTTACAACTGTCATTTATTCGTTGTGGGAGGTTACGTGTCAAGGCCATCGTCTGCGAAGGTGAATACCCTTTAATGACACTTATTTAAAACATATATCTATCTCAAGCACCCTCTGAGAGAGGTAGCACCTTTGTGAGAGGATCCCCCCTTGCTCTGGTCCTCACCCGAAGGTTCCGTCAACGACCTACACGAAGACAGCCCAA
Organism: Pictodentalium vernedei; assembly: GCA_031216915.1. Classification (NCBI taxonomy): domain Eukaryota; kingdom Metazoa; phylum Mollusca; class Scaphopoda; order Dentaliida; family Dentaliidae; genus Pictodentalium; species Pictodentalium vernedei. Next base: position 334,548,842 of record CM062295.1, read on the forward strand.
CACTCCAGCCTAAAACATCTGCTGAGTACTCGATCCTTTTCCTCCTTCCACACGCCTAGACATGTAGCTTCCTGATCTCAACAGTCACAGAGGGTCGAAAGGGCTTGCCCCACAACGTCCCTGTGCGCCTTCTGCGAAGCCATTTTCAACGGAAAGTATATTAGTTTTCACCCTTTGAACGCTCGTTTCTTGAAATGGTATCCCTTTGTGAACACCAACAGTGGGTCAGTCCAATATAAATATACAGGGAGGACAAAATAATAATTGCCTTTGGCTGCAGACTACAGTTATTATTTTATCATCAGTTCCCCGTGTATAAATAAGACGAAAATTGGACGAAATTATGCCTTGGACGAAAAATGTGTCTTGCGAGTTAAAAGGGTTATCTCCTGTTGGGCCTGCTTCGAGCGAACATTCTCAGTTCTTCCAAACAGCTATCTTAAGTTATGCAGATATAATAAAGCCAACAACCTCTATATGAAGGAGTGAATCGTGGAAAACTATTAACTTTTGCAGAACATGAAGGTATACTTTTAGGCTTTTCGCGGAACGTACTTTAGTGAAAAGTACTTTTAGTGAAAAATAAAACGTTTTGGAAATATTTCTCAAAGCCAATTATGGAAAGTTAATGATCCAGTTTTAATGGGTGATAATGGTTCGCTGCGCGACACACGTACTGTGATATACGTACTGTTGCTAATTGCCGAAGCTCCCCTGGCCAATTGTAGACCTTACTATCGAGTCCTAAGTCTTGTTGTGTTGTTTTATATGTGTACAATTAAAACAGTTGAATTATGAATAAGTTTTACAGCCAAGGGCTACTATTCTATTATATTTTACACTCTAAAATCACATGCGGTAACAAATTATTCCAAATCAGCTGGGTTGGGTGAATATGAACCCAACTGGGTTCATATTCACTCAAGCCAGTTGATTTGAGGTAATTTTTAACCCAATTGATTTTAGGGAGCACAAAAATCAAAGTACTTTAAAATCCATCCAGTCAAATGCGGAATACTATTCAGACTTTGCACTTATCTATCAAATAATAGTAGTAGTAATAATAATAATAACACTTTGGCCGGCCTCTGATTTGTTTGTTCTTGGGTGGGTGTGAAGGCCTTGACTAACCCTGTGCTCGCAAATGCTTCCATCTATTCTCCCGATTCTCGTCTCCTCCCAACGCCCCGGAAACGAACTGTTTGAAGACATACCACACTCCATTCTCCCAGTCTGTCCGATAAGCATACTAATCCTTCCCTTGTGTCACACAATAACCACACATCCTTCATTCCACTATCCCACGTCACCATTATGCTCCCAGTGAATCTTTTTGTCTTGGAATCATGCTTTGGACATTCTAAAAGAAAGTGTTCCACGGTCTCCACTATTCCTAAATTACACATTAGACATTCCCATTTTCTCCCCTAAGCTTTAAGGATCGCGACCTCAGCTTAAATTGCAGTAACCCTCCCCCTCCGCAAAGTGCATTTAAGGTACTCTTTAAAAACCGGCTTCTCTCTATGTCGCGCAGGTCACTCAAAGACCTCTTTGCTTTGATCCCGCCAGTTTTGAATCACAATCATCCATGACTCTTTCTGTGACTTTTTATTTTACCCTGGGCCGTCCCCACTGTATCCGATTTCCAAATATTCTGGAACACTAGTTTACACAATCTGCCAAATAAGCAAGATAACGGGGTTTTATTAAGCCTATCCTGTCCTTGGCCCCGGTCCGCCCAAGTGCTTTGGCATACTTGACCATCGATCTGCATAATTCTGCAGATCGCCCATTCTCTGGTTTAATGGTATCACTTCCGTGCCTTATGTTATACTTAGAGCCCCCACCATTCCCCAACTCGTTTTCCCTAAGAAGCTGTTTCTTCCTAGTGGTTCATTTGATTAAGAATTTGCTTCCTCTTAACAGTTAGTTTATTCGAGTTGTTTCGATAGATGCCTCTTCCCGCGATGTTTATATTCACCCTGAAATACGTATAGTCACCTGTCTCTCCCACACTAGCAAGCTTTCTGTTACCTTCGGGAATACAAAACTCCCCACCCCCACTCTCCACCTTCCAGTAGGTTCCACTTTACGACCCCGGTTATAACCTTACTTTAGTTTTCATTCAGTTCGGATCTCCATTTCGTCGCCTGAGTGCTAGAATGTTCTATGTCCCTTAGGGGACATAAAACATTCTTGCACTCATGCGACGATTTGTTCCCATATATCCCCAAAATTTCCAGCATTTTCTATAGCCACTCTTCACTTTCAGACTCTAGCATCATAACATCTGCGAAAAATAGCACTAGGGTCTTCTGGTCCCTAACTGGGGCTCCATCGCCGCAATGCAGGAGTTCATCTACATTTTTTGATATAGAATACAAAAAGAATTGGCCAAAGGATATACACCATTTTAGGCCTATTTACACAGGTACCCTTATTGTTGTTATATAACCCAGACTAAGTTCGCTTTATACATAAGTATATAATGCTCTCATAATTTGCGCGAATTCATCTCGCAGAGCCAATGACATCAAATTTTCGACACAAACCCCGCAGCCATACTTTTGCCTTTTTTTTGCATGCTTATACGCATTAAACATATTTCCCTTCTTGGCGTTCGCAGATTCTATCGTTTTGGGTAGTGTGAAAATATGGTATGTTACTCACTCTTCTTTCCTTCCTGAAATCATTCTGGATCTCTCCTTAAAAAACCCTTCCTTTCGATCACATCCTCTAATGTCCCGCGCAGATGCTTGCAGAGAGCTTTCTCAGTGTTGCTGCTGACATTGATCCGCCGATAAATATCCAATACTTCATTGTTCTCCTTTTTGTTTCAATGTGACCTCGCTTCTCTCCACTCATTTAGAACTCATTCTGTTTCTATGGCGAGGTTGAATTGGGCCGTTAAGCTTTTGCACCATTTATTTAGGACTCGTTAGAAACATTTCCGTTCATTAATTTTGAGATCACTTTTCGGACATCATTTACTTTAGTTTCCTGCACTCGAAGTTCGATAGATGTTTCTCCACCCCATTTCGGCACTCATCCTCCCATTATCGTTTTTCACCTTATTTTCGTTATTCCGTGCTTGTTTACAGTCTTCTTTTCCTGCCCTGACCTCGTTACATTCAACCACCTTGAATCTTATATTCCTCCAATCCGAAGCACATTTGATTTTTTTGCTCTTTATAGCCTTTTTTCAATTCGTCATTCACCCTATGCCCAAGCCCTCGTGTTAACACCTTAATCTTTCGTATACTTTCTTGCTCCACTGCCTCAGTGAGGCTGACAATTATGGCATCATCCATTTTTAACTCGACGGTTACCACCCTCTAATTCACCACACTCGACCTGCAAATGATGATGGCAGGGGAGGTGTAGGATTATTCATTAAGGACAACATCAGCTTTAAACATCGAAGTGATCTGTCAATCTTTATACCACACGTATTTGAATCCCATTTTATTGAAACTACCTCTAAAAAGAAATGCATAATCGGGATTATCTACAGGCCCAACACTGCACCAAAAGCTGATCTTGACCTTTTTTTGTCCACAATGTCCGATCTATTGAATAAAATCAACCTTGAAAACAAAAGAGCCTACCTTATGGGTGATTTCAACCTTGACCTGCTCAACTTCACTAATCATAATAAAACTGAACTCTTTATCGACTCTATGTTCAGCTCTGGTTTCATGCCCCTTGTCACTAAACCAACGAGAGTTACCGATACTTCAGCAACTCTTATAGACCATATCTTTAGTAACGATTCCTGTAAGCATGTTTCGGGAATTATTATTTCTGACATTAGCGATCACTTTGCAACGTTTTGCATCGGTAACTTGGAAGAACAACTTGCGCGCCCTACCAAAATTCATAAACGCTCGTTCAAGAAAGAGAACATCGATCGCTTTAAAAGACTCTTATTAGGCAGTGATTTTTCAAGCGTCTTCGACGCTTCCGATACCGCCCTGGCATACGACCTATTTTTGAACACCTTTTATAAAGCATTCAATGAAGCTTTCCCATTAAAAGCAACATCAGTTCCCTTGAAATATATTAAACGCTCGCCCTGGATGACAGCTGGACTATTACAGTCTTCTCTACATAAACAAAAATTGTACTCCAAAAAGCTAAAATCCCCAACAGCTCAAAATACTACAGCCTACAAGCAGTACTGTCAAATCTTCAATCGGATTAAACGGGCAAGCAAATCAGATTATTACCATAATATTTTGCTGGAAAATAAAAATAACCTTAAAAAGTCGTGGGAAATCCTACGTAAAGCAATTAATAAATCAGACCGAAAAATAGAATCACCCGCTACGTTTTTTGATGGTGATACCCTTGTAACGGATCCCAAAACCATTGCCGATAAATTCAATACATTCTTCGCAAACATTGGAAAATCAGTAGGTGAACACGTGTCCGATACGAACATCCATTTTTCACACAATATGAAGCAAAGTAACGGAAACTCATTATTTCTGACTCCAACGAATACCCAGGAAGTTATTAATAACATTTCTAATTGTCCTCGAAACCAACAAGGGATCAGGGCGAACTGTCCACGAAACTCCTTAAAGCAGTCGCTTATGAAGTTGCCAGTCCATTAACACACATCATTAATACTTCATTTTCATCTGGCCACGTGCCATTCAAAATGAAAATAGCCAAAGTCATACCAATCTTCAAGTGTGGTGATCCTCAAATCTTTAACAACTATCGCCCTATCAGTATCCTACCCACGTTCTCAAAAGTACTTGAGAAATTAATGTACAAAAGACTAGTGGAGTTTATTGATAAAAGTAATATCTTATACAAGTACCAGTTTGGCTTCAGAACAAAGCATTCGACTGTCCACCCCATATTGCATTTACTGAACAGCGTGGTAACTGAAAATGATAAACCAACAAAGAACTGCACCCTTTCTATATTCTTAGACTTCTCGAAAGCATTCGACAGCATTGACCACTCAATTTTACTCCAGAAACTTGAATACTATGGTATTAGAGGCATAACCCACCAGTGGTTTCAAAATTATTTAACCGACCGAAGCCAATTTATCTCGTTCTCTAATATTGTTTCAGAAACTTTAACCATAAACACCGGTGTACCTCAAGGGTCTATCCTTGGTCCTATTCTATTTTTGCTGTACATTAACGATATTAGCAACTCCACTGTGCTGAATCTACTTTCCTTTGCCGATGATACAACGGCATATAGATCAGGCAACAACCTTGACATACTTACAGACAGTGTAAATTCCGAATTAGACAAAATAAATCACTGGTGTTCTGCCAACAAATTAGCCCTCAACCCCACTAAAACTAAATATATGCTTCTTCACCCACAAAATGATTTATATAGGGTTAACAACGTTGAATTATCTCTGAATAATACAAATATTGAGGCCGTTGGGAACGAACAAGATCAGGCCGCTCTAAAGTTCCTCGGTGTGTATATAGATGAAAATATGAAATTTAAACACCATGTTTCTGCAGTATGTTCAAGAATGGCAAGTGCAATTTTTGCCCTAAATAGGGCAAAGAAATTTCTCCCCGCAAAGGCAATGAAAACTTTGTACTTTTCATTGATCCACTGCCATCTCATATATGGTATTCAGGTTTGGGGTCATTCGACCTACACCAACAGAATTTTCAAGCTGCAAAAAAGAGCCGTCCGAATCATAACTCGGAAGGCATATAACTCGCACACAGACCCTCTTTTCAGAGATTGTGGCATTCTGAAATTTAAAGATCTCTACAGCCTTTACGTCTCCCTCTTTATGCATGACTGGATGAACAAAAAACTTCCTACGTCATTCGACAACACCTTTCAGATCTACAGAAACCCTTCGGGGATGAATACAAGGCAGACTGGTAAAATAGAAACACACAAACCAAGAACTCAATTTTCTGCAGAATTGCCGTTCCACTCCTTCCCAAGAATTTGGAATAGTATAGACCCTCTAACTCAGCAATATAGTAGACCCAAGTTCAAAAAATCTTTAACGCATAAAATTTTAAGTACGTATTCCAGCCCAAACTTCAAGTGCGACAACCCAGCCTGTCCCGATTGTATCAGCCATCAAAACTCTCTGGTATCTCATCCTCCTCCCAGCACATGACCTATTGATCCCATCTAGCCTCATGATTCAAAAACAAACTATTAAATATTCCTGTCTTTGAAAAGAACGTTTGTTACACTGATGCCAAACCGTGTTGATATATATATATATATATATATATATATATATATATATATATATATATATATATATATATATATATATATATATATATATTGTTGGATTGGATATTAGGGAGACATTGCTCGCGCAATAGATATTCATTAGGGAGACATCTGATTTAGGGAGACACATACGCGTCGCCCTAATGTTTTCGCCATCGCTCAAGCTCGCTACATTGGTCTTAGACCAACAAAATGTTGTCTGTTAAATGTGATTAGGGGTGTGAACAAAATAAGATATTGACCTCGAGTGGGAGTTTTGCAGGAAAGATGGCACAATGAATTTTAAAAAACACCTAAAATATATGCCATGTAAAAAAATTGTACATTGGGGACACTTCGTTCTAAAGTCAATGTTCTCTTTAAAAATAGAATATGTTTTGATTATATTTGTTTCCGTATGTGTGAAATGGGTAAAGACAGCTAATTGAGAAGATATTGGCCTGTATATTAACCCATTCTAACACAATCGAATGATTTCATTATCAGCGTCCATATTTTTAAATTAGTGTCGATATACACTTTCGGCATGAAAATTTATACATTAGGTATACGTGCGTCTCGAACGCTTACGTGCTGAAGTGACATCGAGATTTGTAGTTTGTAAAATATTTACCCTTTCAGGATAATCATTCCATATTTTGCATTCTATTTATTCGTTTCTAAAGAATGCACTGTGAAGATAGTGATCTGTACCGTAGCAAACTTTACAACATGGAAGATGGAATAAACTACCAGCACATTGATACATTGGTACATTTATTTATTTATTTATTTATTTTTTTTTTGGGGGGGGGGGGGTTACGACACTTTCAACAGCCAGGTTAAAAGATCGAGCAGATTTACGGTTGGAGGAAGCCTGAGTACCCGGAGAGAACCACCGAGCAGTGGTGAGCATGTGCCAAACTCTCCAACGTACTAACCCAGCGGTTAGCAATGGTTGAAGGCATGCGCACCATCGACGTGCAGTACGCATTAATACACGGCGCCACCGTGCCCCCAAAAAGGCAATGGGAATTTAAGTGCCTTGCGCAAGGACTAGGGATGCGGACCAGACCGCATACAACCGGTACGGTCTGTGTCCCAGGGCTGGACCTCGTACCGGTCCGGACCGCTGGACCGCTTTGGACCGGTTCACTCATGGTGGTCCAGTACTGGACCGGTCCGTGGATTTTAATACATAGATGTGTGCCAAGCTTTAGCACTGGGTTTATTTGGTACGGAAATCCGAAGCTCCAATCACCAGTTAATACACAGTGTCGCATATGTCTGGTCGGCCGCGGTATGCATATTGCTAATGCTAATGACAATGGCTGATGTCAGACAAGTCAGCGAATTACTAGGTCAACTAACCCTTGTATGCTGTTCAATGTACTGAATATGGGTCGCAAATTACGATATATCCTATAGTTGCCAATATATACCCCCCCCCCCCCCCTCTCCACCCCCCCCCCCCCCCATTTCTACATCTAATTCCGGTACGCATACCTGGATGTTGGAAATTGACCAATCTATCTGGAGTATGTCAGGTGCCAATGCTAAGAACAACGCGTTATTAGTACTGAAAGACTTGGAGCATTGCACTGTCTGCCTTTATTCTTAACCCAATCAAATACTACATGATTGGGTTAAGAACTTAGAGATCGATGCTGCAAATGTTCCAATTCTTTCGACACTAATAACGTTTAGTCTGTAGTCCACGTTTCCGCTATCCTCCACAGTCCACAAGCTATATGACATAATAGCGTGTAGAGGATAGTGGGGACGTGAACTACAGACTCTACAATGAGTCACAGTCAGGGGCGTAACCACGTAAACAAATATTAAAGGAGGAGGGGGTCAGGGTGCATCCAAGGAGGTGCCAATTAGTCTGACAGTATGATACACAGCATTATCCGAGCCGCTGCGCAGTGGCAAAGTGGGTGCACGAGAGGGGATATCCTCCTATTGGTGGTGAGGGTCCGCATGTATCCTCTGGTACATTTTGAAAAAAAATGTGGGCCAAAATTCGTTTTCCTCGGCGATTCTGAGGCTGGTGTTACCGACTCCCCAGGTAAGGGCTGCTGGACATTGCTGATTCGAATTCTCTGCTTCTTTCGTTATCAGACTCGCTTCTAAATTTATAAATTTTGTCCACCTCTTCTTTTGCGTTTTGTTTTGGACTGACTTCAAACATCGCCACGTGTTTAATCGGGACCATGGGTTAATAATTTTCGGAAATTTTTAGAGGGTGGGTTAAATACCCCTCTTACCCCACCCCTCCCCGGTTTTTACCCCACTGGGGTCACAGTCACAAGCTGTAGGCAATACAAAGTAGCATGTTTGTTCGTTCTCTAACTGCTCTACAATGATGGAGATGAGAAATAGTTCAAAATACACTGCGCATTTCCACAATGTGCATGTGCATACAATGTATTATATAACATGCCCAGAGTTACCAGGGTTGGCCCCGGCCAAGGGCAGTACGATGAAACATTCTGGCACACAAATTTGTATACTAATTCAATCATTATAAGGTACCGGTACCTTAAAGGAGGGACAATGTTAAAATCGTACTTTTGGTATTACCAAAAGTGTAAGATTTTAACACATTTCCCTCCATTTGAGGTATTTTATAATGACTGGACCGGTCCGAGACCGCTCCAGGCAAGAAAACCTGACCACCGAGAGCTGGACCAGACCGGACTGGACCGCCTCTTCACTGGACCGGACAACCACTGGCGGTACGGTACGGTAAGTGACCTTAAACATCAATAAACGGATAGAGAAATAAATAAAATCGAATCGACAGTTAAATGGATTGATGACATTGAGATGGAAATGTCAATGGTGCTGTGTATTTCAGGTGTTTTAAAGCTTTTTCCATTAATTATTTAAACATTTTTTACTCCAGATAATTCAATAAAAATAATTATTCAAATTTGTTATTTTAATAAATGTATCCATTTCCAAGAAGACTATTACTCTTAAGTTGCACACTGTCATCATGGTGTATGTTAAAATCATTTACATGTGTGCAAATATTCCTTCCACATTTCCGTAAAACAAAACTTTTATGACCCATTTATTCCTTAATAAAACGCAAGACAGTGGTATGAACATAGGCCTGTAAGACTGAATAGTCCACCCCACCCATATCTATGGGTTGGTCCACATTTTGTTTGCGAACCAATAAGCGAGCATCCCATTCATGAATAATTACGCACCAGTACGAGGGGGATGGGGGTGGGGGGGGGGGGTGGGTACTACCAAACGCAAGGTGTTTTTTTATGTGTATGGTGGAGCTGCCCTGTGTCTCACCCAATACGCGGAGAGCTGCGACCTGTTTTCTACTTCACTGAACATCGGGCGCCCGCCCGGGCGGGCGGGCGGGCGTGCGGGCGGGCGAATGCTTACAGTCGACGCCATTCTCTGGAAAGTGATAACTCACCAGACAGATTACTTCCATTTTCCATATTTAACAGAAGGTTGTCAGAGAGAGAGAGAGAAGGGGGAGAGAGAGAGAGGTGGTTATGTGGGAGGGCTGTGGGTAGATACTGGTGATGATATACAGCTGTACTTGATTTATGTGTACCATCCATTACGGTAGGAAACGTATTATTTACTGATTTTTATATCATCATGTAACTCTCTATTCCCATGAAAATGCATGGGAAAAAAAGACGAATGGATAAATTGTAAAATAGAGAAGAATTTTACCTGTACTCACGGTCGAAACTCTGGATTCAAATCCGATATGCAATACCAATGGCTTTATGTATTCTTAACCTTTTCCACCATTGACTATTATTAATAGAAGTTTATTAGTAGAAGTGTATCAATGGAATCACTGATATTTAATACAGGGAATCCAGTAGCTCATTGGTTAGTGCGTTAAACTTCGGATCTCTTAGTCGTAGGTTCGAGCCTGACGCGTGTCATCTGCGTTGTGTTCTTGGACAAGGCCGTTAATCGCAATTTCCACATAAGAGCACGGGGGCGTAGTGTGGTAACTGCATGTTCATATCCCACCTTCCATAAGTTCGTTTAAACAATATTTGCCCGACTTGCGCTGAGTTAGCAAGTTGGGGAGTCCGAACGTTACGCCCCGTAGCTCATTGGTTCTCTCCGGGTACTCCGGCTTCCTCCACCCATAAAACTGTCCCACACGAGGTCACCCTGTCTGTAGAAGTGTCGTTAAAACCCCAATAAATAAATAAATAAATAAATTAAATAAATAAATAAATAAATAAATAAATAAATAAATAAATAAATAAATATTCCACTTTGTATGGTATTATGTCCTACTTCGAGGCAGTGTTTTTTGCTCCTGTTAACAACTCCCCGTCCTCACCCCCACCCGCTCTCCCTACATCTGGGTCTTTCCAGGAACCATAACATTTCCTATTTTTTCAAGTCTTATTGTAGCGGTGTTTTGTTTTCCACATCAGTTTATATCCGATATGTATATATCATTCGAATTGTGACGGCGAAAGATATAGATATGGAAAGACAAATTAATGATAAATTACGATTTTTTTGTGAGGAAACTAGTGTCAAAAATAAAAATAATTTTCAATGAAAATATCCATTTTATTCTGATTTGAGAGATACTATTTTAGAACATGACTCTGGAGAGAATATCAGACTTCAGTGACAACAGAATGTGTTTGTTAAATTGACGACTACCCCCAGACAATGTTCAACCACCACCCAGCCCATTGCCCGAAGAAAAGAAAACGCAACTTTTATCAAGATATGTTGTAACTAAATGCGGACAGACGGACGGACGGACGGACGGACGGACGAACGGAAAAATATCATCGAGCTCGTTCCAATGTCGGGTCATAACATAAGCTATTTTTTAGCCAATCGTGAAAATGTTTAGTAAAACGAGATCATACTGGATAAATGCTGCTTCTATTTAGGATAAGTAGAGGGTTTATAGAAATTCTGCTACAATTTTGTACTCTTTTTAAAACAAAAATTGAATAAAGCCAAAAATATTTAAAACGGCTAAGACGTATTTTGTCCAGTTTAAAAATGCACTTTAACTGCAACTGCGGCAATGTTTATGAGCAGAGATACACGTATTTCCGAAAATAAACTTACACATTCGTGTAAAATTCCTTTGTTACTTTTATATACTATTGGCTAAACCACAAACTGAATGGTCAAATTATATATTGTTTCAAGCATTATCAATTTGAAAGGAACTTATGGAATTGATAGTTAAATGGGTTGATGACAATGAGAGGTGTTGTGTTTTTCGGGTGTTTTAGAGTGTATTTGCAGCGTCGGTGTTTAGTAAATTAATTAAACATTTTTTCTTCAAGATAATCAGTAAATGATAATTAATTAAAATTGTTATTTTAATAAATGTATCCGTTTCCGAGAAGAACATTACTCTTAAGTTGCACACTTCCCAAGATTATGTTACACATTTTTAGATGGGTACAAATATTCCTTCGTATTCCCCCCTCCCCAAAAGAAAACTTTTACAGCCCATTTAATCATTAATAAAACACCTGACAGAGGAATAAACATACACCTGTAAGACAGAACAGTCTACTCCTATCTTTATGTGTCAGTTGGTCCACATTTTGTTTGCAAACAGATAGGCGAGCCTTCCATTTGTAAATTACACGCACTAGTCGGAGTGTGTGTGTGTGTGTGGGGGGGGGGGGGGGGGGGGGGGGACTAAACGCAAGTTGTTTTTTGGTGATGTGTATGATGGCGCTCTCCTCTGCCTAACGCCATAGACCTACGTGGAGAACTGCGACCTATTTTATTACTTTTTCGAAACATCGGGCGGGCGGGGAGTGCTTACAGTCAAAGGGGGCCTCAGCAACATGATGGCTTACCAGACAGATCACGTTTATCTGCCACATTTAACAGCGGGCTATCGGAGATACAGAGAGAGAGAGAGAGAGAGAGAGGGGGGGGGGGGATAGAGAGAGAGATATATATAGAGAGAGAGATAGACAGAGCGAGAGATAGAGGGGTGGGCGGCAATATACTAATTATCGGAGAGAGAGAGGTGGGACGACAATACACTAAATATCCGATACTATGCACAACAAATGCCTGATGTCATGTTATTTACATATCGGCTGAATGAGTAAAACAAGATGTTGTAATTTAGGGCCTCCATTTTCGGCTGATATGAATTTGTCTAACTGCATGCATGCAGATTAGATTGACTCGTGGTTTTGATAAACCCCTAGCACATGTAACATTATTTGACCCATTCTTTTGCAAATCGTAGACAGAGATGAGGGGTGGGTGTGTGTGTGTGTGGGGGGGGGGGGGGGGGTCTTTGTCGCTCATTTGACCATCAGACTGACGGAGTCGTGGACTATTTCTCTTGCATTGGATACAGAAAATACATGCAGCATATGAAAAAAAGGTGAAATTGTTTTGGGACATGAATGAATCGAACTGCTGGAGGAAAATGAAGGTGAGAGAGAGTGGGGAAGAGAAAATGAGAGAGAGAAGATTCTAGTGTATCTGTAATTGCGACACTTTGTTTACGTAGATGGGTGTATGTGTGTGCGGGAAGGGGAGGGGTGCATGGGGTTGGAGTGTCGGGTACTGGTGGTGATAAATGTTCTGTATTTGTACCGTCTATTACGGCCATGAAATGTATTATTTATTCAATTTTATATCATTATGTAACTCTGACCCCATGGAATTGGAAAAAGATGAACAAATAAATAGTGAACAAGTGAACCCAGCTGTACACGCCTCACTCCACGGGTAGTTTGTCTTCAGTTGGTTATTTAATCTCTCATATACTTGGCCATGGTTTACTTATGATATTAGTGGGCTGACGTTGGCTACAGCTACTTTGTGCGACCATATTGTCGGTGTCATCATCCACTATAAATTTATAAAATTATGCCGTGGGCAATATTTGAAAACCATAAACACTTCATACTGGTCAAAATATAAGCAATCGATTCCCAAACGAATACAAACCCTTGGTCAGGTTAGAACTTTTGTAGCACATATCGCGAGCCTTATCGTATCATTCTAAGCTATGGGTCAACACAAAAAAGACCTGCGTCGTTTTAAAAGGAAAAGTCTCGAAGAAATGCTAAAAGACAAATTTTGAAATACCAAACCGACAAACTTGGAGATTTTCCACCCTGTTTGTACCTCCAGTTATCACGTTATGGGGGGCCTTATTGTGATACTTTATTTGACTGCAGGAAGACAAAATATAAAAATATATTTATGTTCTACCTCATCCGCCTAGGGAACTGCATAAATCGCACAGTAAGATGGAGGAGAGAGAGAGAGAGAGAGAGAGAGAGAGAGAGAGAGACGGAGAGGTACGGGCGGGGTGGGTGGGTGGGCTAATGTACTAATTACACTATATACACATGTCTGCTGTAATGTTATTTGCGCATCGGCTAAATGAGAGAAAGTACAAGCTGTTGTAACTCGGGGAATTAATGTTCGACCGACATGAATTAACCTGCACGGAGCAAGTGGAACGGAACATAGCGCCTTTGGCAAGCACTAAAATCCCCCCCCCCCCCCCCCCACTCCGGGACAACGGTTGATATATACCGATGGCATATCCTTCTAGTAAGCACGTTGGGGGGATTCCTTGTTGTGATGCGATAATAAAAATAAGTGGCATTTCTGTATACTAGAACAGGTCATACTGTGAATTGCAATAATGTTTTCTCTCCAATAAACGTAAAGCATGTGTTCATAAAATTGTACATACTTGTTTAACATAAGCCTATTTTTCGTATAAATGCTTGTTGAATTTCCATAAAAAGAAGTCGTTTGGGGGTTGAATAGAAGAAAACCGTTCACGTCAACACTACTTCTAAAACGTTTGGTTTTTATAACTGTAGTTTAAAACGGTTGTTAAGTGCACATATGTCCTGTATATTTTGTCTTCTTATTATACAAAATTAGATGAAGTCAAAACGGAACATTCGCCCCAATTCCTATATTAAAGAGACAAAACATATTATGGCAGTCACTTGGACATATTGGTCGAATGTCACTAGAACTCACGCACGCCTTTGTACCAATTTTTTGTTCTGAACGGAAGCAAGGCTAAAGTGCCAAATTTCACGCGTAGATATGCTGTGTCAGGTAGATCCAAAACTCTAAAATGTATGCTTTCTCTATTGTCTCAGAAAATTGAAAGTTTGTAACTGCAAAACGTAGAGTTTTATATTCTTAGGATTGTTCTCTCCACCCCCACCTCATCCGAATCACGCCACCGTTATAATGAGTGTCTCACTCTACTATCCTTCTAGTTATCGCTTTAGGGGGATACCTTGTCCTGTTACTTTATTAGACTACAGGAAGACAAAATATAAAATATAATTCATTTTCTACGTCGTCAACCTAGGTAAGGAAGTGAATAAATCTGAATAAACAGGAAGATGGAGAGAGAGAGAGATACAGAGAGGGGGAGATTGAGAGAGAGAGAGAGAGATGCGATTATAAAAATAAGTGGCATTTCTGTATACCAGACCAGGAGATACGGTGAATTGCAATTGTATCATCTCCAATGACTGAAAAGCATGTGTTAATACAATTTTACTTACTTGTTTACATAACGTCCACGGAGTTCCAAAGTGTTCTGTGTGCCTGCTGGCACATAGAACACATTGGAACTCAGGGGACGATAAGCCTATTTTTCGTATAAATGCTTGTCGAATTTTCATGAAAAGAAAGTCGTTCAGGGGTAGAATAGAACAAAACCGTTCACGTCAACACCACCTCTTAAACGATTGTTTTTTTTTTATAGCTGCAGTTTAAAACGGATGTTAAGTTGACATATATCTTGTATATTTTATCTTCCTATTATACTGAAATACACGAAGTCAAAACGGAACGTTCGTCCCAGTTCCTGTATTAAGCAGACACAACATATTATGGCAGTCACTTGGACATATTGGTTGAATGTCACAATAACTCAAGCACGGCTTTGTACCAATTATTTGTTCTGGACGGAAACAAGACGAAAGTGCCTAAATTTTACGCGCAGATATGCTCTCTCAGGTAGATCCAGAACGCTAAAATGTATGCTCTCTCTATTGTCTAAGAAATTAGAAGTTTGTAACTGCAAAACGTAAAGTTTTATATTCTTTGGTTTGTTCTCTCAATCCCCGCCTCAACCGAATCACGCCACCGCTATAATTAGTGTCTCACTCTAGTATCCTTCTAGTTATTGCTTTAGGGGGATGCCTTGTCGTGTTACTTTATTAGACTACAGGAAGACAAAATATAAAAATATACTTTATTTTCTACATCGTCCACCCAGGGGTAAGGAAGTGAATAAATCTGAATGAAGAGGAAGATGGAGAGAGAGAGAGAGAGAGAGAGAGAGAGAGAGAGAGAGATAGAGAAGAATGTTGAGAGAGAGAGAGAGAGAGTTGCGATTTTAAACATAAGTGGCATTTCTGCCTACTAGACCAGGAGATACAGTGAATTACAATTGTCCTTATCTCCAATAACTGTAAAGGATGTGTTAATAAAATTTTAATTACTTTTTTCATAAGCCTTAGTATAAATGACTGTGTAATTTCCATAAATAGAAAGTCGTTTGTGGAGAGAATTAAAGAAAACCGTTTACGTCACCACAACCTCTTAAACGATTGTTTTTTTATACTGTAGTTTAAAACGGATGTTAAGTGGACATATGCCTTGTATATTTTGTCTTTTTATTATACAAAAATAGATAAAGTCAAAACGGAACATTCGTCCGCAAATCCAATATGAAGAAGACTAAACATATTATGGCAGTCACTTGGACATATTTTTTGATGTCACAATAGCCCAAGCAGGCCTTTGAATCAATTATTTGTACTGGACTGGAAAGAGACGAAAGTGCCTATCACGCCGTAGATATTCTGTATCAGATAGATCGAAAACTCTAAATTGTATGCTCTGTCTATTGTCTCAGAAATTGAAAGTTTGAAACTACAAAACGTAGATTTTATATGTTTGGTTCGTTCTCCCCACCTCCGCCCACTCCAACTGCGCCACCGCTTAAATGAGTGTCCCACTCTACTATTCTTCCAGTTACCACGTTGGGGTGGGGAGGGTGTGGGGGTCCTTATTGTGATACTTTATTAGACTACAGGAAGACAAAATATAAAAATATATTTATTTCTACCTCATCCACCTAAGGAAACTGAATAAATCGCATAGGAAGATGAGAAAGAGAGAGAGAGAGAGAGCGAGAGAGAGAGAGAGCGAGAGAGAGAGAGAGAGAGAGAGAGAAAGAGAGAAGATGAGGAGAAAGAGAGAAAGAGGAGCGAGGGGGCCGATAATGTATTAATTATCCAACACTATATATACATGTCTGCGGCCATGTTACTTATGTATCGGCTAAACGAGTGAAACTACAAGGTGTTGTAACCCAGGGAATTAATGTTCGATGGATACGAATTTAACTGCATGGGGCCAGTGGCGTATCTACGGAACATAGCGCCTCTGGCAAGCACTGAATTGCGCCCCTGTGACATCGGTCCGTATATACCGAGGCATATCCTTCTAGTTAGCACGTTGGGGGAGTGAATTCCTCATTTTGATGCGATTATGAAAATAAGTGGCATTTCTGCACACTGGATCAGGGCATATTGTGAATTGCAATTGTTTTCTCCTCAATGACTGTAAAGAATCTGTTAATACAATTTTACTTTTTTATAAGCCTATTTTTCGCATAAATGCTTGTTGAATTTTCATGAAAAGAAAGTCGTTTCCGAGTTGAATAGAAGACAACCGTTTACGTCAACACTACATCTCAAACGATTGTTTTTTTTTATAGCTGTAGTTTAAAACGGTTGTTAAGTTGACATATGCATTGTATATTTTGTCTTCTTATTATACAAAAATAGATGAAATCAAAACAGAACATTCGTCCCAGTTACTATATTAAGCAGACAAAACATATTTTGGCATTCACTTGGACATATTGGTTGAATGTCACAATAACTCAAGCACGCCTTTGTAGCAACTATTTGTACTGGACGGAAACAAGACGAAAGTGCCTAAATTTCACGCCCTAGATATACTGTGTCTGGTAGATCGAAAACTCTAAAATGTTTGCTCTGTCCAATATCTCAGAAAATTTAAACTACAAAACGTAGATTTTATATGTTTGGTTCGTTCTCCAAACCACCGCCCACCCCAACTGCGCACCCCAATAGTGAGTGTCCAACTCGAATATCCTTCCAGTTAACGCGCTAGGGATGGGGAGAGGGGGTTCTGGTCCTTGTTGTGATACTTTATTAGACTGCGGGAAGACAAAATATAAAAATATATTTTATTTCTATCTCATCCACTTAATGAACTGAATAAATCGCAATGGAGGATGGGAGGGAGAGAGAGATAGAGAGAACGAGGCGCGACGGGGGCGGGTGGTGTAATATATTAATTATCCGGCACTATATACACATGTCTGTGGTCATGTTATTTATGCATCGGCTAAACGAGTGACACTACAAGGTGTTGTTACTCAGGGAACTCAGGGAATTAATGTTCGACCGACACGAATTTAATTGCATGGGGCAAGTGGCGTATCTACGGAACATAGCGCCTCTGGAAAGCACTGAATTGTGCCCCTGGGACAACGTTCCATATATACCGAAGGTATATCTTTCTAGTTACCACGTTGGGGGAGGGGATTCCTTATTGTGATGTGATTATAAAAATAAGTGGCATTTCTGAATACTGGAACCAGGGCATACTGTGAATTGCAATTTTATTCTCTCCAATAACTGTAGAGCATGTGTTGATAACATTTTACTCGTTTACGTAAGCCTATTTTTCGTATAAATGCTTGTTGGATTTTCATGAAAAGAAAGTCGTTTGGGGATAGACTAGAAGAAAACCGTTTACGTAAACACCACCTCTTAAACGATTGTTTTTTTATAGCTGTAGTTTAAAATGGATGTTAAGTGGACATATGCCTTGTATATTTTGTCTTCTTATTATACAAACATAGATGAAGAGAAAACGGAACATTCTTCCCAGTTCCTATATTAAGCAGACAAAACATATTATGGCAGGCACTTGGACAAATTGGCTGAATGTCACAATAACTCAGGCACGCATTTGTACTAACTATTTGTACTTGACGGAAACAAGACGAAAGTGCCTAAATTTCACGCCGTAGATATGCTCTGTCAGGTAGATCAAAAACTTTAAAATGTATGCTCTCTCTATTGTCTCAGAAAATTGAAAGTTTGTTACTACAAAACGTATAGGTTTATATTCTTTGGTTTGTTCTCTCCACCCCTGCCTCATCCGAAACACGCTACGGCTATAATGAGTGTCTCATACTACTATCCTTCTAGTTATCGCTTTTGGGGGTGCTTTATCATGCTACTTTATTAGACTACAGGAAGACAAAATATAAAAATATATTTTATTTTCTACGTCGTCCACCAAGGTAGGGAAGTGAATGAATCTGAATAAATAGGATAATGGAGAGAGAGGGGGGGGGGGGGAGAGAGAGAGAGAGAGAGAGAGAGAGAGAGAGAGAGAGAGGTGCGATTATAAAAATAAGTTGCATTTTTGCATACTAGACCAGGAGATACGGTGAATTGCAATTATCTCATCTCAAATAACTGTAAAGGATGTGTTAATAAAATTTTACTTTCTTGTTTACATTTGCCTAAATTATGTATAAATTACTGTAGAATTTCCATAAATAGATAGTATTTTGTGAAGAGAATTGAGGAAAGCCGTTTACATCACCACAACCTCTTAAACGATTGTTTTTATAACTGTAGTTTAAAACGGATGTTAAGTGGACATATGCCTTGTATATTTTGTCTTCTTATTATTCAAAAATAGATAAAGTCAAAACGGAACGTTCGATGCAAATCCTATATTAAGAAGACAAAACATGTTATGGCAGTCACTTGGATATATTTTTTTAATGTCACAATAGCCCAAGCAGGCCATTGAACCAATTATTTGTACTGTATGGGAACAAGACGAAAGTGCCTAACTTTCACGCCGTAGATATTCTGTATCAGGTAGATCGAAAACTCTAAAATATATGCTCTGTCTATTGTCTCAGAAAATTGAAAGTTTAAAACTACAAAACGTACATTTTATATGTTTGGTTCGTTCTCCACACCACCGCCCACCCCAACTGCGCCACGGCTATAATGAGTGTCCCACTCTATTATCATTCCAGTTACCACGTTAGGGGGTGGCTGGTGGGTCCTTATTGTGATACTTTATTAGACTACAGGAAGACAAAATAACAAAAAAATATATATATTTTATTCCTATCTCATCCACTTATGGAACTAAATAAAACACACAGGAAGGTGGGATGGAGAGAGAGATAGAGAGAATGAGGAGCGAGGGGAGCGGGTGGTGTAATATATTAATTATCCGGCATTATATACACATGTCTGCGGTCATGTTATTTATGCATCGGCTAAACGAGTGACACTACAAGGTGTTGTTACTCAGGGAACTCGGGGAATTAATGTTCGACCGATACGGAACATAGCGCCTCTGGCAAGCACTGAATTGCGCCCCTGGGACAACGTTCCATATATACCGAAGGCATATCCTTCTAGTTAGCACGTTGGGGGAGGGGATTCCTTATTGTGATGCGATTATAAAAATAAGTGGCATTTCTGAATACTGGAACCAGGGCATACTGTGAATTGCAATTATATTCTCTCCAATAACTGTAGAGCATGTGTTGATAAACTGTTACTTACTTGTTTACGTAAGCCTATTTTTCGTATGAATGCTTGTTGAATTTTCATGAAAAGAAAGTCGTTTGAGTGAAGAAAAAAAGAAAACCGTTTACGTAAACACCACCTCTTAAACGATTGTTTTTTTATAGCTGTTGTTTAAAACGGATGTAAAGTGGACATATGCCTTGTATATTTTGACTTCTTATTTCACAAAAATAGATGAAGTCAAAACGGAACATTCGTCCCAGTTCCCATATTAAGCAGACAAAACATATTATGGCAGTCACTTGGACATATTGGCTGAATGTCACAATAACTCAAGCACAGCTTTGTACCAATTATTTGTACTAGATGGAAACAAGACGAAAGTGCCTGAATTTCACTCTGTAGATATGCTCTGTCAGGTAGATCCAAAACTCTAAAATCTATGCCCTCTCTATTGTCTCAGAAAATTGAAAGTTTGTAACTACAAAACGTACAGTTTTATATTCTTTGATTTGTTCTCTATACCCCCGCCTCACCCGAACCACGCCACCGCTATAATGAGTGTCACATTCTACTATCCTTCTACTCTTCTAGTTATCGCTTTATTAGACTACAGGAAGACAAAATATAAAAATATATTTTATTTTCTATGTCGTCCACCTAGGTACGGAAGTGAATAAATCTGAATAAACAGGCAGATGGAGGGGGGGGGGGGGGGGGTAGAGTGAGAGAGAGAGAAGAGAGAAAGAGAGAGATGTGCAATTACAAAAATAAGTTGCATTCTTGCATACTAGTCCACGAGATACGGTGAACTGCAATTGTCTCATCTCCAATAACTGTAAAGGATGTGTTAACCCTTTACCCAACCTGAAAAGCAGACGACACTTGCAAAAATAATTCTTGAATTACTAATTTTTGTCATTTTTTGTCTCAAAAACATAGGTTATGACCCCTCGTTGGAGCGAGCTCGTTCCAACGAGGGGTCATAACCTATGTTTTTGAGACAAAAAATGAAAAAAATAATGAAAATTAATTGGCGATTTTTGAGCATAGCGCCGGCCGGTTTTTGCCGTTACGTTAGGTAAAGGGTTAATAAAATTTTACTTACTTGTTGGCAAAAGCCTAAGTTTTGTAAAAATGATTGTAGAATTTCCAAAAATAGAAAGTCGTTTGAGGAGAGAATTGAAGAAAACCGTTTACATCACCACAGCCTCTTAAACAATTGTTTTTATAACTGTAGTTTAAAACGGATGTTAGGTGGACATATGCCTTGTATATTTTGTCTTCTTATTATACAGAAATAGATAAACTCAAGCACGGCTTTGTGCCAATTATTTGTACTGGATGGAAACAAGACGAAAGTGCCTAAATTTCACGCCTTAGATATGCTCTGTCAGGTAGATCAAAACCTCTAAAATGTATGCTCTCTCTATTGTCTCAGAAAATTGAACATTTGTAACAGGAAAACGTACAGTTTTATATTCTTTGGTTTGTTCTCTCCACCCCCGTCTCAACCGAATCACGCCACCGCTATAATGAGTGTCTCATTCTACTATCCTTCTAGTTATCGTTTTAGGGGGATGCTTTATCGTGATACTATATTAGACTACAGGAAGACAAAATATAAAAATATATTTTATTTTCTACGTCATCCACCTTGGTAAGGAAGTGAATAAATCTGAATAAACAGAAAGATGGAGAGAGAGAGAGAGAGAGAGGTGCGATTATAAAAATAAGTTGCATTTTTGCATACATACTAGATCTGGGGATACGGTGAATTGCAATTGTCTCATGTCCATTAACTGTAAAGGATGTGTTAATAAAATTTTACTTACTTGTTTACATTAGCCAAAGTTTTGAATAAATGACTGTAGAATTTCCACAAATAGATAGTCGTTTGTGGAGAGAATTGAAGAAAACCATTTACATCACCACAACCTCTTAAACGATTGTTTTTATAACTGTTGTTTAAAACGGATGTTAAGTGGACATATGCCTTGTATATTTTGTCTTTTTATTATACAAAAATAGATAAAGTCAAAACGGAACGTTCGACGCAAATTCTACATGAAGAAGACAAAACATGTTATGGCAGTCACTTGGACATATTTTTTAATGTCACAATAGCCCACGCTGGCCATTGAACCAATTATTTGTACTATACGGGAACAAAACGAAAGTGCCTGACTTTCACGCCGTAGATATTCTGTATCAGGTAGATCGAAAACTCTAAAATGTATGCTCTGTCTATTTTCTCAGAAAATTGAAAGTTTAAACTACAAAACGTACATTTTATATTTTGGGTTCGTTCTCCACACCACCGCCCACCCCAACAGCGCTACGACTATAATGAGTGCCCCACCCTACTATCCTTCCATTTACCATGTTAGGGGGGTGGGGGTGCTGGGTCCTTATTGTGATACTTGAGTCGACTACAGGAAGACAAAATATAAAAATGTTTTTTATTTCTACCTCATCCACCTCGGGAACTAAATAAATCGCTCAGGAATATGAAAGACAGAGAGAGAGAGAAAAAAAAAATCAGGACGGGGATTGGGGGTGGGTGTAATGTATTAATTATCCGACACTATAAACACATGTCTGCTGTCATGTTATTCATGCATCGGCTGAACGATTGACACTATTGTGTTGTAACTCAGGGAATTAATATTCGACCGATATGAATTTAACTGCATGGGCCAGTGGCGTATCTACGGAACATAGGGCCTCTGACAAGGACTGAATTGCGCCCCTGGGACAACGTTCCAGATATACCGAAGGCATGTCCTTTTTTTGTATAAATGCTTGATGGATTGTCATGAAACGAAAGTCGTTTGGGGGTAGACGAGAAGAAAACCGTTTACGTAAACACCACCTCTTAAACGATTGTTTTTTATAGCTGTAGTTTAAAACGGATGTTAAGTGGACATATGCCTTGTATATTTTGTCTTCTTATTATACAAAAAGTAGATGAAGTGAAAACGGAACATACGTCCCAGTTCGTATATTAAGCCGACAAAACATATTATGGTAGTCATTTGGACATATTGGTTGAATGTCACAATAACTCAAGCACGCCTTTGTACCAATTATTTGTGCCTAAAGTGCCTAAATTTCACGCCTTAGATATGCTCTGTCAGGTAGATCAAAACCTCTAAAATGTACGCTCTCTCTACTGTCTCAGAATATTGAACATTTGTAACAGGAAAACGTACAGTTTTATATTCTTTGGTTTGTTCTCTCCACCCCCGCCTCAACCGAATCACGCCACCACTATGAGTGTCTCATTCTACTATCCTTCTAGTTATCGTTTTAGGGGGATGCTTTATCGTGATACTTTATTAGACTACAGGAAGACAAAATATAAAAATATATTTTATTTTCTACGTCGTCCACCTTGGTAAGGAAGTGAATAAATCTGAATAAACAGAAAGATGGGGAGAGAGAGAGAGAGAGGTGCGATTATTAAAATAAGATGCATTTTTGCATACTCGACCAGGAAACACGGTGAGAGAGAGAGAGAGAGAGAGAGAGAGAGAGAGAAGGGGGTGCGATTATAATAAAAATAAGTTGCATTTTTGCATACTAGACCAGGAGATACGGTGAATTGCAATTGTCTCATCTTCATTAACTGTAAAGGATATGTCAATAAAATTTTACTTACTTGTTTACATAAGCCTAAGTTTTGAATGAAAGATTGTAGAACTTCCATGAATAGAAAGTCGTTTGTGTAGAGAATTGAAGAAAACAGCGCCACGACTGTAATGAGTGCCCCACTCCTCTATCCTTCCAGTTACCACGTTGAGGGTGGGGGTGGTGGTGCTGGGTCCTTATTGTGATACTTGATTAGACTACAGGAAGACAAAATATAAAAATGTTTTTTTATTTCTACCTCATCCACCTCGGGAACTAAATAAATCGCACAGGAATATGAGAGACAGAGAGAGAAAAAAAAATCAGGACGTGGGGGGAGGGGGGGGGGGTAATGTATTAATTATCCGACACTATATACACATGTCTGCTGTCATGTTATTTATGCATCGGCTAAACGAGTGACACTTTAGTGCTGTAAATCAGGAAATTAATATTCGACCGATATAAATTTAACTGCATGGGGCCAGTGGCGTATCTACGGAGCATAGCGCCTCTGGTAAGCACTGAATTGCGCCCATGGGACAACGTTCCATATATACCGAAGGCATATCCTATTTTTCGAATAAATGCCTGTTGGATTTCCATGAAAAGAAAGTCGTTTGGGGGTAGACTAGAAGAAAACCGTTTACGTAAACACCACCTCTTAAACGATTGTTTTTTATAGCTCTAGATTAAAACGGATGTCAAGTGGACATATGTCCTGTATATTTTGTCTTCTTATTATACAAAAAATAGATGAAGTGAAAACGGAACATACGTCCCAGTTCCTTTATTAAGGAGACAAAACATATTATGGCAGTCGCTTGGACATATTGGTTGAATGTCACAATAACTCAAGCACTCCTTTGTACCAATTATTTGTACTGGACGGAAACAAGACGAAAGTGCCTAAATTTCACGCCTTAGATATGCTCTGTCAGGTAGATAGAAACCTCTAAAATGTATGCTCTCTCTATTGTCTCAGAAAAGTGAACAATTGTAACAGGAAAACGTACAGTTTTATATTCTTTGGTTTGTTCTCTCCACCCCCGCCTCAACCGAATCACGCCACCGCTATAATGAGTGTCTCATTCTACTATACTTCTAGTTATCGTTTGAGAGGATGCTTTATCGTGATATATTATATGACTACAGGAAGCCAACATATAAAAATATATTTTATTTTCTACGTCGTCCACCTTGGTAAGGAAGTGAATAAATCTGAATAAACAGAAAGATGGAGAGAGAGAGAGAGGTGCGATTATAAAAATAAGTTGCATTTTTGCATACTAGACCTGGGGATACGGTGAATTGCAATTGTCTCATCTCCATTCACTGTAAAGGATGTGTTAATAAAATTTGACTTACTTTGTATAAATGACTGTAGAATTTCCATAAATAGATAGTCGTTTGTGGAGAGAATTGCTGAAATCCCTTTTCATCACCACAACCTCTTAAACGATTGTTTTTATAACTGTAGTTTAAAACGGATGTTAAGTGGACATATGCCTTGTATATTTTGTCTTCTTATTATTCAAAAATAGATAAAGTCAAAACGGAACGTTCGATGCAAATCCTATATTAAGGAGACAAAACATATTATGGCAGTCACTTGGACATATTTTTTTAATGTCACAATAGCCCAAGCAGGCCATTGAACCATTTATTTGTACTGTACGAGAACAAGACGACAGTGCCTAACTTTCACGCCGTAGATATTCTGTATCAGGTAGATCGAAAACTCTAAAATGTATGCTCTCTCTATTTTCTCAGAAAATTGAAAGTTTGAAACTACAAAACGTACATTTTATATGTTTGGTTCGTTCTCTACACCACCGCCCAGCTAACAGCGCTACGACTGTAATGAGTGCCCCACTCCTCTATCCTTCCAGTTACCACGTTGGGGGGGGGGGGGGGGGTTGCTGGGTCCTTATTGTGATACTTGATTAGACTACAGGAAGACAAAATATAAAAATGTTTTTTTTATTTCTACCTCATCCACCTCGGGAACTAAATAAATCGCACAGGAATATGAGAGACAGAGAGAGAGAAAAAAATCAGGACGTGTGGGGGTGGGGTGGGGTGTGTGTGTGTGTGTGGGGGGGGGGAATGCATTAATTATCCGACACTATATACACATGTCTGCTGTCATGTTATTTATGCATCGGCTAAACGAGTGACACTACAGTGCTGTAAATCAGGGAATTAATATTCGACCGATATGAATTTAACTGCATGGGGCCAGTGGCGTATCTACGGAACATAGCGCCTCTGATAAGCACTGAATTGCGCCCATGTGGCAACGTTCCATATATACCGAAGGCATATCCTATTTTTCGTATAAATGCTTGTTGGATTTCCATGAAAAGAAAGTCGTTTGGTGGTAGACTAGAAGAAAGCCGTTTACGTAAACACCACCTCTTAAACGATTGTTTTTTTTATATCTGTAGATTAAAACGGATGTTAAGTGGACATATGCCCCGTATATTTTGTCTTCTTATTATACAAAAAATAGATGAAGTGAAAACGGAACATACGTTCCAGTTCCTATATTATGGAGACAAAACATATTATAACAGTCGCTTGGACATATTGGTTGAATGTCACAATAACTCAAGCACTCCTTTGTTCCAATTATTTGTACTTGACGGAAACAAGACGAAAGTGCCTAAATTTCACGCCTTAGATATGCTCTCTCATATAGATAGAAACCTCTAAAATGTATGCTCTCTCTATTGTCTCAGAACATTGAACAATTGGAACAGGAAAACGTACAGTTTTATATTCTTTGGTTTGTTCTCTCCACCCCCGCCTCAACCGAATCACGCCACCGCTATAATGAGTGTCTCATTCTACTGTCCTTCTAGTTATCGTTTGAGGGGGATGCTTTATCATGATACATTATTTGACTACAGGAGCCAACATATAAAAATATATTTTATTTTCTACGTCGTCCACCTTGGTAAGGAAGTGAATAAATCTGAAAAAACAGAAAGATGGAGAGAGAGAGAGAGAGAGAGGGGGGTGCGATTATAAAAATAAGGTGCATTTTTGCGTACATCCTAGATCTGGAGATACGGTGAATTGCAATTGTCTCATGTCCATTAACTGTAAAGGATGTGTTAATAAAATTTTACTTACTTGTTTACATTAGGCAAAGTTTTGAATAAATGACTGTAGAATTTCCATAAATAGATAGTCGTTTGTGGAGAGAATTGAAGAAAACCATTTACATCACCACAACCTCTTAAACGATTGTTTTTATAACTGTTGTTTAAAACGGATGTTAAGTGGACATATGCCTTGTATATTTTGTCTTTTTATTATACAAAAATAGATAAAGTCAAAACGGAACGTTCGACGCAAATTCTACATTAAGAAGACAAAACATGTTATGGCAGTCACTTGGACATATTTTTTAATGTCACAATAGCCCACGCTGGCCATTGAACCAATTATTTGTACTATACGGGAACAAAACGAAAGTGCCTAACTTTCACGCTGTGGATATTCTGTATCAGGTAGATCGAAAACTCTAAAATGTATGCTCTGTCTATTTTCTCAGAAAATTGAAAGTTTGAAACTACAAAACGTACATTTTATATTTTGGGTTCGTTCTCCACACAACCGCCCACCCCAACAGCGCTACGACTATAATGAGTGCCCCACTCTACTATCCTTCCATTTACCACGTTAGGGGGGGGGGGGTGGGTGGTGCTGGGTCCTTATTGTGATACTTGATTCGACTACAGGAAGACAAAATATAAAAATGTTTTTTATTTCTACCTCATCCACCTCGTGAACTAAATAAATCGCTCAGGAATATAAGAGACAGAGAGAGAGCGAGAGAGAGAAAAAATCAGGATGGGGATTGGGGGTGGGTGTAATGTATTAATTACCCGACACTATAAACACATGTCTGCTGTTATGTTTATGCATCGGCTGAACGATTGACACTATTGTGTTGTAACTCAGGGAATTAATATTCGACCGATATGAATTTAACTGCATGGGGCCAGTGGCGTATCTACGGAACATAGGGCCTCTGACAAGGACTGAATTGCGCCCCTGGGACAACGTTCCATATATACCGAAGGCATGTCCTTTTCTTCGTATAAATGCTTGATGGATTGTCTTGAAAAGAAAGTCGTTTGGGGGTAGACTAGAAGAAAACCGTTTACGTAAGCACCACCTCTTAAACGATTGTTTTTTTATAGCTGTAGTTTAAAACGGATGTTAAGTGGACATATGCCTTGTATATTTTGTCTTCTTATTATACAAAAAGTAGATGAAGTGAAAACGGAACATTCGTCCCAGTTCCTATATTAAGCAGACACAACATATTATGGTAGTCATTTGCACATATTGGTTGAATGTCACACTAACTCAAGCACGCCTTTGTACCAATTATTTGTGCCTAAAGTGCCTAAATTTCACGCCTTAGATATGCTCTGTCAGGTAGATCAAAACCTCTAAAATGTATGCTCTCTCTACTGTCTCAGACAATTGAACATTTGTAACAGGAAAACGTACAGTTTTATATTCTTTGGTTTGTTCTCTCCACCCCCGCCTCAACCGAATCACGCCACCGCTATAATGAGTGTCTCATTCTACTATCCTTCTAGTTATCGTTTTAGGGGGATGCTTTATCGTGATACTTTATTGGACTACAGGAAGACAAAATATAAAAATATATTTTATTTTCTACGTCGTCCACCTTGGTAAGGAAGTGAATAAATCTGAATAAACAGAAAGATGGGGGGGGGGGGGGGGGGGGGGGGGAGAGAGAGAGAGAGAGAGAGAGGTGGGATTATTAAAATAAGATGCATTTTTGCATACTAGACCAGGAAATACGGTGAGAGAGAGAGAGAGAGAGAGAGAAGAGAGAGAGAGAGAGAGAAGGGGGTGCGATTATAAAAATAAGTTGCATTTTTGCATACTAGACCAGGAGATACGGTGAATTGCAATTGTCTCATCTTCATTAACTGTAAAGGATATGTCAATAAAATTTTACTTACTTGTTTACATAAGCCTAAGTTTTGAATAAAAGATTGTAGAACTTCCATGAATAGAAAGTCGTTTGTGTAGAGAATTGAAGAAAACAGCGCCACGACTGTAATGAGTGCCCCACTCCTCTATCCTTCCAGTTACCACGTTGAGGGTGGGGGGTGGTGGTGCTGGGTCCTTATTGTGATACTTGATTAGTCTACAGGAAGACAAAATATAAAAATGTTTTTTTTATTTCTACCTCATCCACCTCGGGAACTAAATAAATCGCACAGGAATATGAGAGACAGAGAGAGAAATAAATCAGGACGTGGGGGGAGGAGGGGGTAATGTATTAATTATCCGACACTATATACACATGTCTGCTGTCGTGTTATTTATGCATCGGCTAAACGAGTGACACTTTAGTGCTGTAAATCAGGGAATTAATATTCGACCGATATGATTTTAACTGCATGGGGCCAGTGGCGTATCTACGGACCATAGCGCCTCTGGTAAGCACTGAATTGCGCCCTTGGGACAACGTTCCATATATACCGAAGGCATATCCTATTTTTCGTATAAATGCTTGTTGGATTTCCATGAAAAGAAAGTCGTTTGGGGGTAGACTAGAAGAAAACCGTTTACGTAAACACCACCTCTTAAACGATTGTTTTTTTATAGCTGTAGTTTAAAACGGATGTCAAGTGGACATATGTCCTGTATATTTTGTCTTCTTATTATACAAAAAATAGATGAAGTGAAAACGGAACATACGTTCCATTTCCTATATTATGGAGACAAAACATATTATGACAGTCGCTTGGACATATTGGTTGAATATCACAATAACACAAGCACTCCTTTGTACCAATTATTTGTACTGGACGGAAACAAGACGAAAGTGCCTAAATTTCACGCCTTAGATATGCTATGTCAGGCAGATAGAAACCTCTAAAATGTATGCTCTCTCTATTGTCTCAGAAAATTGAACATTTGTAACAGGAAAACGTACAGTTTTATCTTCTTTGGTTTGTTCTCTCCACCCCCGCCTCAACCGAATCACGCCACCGCTATAATGAGTGTCTCATTCTACTATACCTCTAGTTATCGTTTGAGGGGATGCTTTATCGTGATACATTATTTGACTACAGGAAGCCACCATATAAAAATATATTTTATTTTCTACGTCGTCCACCTTGGTAAGGAAGTGAATAAATCTGAATAAACAGAAAGATGGAGAGAGAGAGTGAGAGAGAGGTGCGATTATAAAAATAAGTTGCATTTTTGCATACTAGACCTGGGGATACGGTGAATTGCAATTGTCTCATCTCCATTCACTGTAAAGGATGTGTTAATAAAATTTGACTTACTTTGTATAAATGACTGTAGAATTTTCATAAATAGATAGTCGTTTGTGGAGAGAATTGCTGAAATCCCTTTTCATCACCACAACCTCTTAAACGATTGTTTTTATAACTGTAGTTTAAAACGGATGTTAAGTGGACATATGCCTTGTATATTTTGTCTTCTTATTATTCAAAAATAGATAAAGTCAAAACGGAACGTTCGATGCAAATCCTATATTAAGAAGACAAAACATGTTATGGCAGTCACTTGGACATATTTTTTTAATGTCACAATAGCCCAAGCAGGCCATTGAACCAATTATTTGTACTGTACGGGAACAAGACGACAGTGCCTAACTTTCACGCCGAAGATATTCTGTATCAGGTAGATCGAAAACTCTAAAATGTATGCTCTGTCTATTTTCTCAGAAAATTGAAAGTTTGAAACTACAAAACGTACATTTTATATGTTTGGTTCGTTCTCCACACATCCGCCCAGCTAACAGCGCCACGACTGTAATGAGTGCCCCACTCCTCTATCCTTCCAGTTACCACGTTGGGGGGGGGGGGTGGTTCTGGGTCCTTATTGTGATACTTGATTAGACTACAGGAAGACAAAATATAAAAATGTTTTTTTTATTTCTACCTCATCCAACTCGGGAACTAAATAAATCGCACAGGAATATGAGAGACAGAGAGAGAAAAAAAATCAGGACGTGTGGGGGGGTGGGGTGGGGGTGGGGGGGTGGGGGTAATGTATTAATTATCCGACACTATATACACATGTCTGCTGTCATGTTATTTATGCATCGGCTAAACGAGTGACACTATAGTGCTGTAAATCAGGGAATTAATATTCGACCGATATGAATTTAACGGCATGGGGCCAGTGGCGTATCTACGGAACATAGCGCCTCTGGTAAGCACTGAATTGCGCCCATGGGACAACGTTCCATATACCGAAGGCATATCCTATTTTTCGTATAGATGCTTGTTGGATTTCCATGAAAAGAAAGTCGTTTGGGGGTAGACTACAAGAAAACCGTTTACGTAAACACCACCTCTTAAACGATTGTTTTTTATATCTGAAGTTTAAAACGGATGTTAAGTGGACATATGCCTTGTATATTTTGTCTTCTTATTATACAAAAAATAGATGAAGTGAAAACGGAACATACGTTCCAGTTCCTATATTATGGAGACAAAACATATTATGACAGTCGCTTGGACATATTGGTTGAATGTCACAATAACTCAAGCACTCCTTTGTACCAATTATTTGTACTGGACGGAAACAAGACGAAAGTGCCTAAATTTCACGCCTTAGATATGCTCTGTCAGGTAAATCAAAACCTCTAAAATATATGCCCTCTCTATTGTCTCAGAAAAGTGAACAATTCTAACAGGAAAACGTACAGTTTTATATTCTTTGTTTGTTCTCTACACCCCCGCCTCAACCGAATCACGCCACCACTATAATGAGTGTCTCATTCTACTATACTTCTAGTTATCGTTTTAGGGGGATGCTTTATCGTGATACTATATTAGACTACAGGAAGACAAAATATAAAAATATATTTTATTTTCTACGTCGTCCACCTTGGTAAGGAAGTGAATAAATCTGAATGAACAGAAAGATGGGGAGAGAGAGAGAGGGAGAGAGAGAGGTGCGATTATTAAAATAAGATGCATTTTTGCATACTAGACCAGGAAATACGGGAGAGAGAGAGAGAGAGAGAGAAGGGGGTGCGATTATAAAAATAAGTTGCATTTTTGCATACTAGACCAGGAGATAGGGTGAATTGCAATTGTCTCATCTTCATTAACTGTAAAGGATATGTCAATAAAATTTTACTTACTTGTTTACATAAGCCTAAGTTTTGTATAAATGATTGTAGAACTTCCATAAATAGAAAGTCGTTTGTGTAGAGAATTGAAGAAAACCGTTTACATCACCACAACCTGTTAAACGATTGTTTTTATAACTGTAGTTTAAAAAGGATGTTAAGTGGACATATGCCTTGTATATTTTGTCTTCTTATTATACAAAAATAGATAAAGTCAAAACGGAACGTTTGACGCAAATCCTATATTAAGAAGACAAAACATATTATGGCAGTCACTTGGACATATTTTTTTAATGTCACAATAGCCCAAGCAGGCCATTGAACCAATTATTTGTACTGTACGGGAACAAGACGAAAGTGCCTAACTTTCACACCGCAGATATTCTGTATCGGGTAGATCGAAAACTCTAAATTGTATCCTCTATTTTCTCAGATAATTGAAAGTTTGAAACTACAAAACGTACATGTTTTATGTTTGGTTCGTTCTCCACACCACCGCCCACCCCAACAGCGCCACGGCTATAATGAGTGCCGCACTCTACTCTCCTTCACGTTACCACGTTAGGGCGTGGGGTGGAGGTTCCTTATTGTAATACTTTATTAGACTACAGGAAGACAAAATATAAAAGGGAACTGAATAAATCGCACAGGAAGTTGAGAGAGAGAGAGAGAGTCAGGCCCGGGGGGGGGGGGGGGTAGGGGTAATGTATTAATTATCCGACACTATATACACATGTCTGCTGTCATGTTGTGTTTTATGCATCGACTAAACGAGTGACACTATAGTTTTGTCACTCAGGGAATTAATGTTCGACCGATATGAATTTAACTGCATGGGGCCAGTGGTGTATCTATGGAACCTAGCACCTCTGGCAAGCACTGAATTGCACCCATGGGACAACGTTCCATATATACCGAAGGCGTATCCTTCCAGTTAGCACGCTGGGCGAGGGGATTCCTTATTGTGATCCGATTATAAAAATAATTGGCATTTCTGAATACTGGACCAGGTCGTACTTTGAACTGCAATTGTATTCTCTCCAATAACTGTAAAGCAAGTGTTAAAAAAAATGTTACTTCCTTGTTTGCATGAAACTATTTTTCGTATAAATGTTTGTTGAATTTTCATGAAACGAAAGTTGTTTGGGGGTAGAATAGAAGAAAATCGTTAACGTCAACACCACCTCTTAAAGGCTTGCTTTTTATATCTGTAGTTTAAAACAGATGTTAAGTGGACATATGCCTTGTATATTTTGTCTTCTTATTATACAAAAATAGATGAAGTGAAAACGGAACATTCGTCCCAGTTCCTATATTAAACAGACAAAACATATTATGGCAGTCACTTGGACATATTGGTTGAATGTCACAATAACCCAAGCACGACCCTGTACCAATTATTTGTACTATACGGAAATAATACGAAAGTGCCTAAATTTCACTCCGTAGATATGCTCTGTCAGGTAGATCCAAAACTCTAAAATCTATGCTCTCTCTATTGTCTCAGAAAATTGAAAGTTTGTAACTACAAAACGTACAGTTTTATATTCTTTGATTTGTTCTCTATACCCCCGCCTCTTGAGAATCATGCCCCCGCTATAATGAGTGTCTCACTCTATTATCCTTCTAGTTATCGCCTTATGGGGTGCTTTATCGTGATACTTTATTATACCACACGAATAAGCCTACGTTTTGTATTAATGATTGTAGAATTTCCATAAATAGAAAGTCATTTGTGGAGAGAATAGAAGAGAACCTTTGCGGCATCACAACCTCTTAAACGATTGTTTTTATAACTGTAGTTTAAAATGGATATTAAGTGGACATATGCCTCGTATATTTTGTCTTCTTATTATACAAAAAGTAGATGAAGTGAAAACGGAACATTCGTCCCAAATCCTATATTAAGAAGACAAAACATATTATGGCAGTCCCTTGGACATATTTTTTTAATGTCACAATAGCCCAAGCAGGCCTATGAACCAATTATTTGTACTGTCCGGGAAAATTCGAAGTACCTAACTTTCACGCCGTAGATATGCTGTGTCAGATAGATCGAAAACTCTAAAATGTATGCTGTGTCTCTTGTCTCAGAAAATTGAAAGTTTGAAACTACAAAACGTAGATTTTGTATGTTTGGTTCGATCTCCGCACCACTGCCCACCCAAATGCGGTACCGCTACAATGAGTGTCTTACTCTACTGTCCTTCTAGTTACCACGTTAGGTGTGTGTGTGTGTGTGGGGGGGGGGGGGGGGGGGGGTCCTTATTGTGATACTTTTTAGACTACTAGAAGACAAAATATAAAAAATCTATTTTATTTTAGCTCACCCACCTAGGAAAATGAATAAATCGCATAGGAAGATGGGGGCGAGAGAGAGAGAGAGAGAGAGAGAGAGAGAGAGAGAGAGAGAGAGAGAGAGAGAGAGAGAGGGGGGGGGGGGGGGGTAAGGATGGACGGAGTGGAGGGGAGGTATTTTACTAATTAACCGACACTATATACACATGTCTGCTGTCATGTTATTTATGCATCCTTCTATAGTTATCACGTCGGGGGAGGGGATTCCTTATTGCGTTGCGAATATAAAAATAAGTAGCATTTCTGCGTACTGGATCAGGGCATACTGCGAATTGCAATTGCATCCTCTCCAATAACTGTAAAGCATGTGTTAATAAAATTTTACTTACTTGTTTGCATAAGCCTATTTTTCGTATAAATGCTTGTTGAAATTTCATGAAAAGAAAGTCGTGTGGGGGTATAATAGAAGAGAACCGTTTACGTCAACACCACCTCTTGAACGATTGTTTTTTATAGCTGTAGTTTAAAACGGATGTTAAGTGGACATATTTCTTGTATATTTTGTCTTCTTATTATACAAAAATAGATGAAGTTAAAACAGAACATTTGTCTAGGTTCCTATATTAAGTTGACAAAACATATTATGGCAGTTACTTGGACATATTGGTTAAATGTCAAAATAACTCAAGCACACCTTTGTACCAATTATTTGTACTGGACGAAACAAGACGAACGTGCCCAAATTACACGCCCTAGATATGCTTTGTCAGGTAGATCCAAAACTCCAAAATGTATGCTCTCTCTGTTGTCTCAAAAAATTGAAAGTTTGTAACTGCAAAACGGAGTATTTTATATTCTTTTGTTTGTTCTCTCCACCCCACCTCATCCACCCCACCTCATCCGAGTCACGCCACCACTATAACGAGTGTCTCACTCTACTATCCGTCTAGTTATCGCTTTAAAGGGATGCTTTATCGTGATACATTATTAGACTACTTGAAGACAAAATATAAAAATATATTTTATTTTCTACGTCTTCCAAGGTAAGGAAGTGAATAAATCTGAGAGAGTGAGAGTTAGAGAGAGAGAGAGAGAGAGAGAGAGAGAGAGAGAGAGAGAGAGAATGTACTAATTATTCGACAATATATACGCATGTCTGCTGTTATGGTATTATTTATACATCGACTAAATGAGTGAGACTACAAGTTGTTGTAGCTCAGGATATTAATGTTCGACCGATATGAATTTAACTGCATGGTGTATCTATGGAACATACCATCTGTGGCAAGTACTGAAATTGTGTTCCTCCGCTACGGTACATATATACCGAAGGCATATCCTTCCAGTTAGCACGTTGGAGGGGAATATTACTTATTGTGATACTTTATTAGACTATTAAAAGACAAAATATAAAAAAATAGTTTATTTTTTACCTCTTCTACCTAGGGAACTGAATAAATCGCACAGGAAGAGGGGGGGGGCGTGATAGAGAGAGCGAGAGAGAGAGAGATAGAGAGAGAGAGAGAGAGAGAGAGAGAGGGAGAGAGAGAGAGAAAGAGCACCTGCTAAATATAACACGCCTTTGTACCAATTATAAAAAACTGGACGGAAACAATAAGAAAGTGCCTAAATAAATTGCACGCCGTAGATATGCTGCGCCAGGTAGATCCAAAACTCTAAAACGTATGCTCTCTCTATTGTCTCAGAAAATTGAAATTTTGTAACTGCAAATCGTAGAGTTTTATATTATTTGGTTTATTCTCCCCGCCACCACCTCACCCCAACCGCGCCGCCTCTACAATGAGTGTGTCGCTCTAAGATCCTTCAAGTTAGCACGTTATGGGGATTCCTTATTGTGATACTTCATTAATAAATCTCACAGGAAGAAGAGGGTCCCAGAGGGAGAGTGAGAGAGAGAGATTTTTAAAATTTTTATGTTTAATTTCAATTAAAATGCAAACAAACTAGAGTGATGTCACGCATGCAGCCCGACTGTCCCAGCAATGGCAATGCTTAGACACAAAATAGTCGAAGCCATTTTTTGTTAACCGTTTACCTAGCGAATCTGCCATATCTGCACTCGTGATATACAAAACTTGATATTCGAATTTTATTTTTATTTTTTCATTTCTCTACCACCTCCTATTAATGGAACAAACTTGATGAACTTGTTCCAATAAGGACTAATAAGCCATGGTTAGAAGTCAAACAAGAAAAAAATCTGATGTTTCAGAAAAATAATTTGTACTGTTGGCTTCAACTTGTGTTAGGTAAAGGATTAGAGATGCAGTACATAACCACAAACTTTAACCAAAACTGTAAAAAAAAGCATTTTTGATGAAAGAAAAAAAAAGTTCCTAATTGCCCACCCCCCTCCCGAAAAGCGTTGTGAAAAGGGTTTAATTAATGCCAATATTATTTGAAACCACTGTGCACAGCTTCAGTAGAGCTTGCCCGAAATGAAAAAAAGAAATGATGTTGTAACAGAGTGTTTGGAGAATGAAAGGTAGAACTTTGAAAAGCAGAACTTTAATCCGAAACTTTAAGCTAGGAATACTAAGTAAAATTGGTTGGCAAAAAAGGTTAAATATTTCCTGAAACCGATAAAAGAAATCATTGATGTAAATGGAATCATTAAGTTGTAATGACCATGGAAGAATTAGAGTAAGAAAGTTTCTGGCAAAGTCTAATTTCAAATACAAAGAAAGTAAGTCTGAAAACATGTTTAAAAGAGGTTAAAGCATGCCGATTTTAATAAAACATCACTGTAGAAATGTTCAGTAGATAGTAGACATTGTCCCAAATAAGAAACAGTGACATTCTACTAAACTGTTTGAAGAATTAAAGGTGTAATTTTAAAACACGCCCCCTCCCCCACCCCCACCCCTCCCAAAGAAAAAAACCCCAAAAACTTTAACCTGGAAATTGTAAGTTAAACTGCCATACAAAAAAGGGTTAAATATTTCCCCAAAAATCATGAAACATAAAAAAATAAAAAGAAAATGAGAATGATACAATCAACGGTAGTATCAATTTAAAAGAAAAAAAACCAAAAAAACTTTGAGGTTGACTAAAAAACTTTAACCACAAACTTTAATCAAAACACCAAATGTTAACAGATAGACAGAAGAAAGTCACGACTAAACAGGAAAAAAAAACCCACTTGAACCTTCAGTAAAAAAATTTAACCACAAACTTTAACGAAAACTCTAAATATTAGCAGACGGACAGACGGATGGACGGACAAAAGTCATAACTATAGCCCTCACTGTAAACAGTCGGGCTAAAAAAAACGTTAAAACTTCTCAAATCTATCGATTGTTCCTTCATGACATTACTCACATTACAGCTCATTGTTGAGTGTTTGCCCTGTTTTGTCGGGGAAATGGTGTCTGAGAGACAGTGAGTAAGTGTCAGCCCTACCCCTGCATACCAGAACAACCTTGTAATAATGATTTGTAAGTGCAGGGAATCTGTTATGGGCCTTTCTGACCCTCCCGGGGGCCTACAGGAAAAAATTTCAACAACGCAACAAACATGTTTTTTTTCCACCTCGGACCCACCCAGACATCCCGGCCTCGGGTCACGGAACGTTTTGGTGCCCCCCCCCCCCCCCCCCCCCGATCTGAGCGAATATTTTGAGGTTTTTCATGTACTGATGACTGTCTACCTTTTGACCGACACAGATATTAGGACACCCAATCAACAAATTTACAGCCTAACTCACCCCCTGGACCTAACCCTCTACGACTTTTAGGCCACTTTTGGACATATTTCAGACCAACTTTGAGGAAGAGTGCCCACCACCCCCCCCCCCCCCCCCCCCCCCACCCCCCCACCCCCTCACCCCCCCCCCCCCCCACCCGTGCATAGTGTGCATTGTATATAACACTGACTGGTATCGACAACAGTGTTTAGAAAATGGTTAAAAGCTGGTGTAATGGTATTTCCCAACTTCTCAGGATGTTGTCGATACGAAGAAACCAGTAGACACTGCCATCTTAACTACTGTAGAACAAAAGGAATTACTTTAATTCTGGTGGACATATCATTAGTGACAGAGATCATGTTCAGGATAAGCACATTTTGGTGTGGATTGAAATAATTTCGAAAGCAATCAATTATCTGTAAACCCACTTTAAGGACCCAACTTATATGAATATGTAAATGTCTCCCTAATAAATATGCAATTAATGTCTACCTAATGGCCGTATTGCAGTAAAAAAACATTAGGGCGACGCCATTAAGGAGACATGGGCGATATGTTTTGCACAAATACTTTTTTCACCATGAATATTGGATTTTAGGACATTAATTTATTAAATTAATTCCATCATCAGACAAAAGATTCTATGTGAAGCCCAGGAAAAAATGTCTTCCTATTGGACTATTTTGAAACATGTCGCCCTAAGTGTCGATCCAGTGTAATATATATATATATATATATATATTTTTTTTTTTTTTTTTTTTGTGGGAATGGCAGGAAGACAGCCTTTTAGGCTATGCTATTTCCATGCTGTGTACTAGGTTATGTTCTTATAGATTGTAATGTTATGTTGTTAATGTACTAGTATACTGCAGAATAAAGATATATTATTATTATTATTTTCTAGTATTATTTTCTAGAGATTGGATCCATGTGTACACCTTCAAGTTTTGGTTTCAATATTTCTTCAAACTGCGCCCAGTCAGCATCCTTCATGAGTTCCCAAATTTCCATAAAGCTTACTTTGCCTCTTGTTTCGTTTTTTGCCCCCGACCGTAATTGTAATTATGTTGAGATCACTATCCAACTCCCATTTATCATCATCGTTCATTTCTATCTTTATAACTTACCTTTTTAACCTTTTCCCAACCAATCGGACGCATCCGCCTGCGTAATATGCAAATTCAGCAGTTGAAAAAATATTATTTTTCAAAAAATCTCAACAAAACCATATCATGTGACCCCTCGTTGGAACGAGCTCGTCGAGCCCGTTCCAACGAGGGGTCACATGATATAGTTTTGTTGAAATTCTTTGAAAAATTTAAAAAAAATGCTATTTAAAATAACACATTTTGATATCGTCTGCATTGGGTAAAGGGTTAAATCGATATTTGTAAGAATGCATATATTGTAAGAATATAGCCGGATATCATTCTGCAGTCGCTCTTCTCCTGTGTCCCTTTCCTTTCACATTTCACATCTCTGTTCAGAATCTTCAAACCGAGCTTATTTATGAAGTCTAGCAGCTTTCTTCCACTCCTGTTGATATCCCTATCCCACCCGTATGTCTTCTTCCTTATCATCCACGTGTCCATTAAAGTCTCCCATATGATTTATACAGAGTCACCTGTTTTTTAATCCCGTGATGTTCAGTCTAAGTATTGAGTATATTGCGTCATTCCACTCAGGTTTGCTTTCCTCCGCTGCACAGAACAAAATCCCAAGAGCAACATTTTTGTTTTTTTTTTAAATTGACTATTACCCACCAAATTTGTTTAGATACCGCAACCGAGGTACAAACATCTGCCAGATCGATGGTCAAAGACAGTTTCCAATCGTCCTTAATTTATAAGCCTATACTCCTTCTCTTCTTTTCTGACCTGCAGTTCAACCTACAGACTATTCATACGCACCTCCATACTTGATCTACTCGTTCATTACGTCTTATCCCCGTTTCACTTACGCACATGACACCAAAGTCTTCCTTATCGATCAATGTAGCTGCACCGTTCCAGCACCTTACTTGTCGAGAGAACATTTTTTCATCAAAAACATTGGTGCCAGATATGTGTTATCAGCGCCATTAAATACTGCATATATTCATCATTGTGTTGTATTTCATTTGTCAATAGATAATCATTCTTTCCGCAAACAATCGCTTTTAGCCATCTGAAAGATAGCATGAAAGGAATGACAGTTTCTATTAACACCCCTGAGAAAGGAAAAAAAACAGCGGGTGCCAAATTAAGTTCCAGGTGTATATATGTTAATAAAAACTGAGAGATTTAACTGTTCTTCCCGTTCGAACCAGCAGGTGAAATTTAGACTACAATACTATACTATACTATATTATACTATACTATACTATACTATACTATACTATACTATACTATACTATACTATACTATACTATACTATACTACCCCGATGAAAGTTACTACGATGGTGAGGTGGAGGGTGAATGGAAGGTGGTTGTAGATTCAATGAGGAAACGAGGGGGAAGGAACCTCGGTGGGTAATGCAATGCAATGCAATGTTAGCGTATAGCATCCACCGCAGTGCTCTTTGACTTACATTATTACACCGTATCACAGGTGTTCACACCTTTTGTTCATTCTATGACATTCTCAGCTCAACTCAACGGAACATACTGCCGGTGCTCCACTGGCGTGCACACAAGGCAAGCACATCAACAGGTCCATATTTTATACCTAGGTACGGTGGGGGTTGCGTAGTACTAGGTAAACGTTGGATGCGGAAAATGCAAGCAAGTGGCGGGACAGTAGGAAAGTGGAAGAGTTGAGCCAGAACTGGACGGTGTAGAGTCAAGAGGTGAGGACCAGAGTGAGGCTGCTAAGCGGTGTAGCGAAAGAGGTTCAATGTTTTAGATTCTGATATCTCTGTGGTGGGGTATTAAGAAGACGACAAAAGAGAGGAAGTGGTTGTTGATGTTGATAGGACAGATAAGGTTAGGAGAACTGTCAAGAGAAGGCGTTCGGGTTCGAATCAAAGGATGCAAGAGGCAGGTGATATAGGGCCTGAGAAGAGAAGAAGGAAGAAGAAATAAAGAAAGTTAGTTGGAGCAGGGATTAGCATTGTACACGGAATTGATTAGGTGACATGCTTCACGTGGTCGAGGGGATGTGTTTGGGGTACGCTGTTAAACAGAAACATCACGTTTCACCAGATGACATGTACTGCAATACATAGAAATAATTAAAACATAATAATCTGTAACAGCAACTTCACTGTCATGAAACATTCCAGGGAGTGCTTAATTAATTTACAGGTGTTTATATTACTGGGACCTGAGCCGCACCTCTTGTTCTTGCTTTGCATTACACCCCAAATTAGACCTGAATTATTTAGCCTATGACTCCACAGCAGTTCGGGTTTACCCGGCAATGAGAGAGGACATTCGGGCGTCACGTTTCTTGCAGGATCCCTCTTTCGAAACTGTCGGGATACGGATGCAGATGCCTAAGGCACGAGTCATGGTAGAACATTTTGAAATCAGTTATTAATGGAGACTTCTGGCGGCTTTTGGGATGACAAATCACGTTATTTTTTGGCCGTCAAAGTGACAATTTTAGTAGCATGTTTCAAATTTACAATTTCATCAGTGAGTATCCAGTCTATTAACAGATTGAACGTCTCCACGGGACGCTCCCATTTCTTCTTTACATGAGTGGCAACTAGTATTCCAAATGAAGGCCAACATATCTTGCTGGTTCTAGCTCGGGGATCGGAGGGCCCAAGCTTGCACAGGTTCCTGGACTCCTGGGTCAAGCCCGGGCCTCCAATATTCCGGGCCCCGGGGTTACTACTCCGGTTCCTCCACCCTCATCCACAACCTTTAATAATCAATCAGAATTTTACTTCCAGAGGGAAGTCAGGCAAACAGCAAATTTGGATATGACTTTTAGCATTATGCACCCATCCCATCTAAACGTTTCATGGTAGAAGAAAAGTACTGGAAGGTTCGGTTTCCGACCTACCTATTTCCAAAATAGGATTTTTTAGACTGACTTGCTGAAACAGATGAACCGCTGTTGAATATAATACTTGAGTCATAATATTTTCAAGATTCAATTCGATTTGAAATCTGCTTCATTCGATTAGGGAGACGTATCCATCTGAAATCTGAGATTCTCAGGGGTACCACATCAACTAGCCATAGGCAATATCGATAACGGTCGGTATTCCTTTTGTAAAATATACCACACAAAATGGTTTTAAACCACCCCAGTTTTCGCTACTTTTTCGAAGGTATATTTACCCGAAAGTATTAAGAAATATGAGAAATGAAGCGCACAAGTCCCCCCCCCTCCCCCCCCCCCCCATCCAAAACAAAAATATAATAATAATTGAAGTTGGTAAACGTGCGTCCTTGACCGCAACCGCGACGAATAAGTAGAACAGGATTAGTTTTTTTAATTTACTGGATACATATGTTGCATGAGATCTGTGTGCATTTCTGTATTGGTTCTGTTTAATATTCGACATTTCTACACTTTTAACATGTTTGTATCATATCCCAGAGTGAAATATCACCTGCTCACGAGTGAGCCCGTGTCCTGTGGCAATATCAAATGGTATGTGCGCTAGAGGTGTGGATAGAAATGTTGGTGTCCACGAATGGGGTCAGATTGGTCAGAATCAAGTTCGTACCCTCGTTCACAAAATCAGATTGAACTGAACAGCGTGTTAACAAGTTACATATGGACAGATCCGACACTGACTAGTGGAGATGTTGTTACAACTCGACAACGTTCGTTTGTAAATTCACTTCGGAATAGTTTCTTTGAATATTGTTTATAAATCCCAATATCACAGTCAACGAACGAATGGCCGCGATAAACAGTCATAATCTGGTTAAAGCGGAGGTTTAGCCTTTTACCAAATGGATTAACCGTTTCCGTACTACATAAATGCTAACTTGTATAAATGGCATTCTTGTATTATAATAGCTGTTTTTCAGTGACACGGTTTTGCCGATGGAGCCTAGGACAAAAACAAAATGTTTTGTTTGCAGTCAAGTGCCGTGTAACTGGTTAAATTGGATATTGCGTCATTTGGACAATTTGTTTTTGAAAGCATTGGAGTTTTGTCATGAGTGTGAAGAGGCTCGCCCT
Source organism: Pictodentalium vernedei (assembly GCA_031216915.1). Lineage (NCBI taxonomy): Eukaryota > Metazoa > Mollusca > Scaphopoda > Dentaliida > Dentaliidae > Pictodentalium > Pictodentalium vernedei. The sequence continues at coordinate 334,591,727 of CM062295.1, forward strand.
ATCTATGTTTTTTATCTAATAACCACCCATTCCAAAGATGTAACTGGCGTTTGTATTCTATATTTGATGGGCAGTGTGGTGGCTGAATGGTTAAAGCAATGTACTCTAAACCCAAAGGTCGACGATTCGATCCCGACCTCTAGTAGCTGCGTGTACGTGACAACGACCCGGATTGTCCACGTGGGAGCACATGTGGCGTTAGTAGTATAGCAGGAGGGTTTCGACACCCATCACCCGGAGCTTTGCCGGTGCAACTAGTATTAAATTCCCATAGGAACAGGAGCTTTGCCGGTGCAGCTTTTACCGGTTCAAAACCTCGGCACCATTCAGAACTGTATACGGCACGTGGTGTACATACTGCATATATAGTATGCTATGGGATGTATAGTGATATATGTTAACATGGGGCTATGGCTATAGAGTATAGGTATGTGATGGAAAATTGATGGGGAAGTTGGGTTTTCTTGAAAGTTTTCCCCGCGAAACCTTTGACGTTGCTATTGACGTTGAGCCGGCATGATGCTCACGCGACGCCATAGAGACGTTGACCACTGTTGCTGTCCACTGTTCATTCCGACATAGCGTTATTAGGGTCAGAGTTTGTCAGACTTCTCGGGTGGAGTGATATGATAGTAGCGTTATATACCCATGTAGGTCTCATGTTAGCACTTGGTACTACTAATCGACCTAATGCTTCATATTATCCTATGTTTGGTATAGGTAGTACGGAATGCTTGTCCAGGCAGTATTGTGGGGTTGGGATAAATCTATTTGCGATATAATCTTGGTTGTTTTGGAACGGTAGTATAGTATGGGCGTTATATACCCTTGTGGGTCACATCTAATTCCCTGTTGTATTTACCTAGCGGTCGCTTTGTACTATGCTTTGACTGGCATTGGTAGTATGTAATTCTGGCTAGGCGATATTATGGAGTGGTTTGGGAGTAATGCAGGGTCGCCTAGAGTGGTAGTATAGGATGTACCCCATGTTCCCCTGTAGGTCCCATGTTAGCCCTTAGTGCTGTTAATCCTCTTACTGGCATAGGTAGTACGTAATGTTAGGTCAAGCAGAATTGTGGAGTGGGTTAATACTTGGTAGTTTAGAACGGTACATAGTGTGGGCGGTATAAACACCCTGTATGGTCCATATTAACTCTCGGTACTATTAACCCAATGCATGTAGTTTACCATCGGGGGTTAGTATTGATAGTAGGTTACGGTAAGTTAAGCGGTATTGCGAGGTAAGGTTATAACGGTAGCATGGGGTGTACGGACTGAATCACATACGTCCAATGTTACGCTTCAGTACTATTAATCCACCTAATGTTCCATATTATCTTATGACTGATATGGGTAGTACATCATGCTAAGCCATTTAATTGTGTCGCGTATGCTTGATTTCTAGTATCGCAGTAGAGTATGGACGGTCATCTGGACATTATAAGTCTTAGCCGATAGTAATAACACCTATATAGGAGCATGGAATCCGGGTTAAGGAAACCAACTTAAAGAATCCCTTTTACAGAATCCCTACGGAATCATTTTCTGGGAAACGTCTGTGGCTATAGAATCCTTTTTTTCTGAAATAAGTGGAAGAGTCGTACCTGGGGTCACTCATTCGAGCAATTGCTCTATAGCTCAATTGCTCGATCGGATTCGAGTCGTTCGAGCAATGACTTTTCAGCAACTGCTCGAAAGCTTATTGGAAATCATCTGTTTCTGTGTATCCCGTTAATCGGAATTCCTTCCCTACCCTGCCTATAGATGTTATTCATCGGATTTAAACTGTGTATAAATGGTACATTTTGGTGGAAATGACACAATCTGATTGAACCTGTTGAGCCTTGAACTTTGGTAAAACCAAGAAGCGCGCGGAACTCACAGTGTTTTTCAAATTATAATGACATACACTTAACAAAATTTAAAACAGTGTTTAAGGGGTCGTCCAACAAAACATTTTGCGTTGTGAACTAATGCATGTACATGCTGTCTTGTAGATTTATTCCCCCCTAAAAACATATCAGACCTACAATATAAAAATTGACCTCGAAACGTATTGTCGAAAATTTATTGTTTTTGTTTTTGTTTCGCTGGGGTGCATACATTGTGGAACGGAACTTCTGTTTTGGAAATGGTAATTCGTGGACGTTTGTTAGACAGTATGTCACTTCGACATCTTAGGTTCGTAATAACTTAATGATTCGGGAAAGATGCAGTCAGTATGCCTGTAGAAGTGCTACAAGTCAGTAAAGGTGAGACACATGACTAATATTGATTGTCAATAGTACATGACAGTAATGATACAAGTCAGTTGTAATCGCACAAGAGTGGTAGAAAACTATAGTTTTTGGTGAATGCAGTAGAGGCTAATCACTGGACAGACAGCATAGGGCACAGTGAAAGCCAATGGTAAGACTACCTAAAATGAGCTTTATAAGAGCTGTACTTATGGATCCCTTTTTGGGGCACAACGTTTTGGAGCATCCTTTTTGGGAATCCCTTCTTGGAATCCCCAGAAAATTCCCTTTTAGGGAAACTCCGGTGGCCATGGAATCCCTTTTAGTCGTATGATACTTCTATCATATTACTGCCTACGAGAACACCGACACACCCTGACCCTAATAATGTTATGTAGGAATGTACATTAGACAGCAACAGCGGTCAACGTCTCTATGACCTCGCGTGAGCATCTTGGCGTCACGACGTCTATAGGAATATTAACTTTCAAAAACTTTAAAGAAAACCCAACTTCCCCATCAGTTTTCCAGCACATACCCATACTCTATACCCATTGACCCGTGTGAACATATATCACTATACATACCATAGCATACTATTTATGTAGTACGTACACTACCTGAATGGTGCCGATGTTTCGCACCGGCAAAAGCTGCACGGCAAAGCTCCGGTTCCCATGAGAATTTATTATTGGTTGCACCGGCAAAGCTCCGAGTAATGGGGGTCGACAACCTCCTGCTATACTACTGGCGTTGTGTACCAAGGTGTACTGAACGTCAGTGGTGCAATAGTCTCGAACCGTTGCTTACACTGATAGTGCAGTATTAGAAAGGTGGAGAATGCTCCTTGTTGGTTCTCTCCCGGTACACCGGCTTCCCACACTCTTAAATCAGTCCGACACGATGCCAAAGGGCCTACTGATAGTGTCATTAAATCCCATTAGCAAACCAAAAATAATAATTATACCGTGATTTGATCACAATATTTTTTGTTTGACAATATGGGATATTTTTTTTTGTACATATGTATAAGTTTATATTTATTATACGCTAGCCTGTGAATTATCGCAAATTATCTAAAAGATATTTCTCGATATCTATCGACTCGATAGATATCGAGACATATTCCTCAGTAGCTTCATAAATGACGTCACGCTTCGGCACATGACCTCGCCTTGGAGGAACGATCAGCTGATCTGTGTTATTGTTTTGAAACGATGCGTTTGGGGTCGAATTGGGCTGAATATTGTGCCAAAAAAATGTCCCGTAGCATATAATAAAAGAAAAAATCTAAACTATTTTAGTCAGATAATTCCCGACATTTTAGTCAGTGTCGGGAATTATCTCATGAGTGTGGACCTGAAAAATAATAGTTTCATGTCCACACGATAAATGTTTTCGGTAACTTCCTAAATGGCGTTACGTTTCGGCGCATGACGCCGCCTTGAACGTCGCCTTGAAGGAACGACCAGCAGCTTTTTGTTTTTGTCTTGAAACTGTTTCAGTCGAATTGAGTTGAATATTACGCAGTAAAAGGTCGTGTATCATATAACAGAAAGGAAATCTACTCTTTTTTAGCGAATATCGTGCATTATTTCATTGGTGTTGACCTGAACGCTTTATTGTTCACTCGCGCGAGCGCTCGTGAAAAATAAAACGTTGTGGTCCACATTCATGGGATAATTCCCGATATTCATTAACCCTTTACCTAACGTAACGGTCAAAACCGGTCAGCGCTATTCTCAAAAATCGCCAATTACTTTTCATTATTTTTTTCATTTTTGTCTCAAAAACATAGGTTATGACCCCTCGTTGGAACGAGCTCGTCGAGCTCGTTCCAATGAGGGGTCATAACCTATGTTTTTGAGACAAAAAATGAAAAAAAATTAGTTATTCAAGAATTATTTTTGCAAGTGTCGTCTGCTTTTCAAGTTAGGTAAAGGGTTAAAACTGCGTAGATATCCCCTGTACACTTGAATTATTTTAGACAGATGTTTCAACAAATATTGGCGGTAAATAAAGCTAATTTATTTCTACAACTGTAATGTATAATAGCATGCCCGTTAAATTCCAATGGTTGAATCGGATTCATCAAAAATATATGTAATAATAAAAAAGTATTTTGATTGAGTTACGATCAAATCATCACTTGATTGCAACAAGGCGCCATTGGCAATGCTTTATTTAGCTATGATCATCACGTGACGAGACCATCCAATCGCATTGGTACAAATCAATAACCCTTTTATTTGAAACTTCAAAGAAAGAACATTTCGTTAAACTGTCATAACACGGGAAAATGTTGTTTGTATAAGGTGAATTGGTACTGTGCTTTGGACAAAGACTTTTTCGAACCAATCGCGACTGGTTCTGTATCTGGTTGAAATTGCTTCCACTGTTCTCCGTTCAGCACTGGGGAATCTCCGTTGGAAAGTTCGAGAACATTGAATCTGAAATGTCATTTTCGTTTGTTGTTCTTGACTCATTCCTGATTTCGCTTCAATCCATCTGCGCAGCAATCTATCACTGGTATGTAAATATGTTGCGACTCGATCGTGATCAAAACCAGAAACAAATAATTACAAGTTTAATTTGTTTACATACATACCGGGTGGTTCAGTAAAAACAAATGAGCAATTACTGAAATATCCAACATTGTTGTGGATTTTACGATCTATACGTGCAAACTGTTGAATAAATAGAAGATGATGAAGAAGAAAAAGAGAGAGAGACAGAGATGCAGAGAGAGAGAGAGAGAGAGAGAGAGAGAGTGAGAGAGAGAGAGAGAGAGAGAGAGAGGGGGGGGGGGGGGCGATATTGAACAAGACACTCAAATAGACAATTGACCTCTCACATATGGATATATACCCTCTTCCAATTCTCCATAAACATACCACAGTTAAATATACGAAGCGTGGCACTCAGGGAAGGTAAATAAACCTAAACCATACCGCACATTTGTCAAATATAAAACTTTCATCTACAGAGACAACAAACAGCAAAGCAAACCTCACGCCCACCCCTACTTCGACAAAGTAAGTCAAGATAGGAAATGGAAGAACAAAGCACAAACAAAAACTTGGTTGCAGCCTGGGACGTGGGGCGGGATGGAGACACAAGAGGCTCGTGCAGCCAAACTTTCTCCCGATATAGTGTTGAGAGAGGGAGAGCGAGGGAGATAGAGAGAGAAAGAGAGAGAGAGAGAGAGAGAGAGAGAGAGTGAGTGTGTGTGTGTGTGTGTGTGTGTGTGTGTGTGTGTGTGTGTGTGTGTGTGTGTGTGTGTGTGTGTGTGTGTGTGTGTGTGTGTGTGTGTGTGTGTGTGTGTGTGTGTGTGTGTGAGGGTGTGTGTGTGTGTGTTTGAGGATAAAAAATCGCACTGGCACAGACATTTCATACTGAAACGTTTTTTTCTTTTAATATGCCGCCGAAAAATTGTTTTCATTTACTGAACCCTAATGGGTTTCAAACATGACAAAAAAGTACATAAAATTGATTTAAACTAAGTGATGAGCTTAGGAACTGGTTAAACTGACTGGCAATAATTGATGTTATTCACTGATGGGCTCTAATTTAGTCCTTACAAGGATGTTACGCAAGCTTTTGTTTTTCTTATAGGCGATGACAGGTCGAAGATTCAAAGGTTCATTTAATTTAGCATTGGTAAAATTGAATTCATCTTTTAATATTTTTGCTATTTCGATATTCATTCTGTTGTACGTTAAAGTGAAAGGAATGATGGACCTCCTTTCGCATTCGCCCTCTGATATGTTCATACCAAATGGCCAGAGGGTTTGAAGCGTATTGATCCAAAAAGCTTCACGTTTTTTTCTAAATTCATCCGTTTCTTCTAATGTGTCTTTAATTGGTGGTTGTTCAATTGGGTGGATTTCGAAATCGTCCAAAGAATGACCAGGAAGGTTAAAATGTTGTGCTACTGGGGCATCAGCATTATGTTTTATATCCTGTTTGTGTCTAGTAGCACGTTCTCGGAAAGGATTTTGACTTTGACCAACATACTGTTTCCGACATCGCTTACAAGTGATAAGGTAAATAATGTTTGGTGAATCACAATGGAGGGGGTTACGGATCTGATAATGATTTTTCGTTTGTTCGGAGGAAAATTCCTCTTTCTGATCAGGCATAAAAGTATGCAGTCTACAACGAGGCTTTTTGCAATTAATTACCACGCCACTACCATTCTGCAACGGTCTGTTGTGTTCAATCTTCAGTGGTTCGAAATCGGTAGTTTCAGCTGGACTTTCGAGCTTTTTCAGGGTTTGGGATTTCAGGCTACGCAAAAGGCGCAGCGAGTACCCTCTCGATCTGAGGGCGCCAAATAGAGTAGAACAAGCCTCATTGAAATTTACCTTATCACTTGAATTGCGGTGGAAACGAATGAGTTGTGATTTGATGATACCTTTAAATGTATGTTGAGGATGAAATGATTTTGTGTGCAACAATTGATGTGAATCAGTTGGTTTAAAATACACTTTATAATCTAAATGACCGGACGCCTGAAATTGCTTGCCTTTATACACGGTCACATCGAGAAAATCAACAGAATTTTCACTGATAGTAGCTTTCAATTTAATATTTGGATCGTGATTGTTCAAAATTTCTAAAAATTCATCAAAATCTTCTTTTGAATGTTCCCAAATAATAAAAATGTCATCTAAATACCTGAGATATACGAGAGGATGCTTTGCACATTTGCTTAAGGCATTTTCCTCCCATTCCGCTACATAAATGCTTGTAAAATTAGGACTGAATCTTTTGCCCATAGGACAACCCATTATTTGTAGAAAATATTCTCCATTGAATTGAAAGTCATTACCTTTTAAGCTCAGCTCTAAAAGATCCAAAATTTGTTCATTCGGGCGTTTTGCATCCGGATATTTTCCAAATGCATTTTTAACTGATTTAACACCTTTATCAATATCAATGTTCGTGTACATACTGTCGATATCCAAAGTAGCCACAATTGCATTTTTCGATATTTTCAATTTCGAAATTTTTGACAGCATTCCTTCAATTTTTAACCCTTTACCTAACATGAAAAGCAGACGACACTTGCCAAAAAAATTCTTGAATAACTAATTTTTTTCATTTTTTGTCTCAAAAACATAGGTTATGACCCCTCGTTGGAACGAGCTCGTTCCAACGAGGGGTCATAACCTATGTTTTTGAGACAAAAAATGAAAATATTTTGAAAATTAATTGACGATTTTTGAGAATAGCGCTGGCCGGTTTTGGCCGTTACGTTGGGTAAAGGGTTAAAATCAAAATTTTCTCCAACTGGGTCGAACTGTGGTCTTTCCGATTTATTTTCCTACCATGCAACTAAAGTACACAGGAATGCCACCAATAATATATAACGGTATGTGGGAGCCCATGTATGACCGTGCCACTCCCGTTTTCCAAGTTCGAAATGCTTCCTATGTCCCTGGTTACAGCTTTGTGGGCGAAAAACCGAGAAGGCCCTGCAAACCCAAGAGAATATGAAATCTAAGAGATTATAAGGTTAATATTTTACATAACACGATTAAAAGACCATACTTTTAATATGATTTAATAACGATTGTTTTTTCTGTTTTTACCTAAAACATAGCTCAATAGTCCTCATTGGAACGAATTCCACGGGTCCATTCCTTTGAAAGTAATGAGCTATCTTTTCGATAAAAGATAATACAATTTTAGAGCTTTTTCCAAAAGGGTGTCACATAAAGTAATGGGTAAAAGGAGCGTAGCGGCCGTATTTGGTTTGTGATTAAATGGTTGCAGATTAAGTACTGATTTACACAGTTTCGTTTAAACAGTATTTATTCACTAAATGACATGTGTTCACATTTCACAATAACAGTAGAGTAACAAAAGTTCTGAACAACACTAAATACAATAGTATACACAAAACAATGAAAGTAGATTACTGTGTAAAGGAGGGATTCGACAGAAAGCTTAGAGATTATGTAAGTCGTCTCCCTGATAACTTATGAACTTACTCCTGTAGGTAGTACGAATCAGATGAAGAGCTCACATGCCGACACACGGAGGCCGACGAGCTCCCTCCATTGCATATCAAATTACTCTTAGTTGCTACGATTGAAGATCATTGGCAGATAAGTTAAGCAACACATCAGAAGAAATACGGAGTAGAGGAGGGCAGCCTCGACCGCCGGTGAAACTGTTTAAACTTCAACTAAAAATTAAAGGGAAAGAAAGAAGAGAAAAGAAGAACAGGAATGCTGATAAATAGAAAAAGAAAAAGGAAAAGGAAAAAACAAATAAATAATAGGAAAATAATAAGATGAAATCAGCTTGAATACATGATACAGAGATATTATGCTGATGCAAAAAGCACGCAACGAAGTCACACTCAAGTCTCCAAGGGCAGTTCAGGACCTGTCGATGACGAGCCTCAAACTGTCCCCAGAAACCGGAGCGAGGCTCCGACACACACCTTGCACACCCGCACAGTTGGCAATAATTTATTTATCCTACAATACTTTGGGCAATAGTCGAGCATGTATTATGCAGACGAATGTAATAACGAACTATTTATTGGTGTGGGACCAAAAGAATTGAACTCTCTCAGAGGGTCGGATACTGACTGAATGCATGTTAAATAGAATTAAATTGAATTAACTCTCAAGAAAAACGTAAGTAGGCAGCTTGTTTCATTTAGTTCATTTAGTGGCAACCTAGAGGTGTTGAAAGTTGGAACATTTGAAGGGCTATTCCACCACCAGCATTGGTCACTTGGTCCTATTATACTAGCTAAGCAGAACCTGTTTGGTGCAGTGAACAACTGCGTTTCCCACGAGGAGTGGGGATGGGGCGTATTGTTAAGTTTCTGCATTATTGAAATCGCTTGCTTGATAAAATGAAGTCATGTACCACTTCGAAAATAAGGCGGTTGTTCTCGTTGTTCAAGAATTCAGAGCCAAACAGAAGTGTGGATGTATCTGTTACATATGGGAGTAAATTAATTGTATAATTTCGAGCGCTTGAAAGCAGGGGACAATGAAAGAAAAAGTGATCAGTAGTTTCGTGCTCACCACACTGACAGTAGGGGCTGGGTGATAAATGATTGTCGAAAAGGTGAGAATTAAGTCTACTACAATGCAACCGCAGCCTACAATGGTATATTTGAGCCCTGCGAGATTTTTTCGTTACTGTAGAACGTTGGGGGTCTTTGGTTACCATCACTGAGAAACGTTTTAAAGTTAATCAATGATGAGTTCTCGCGGACAGGTAACGGCAACTTATTCCACTGGTCAGTAACGCTGGGGATAAAAGAAGACTGATACAGTTGCGTTCGACAAAAGGGAACTCGATTTTTTTGGTCAGATCGGAGACTACGTGATGAATTCGTCACGGAGGTAAGTGGGGGAACTTTGTTGGAGATGTATGGTGGTGACATGTGATGATACATTTTGAAAAACTGAATTAATTTATGTTTACGGCGCCCTTCTTGCAGGGATTCCCACCGTGTTTCCGAATATAGCAGAGCCTTACTGGCACTAACTGTTGCTCCGGTGATGATTCTTGCTGCTGCAATCTGTATTTTTTCTAGTTCCGTGATATTGGTCACAGAACAATTATCCCAGACAGTATCCGCATATTCGAGAAGAGGCCTAATAAAGGCAAAATATATTTTTTCCAGGACACTGCGATCAAGGTTAAATTTGTGCCTCCTCAGCAGGTCTAAACGTGACCAGGCTTTGGTGCAAATATGACCAATGTGGTCGTTCCATGTACATGTACTGTTTAGAATGAGTTCTAAATGATTATGGTCACGAACTTCCGATATCTGTGAGTCACCTAAATATAAGGGTGGGTGAGAGTCTGGATTGATTTTACGTGATATACACATACTTTCAGTTTTGTTGGGATTGAACTCAACCAACCATGTTTTGGCACAATGCTCGATTGTGGTCAAATCTTGATTGATTATGACCGAGGCTTGCTCTGGGTTTTCAATAATTAGATACAAGGAAGAATCATCTGAACAAGTCGCTGGTTATATCATTTATGTATATCAAAAACAGTAAAGGTCCGAGTATAGACCCCTGAGGTACACCGGCATTGATGGGTCTCCATGACAAAGACTCCGAGGCTATCACAACTCGCTGCGATCTATCCGCAAGATACGATTTTAGAAACAGAAGTAGTTTTCCTGAAACACCAATACTCTCCAGAGTGTGGATAAGACCAGCATGTCATACCTTGTCAAACGCCTTACTGACATCACAAAAAACTACCCTAACTTCTTTGCCTTCATCAAGCGCGCGACAGAATTCATCATATATGTCAGTCAGTTGGAGGACGGTTGAATCTCTAGGTGTAAAACCTGACTGAAAGTGACTAAGGACATTATTTTCACTCAAATACTGCCACAAGCGTTTGAAGACGCATTTTTCAAATATTTTACCAACACAGCTGATCAACGATATCGGGCGATAATTAGTGACTGTGTTTGAGGGTTGTTTTTTTAGGATTGGGGAGACATATGCTTTTTTCCATAATGAAGGAAAGTACGAATTATTCAGTAGAATGTTGAATAAAATTGAGAGTGGCTCACTGAGAGAGGATTTGGATTCTTTTAGGAGACGCGGACTTATTTGGTCAGGACCAGACGCCTTGGACACCTTTATCGACTTCATTGCAGCATATACTTCACTGCAATGTAGGGTGATACTATCAATACACTGGGAAACATGTTGTGTTGGATCTGGTAGGGAAGCATTCGAATCGTCAACTGTCAAGATAGAACAGAAGTATTCATTGAACACTTCAGCTTTCTCAACACTTGAAGAATATATTTTGTTTAGATGAATCAGGGTGGGAATTCCTGTTGTGTTACAGCTACCGATTAGTGTTTTTAAGGTATTCCACCACAGTGATGTCGGGGTTTCGCTGCTTCTCAGTGTGGACTGGATTTTTGAAAGATGCTGGGCTTTGGCCTTCCTGATGGCCGATACAACCTCATTCCGTTTACGTTTATATTTATTCCAGTTGTATGGAATATTAGTACGTTTGGCAATGCGATACAAACGTTTTCTCTGTCTCTTTAGTAATCTTATCTCATTATGCATCCATTTCGGTTGGTCCATTCTCGAAGTAATCATTTTATGAGGTATGTATTTGGATGCAGTGTCAAGTATTTTATCAGTGAATTTGGAAACCACAGTATCGAGACATACCGTATCAAAGATAGAGTTCCAGTCGACGTCAGAGAAAGCCGCGTTTAGTACTTCATAATTACCCTGAGAGTAAAGCCATATCTTCCTCTTAAAAGAAGGTGGGTTTGGTTTTAAAAATTCGAGTTCAATTGAAATTGGGCAGTGATAGCGGGTCATGTCTGGGATAATTGGTTCGAGGACTTCGCTTGTTTTCACGTTGATTGTGTTACTGACAGCAAAAAGATCTAGCAGTGAAGCCGATGTCTCGGTAAAAGAAGTTGGCTCGCCCACAAACTGTCTGAGGTTAAAGTAATTGATTATTTCAGAAAAGCTACTTCTTGAGGATACCATTTGGTTATCGTTGAAATCACCCGTGATAATTAAGTCACCAACTGACGTGTCTCTAGCTTTTTCGATGGATGCTGATATGGCATCCCATGTGTCTGGGGGACTGTTGGGTGGGCGGTAGAATACTCCTAGTAATAACGACCTATTCCGTTTTGTAAATAGTTCAGCCCATAGACACTCCGTATTCGGTGTATCAAGATCCGGTCTGTGTCGAAACGAGATACCGTCTTTAATGCAAATGGCAACCCCACCTCCCCTTGACGAGCGATTGAATCGCAGTGGTTCATGGAACCTCTGGAGTTGGACATCAGATGAGGGATCATCGCTGTGTAGCCATGTCTCACTAAAAGCCTAAATATCAAGTCATATGGGAGTCATGTGATTAATGGTGGTCGGACGCTGAATTTTTCTATCTCCTGCTTCGAAGTTATTTTTTATGATGAATTAATTGTTGTAGTGGTTTGATTCTGTGTTCAATGGATAGATAAATGGTAAAGGATAAGGGATGGACGGAAATTTCATGATGTTAGGCGGAAGATCTTGACATTAACTTTATGAGATTGTAGATGAGTTGGGAAGTTGGATATTCCATCTTCCACTCTTGACTGAGTTTTTGTTTACGTTGGCTACACGTTGGCAACACAGGTGTTTAGGTGTGTTTGCGGATGTCTGAGAAGAAGATGCGCTAACTCTTTTTGTATTTAGTTTTGTTTGCTGAAACATTGTCGTCCCACTACGATGGTTATTCTTACATAGGTGAGGCTGAATTTACGCAGTGAGGTCGTTCTTACTTCTTGTCACAACTGTACCTAGTATGTGCTGACCATCGATACGTGTTGATCAGAACTGTGTTCACCTCGTTGACCCCTGAGTGACTGAGTGACTGCTCAATTGAAAATACCAGCCAAGTTAGCCAAGTTAAATTACTCAATTAAGACGACAACAAATCTATTTACTTGAACGACGAAAACAAATCTCATAAGATCTTCGGTAAATTACTATACTTTACTTACACCTACACTGTCAATTGAACAGCATAAAATTAATCATGGATAATTCCCAGTTTTCTCTGAACGATACAGCGGCAGCTGAAAATGAAAAGTCTGAAAAAAGACCTTGGAACACAATTGACCACACTCCCTCCCCAGGTGACAACAAGAAAGCTAGGGGTGACCTAAGTTCGGAATCCGATTTTGACTTGTCAGACATTCTGATATCAGGGGCTGACCAGGTACCGGAGCCCATGAGCCCTGACGATCGTATGTGTGCGGCCTTTATTAAGGTGTTAAGAAACCCGACGGTGCGTGATAGTTTGAAATGTGTATTTCTCGAGGCAGCCAATGAACGTATTGACGTGCTGGAGGGTACCGTCAAAAAATTACAAAATGAATTAAAGGATCGGGATGGAAAAATCGAAAGACTAAGTGATCAAATTGATGATTTGGAACAGTACGGTCGGAGGACAAGCCTGAGGCTATCGGGTATTCCTGAGAAATCGGGTGAAAATACCGATGACATCGTTTTGGATATCACTAATAAAATAAGGGTCAATCTTTCTATCCAGAACATTTCACGAAGCCATCGTGTCGGTGCCAGAATTGTGAACGGTAACCAAGTGAATACAAGACTAATTATTTTCAGAATGAATGATCATCGCACAAGAGATAAAGTGTATCTTGCGAGGACTAAATTGAAAACAGTCAAGATTGGTTCTCAGACTGCTCATCAAGCAACAGGACGAAATGGTGTGTTCATTAATGAAGACTTAACTAGAACCAGAGCTTCATTAGCTTGTAGGGCCCGAGTCTTAGCTCGCGATAGGAAAATCCAGGACTCCTGGACCTTTGAATGGTGGCATCTTTGTGAAGCTCAGAGATGGCTCTGTTCAAAGAGTCACCACTCAGTGGCAGATGACTGAATTGGAAGCACAATTCAGGATCGTGCAACGAATTGATCTCAATAGGTCTCAGTCTACAATTATGTAATGCCCCCAACCAAATAAGAGTCGCAACTTCGAGTAATTCTAATTGCGTACAGGTGATTTCGGCCGGTTTGCATTGTTCCCATCAGCGAGACGCTTAAAATTAGCTTGCGCGAAAGGTACCAGAGGGTGCCCTCAACTCTTGTGCCACGTAACAAGAAACTTCGTTGAAAAGACACTTACCTTTCGCTGTTTAGTGGTAATGTCGGACGACTGTGGCACCTTCTGGGCGCATAGTTGTTCATTTGTAAACCAAAACACAAAACTACCACCAACTAGGATCGCTGGTAGCTTTGTCACAATCCACGACCCCCGCCCTCTTCCTAAAGTCAATATTGACCTGAAGACCAGGCCTCACGAAGATGGCCGATTGGGGTGTCAGCCAATTTTCCCCGACTGCCAAGGCTTAAGTCCCGACTGACAAAGTTTTCCAACTTCATTATCAAGACATGCTCCCTTCGAAGGCATGTGTTTGATGATGTAGTTGGAATATTTGTCAACCTTGGTCATATTTTAAACACTCGGGATAGGCGCAAGTGAACAAATACATGTAGTTGTTCTGACATATGAGCTTCCCGACATCTTGTTTCATGAGCATGGACCGGACTCTGAATTAGTCATGCTGGAACCAAACTGGCCCCCGATGCCAATTTGCATGAGAACAACTACTTGTGTGGCATTCGACCAAGTATCAGATCTGGTCTTGTTACAGAGGGCATATTTTCTGGCAATATCGAATCGATATCTAAAACATCAACCGAGGTGCAAATGTTTCGACTGAAAAATTATTGCGTGTGGGCTGTCACACACATGTCACCACCGTGGTCAGAAAACGCGTGATAGAAGATTGTGCGAAACGGGTATCCACAACAAAATATACACAAATCATCGCAGTCGTAGTATTATTATCTCTTATTTACTTTATTATTTATTGTTCTTATAATTATTAGTTAATGTAGGATTCTTTATAAATAGTAGTTACACCTTTCTTCACTAACGATCTATATGATACCACTCAACCAGTGATGTTTTCTTGTGGAACGATGGAGGACGACGATCCCCTACTTTTGTCTGGGGGTACGTCGTTCCCATAAAATTTCGAGACCGTGGCTTGGTCTACACAAACATCCAACACGGCGAGCAATTACTCATCTTGTTAGCCTCACTAAACTCAGTTTAGCTTTTGTAACTCACAAACCCGTACAGACAACAATGTCCCCAAGAGTTTTGGGAACCAAATTTCGAATTGTTTCCCGGAGCTAGACCTCGGACCATCTACTACTATGGGAGTGAGGGGAGCACTTTCCCCAACACATTCCTCGCAGCGCGTTGAACGGAAGTTCTCAGTGGACGCCCAAAGCGTAGCGATGACCGATACGCGACGCAGCGCGGCGCGGCGCGGCGCGGCGCGTTCACAACTGCTCAATTTTGGATAGCATCAATGCGTTCAACACAAAACTACGTACGACAAAATGTGCGAGTCTGACTTGTAGATGTTGTGAGATTCAGTAACAATTCAATTTTCCAGTCCGATAGGTCATTATGAGTACATTATCACAGAACCTCCTGTCTTGTTCTGTGTCTATTGTTTCTACTAACATACTGCCATTTTTCGCCGGACAAAACAATCAATGTATGCGTACCGGACTGAAACAGTTATATCTTGTATGTGAAGGTATATGTTAAATTTGTCCCAAAATCCTGATAAATTCTGTCTTTTGATTGGCCAGAATGACTTGGACAAATAGCCATGGCAAAGGATGCACCCGACATCAAAGGTATATGAGAGCGTGAAACATCCAGGGCACGCCAAACATCGGGGGTATATGGTTTAAATGAAAGCTTTTCGCATTCACTCGCCTCGATATAAAAAATCGAAGCAAAACACCTGAAAATATTCACAAATATTATCAGATTTCCGACAATTCGATCATATTTTGCAATTATAAATCAAATAGTCGAGTACTTAAATCAAACAACTTGAGAAAAATAAAATAAGAGCAAATATCGTCCCCTGCATTCCAATGTGTTC
The DNA here is from genome assembly GCA_031216915.1 of Pictodentalium vernedei. NCBI lineage: Eukaryota > Metazoa > Mollusca > Scaphopoda > Dentaliida > Dentaliidae > Pictodentalium > Pictodentalium vernedei. The sequence continues at coordinate 334,607,507 of CM062295.1, forward strand.
TTTGCGCCAGTAGGTACATAGAACACGTTGGAACTCAGGGGACGATATGTCAACAAAATACAGACTGTTTACTCGTTTTCTTAACGACCCAATGGATGTAACTCTATCTGTTGTCTTCTGTGTTCACAAAATCAACACATATTCACGAATTTGGACCAAGTGAGAAATGCGTTCACACATTTATTTCCACTATGTTTGTATTGTGTTCCAAACTGGACACACTACACGCCCTATGGACCTGTGATGTCAGAAGGCAACGTAACACGGTAATATTGTGAACTTCTCTGTGATTTTGTAAGTTAATTATTTTATTAACTGTTTTCCACAGCTAGCAGACGACATTTGTAAAATCTTTTTCTGAATGACTAACAATTTCCATATTTTGCCGTGAAGACAGAGCATATGACTCCCCATAGTGACTAATTAGCTACATTTTCGTCGAAAAAAATAATAAAATGTCGTGAGCACTTTTTGTGAAAAGCACAAATTGGAGTTAGATTACACATTTGGTGATAAAAGGAATCTCAAATTCCTCACGATTTAATATGATATTTCTGAAACTCATTCACTAAAATCACACTGGGCTTCAGTTAACCTCAGCGCAGTCGGGTTCAGTAAACTCGGTTTAGAAATTTCATATCAAATCGGGACTCATCAGAGATTGTCGTTTTCTATGGATCCGGCTTTAAGGGTCTTTTTCCCAGTGGAATGGACAATCGCAGATCCAGTGCACCTCAGACACTATGTTGTGCACTCCTCCCCCACACACCATACCTTTCATTGAACTCCCGCTGCCTTTGGCGACCTTGAGTTGCTTAAGCACGAACCAGATTGTTATCATGAATGTGATTGTAAAGTAGCTGTGACATATTTTTGGAGTGGGGGCGCGGTGGCTCAGTTGAAAGAGGTGCAGGCTGCAAGCCGAGAGGTCCTCGGTTCGAATCCCACCTGCGGCAACCGCGTTGTGTCCTTGGGCAAGACACTTCACCCCGATTGCCTACATGGTGGCACGATGACGCTGTGTACTGAGGCGTATTGCACGTCGATGATGCGCATGTCTTCAACCAATCTAACCCTGCCTGTGCTGCGGTGCAGAGTTCAGAGTTACGATGTTAGAGAGCTGACAGCTGCTCGTCGTTGCTCGGTGGTTCTCTCCGGGTACTCCGACTTCCTCCACCCATAAAACTGTCACGGTCAAGATTAGCCATTGTGCATAAGTATGTGACCTTAAACACCAATAAATAAATGTATCTTTGGAGTGAAATATTTTATGTTATTTTCTCGTAGCGTTAATCCTTCTCATTAAAACCAACCATGGAAATGAGCTCACTCAAACGAAGCAGGCTATCCCTGTCCTGGCCCGAATCGATATAATCCCCCCCCCCCATAAAATTATATCCTGATCATGATTTAGAATAATATACCGATTGCTTATGTCGTATTCATGTCCTCGTTACGAAAACTCAGCTGAATCATACCGGTGCGATACCTCCCCCATAACGTATAGAGCAAATTATGAAACTAAAGATAATATTTGAATTTTCCTCATTAAAATGAGATCTGTGGGTGCAACCCGATAACAAAACAGCGCGGTTTGTTTTCTCTGAAAACAAACGAGAAAGACAACCGTGTGCGTTGTACTAACGCTGCCGTGATATATTAACATACTAACAAATAGATGGGCATTGGTGACATCGGTCTCATTAACACATTACCTAACACAGCATTTAAAAAAAAATAAATTAAATTTCACAATTTTTCAATGAAACCATACACAAATGGATATCATTAGCACCAACTCTAGGAGCTGGTTCTCGTGATATCCATATTTGTATGGTTTTATTGAGAAACTTCCGAGATATTTTCGGCTGTGGTAGGCTTATTATGGATAATGTTCTGGACGTTTTTGATGGGGAAAGGGTTAAAAAAGCTTTCAGTGAGTGAATGATATAAACCCTTTCTAAGCTGCGTTTTTGAAATGTATCGCCTTAAAGAGTAATATAACCGCAAAGCGAGCGATTTCATTTTCTATTGATAATGTTGATATAAATTTGTTCACCAGTAAACAGAAATAGAACGGCATACTGTCAAAGACATCAGCTTTGAAAACGAGTAATCTAGATCCGAATACCGACAGTGGAAGCCATAGCTTGATTGTTGTCGTCCTGCTTTCCCTTAAGTAAGAGAGATGAAGAGAAATAGAGATATATCTGACGAAAGCATAGAAACTGGGAAGAAAAGAAACGGAGTGGAGAGAGAAGAGAAAAATACAAGTGCAACATTGTGAGTTGTTTTTGTCGTCTTTAAGGAAGGTCAGCTATTGCATTCGCAGATGGTATATTTGGTGGTCTGAACATGATTGTACTGGACTCTCCTGATTCGCTCTTGACCATTGCATTAATTACTTTGAGGTGCAACAACGGGAGCAAGACTGCCTACGTGTCGCAGATGTGCAGAACGCGGGGGGTAAAGTCCGAATCTAAAGACAAACAGGGACAATAATACCAAAGAAATTACTTTGAAACAAGTAGCCTATATATATATATATGTATATATATATATATATATACTGAGTCAAAAAAGAAAGTATAATAAACTTTGAGGAGCAATTTTTTTAGTATTATCGACTTTAATCCCAAACAAATTATTGTAAATTCATATTTCGAGTCCAGCTGTACGAATTTGCATAATTTCATGTTCTTACTCTTGCCAGCGTCACGTCAGGACATCGCAATTCAGACATGGGGTGAAATGAAAAGTGCACACACACAGTCAATAGCGTGTATGTCCACCGTTTGCCTCTTGGATGGCAAGACATCGACGGCGCGTGGACCTGAAAAGCCTGTGGATGTCACCCTGTGGTACAGCGTTCCACTCCTGCCTTGAAACATTACGTAAATCGCCTAACGTCTGAAGATCGTGAAGTCGGACTCGACGGTCCAATTGATCCCAAAGATGCTCGATTGGCTATTTTTCTCATTTGTTTTTATTATACTTTCTTTTTTGACTCAGTATATATAGGTAGCTTATCGGTACAACTTGCCAACCAAGTAGTCGTGCGTATCATTACGCCATATCAACTACTTAATCTAGCATTGTTATGCTAGTGTTTATTTGTACAGTACGACTCAATCCGCTAAAAAAGGTATTCACAGCTGGAGATGAGTTGGGAGTGAAAGACATGCCAGGCAGCACAATCCGGGCAGTAATGGTTTGAATAAGAGATATTATCAGCGCACAACGAAAATAACTTTCCAATTGGCGTTTTCTTACATACTTTCCTGTTCCTAGTTGCTCTGGTGTTCATTCCAGGTTCGTCAAATAATGTGAGGAATGCAAATACAGGTGGACTTTCAATTGTTTTGTTCTAGTTCTAAATAAACACACGCAACCGACTAAGCGAGGGCTTACATTAGATTGATTATTTACAGGAGAAACATACTTCATAAAATATGCTGAACAATGTCCGTTATCTCAATCAAACAAGAACATAGAGAATATCTAGTGTTTTTGAGTGGATACCGAAAAGTATCTGAGTGACCGAGACAAATGTTTATTTTTCGAAGGCGCTTGCGCGAGCGAAAATGGCCATTCGTCTCGGTCATGAGTGAGATAATTTTCGGTATCCCCTCAAAAGCACAAGATTTTCTTTTTATTATACGCTGTTTATAAGCATCTGATAATTCTACTCGTTTGAACCATGAATTGATGCATGAAAGTAAACAGCGCATTGAATCATTGATACTCGAAAGTGATTTGATTGATACTCGGAACAGATAGTGTCTTGCAATCTGATTCAGCTAGCGGGTTTCTAGTCCAAACATGGCCTGAAAGTCCGTAATATAAGTTTTTGGTTTTGGTACGTCATTTGAAAGGACGTACCAAGCCAACAATTTTTAATACGGACTTTCAGGCCATGTTTGGACAAGCGGTTTTCATGCATGAATTCAAGGTGAATACGTGTTGAATTATTGCCGGAAATGATTGGTATCCACTCAAAAACACTACATTTTATTTTCATTATACGTTTCTAGAACAGTTTTTTCATTCCCAGTGATAATTTTACTCGTATTCACCTTGAAGTGATGCTTTGGAACCCGCCATTTTGATTGTTACCGTGAAAGTGAAAATTTTTATATCTTCACAGTGGGGATACGATTTCTATCTTTCCGCAATTTCTTCGATAATCTATCGTTTTGCGTATAATAAAAACAGTTATTTATCTTCAAAATACCTTTTTTGATAAACAATAAGTCGATATGAGAATTATATTTCTTATTATTGATGAGTCGTAATGACCGTTACGGTATTTTAAAAAAAGCCAGGCCTTTGTGACTTCTCATATTATATAATTCCATAAATAAATGTCTCTTTAATATAGTGAAACATAGGATTTCCATATCCTTATGAGGCGGAACTTTCTTCACTTTATTGAGAATGGGACGTGGCAAGAGCGGCTTTCGACAAGATTTGAGTTATGTGTGCACTGTGAGACATATTTTTATCAATATTTTGGCTAACAGATCTTACGAATTTTTCAATTTGTGTTTTATGAACCTAAACGATAATCTGATTCTCTATACACATAATCGCGAAATGTAATTATTTTCCTTTTAGGGTAGATTTATAAGTATAGCCTTTGTTTTCTAAGCGGTTCAGAACTAAGTAGTTCCGAGGGCACCTATCAAATATTTACGTAGTTCCTCGTTTAATTCCGAGACTACAAGATTTATGTCCACACGTCGTGTGCTGTCATTTCAAACGACACATGGTTTAGCGTTGTTGAATTATTTATCTCTCATGTGTCAAATAGAAACAAAAGGAGCTCAGTGGCCCAGTGGTAGACTGTTGGATTTCTATGTTAGAGGTCCCGAGTTCGATCCCCGTCCGGGATGACCTGCGTTGTGTCCTTGGGCAAGGCACTTTATCCCGGTTGCCTACATGGGGCACGATGACGCCGTGTACTAAGGGGTGCTGCACGTCGATGGTGCACATGTCTTCAACCGCTGTAACCCTGCTTGAAAAGAGCTTGAACAGAGTTAAAATGTTGAGGAGCTGACAGTTGCTCGTCGGTGCTCGTCGGTGCTCGGTGGTTCTCTCCGGGTACTCCGGCTTCCTCCACCCCGTAAAACTGTCATGGTCACGATTAGCCATTGTACATAAGTATGTGGCCTTAAACACCAATAAATAAATATATAAATAAAAGAAACAAAAAACAATATAGGTTCTAATGTGGAACCCTGTGGTACTCGACATGTTATTTAGGTTAGATTTACTGTTGTCGAAAGAGAAACCCTGCCGGAAGGTAGCTTTTGAACTAATTATTAGCCTTACCTGTTATACCATAATATTCCACTTTTTGAAGTTGTATTTCATGGCTGATAGTGCTGAATGTTTTTTTATAGATCCAGGGACAGAGCTAGAGTACTGTCTTTACTGGCTTTATTATTTTCTGTATTTTGACAATTGCATAATCGGATTTAACCCTTTGAACTCTTGTGGTATCTTCCATGCCAGTTCAACGGTAGCAATTAGAAAAGTCCATATTCATTATTTGGGGTAGACCAAAAACTATTTTCAACGTGCAGCCTCGGGGCTGCACGTTGAAAATATTAATTGGTCTACCCCACACATTTACTGAACAGGCATCCTATTTAATGACGTTGTGACGTATCATGTTGCTGGCCGGAAAAAAAACGGCCGCTAGGGTTCAAAGGGTTAAGGTATTAAGGTGTTTACTGAAACGTTGTTGGTGGAAAAGGAAGGTATCAAATTTGTTTTAACATTTTGGGTGCCTTATAAGCAATTTTTGAATAATAAAAAAACAACAGGCAAAATACTGCTTGGTCTACAGGATCCTGAAACTGTTGTTTTCATCGACTGCTACTGCACAGAAGAGTTGTACAATTTGTATTCTGTCCGGAACTATTCTGTTTGCAAAAGGGTAAGTAGGAATGTACTGCTACAATCTATCGGTTGATGTTTCTTAAATAGCCAAATTGGCGTTGGACAGTCATAACAAAGCACTGCGTGGAGCAAGAGGTGAACCAAAAGAAAATGCTCTCCCCGAAATCCAACCATAAATTGCGGTAATGGACAACCTGGCATCCACCTGATTTCATCTCACCTCACACTTCAAGTGAAATCTTTTATTTGCATTAACGTGTGGGCGAAATATTTGAAACAGATATGTTGTAGCAAGGGTGGGCAGTACACATCTCATCCCAGTTATACACGTGGTGGCACGGTGGAGTTTTGTACTAAGAAGTACAGCACGTCGATGGTTGAAGATAAGTGCTAACAACCGCGCTGTGTCCTTGGGCAAGACACTTCATCTCCATTGCCCGCGTGGGGGCACGATGACGCCGTGTACTAAGGCGTACTGCACGTCGATGGTATGCATGTCTTCAACCTATCTAACCCTGCCTGTGTTGCAGTGCGGAGTTACGATGTTGGGGAGCTGGCAGCTGCTCGTCGTTGCTCGGTGGTTCTCTCCGGGTACTCCGGCTTCCTCCACCCGTAAAACTGTCACGGTCTTGATTAGCCATTGTGCATAAATTTATGACCTTAAACATCAATAAATACATAAATACATAAATCTTCAACCAATGCTAACCCTGTTTGCGTAGAGTTAGTATGATGTGGAGTTTGACAGTTGTTCGCCGCTTCGCGGTGGTTCTCTTCGAGTACTCCGGCGTTATCCACCCGTAAAAATGATCGACAGAGGGTGACCCTGGCTGTCGAAAGTGTTAAACCCAATAAACAAATAAAAAAATAATGAAATAAATAATGGTACTCATCTGTTTTAAACATTTGACTCGCACGTTAAAAGAAGCTGGCAAACCCCCCATCCAAACACTTGAAGCAATCTGGCGTTTGTATGACCGGGAAACGGTATAGTACTTGAATAGGCCATCGTCATTTTTTAAATTCAGTCAAATGGAATTCTTCAGTTGGCCTGAAAAGCGAATCTGGACGGTCGGCTTTTCCGATCAACAGAAATATTCCATCCCATTAAATTATAAAATAGCATAAACATTCATTTTTGTAAAATCAACGTTAGAAATGTTTCTTAACCCTTTACCCAACGTAACGACCAAACTGGCATGATATTCTCAAAAATCGCCAATTAATTTGCATTTTTTTGTCTCAAAAGCATAGGTAATGACCCCTCTTTGGAACGAGCTCGTTGAGCTCGTTCCAATGAGGGGTCATATCCTATGTTTTTATGTTTTTGAGACAAAAAATGAAAAAAATTAGTTATTCTAGAATTTTGTTTGCAAGTGTCGTCTGCTTTTCATGTTAGGTAAAGGGTTAATCGAGACTTCATCTGACCGAATATTTGATGACATTAGTATTATACATTTCTGATTACTTTGTATTATGAGTGAAAACTCACCACAAGTGTAGTTTTATGATTACGTCGCGTAGTTCCACAAATTGTGTTAACATATTGATGTCTTCAAGATGAATTAAAGTCTTAATTGTTTATTTTTTTATTGGTGTTGAAGACCACATCAGCATCTAAGGCAATATAGTGGCAGTTTCTCATTTATTAGAATACCTATAAATGGAGCACGAACTAATATCTATATTTATTATATGCTATTCTGTACATTATCGCAAATTATCGAGAATATATTTATCGATATCTATCGACTCGATAGATATTGAGAAATATTCCACAGTAGCTTCCTAAATGACGTCACGCTTCGGTGCATGACGTCGTCTTGAAGGAACGATCAGCTGATCTTTGTTCTTGTTTTGAAGCCTACGCATGTGTGGTGGAATTGGGCTGAATATTGTGCAATAAAATGTCTCGTAGCATATACAAAAAGAAAATAAATCTACTCTATTTTATTCAGTATTGGGAAGTATCTCATGAGTGTAGACCTTAACGTTTCATTTTTCACTTCGCGAGCGCAAGCGCTAGTGAAAAATAATATTTCTGGTCCACACGATGAATTTTTTTTCAGTTTGTCAATGTAGGGGTCTTACCGAATTTGTCTGGGTGCCTCATACCTTGACGTTAATACTGAATGATTTCTTTCAAAACAAATCGCACTGAAGCATATCCCGCCCCTTCCCCACCCTTTTCCCAACATACAAACGTATAAAAAAAATCGAACCTAAGATTTAGTCCCTCTACGTCCAAAATCGCGAAACCGCTTAAAACTTATAGTGTGGACGTTTAGGATTTAATATTATACATGGGCCTGACTGTAGTTGATATTTGTGGGCCGTCTTATTGACGGTGGCGTCACTGGAGCGCGCCACAATATAGAACCTTGACTAGAAATCAGATTCTTGTCTAAATGCAGTGTTTTCGTGTATGCTTTTTTCACAGTTGCGGTTTGTTAATTACAAAAGGAAAGAGTATATGTGGAAAATTCAGCGGGGCCTCGTTAGAGTAATTAGACTGCATTCAGTCCATCACGTGGAATCTATTCTGATGGACAATAAAGATAATCCACTTCAAATGCCCATCCAACTTGTTTCAAATAGAGAAGTCCATTGAGTGTTTGTATTTTGAATACATTTTTTTTTTATGAACACCTTTAATTTCTAACAAGGTCCTGGATGGGTCCATATTTACTTTTTCGCTTGAGCTTGGAGCTGCAAAACTAGTCTTGGTATTTAATTTCAGTTTGGTTGGTCGATTCATTCGCGAAAAATCACATACTGAATTCAATCAAAGATTAACTAGTACACAGCCTAAAGTATCACTTCTCAATAACTTAGAGATTCTTCCTGATCTATTAAGGGTATTGTACCCCTCGATGTATCGTTTTACTCGTTGAGAAAATATTCACATTTACTTACAGTACAGCCGCCGTGGATAGGTCACTTTCCACGGGTGGGTAATATTTCCACGGACACAATAATATTAGATTCCAAACAATAATTACGGGAATAATCATCAAACATTTAATTAATGAAGCACCGGGTTGTACCCGGTGCTTCATTAATTAAACTTTTGCCGGTGATGATTCATATTACCTGGTAAACGCATGAGGGGACTTCACTGCCCATGTGTGGATTACGACCAATCCACGGCGAATGTTCTGTACATGTGAACGTTGTTGGATTAGCTTTAGCATTTTCAGAACCATGGTTGGACCATGTTTTGTAGAAGATTTACCTTCTGTCCTTCGTATCCAAACCCAATCGTAAAAGATGCATGCTCAGCTATTATTTGTGAAACCTGTTATGTTCACAAGCCTTTTCAACACAGACACTGCGAAATGCATGATATTATACACAACCCTCAAAAGAGGATTGGACCAGCCATTTTCGTATCTTAGTAATAATTTAATCCTACGGCCTTATAGGGCAGTAGAACTGAATTATATAACTGATTCTCTTTTCCAATATAACCCTTTACCCAACGCAGGTCATATCCTTTTTTTTATTTTAGTTATTGTTTTTCTAAATTTTAAAAAAAAATCAACAAAAACCATAGCATGTGACCCCTTATTGGAACAAGCTCGATGAGCTCGTTCCAATGAGGGCTCACATGATATGGTTTTGTTGAAAAAAATTAAAAAATATATATACTACTCAAAGTTTGCTAAGCACCAATTATATTCAACTACCTGTTTTACTTTTTAGTTGAAATATTGTAATGAAAAGTGTATATATATTTTATTTAATTATATCTTTAATGATTTAAGTACAGAAATTACGATTTTATTTGTGATTGACATTATTTTTTAGCTTTTGAATACGATAACCATGGAAAATGGATATTATTGGTAAAAGAGGAAATTTTTCAAATTGCCGGAAAGTTGATGGAGCGAACTGGTATGGGTTCAATATCGAATATGAGACCCATTACCTTTAATTACAGCTTGGCAACGCCTTCTCATGCTCCCAAATCAGGTTCCTAGTGGTTCTTTGTGGGATGATGTTCCATTCTTGGACCAGTATGGCACCAAGCTCCTGGACACTTCTTGGCTGGACTGGACGGGCTGAAATTGCAAGCCGCAACTCATTCCTGACATGCTCGATTGGATTGAGGTCAGGGGATCTGCTGGCCAGTCCATACGCTCAATCCACTCCCTCTGCCGGTACTCCCTGACAGCATGGGCAACATGAGGACGGGCATTATCGCCCATCAGAATGAATCTACCACCAACTGCACCTGCATACAATCTGACGTGGACATCCAGGATCTCATCAATATACCGCTGTGCAGTCAATGTACCACGTTCAAGGACACAGACCTCTGTACGTCCATCCCTGCTGATGCCACCCCAGACCATGATTGACCCTCCAATATAGCGGTCATGCACAGCAATGTTGGCTGCATGGAATCGCTCTCCTGGTCTTCTCCATACCCTAGAACGCCTATATGTGTAGTCTGGACAGTACCTTGACTCATCTGTAAAAAGGACTGGTCGCCAATCTTCTCTGGTCCATACAACGCGGTCCATGGCCCATTCATATCGTGTCTGACGGTTGTTCTGGGACAGCGCAATGCGAATACATGGGCTTCTCGATCGGAGATCACCTTCATGCAACCTTGCCCGGATAGTCTGCGTCGAAACCTTTACCCCGGATGCATTCTGAAGGTCACTACGAAGCTGGGTTGCGGTGTCAAGCGGTTCCCACGGGCCTGAATGATCCAAAACCAGTCTTCAGCTGCAGATGTTGCCCTGTCTCTGCCACCACTATGTCGTCTTACTGGTGTGCTGATATCTTGACCAGGCTATGGTGATCACCACATGCTGCACACCAAGGGCTTCACCAAACTGGCGATGGGTAGCCCCTGCTCCACCATCCTTACAGCCCGCCACATTTCTGCTTCAGACAAATGTCTTCTTACATTTGCATTTGCCATATTCAATCATTAAGTCACAAGGGGTTTTGTTGAAATGAAACTTGAATATCTTACACATGTCATGTATATGTAGACAGTACTCGAAAACAGCATGAAAATCAAGGGGTACATGCTTTCCATGACTGTCACGAAAAGTATGCCTGTCAAGAGAGCTAATGTAGACACCGGGGACCATCTCAATACATTCCTCAATCATATCCACCAAACATCGCAAATATGTTACAAGCAAATTTCACATTGATGTGTCAAATATTTGGTGCTCAGCAAACTTTGAGCAGTATATATTTTCTTAATTTTCAACTGCATCATTTGTAAATTACGTGGGTGGATGGAGCCGATTCGTTCGGAAAGGGTTAATGTTCATTCGGTTGCCTTCTCATGGGCGGTAAACTTTGTATGTTACTCCATAATTTATGTATAATGTGTTGAAAGGGTAAACAGTTATGTTGCATTAAGTTTGATGATTGCATCTTTTTTGTTTCTTATTTATTACCTTGGCGTATTGTTTTAAAAATACTCAGCGTTTTCTTTATTTGTTTGGCTTTGACCTTGATTCTACATTTGGAAATTTATTTGGGTTCAGCATTTCATCTAAATTGACAGCCTTGATCTTGATCTTATATTTAGCAGCTTATTTACTAAGTAACCTATTTTCTTATATGCCAGCCTGCGATTATCTCAAATTATCTAGAAGATTATTTATTGATATACATAGAATTGGTGGATAAAGAGGAATATCTCCCAGTAGCTTCCTAAATGACGTCACTCCTAGGCGCATCATTTCGATTTCGATACTTTTACAAGCGATTCAGAGCCGGTTTTACCAGCAGTACCAGACGTTCTTGCTATCAAGCCGTCGCGGTGGTTCTATGACTGAAAAATTAGGTGTACACTAATAAAATAATAAAAGGAAAATAATTCGACGTATAGAAAGTGGCTCCAAGACTTTTCTAGACACCACTCTCGCGATACTGTAATTTCCATCAGCCAGACCACCAGACGCCTGCATGTTGGAACAGGGGTTCTACGTGCACATGGCTGAGAAACTCCACAAAATGGAAACTGGACTCTTAAAGGGTGGAGTCTCTTAAAAAATGATGGCGTTTGTCGTTTACTATGGCATATGTACATGTTGCAGTCACAGAGGTGTAACAGTACTGTCAAATTCAAAATATTTAAGAACCGAAAATTTATTCTCGAAACTGATTCTCTTGAATCAATACACATTTTAAGGCCTGATGAGGCATCGAAAGCATGACTTGTTCGACATAACATATCCCTGCATTCCAGCTGTGGTACACGGTAATGCTTGTATCGCTAATTTCTATCAAAAGGTTTACGGTATAGGCCTCTCATCCAAACGATTTCCGTTCGCAATGTACGTGGACATTGTGGCCTTCATGCACGATGAATGTTAACTTACAGGGATTATGAGTGGCCATTTACGTGACATGGACCACATGTTGGACTTCTCACGGACCGATCGATGTTTTGTTTCTTTTCTTTATAAATTGAAATATTTTGATGAAATTTAGATTGCATCAAGTCGGTTGTTTGAGAGAAACCATACAGACTCACAAAGGTAAGAATAGTTTTCTGCACTCTGGTATTTAGAAGCCGTGGGGCACAGACGGCTCTTTCCTGAAATAGTTGTGTGTGTGAGAGATAGAGAGAGACAATGACATTATCTGTACCATTATATATTTACACCATAATACCGCTTCCAGAAAATCAGAGCGGGAGTCCCTCGCAACGATTTCTCTTTTGGGTTCCTACATCGCACTTTTGAAGGGAAGTGGCAGCATGCACGGACGTTTCCTTCCTCAAATATGACCGACGAGTCCCTCTTATGAGTTGTCTGCTCTATGGCTTTTCTGGTCGCGAAACTGGCACATTTGAGGCTTAATATTCAATAAATATCCTCACCGGGCCGAAACAGTGTTTCAGTTGCCAACACTTGAAGCCGGAAAGAAACATTTGTAGAGCTGTGTTAAAGATTGTATTGTCTATATTATTCCTATATTGCCACATTGTCACATGTTGTGGAAACCACTTTTGTTACAACAAACCACTTTTGTTACGACTCACCACTTTTGTTACAAAATCAACCACTTTTGTTACAAAACGAGCTCACCACTTTTGTTGCAACAATCGTACATTTTTGTAACAAAAGAAACTCACTCACCACTTTTGTTACAACAATCGCCCATTTTCGTTACCATTTTAGTCAGTGTGAAAACTGAAGTAATCTGCAAGTACTTGGACGTTACGTTCAGTCATGATTATCAAAACCTAAAGCTGTGGCGAATGTCCGGTACCAACATCACATACCCATGTGTGCAGGAATTCTAAAGTTGACTATTTTGGAAACATTCTAACATTCAGGGAAATGGTGCTGTTTCTTTCTCGAGCTTTTGGACACAGTTTTCTTGGATGAGGCGTATTTTTACTTTATACAGCTCCTGAATGTCTCGCCCTTTCTCTTCATTTTTATCGATAGAATTGATTTAGTTGAGTAGAGCCTTTTGTCAATACTCTTTCACCCGTCATCACAGTATTTTAGGAGGGCGCGGTGACACATTGGATAGCGTGTGGGTCTTGTGATCGAAAGGTTATGAGTTCGAATCTCGCTATATGCCTTGGTACAGTGTGCAAAGTCGTATAGCACGTCGGCGGTACACATGTCTTCAACCACTGCTAAGCCTGCTTCAGCCGTGTCGCTCTTGCCCAGGGTATTTGGTGTAAGATCATTTGGAACTGTCCCCAGTACAGGTCCCCATAAATGACGGAGAGCTAGGGACAGGGTCACTGGGAAGGGACACTGGGTCACACATGGATGGGATAGTGGGTCACGTGGGGAGGTCTTCTGGTCGAAGTTTTCCCCCTGGTTTTGGGTCGCCGAGGAACTGTGTCGCTCGTGGTCGGGATGCGGTAGTAGTTCCAAGGGTAGATCTTCCTTGGAAGGAGTGGTGAGGCGTTAAGTCAAGGTGGAAGTCAAGGGCTTCTAGAAGAAGAACGACTGTGACACTCTCGCTCGTCCCGTTGGATCACCTCACCAGGCCTCACCTCACACCCCTCTTATCCTGATCTCGGTTCATGTGATCACTATTGATCGCCTGTGGTGATCACTACTGATCGCCTGTGAGGATAACAGGGGTGTGAGAGGAGGCCTCTGTTATGAGGTAGTGCGGGTGGCCCCGAAAATGTATCGTTTCAGGAGTCTCACGTAAACCTGCTGGGGCCAGGAGGGTAGCTGGTCGACTAAGGTAAAAAGAAACCGCTGCAGATTCCCTGGTAGAGCCTTCGGACGCAGGTCACACCACCAAGGCCTGGTTATCCCTGGTGGCACACGAATGGACCTCTACGCGACCCCTGAAACGATACATCTCCGGGAGCCACCAACTGCTACTACTGCCGCTACCTCATAACAGACCTGACATCCCTCTTATCTTCATAAGAGGAGAATGATCACTAGTGATCACCATAGGCGATCACTAGTGATCACTTAAACCGAGATGAGAATATTAGGGGTGTGAGGTCAGGCCTCACCTCACACCCCCTCATCCTCATACGGGGAGAATGATCACATCACCAGTGATCACCACAGGCGATCTTCCAGAAGCCCTTGACTTCCACGTTAGACCCTCACTTCACCGCCCGTTACAAGGAAGACCTGCCCTGGAACCCTACTCCTGCCTCACGACCACGAGCGACACAGTTCTCCGGGGACCCAAACCCAGCGGAGAAACTTCGACCAGAAGACCTCCCCACGTGACTCATCCATATGTGCCCCGGTGACCCTACCTAGTGATCCTATTCCTAGCTTTCCCCTTCATTCATGGGGACCTGTCCTGGGGGCCCTTCCAAATGACCCTGCACCAGGCTCCATGGCCAAGAGCGACAGAGTCGAGCTCCCTCTCCTTTCAGAAGCCCATCCTCTTCCACCCAGTGACACGGGTGTCACCTTACACCTCTCTTATTCTCATACGGGGGGGGGGGGGGGGGGGGGTAATCACTAGGTAATCACCACATGCGATCACAAATGATCACTCGAACCGAAATGAGGATAAGAGGGGTGTGAGATGACACTTCACCTCATAGGCCTCTTATCCTCATACGAGAGATGTTCACTAGATGGCTATGAGGGCAAGATGATGCCATAATGTGAGTGGAGGGCGTGCGAGCTATGAGGTAGGGCCTCATTGAGGCTTCTGTCCATAGGGATCTTGCACTCGTGTGGGGCGAAGCTCTCAAAGGGCCGTTTGGGAATGTTTCCATTGGGGTATGTTTAGGTCGTTGTTGGGTTGTTTGTGGTGATTCGAAGTACTCCTGCTGAATCGAACACGCCCCGCCCAACAAGAAGGTCATTGGGCTCCAAAGCATCCACGTGCTACCCTTAACAACCAAGTTTACGACGTCCATAGTCAAAATGGCTGGCGGAAGAGTGCGTCACCTTAGAAACATGGGTTGTGCAGGTGCAGCGGGACCACGTGTCACCATGGGAATGAAATCACAAGATGCCCGCTTACGCCGGCTACCATGGCAACCTCACACCACCTTTGCGGTCACGTAAATGATGACGTTAGTTGAGAACGAGCTAAAAGGGCAAGAAGTCAACATCACATACTGCTAAGTCCAAGGCTCAAGGAGTTGGAATCTCTTATAATTGGCACCGATAGACACGAGTATTTCAGATATGCGTGCGCACATACGCATGATACACTACATATCACCACCACAGTGACGTCGCAATGTGGCAGGTTATCATCCAATAACAAGCGAGTGTGTGGCATTTCTTCTCAACATGCGCGACAATGGTTTGGTTTGATAATCATTGTTGGATTGTTGGAGTTTTATAACACTTGAATAGCTGAGGTCATATTGTCGAAATTAGTTTTACGTGTGGAGTTAGCTGGAGTACCAGGAATGTACCGCCGGGCAGCGGCGAGTAACTATCAACTCTCCAACGTACTAATCCCACAGCAACAGACTTAGGGTTGACTGTTGGCATGTGGGCTATCACCGTGCGAAACGCCTCAGTACATGCTCCCAGACGGACAATTGGGATTAAGTGCACTGCCCTGGCGAGGCATCAAACTCACAACCTTCCGACCTCAAGACAAACGCTCTAACCACTGAGTAACCGCGCTCCAGATAATCATGACTGGATGTCACGTTTCGAATTACCTGCAGATTACTTCATTTTTCACAATGACAAAAATTGCAACAATAATTGGCGATTGTCGTTACAAAAGTGGTGAGCGAGTTTTTTTTTTGTCACAAAAATGGGCGATGTTTGTAACAAAAGTGGTGAACTAATTTTGTAATAAAAGTGGTTGATTTTGCAACAAAAGTGGTTGATTTTGTAATAAAAGTGGTTGATTTTGTAACAAAAGTGGTGAGCTGTACTGCACGTCGATGGTGCACCTGTCTTCAACCAATACTAACCCTCACTGTGTGGAA
The DNA here is from genome assembly GCA_031216915.1 of Pictodentalium vernedei. Taxonomy (NCBI): domain Eukaryota; kingdom Metazoa; phylum Mollusca; class Scaphopoda; order Dentaliida; family Dentaliidae; genus Pictodentalium; species Pictodentalium vernedei. The sequence continues at coordinate 334,623,813 of CM062295.1, forward strand.
TTAGTATGTTGCGAAGCTGACAGTTGCTCGCCGTTGCTCGGTGGTTCTCTACGGGTACTCCGACTTACTCCACCTGTAAAACTGTCGAGGTCATGATTAGCCATTGTGCCGATGCATGTGACCTTAAACAAAATAAAGAAATAAATAACCCATGTGCCAACATTGACATATTTTTCAACAAGACTAAAACCCTCGCCCTCTAATTGAACGAGAGCTCGAGAAGTTTTGTTCCCCTATATTTACCGCTCCGGTGGCATTGTTATCATTCAAAGTTACTACGCGAAATAATTGAAATGTGTTTGCCCGTTTCGAAATTATTTCATCAACAGAGCGACTTGCAAACTTTTTCATTGTTTGCCAAATTTTTCACATTTGCAGCAGACGGTGTTCCGATGGAAGTGTTGTTTGAATTACAAATCAGTTTACAATTTGATCTACGCTGGAGTGAACCCCACCTTTATCTGATTGATTGATTATTTGTCAAGTGACGTCGCAGAGTACACGAGAGGTTCATTTACTACACTTGTTATAATTAAAATTTGCCTTGTTCATTTCACGATGTGGGTTTTGGGCTGTGGGTAGGGTCTTATAAGCATACAAATTATTGTGATGAATTGAGGGTAACATGGTCTGGGAACTGCACGGACCGTCTCGGTTGAGTATATATACAGAACCACACTTATGTTTGAATGGGTTAACGATTACTGGACGAGAAACGGGCAATTTTGTCAGAGAACCAGTATTAAGTCTTTGACCTTGCCACATGTAGAATCGCTGTTGAACACTCAAATCTCAAAAGACTGCGTTTCACATATCAGGCATCACAATTTATGACGTCTGAAATGCGTTTTCAAAAGTGTGTGTGTGCAGGATATCTGGAGGAAGGAAAATGTACAAGGATTTTAATTTAAATACGGTGCGAACTGGCCGCTCTGTTTAAATTTCGTGCCTTTTAAACTGAAAGTGAAACTAGAACAGAAGTTGGAACTCGGCTTGACTGTACATGCACCACTGCCACTGGGCTATTTCATGTGGACATCGGCCATTTCTCTTCTGCACTGTAACAAAAGTACACACTGGACGAGAAAATACATTTTGTGCAATAATTAACCTTCCGGGGTATTCATTCGATCGTTTAGAGTAACTGGGGCAGTTTGAGATTCCATTCTGAGTGAACTCTACAGTCTTGGTATTGGTAAGTTAGCATTTTATTTTTCAACATTATAAAGTTTCTGACTTGAAATGTAGCCTTCTTTGTATTTTACCTCAAGTCTTGATAACCTTTGTTTGAAATGGGCTGCACTTACAAATAAAGGCTTTAGGTTGTCCACATTTAGTACAGATATACAAAGGGAGAAATATATTGAACGATAACTGTAAGAAAATGACACGTCTTGTATCCACGAGTAATTTAGTTTCTACACCATTTTTACCCCCCCCCCCCCCCCCCACACACACAAAACCTATCTATAACCTGACAGCATTTTCTCGAAATCTCACGAAACGAGTATCCAACAGTCTTAGTCAGATGCTGAAAGAGAAATAAAGGGGTGGGGTGGGGTGCGGGGTTTTTCTCACCAGTAAGCTCCAACTTATTTTGGATGAAAATCTTTTCGAAGGTTGATTTATGTTTACATTATTTTGTACTAGTACTAAACTTCACCAGTTTGTTATCTGAACGGTTCTGTCAATATTTTCTTCTTGGTATCTGGTTTGAAACAAAATAATTTTTTATGTATCTGCTCCAGTATCTTGTTAATCTTAAATTTGGATTTCGGTATTCAGAATTTGGATTTAGTAAGTAGTTTTAAAGAGGACTGATAGAATGTGGCTAATGATAGGCTTTTGGGGGACATTTTCTTGGGGATAGGGGCTGGCCATTGAAACTGTCCCGAACTATTGTTTCAAAATCAAAATTCATGCCCTTGCCTCGAATTTGCCTATGAATGTGCTCTGCTCACTGCCCTGATATTTGCCAACATTATAAAAAATACCCCCTTCCTCTGAACAATCTGTTCTGAAAATACCAGTCCCTTTCAATGAAAACTGCAAAATTAGCTGCTTATTGGTGAAGGAGGGTGAGAGTGCCGCAATCCCCACCCCATCGCATACACCCATGTAGCTAAGTCATATAGGTGACATTCGATTTAAGTTTTGTTGCTGAGAATTGAACCAAAATAATATCCTTGTATAAAACAGAAATACTAGCAAAAATCCATAATTGGTCATTTTAAAAATACACATCAATCTGTGTCAGAAAAAAAGGTCATATTGTCTATGTTTTAAACATTCTAATAATTATTTTTGAATTTCATGGAAGTCATCTCATAAAATTGACAATATACTGCATTCATCTGACCATTCCCACCCTATTCAAGACTTTTCTGAATTTCAGTAGTGGGTAGCTGGTAACATTTTTTAATTTCCCCAGTTCAAACTCCAGAAAGTCATATTTTAGCAATACTACATCCCCCCTAACCCCCCTCCCCCGCCCCCACAAAAAAAAATAAAATAAAATAAACCTGTTGCCCCAACACCCACTAGCACGTAAAAAACATTGGTTCCACAAATGTAAACTACTGTGTTTTTCTTGTAAAACCAGGCTTTTCATTCTTCCGAATTTATTTTCTTTATTCAGCTAGTGTGGGGTGGGGAGGGGGTGGTCATCTAGTAAGGGTGGAATTGGTGATAGTTAATCAGTAACAGCATGTGCTAGCTGTCGAACATCTGCAGGCGCTGTCGGCGTGTCGCCCTCTGTTTTTCCGCTTCAAGGTAACCAGTTTTCAAGATTGATTTAGTCTTGCTTCCTGAGAACTACTTCAACTTAACATGCTCTTCAAAGTATGTTAAGTTGGGAAACGTGCAGCTTCACTACCGAAGTGTGAATAGAATAGGACTACACAGTGGACCTCGCATTGACTTGTCGGCTGCACGCAGCGGTAAGGGCATCATTGTAACAAAATGTTATAGGAACTGTACTAGTGGCTGGCTGCAATATCGAACCCAACTGGACATGTTTGGCCTCAAATTAATTACGTTTTCCTCGGTTTTCGATAAGGAAAGCAAAGGTTGAGTTTCACTGTTTAATTTCTTGGCAGAGATCATGTGTCCTTCATGACTTTCAATAGCTTTTAGCATAGTTGTGCATCAAACATTTCGGTAATTCCGACAGATAAATATAGCCGATGGTTCTCATTGGTAATGTTCCACTGAACGCTGCAAACTATAAGAACCAGTCTAACGAGAGAACTTGTTCACGCGAAGGGTACTTTTTTATCGGAACGCGTTTGAGCTTTCTGGTTAAAATTACTCATATGCTCCTAAAATCCATGTGATTTTGACAAATACAGTTACGGGTGTGTAATAAAAGGTCTTAGCCGCAGTACTCAGTTTCTCAGACCATGCTACTGTCAATTCATCACAATAAATTTTGTCGCGCTTTTTTGTTTCAATAGCTCATTTTCGGAACCCTAAATTGATATGGTAAGTAGATTCTCATTAAATATAAAGCTTAGGCCAAACAAAATGAATTAATTGATTCTCAGATATATATTTTTTTTTTTGGGGGGGGGGGGGGGGGGGGTAGTGGGGAATACGAATGAGGAAGGGCGGTTTTTATTTTTATCTTTTTTTCTGATGGAATGGTCGCCAATGACTAAAATCCAATTGTGAGAGCCTAAAATTAAATACTAGAGCTTCCATGTTGATTTCGGTGATATTTTTTTTTGTAACAGCGACCACACAGAATCAATATAGAATAACTAAAATTGAGATCAAAAATAAAGTTTTTTAACTGATTGACAGCCAGAAGACACAATCAGGTCTTTGAAAAAAATGAGGGTACCAGTGGAAATGTAACATTTTCCTTACCCATGTTTCGTATTCAGTGAAACGTAAATAATAGTTTGTTTATACACATTTGTTCTATTACAAATTATCGGAGAGTGCCTATTGGCATTCTCCAATAATTTGTAATAGAACAATCTTTGATGACAAAATTAAGACCACCAAAAGTAATGTAGTCTTCAACCAGTGAAATGAATATTTATTTTGTATACATATGAGAATCGTGTCGCATTTCGCGAAGAGAATAACAATACTGTATCAATGTATACGACATTATGCATCGCAAATCGCGACGTGATACCGCTAAAATCACTTGATACTTTTGTACATTTTGAATTTTGCCTCCGAAATAAAAATGACTAACGCGGGCCGAAAAACGAATGCGCCGGTGCCGGAGAATCAAAAGATTAATTTTTTAGCCTTAAACACACCAGAAATTTTTTTTAATCTAACTGACAATTAAAATAAATAAATAAATAAATAAATATAAATAAATAAATAAATAAATTAACTTAAAAAATCTCAAATTTCAACGAAACATAATATAAATAAAATAAATATGTATATAAATAAATAAACAAATAAATAAATAAATGAATAAATAAATAAATAAATTAACTTAAAAAATCTCAAATTTCAACGAAACATTATATAAATAAAATAGCTTAAGTCAAACATAAAAGTAATGAATAATGTTTGGAGTTTTTTTGTTCAGTTTTCTTATTTAAACAGCAGTCTAAACTGGAATTTTGTTGCTTCAAAAACGGCAAACCCTTCCTGTTGCACCTTCAATACCAAAAGCAGTCAAGTTTCCCATTTTAATAGGCCAGTTGATAACTCTCAAATTTACAACATTATTGCCCTTCAAAATTGACGGATCCTGGATATCAGCCTAATACTTAGCCAAGTAAAATGACCAAAAGCCATTCAAACGTGCAGGAGTATGTCCCGGGGAATATAATATAACGCGTTTAACCCTTTACCCAACGAATCACCCGCATGTGCCCGCGTAATATGCAAATTCAGCAGCTGAAAAAATATTAGATTTCGAAATATTTCAACAAAACCATATCATGTGACCCCTCTTTGGGACGAGCTCATCGAGCTCGTTCCAAAGAGGGGTCACATGATATGGTTTTGTTGAATTTTTGTGAAAACAATTAAAAAAATGATATTTAAAATAATAAATTTTGAATTCGTCTGCGTTGTGTAAACGGTTAAAAGCATAAATACTATATTGTGGATACAAAATTAGAGTAGTGACTTCAATGATTTCAAATAAGCCCATTTACATTAAGTTTGACCTTTGTTTTTGGGGGTTCATTACTCAAGAAATAGACAGAAATAAACAATCATTCCTGATAATTAAATTTGAGGGGCAATAAATTTAAACACTCTCCACTTTGCGGAGTTGAAACAAAAACCAGGTCGCATCATGCTTCCTAGTCATAACTGAATAAAAAAGGCATAATTGTCTAAAATTCTGTTTGAAATGCCGATACATTTCACTGAAACATGTTCTTGTGTCATTAAAATTTTTATTGACCAATGAATTGCGTTAGTTAAAAGGAACGTCATTGGCCACACTGACACAAAACTTCAATCTACTTTTCCCCTTGACGGGAGGGTGTTGCCATTCAAAACAACACTGAATTAAATTTAATTCTGATTTTGACGAATTTCTGAGAAATTGAAAACATAGTTTGTAAATGTGGAGTTCGGTATAAACTCAGATGACATGAAGTTGGTTGAACTTTGTCTCAGAAAGAGTTCATTCAGGCTATTTGGAAATTGGAAAGTTTTGTTGGCCTGAGTTTCGTTTGTGGATTATTATGACCAGCCATTGTTTACTTTTGATTTGGGTAAAATGATGAACGCAGACGATCACCTGTTGCATATAAACAAATTGAACATGGAATAAAAAGCATGATAAGGATTTCTTATTGCTTATTAAATTTTATTTTGAAAGTCATTTTAATATGATGAGATAAGTATTAATTATTTTCCATGTTGAAACAATATGAGCGTGCAGGGGTTCCTTTCCTTTCACACTGTGTAATGTAATTTTTTCGACTCATCACGTTATGAAAAGATAACAAAAGAAATACTTTAGCCAATAATTTTGCCTCAAAATGTATGAACAGAAATAAAGGTTTAATTACTGTTTTTATGACTAAATTAATGTAAAGGGATGACTAACGAAAAATACTGCATTTAACTACACATTAACAGCCAGGGTCATATCATGTCGGTGACAGTTTTACGGGTGGAGGAAGCCGTAGTACCCGGAGAGAACCACCGAGCAACGACGAGCAGCTGTCAGCCCTCCAACAACGTAACTCTGAACTCGGCACAGGCAGGGCTAGATTGGTTGGAGACATGCGTACTATCGACGTGCAGTACGCCTCAGTACACAGCGTCATCGTGCCCCCATTTAGGCAATCGGGGTAAAGTGCCTTGCCCAAGGACACAACACGGGAGCAGGAAACAGTCGCTGAAATGATCACCCAGCCAACTACTAACCGCGCTCGACGTTGCTTAACTTCGGTGATCTGGCGAGAACCGGTTACCGCGACGCCACTGCGCCCCCCCCCCCCCCCACCACCATTCAAAGACATAACCAGAGTTGTCAAACGGTCTCGCTCTGTAAATAGCAAGTGTTTGAGATCCTAAATCAAATCCGTTACATCCTGCTCACTAGACTGAAGTTAACCCTTTACCTAACATGAAAAGCAGACGACACTTGCAAAAAAAATTCTTGAATAACTAAATTTTTTCATTTTTTGTCTCAAAAACATAGGTTATGACCCCTCGTTGGAACGAGCTCGACGAGCTCGTTCCAACGAGGGGTCATAACCTATGTTTTTGAGACAAAAAATGAAAATATTTTGAAAATTAATTGGCGATTTTTGAGAATAGCGCTGGCCGGTTTTGGCCGTTACGTTGGGTAAAGGGTTAAATAAAAGGTAACTAAAGGATTAATTGCAGACAAAAAGATAACTAAGAATAAATTAAAACCAACAAGATAACTAAAGGATAAATCAGTCGAAAATACCATCATCAACAGCCCAAAAACTCATAAAATTCAGTTGAGGTACAGTTTTATTTAATTCTTGTCTAGTCACTTATTTTTGATCCTGGTTGAACTAATAGACTTTCTTCCATCAGCTTGTTACATATAACTTTGACATGCCCGCACACAAGATGTTACGATCTCTTAGAAATCATGATGCTGCAGCCTGGTTATGTTGTAATTATTGTGCCTTTTCTTCCTCTTCTTAGTGGACCATCTTTGGTTTTCTCGGTGGAACTTCACAGTGCAGGTTTAGGTACGAACTGTTAATTTTTTGCTTGTCGTAATGGCCCCAAAATCCCTATCAACATTTTTCGTGTCATTTTGTGCCAACTGACCATATAACGTCCTAACCATGTCTTAGCATGTGGCGAGAAGACGACATGCCCTTTTCTAGTATGTAATAAGAGATTTAAGAGGCTCAATCTGTTTATCACTACAAGCAGTAAAATGACACTTCTGGCCTGGAACAAATTCCCCTCTTTCTTCCAAAAGCATCTATTCTCCACCGTCACATACAATAGACATCTTGTTAGTATCTCAAAATATGAAGATGAAAGATGTGAGGAAGTTTAAACGGTATCAAACTGTGCTTACAACAAACGTAAGCTTTACATCATTCTATTAGTTGTATCGACCATTAACCAACTGTTTACAATAATATAGCCTCCACTGATATAGAGTTCACGGTTATGGGTCCTTAAACCGACCCTAATGGGTCACATAGCCCTCACCAAAACCACTTACCTATTACCCTAAAATGCTACTGTTCAACTTCTCAAACCCAACGGTCTATCCTACATCTAACAAGACTTCCCAAACCTCACAACATTGACATCGACATCAGGAATCTTCAGACTCCCGTCATGTCCCAAATGATGAGAACATTCTAAGGTTCAATGTGACCTTTTCAATGAGAAGTCCCCAAATGACACCAAGCCACTCAGGACCAAATTTTCAGAATACCTCAAAAATGCATGAATGCATTTGGATATACAACCCACGAAAACAGAGACCGCACATTCCAGGAAGGAAGAAAGCAGCAACTCATAAAAACTGTTGTTGAAAAACAAACAGACTGTTGAGGAGAACTGAACTTCTACAATGGACTGATTCTTGTACGCCATGTCCGAGAGAGCTGAAAATGTGTTCCAGAAGTCTCATTTGTCCCTAATTCATTTGGATCGTCGGTTGATTGACCAGTTACTTATCCTGATTCAAAGAACTCATTACCTTCAACATCTGATTCCACAGAAAAGCTTAAGATCAACATCCTCATGTGGCTTCAAATTGTCAACATGGATTACCTTAACTTTTGATTCATGTTGGCTGGACTCTCTTATAATCAACACTGGAAACCTTCTCCACGATCTTATAAGGGTGTCACAAGGCATACCAATTTTAATATCATTTGGTGGATAAATACCAAACAAAATCTCCTGGTTCAAAAGTTCTTACTTCTAACCATTTATTACACGCCTGTTCTATGTAATCTCCATCTACAGGAACACTAAACCATGCGATAATGAAAATCTTTTAGGCACATATGTGCGGAACGGAAATCGTTGACGGGCTATTTTTAAATAGAAGCGAAATTTCACTGAAATTTTCCACAAATCATGCACCGCAATTACAATTTGAATCTCTAGAGATAGCTAAAAATCGTCCCATGAGTTCCAATGTGGTCTATGTGCCAGTAGGCACATAGACCACACTGGAACTCAGGGGTCGAAATAGTAACACGGGTTCCCCTCTCAAATTTGGTTGACAGTAAATGTGTCTTATTTGTTGATAATTGTCAAATGAATTGCTGAGTGCCCTTCTAATAGTTGTTTTTACAGACGTGAAGGTGTGTAATAAACACAGAGCGACACGCGTGTGTGAATGGGTTAATCGATATGGCACTTGCGCCACCGCGGAAGGATAAAACTCGAAGCTTGTGGCCTCTCGTTCTATCCTTCCGTGCTGACACTCGTGCCATATCGATTTACCATTTCACACATCCGTGTCGTTCTGTGTTTTTATCATATAGATTCTTTTTTGAAGTCTTGGAGACAATTTTAATTTTCAAAAGCATATACCTATGCAATGTTAGATGCCGCGATCATCCATTCCACATATTCTCTTGGGCAAAATGTATCAAAACCCGAACCAACTAAAAGAACAGGAAGAGTTATTTTCTTGCCTATCATTAACAAACTGGGTGAACATCCAGTACTCTCTTTAACAGAACTTCGAGATGCCATGAGTACAGAACTTCGATATGCCATGAGTACACAAGGAAGAAAATCATCCCAATCATGGCGATTTGAACTGAGAAAAGGTGCCAACATATCTTGATTTGTTCTATTGAACCGCTATTCTAGACCACCACATTGAGTGTGATATTGAGTTGTAATGACTTCTTAATTTATAGTTTATCGCATAGCCATGATATCAAAGATGACATTAGCACAGAACCACAGTCTGAATGCAACTGCCTTGCTACACCAAACCTTAAGATAATTGCAGTTACAAGCTTTCAGCAACAAAAGCAACTGTTTGACATGCCAAAGCAAAGGTTTTAACCCATTTACTGAAATAGTCACAGAAAATAATAATCATTTCCGTCAGAAGTCCTCGGTACAAGACCCCAAAAATGGACACCCACAACATACATTGGAGCAGCAACCTGAATCTTAATCATAGGAGCTTTCCCTTTTGTGGACCATGTTTTCTACGAGTACAACAATCACACTACTTAATCCACCTTGAGATATCTGCAGACATACCAGACCAATAACATATTTGCTGAATACGTGCCTTAGTCTTATACTTAACTAAATTACTTACTGTTTTCTTCTTATGCAACTCCGCAAATAAAAAAAAACTCAACCGATGTGGAACAACCGAAACCTTGAAACTCCCCCAACTTAAGCTTTGTTAAAGAGCAATATGTCATTATGAACCATCAAGATTTCTTTATGACCCCAAAGTTTTTTAATAGCTTGCAATGCGAAAACCAATTCTGAAGATATCTTCCGTTTAAATCTAGATTTTTTGACACAACAGGATCTGCTTGTTGTAACTTTGCAATTTGTCCTCGACTCCATTACTCAAGCCAATTAGTCAGTGTTATCTCAGAATTAGCTTCTGACCCTTCATCTGTAGAACTTGGAGAAAGACCGTTATCTGATTCCAGAATAACCACTGGGATTTTAGACAGATCATCGTCAAGTTGAGAAACATTAGTTTCAGTACAGTCACCAGAAATCAAAACCGAGGCAACCTATTTGCGTTGGCACGCTCTGAATCCTTACTGTGCAAATTTGAAAATCATAAGTCTCAAGGATAGAAATGAAGCAAACTACCATGCCCTCATTTTTTAATTCCTCAGACATATCAGAGATGAATGATCTGTCCCGACCTCAAAATGGTGTCCACATATGTACTAATGAAAATGTTTGACTGTGACTACAACAGCTAAACGGTCACGATAGGTAGTCTAATAATTTCTCTGAGTGGAACTGAGTGTTTTACTTGCATGCGCATTGACCCTTTATTTACCCTCATGTACCTGAGACAGTACAGCTCCCATGCAATTGTCACTAACTTCAGTAACCAAAATGAACAGGCCTTTCAGTTTAGGATATGCCAAATACTGGACTCGAAACAAGAGACTTTTTTTAAGCGCTCCTTAACTTTATTACAAAGTTGATTCCGAAAATTGTTCCTTTTTGAGTAGCTGTAAAAGGGGCGAAGCTTTTTGGGAATAATGGTAGATAAATGTCACCTCTACAAATAACATTAGTCATTTCTCTAGAGAGCAGATTAAATAGTGAGGCAGTATCAACTAACATGGGAATGTTGTGACCGTTTATCTCGGGATCAAAAAAAAGAACCCAGCACTCCCCCCCCCCCCCCCCCGTCGGAATGGTTAGTCACAACAATTGACCAGATTCTTTGGGTAGATTATATCATGCAAACCGTAACCATAGAGATAAGGCCTGATACAAGACCACAATAGGAATAACTTGATGAACATACAATCACTCTGACGTGGGCCTGGCTAATTACATTGCGAGAGATCCGTTTTAGGCCTAAAACAGGGGTGTATCCTTTCGTCAATTCTTTTTGCATTGTACATCAAAGGTTTGGGAGATGAACTCTTGCGTAGCGTCGAGGGGTAGCAGTTGGGGACTTGAAGATCCCAGGGCTATTTTTTTGCAGGCGATATGGTTGTTACAACCAACTTTGTAATAAACGTTGCAAAATGTAATAATTATTACAAAATGCAACTACTTGCAAGGGAAAAACGTTGCAAAATGTAATAAACTTTTTTTTTCAAAGGGACACTTTTTTCAAAGGGGAAATCAAAAACTAATTAAATTTGTGTCTGTGTGATTCTACGACTGTCTTCGGGTATGTTATACGCATTTCTACGTGTATTTGAACGAGTTTCGTATATGTTCGAAATTGTATTACAAATTGCAACTACTTAGACTGGAAAAACATTGCAAAATGTAATAATTATTACAAAATGCAACTACATGGACTGGAAAAACGTTGCAAAATGTAATAAATGTTACAAACTGCAACTACATCGACAGGAAAAACGTTGCAATATGTAATAAAATATTTTCAATCAGAGCAATCAAACTAATTCATTGTATTATTAAATTATTAATAGCAAATTGGAACTGAATGTCTCAACCAAATGCTGTCAATGTGTGTTGTGTGCAGAGATGACCACTGGTGATCAGTATAGTGGGGATGACACGAAATGGCTAGTGATCGTCTATGGCGATCTCTAGTGATTGTTGGGAGCGATATGTGATAGAGAGCTATGAGTACTAGCCACACTGAGGCCTCTCCTCACCCCCTGCCATCCTCATACGAGGAGATGTTCATTGATGAAAGCCTTGACGATCATGTCTAGTGATCGCTTATGGCTATCGCAACTGATCGTTACTAGTGATCACCTCCCTGTATGGGGATGAGAGGGCTGTGAGGAGAGGACCCATTGAGTCTTCACCCCATACCCCTCACATCCGTATCTCGTTCCCAACGATCACCGAAGATCATAGATATCCCATATTTGACAGGATCAGAACCAGATTAACCGCAAAAGCAAATCACCACCAAACACAGTAGCGCGGCGATTTATAGAAATGTCACTCTAAGATTTTGGGTTATAAATCGAGGACCAACATGTAAACGTCTGGTGGACGTAGTGGTTTGCTATTTGTGCATTGATTTTACTAGGCTTTGACGCACTGTTATTTATTGAGGTTTTACGACACTTTCAACACCTAGGGTCATATCGTGGCGGTGGAGGAAGCCGGAGTACTAGGGTATAACCGTCGAACAGCGGCGAGTAACTGTCAGACTCTCCAATGCACTAACCTGAGTTAGCATTGGTTGAAGGCGTGTGCGCCATTGGCGTGTCATACGTCTTAGCACACTTTGCCACCGTGTTCCCACACAAGCAATCCGTATTAAGTGTCTTGCTCAAAGACACAGGGTGAGTGGCAGGGACCCGGATCGAAATGCTGAACCCTCGAACTAAAGTTCGACAATATAGTCAATGTGCCACCGCGTTCCGCTTTACCTCGTTGAAATGAATAAAGACATTTTGAGTGAAGCAGCTGAACATTTTGGATGAACAACGTGTTTTAAATTTTATTTGAGTGTGTGTGGGGGAGGGGGGTAGGGGGTGGGTGGTGGTTACGCGCAATGAAGGCGCACGTGGCCGTCTATATGGGCGCGAGCTCCACGTACATCCAAAATTACATATATAATATTTTTCATGCAAAGTCGTAAACCAAGACATGCGGGAACAAGAGAACTGGGAAGGCCGCCAAGAAACAAAGAGCCACCCGTCCAAGAGACGGAGAAAAAAGAGGGAGGAGACCACAATACTCATCCACCATTTGGAGTCACCGAAGCGAACCACAGGCGCCCGTTATTCGCGACTCGGGCTGCGGCGTCCAGACCTAGACCGCTCATGCGACATCACGCCGAGTGCTGAAGGGAACTGACATTGTCATCAGGGAAGTCGGTCACTGGACTTCTATGTACTAATTCCGTTGTTGAGCGTCTTGAATCACTGACCCTGGTCGAGTGAGCCAGCAAACGCAGCTATCCCATTCCAAAAGCAGTCGTACTAATCTAGGATCGGGGCTACTCAACTGCACAGCCCTACCACTGGGCCCGAACAACGTCCTGAAACTCAGCTCCGCGGACAACGACAGTGCACCCACTAAGACGTCGCCGGTTTCATAGCTCCTCTAACGGTTTCCCACTCTTGATACCTGTTTTTTTCCTTTAACATACAACAGTCATTAAGCATCCACACAGCCAGCGATGCAAGCGGTGCGCACTGTACAAAGCCATGTAACTAGAGTTGGCCATTGAAACTATAGTTGTTGAGTTAGCGACAGGACATTGGGGTGCCGGGGTCCAGGAGGAGCGGTGATTCGAATGTGGGTGAGGATAAGTTGGCGACATAACATACCACTAGCGTGTTCGGCATGCAAGGGGGCAGAAGAATGAATAACTTTGGGCCGTAAGTCAGACACTTTAACGCTCCTGGCGAAAATCAGAAGGGTGATTTTTAGTTTACAGCCGGGACCGTAGTCCTAGGTGCACATGACAAGCCCATTCCCAGACACCACTCCACCCGGGGTGGATTCTATCAAGCTTTTGGTACCCTTTTATGAGATCGTTCGCGATTAGAGGTGAGAGGGTCTTTTCCCCAAGGTTGGTGGGGCGCGCGTGGTGTGTTTCAAGACCTGATTCTTTTCAGTGGAGTGGTGCGGGTGTGCCGAGCACCGATAGAGCCAGGTTGGGGGCTCGTAACCCGTTGACTTGATGCGCTTTAGTCCTTCTAACACAGTGTGTGTGTGTGACTACATCAGCATAGTCGTAAAAGGCCTGACAAAGCTCACGAAGAGCCTCAAAATAGAGACTCTATCACCACCCCCCCCCCCCTCCCCATCATTCCTAATAGAACCATCGAGGCCTTTGAGAAGGCACATGCGGGCTATTGCTCTGCAGGTTATTTTATCACAAGACATCTTGAGGGTCAGGTTCTTGTTAATAGCGATGCCCAGAAAACAGGCTTCCTAACAGTGATTTATCCTCTTCCCAAGGATTTCAACCGTTGCGGTAATTGGAGGAGTGTCTTCTGTGGGGTTTCGATCTTTTAAACTGGGGGCTATGGAATGACTGCAATTTACTTCATATAGCGGCAACGTGCGCCTAGCAAAGAAATGGATAGCATCAGACTGGATTCACGTTTTTCAACAGAAATGGCTTGTGCGCTTTTGTTATCACGGGGTGCCACGTCTTCCAAACTCAGTGAAAGAAGAACATTTTCATTGGATGGATTTAGTTTAAACAGTATTTTATTCAAAGAGTAAAAAATAAACACATGCAAAACATATACAATAAGGAGATATACAACTTAATAATAGGAACATCGATACAAGTTAAGCATAATTGAATAATGGAAAATTGAGATATTGACAGGATTCGGCATCAAGCCTGGGCTTATTTTAAGCCGTCTCCTTTCACCTTCAGCATTCACATTTGAGAAGGAGGGATTGACATTTTGTGAAATGTTGTGTACAAGCTGTATTGGAACTGTTTTTGCTGTGAGGGAGAGAGAGAGAGAGAGAGAGAGAGAGAGAGAGAGAGAGAGATAAAAGAGGAAAAGAGAATGAATGAATGGTGCCGGTCGACGTCGGGAGGTAGTAAAAACGCTCCGGGGAGTATAATTATCACAAAAAGGTTGCAGATGAATTGTAGCTGACTCTTTGAAGATTATACAGATCTTTACCTGTGTGTTCCCCTTTGCAATAACACTGACCGAAAGAGACCGTTACGCGATGTAAAAGGCCTGCTTTTATCCACACTTCTCATAACAGCACGTTACTAAAATCTTTTACTTTTGATTATAAACTCTTGGACTTTTAGAAATACTTGTGTATTCATTATGTTATCGTTGTATTGTGAACCAAATATTAAAGCATCGTTGTCTAAATGAATACCGAGAGCTCCAAGGGTACTGAGCCGCGTTGCATCATAAATCGGACAATACAGTAAGAAATGTTCACATGTTTCAACGGCTCCACACCGACAGAGGGGTGAATCAGACAAATGATTATTGAAGAGGTCTTCCTGAAGGTTACTACATCTTCGTCTTAGTCGGCAGTGGATAATTTGGCCCTTGCGGTTGTAGCTCTGATTAAAATGTTTAGGGGGTTTTCGAAGATTATTATTCAGTACGCGCTTGAAGGCAACAGTTGTTGTACAGTTACGAGTATCTACAGACAGGTCATTCCATAACTTTACAGATGAATACAGATATGCACGCTGACCTTGGGTTGATCTTCGATTAGGTAACGACAAGTCACGAGAATTCCTTAGGTTGTAGTCTTGTGTTTGTGGTACTTGTGGTGGGATATAATTGTAAAGGTATGCTGGGGTTTGTTTTTGAACCATTTTGTGAAACTGGATAAGTTTATGCTTCTTACGCCTTGCTTCCAAAGATTCCCAGCCAGTTTCTATTTCGAGTTGGGCCCTAGATATACTTTTCGTTGCACCTGTAACGATTCTCGCTGCTTCCAATTGATTTTTTTCTAGTCTTTGGGATTCTTCAACTGTACAGTTGTCCCACACATGACAGCCATATTCTAACAAGGGGCGGATGAAGGAAAAGTAGATTGTTTGTAAAGTGGAGCGATTCAACTGATATTTATACTTTTAAGAATATTAATACGCTTCCATGCCTTATTGGTGATCATGTCAACGTGTTCTTCCCATGTCGCTCGATTATTAAATATTAATCCAAGGTGTTTGTGGTTTACTACTTCTTGAATGCGTTGATTAAACATTTTAAGTTCTGGCTGCATCTGGGGGTTTCTTTTCCTTGTAATTGTCATTGTTTCCGTTTTAGATGGATTAAATTGTACAATCCATTGCTGGCACCATGATTCGATTTTGGAGATGTCGTTTCAGAGTATTTGGGCAGAGTGTTCGGGGTTCTCAATTACAATAAATAGCGTGGTATCGTCGGCAAATAGTCTGATGTCAGATATTATATCGTCTACTTTGTCATTAATATATATTAAGAATAAAAGGGGACCAATAATTGGACCTTGTGGAACGCCACTTGATACAGTTGCCCATTGTGAGGCGCAGGAACCTATGACAACTCGTTGTTTCCTGTCGCTGAGATAATCTTTAAACCACACCAGTAAATGACCTGTTACTCCGATTTTTTTCTCATTTATGAAGTAAATCTTTGTGCCAGACTTTATCAAATGCTTTACCAATATCGCAAAAGAGTAGTCTAACATCTTTATTGTTGTCTAAGGCGCTGATAATATTTTCATAAATATCCGTTAGTTGGTACACAGTTGAGTCTCTCGGTGTAAAACCGGATTGACACTTCGATAGAAGGCCATTAGTTTTCAAGAAATCAAACATTTTCTTAAAAACACACTTTTCAAATGTTTTACTTAAATAACTGAGTACTGAAATGGGACGATAATTATTTACTTTGGAATCGTCAACACCTTTAGAGACCGGTGAGACATTCGCAAGTTTCCACTCATTTGGGAAAAAGGAGTTTTGTAGGAACGTATTAAAAATCAAGGTTAAGGGCTGAGCTAGGCTGCAATTTTTAAGTATATATGGGCTAACACAATCGGAGCCCATTGCTTTGTTACATTTCAGTTCCTTCAATGCTGTCAGGACCTCCTCCACTGAAAGACGGATATTGTTAAGTATTGGCCGATCGTTGTCAAATACAGAATGTGGAAAAGTGTGACCATCGTCATCAATATTTGAGATTGAACAAAAAAAAAATCATCAAACAGGTCTGTCTGCCTTGTCTGTATTAGACGTCAGAACAGCGTTGCCATGCTGGATGGCAGGTATACAGTTTTTTGATGACGTGTCGATCAACCGATTCAATGTTTTCCACCACAGAGGTGAACTTGTTGCGGTATTTTCCAGTGTGTTTTCAATTTTTTTAAGAAAGGCTTCTTTCGCTTTGCGGACTTCGGTAATTACAGCATTTCGTTTGAAGCGATATTCAGCCCAGGCATCTGGTGTGTTATGTGCCTTTGCGGATAGGTGGAGACGTCGTCGCTGCCTAATTAGGAGTCGAATACCGTTGTGCACCCACTTGGGCTCTGATGGTCTTATGGTAACAGTTTTATGAGGGACATGTTTTATGGAATACTCTTTTATTGCAGACTCTAATTTATCACATATGCCTTCAAGTGGCGTATTTTCAATCATATTTAGCCAATCGTAATTATTAAGGTCATTTTGCATTTCAGTATAATTTGCTTGATCATACTGCCAAATTTCTCGGGTGTAGGACGCTTTTGTGTTTTGCAGGTGGCCCATCTTAGTATCGATCGTTAGGATTATTGGTACGTGATATCGGGTCAGGTCAGCGAAAAAGGGATCGGAGGAGTCTGTCTCAACTACTGATATGGAATCGCTAACTAAGAAAATGTCAAGAAGTGATGAGGAAGTTTCAGTAAAATATGACGATTTGCTTCAGTGAATTGGCCTGGCAGATTGAGTGTATGTGATTTGTCCCATATAGAACTTGATCTTCATTAAAGTCACCTGTTACAATTATATTCTTTATACGGGTATCGACCGCACTGTCGATGGATAATTCAATGTCATGCCACGATGCAACAGGCAAGTTGGGCGCACGGTAAAATGCTCCAAGTAAGAAGCTGAATTTGCCATCAGATATTTCAGACCAAATACATTCAAGGTTGGGGGTAGAGAGATCATTGCGAAAAATAAGGGACATGTTATTTCCTACATATATTGCTACGCCTCCACCTCTTTCTGTTCTGTCTCTTCTCAGTGGGGGTTGGAAGCCGGGTACATCTATTGTAATAGAGTTGGTTGTGTCGGAAAGCCAAGTTTCAGTAAAGACGCAAACGTCATGGGAGCCCATTTCAGTCCTCAATATATCAAGTTTCGGAAAAAATACTTTGAATATTCAGGTGCATAATTTTTAGCTGGTTCTTCTGATGGGTAAGAGGTTGGTTACAGTCATTCAGAGGAGGGGGTCCAGGGTTTGATGCAATGTCTCCCGACTGGAGTAGTATTAAAAGAAGCCTAAAGACAAACGAGAATGACTGTTTTGTCAACATCCATTGAACCTATAACTTGAGGCCTGACAGACTCAGAGGAAAGATGTTGTTCACAAGAGGCTTGAGACATTTTCCGGAATGTTCTCTCAAGGAGCTCCATTTTATCTACATGTACATTCACCATAGGAGGGTAAGTTAAAAAAGGAACAGACCATTAATGTTAAACCTTTAGTGAGTTTCACACCCGATAAACGCAAGAACAAGTAGCGCGTTGCAACCAATGACGCCTGAGGCGACAGAGCGTTTTTTACTCGACGTACATGCATGGAAATGTGGAACAGACCTATCCGTACACGGTGGATTAACGTATCAATCATCTTGGAAGATCACAGAAGTATGGAAAATTAAGATACAAGGACAGGTAAATTCCACATCGACATGCAGTATCAAGCAAAAAGCTTGTGCTTGAAATCGTCAGACCGGCAGTTTTCACGTGGAGACATGAAGCAGGAATTGAGATAGAAGGAGTAGAGAAACACTTATGAATTGGTAGTATAAAACAAAAAATGAAACTTATAAAAATGACTAACTTGAAGAAATTCATGCCGAGGAGAATAAGCTTGGAGGTCGATCGTCCAATTAACGTTCACTGATCTTTACCGTGGTTGGGAAGGTGGAGTGAGGGGCGGTTGGTACAAAGCATACGTAATGCGGACTGCGGAGAGTGGATTACAGACGCAGTGCAATTATCATTCAAAGAACACTCTCAGATTATGTATTTCTGCATAGGAAGTGCGGGAAATGATTCACCCACACTTGGGACACGCGCAGTGTTTCAGTCAATGGACCAGGAGGACCATTGGCTGAAACGTCGCCCGTGTTTATTATCTCTTGCAGCTAATCATCATGAGGTCACACAAAGCTGGAGTTTTGTTACCAAGTGCTACAGTAGCAGCAGCATATGACAGTGGATCTTCACCAGACCACTCAGATGGTGGAGTTATCACTCAAGAATCATTCAAATTGTTTATATCTGCACTTGGAACACGAGCAATGTTTCAGCCAATGGACCAGGAGGTCCATTGACTGGAACATCATCCGTGTTTATTATATCTTACAGCTAAACATCATGAAATCACACACGGGGTGGAATTATCATTTGGTTACCAAGTGCAACAGTAGCTGCAGTATATTGACAGTAGATCTTCACTGGACTCCAGGTAGCGGAGACATCACTCAAGAATCGAGGATTGGATGGATTTAAAAGGTTCCGATTTTTAAAACTGTTAGGTCGACAAGGTTGTCATCGTTTATTCAGTGTGAAGTGTCTGATGAGTAGGCAAAAATGTTAAACATTTTAAACTGTTCCAGACAAATTTTAACTCACAAATTACGAGACTTTCTTTTCCTCATATGTGTCAGACCTCAGAAGGTGTGACATTACACCACTGACTGATTTCCTCTCCGTACATGAAAGCATTTAAAAATGTTTAGCACTCTCACTTGGAATAGTGATGCCGAACCATTTCACATTTTTGCATAAATACTACATCTGTTCAATTATAACCAGTTTCTACCTGTACTTTTCATATTTGTGGAACTAATTATATTCTGTTTTCTGATTACCAATAAATAATAAGTGTTGTCCTTTTATTCTTTGTTATCCTTTGTAAATCTTTCGAATAAGTAGCCGAATAGTTCCTATGAAAAGGAGTACTAATGCCTCCCATTATCCTGACCCTACGCCTATCCTAAAACTACTAAAGCTGAACAACATTTTCATCATGAAAATGCTTGCCTGGAAAGATGTATCGTGGGTGCAAGGCTAAGGTAATATAATGAAATCCATAAAATCCAAAGAAAGCAAAGTGAAGTATTTTTTTTCCGTATCATCCTGCAGGAGTAGTATGTTATGTTCCCGAAAGGGCCCTTTATGTCGCTCACTTACCTGACCCGCTCTCCGTCGGAATACTCGGAGACCAATGAGGTCTATGGGGTGATGCCTCAATGAAGTCCTCTTCTCATAGCCCTCACATCGTCATCTCGCCCCCCCCCCCCCCCCAACAATCACTAGACAGCACCATCAGCTAGGCATCCATAGTGAACGCCACTGACGATCACCAATGATCATCTCCCCAATGGGAATGAGAGGGCTGCGAGGAGATGCCCAATGAGGCCTCGCCTCAGAGCCCTCACATTCCCATCTCGCTCCAACAATCACTTTATATCGCTATTGCCAATCAGTATGGATGTCAGTGATCTTTAGTGATCGTTGGGAGCGCGGTGTGGATGTGAGGCCAATGAGGTGTGGACTCAATGAGGCCTCTCCTCACAGCCCTCTCATCTTCATACAGGGATATGATCACTAATGGTCGCTAGTAACGATCACCAGAGATCGCCATAAACGATCACTAGGCATACCTGGTGATCGTCAATGGCGACCACCAATGATCATCTACTCGTATGAGGATGTGAGGGGGGGGGGGGGGGAGGCGAGGAGAGGCCTCAGTGCAGCTAGTACTCATATCCCTCTAAACCTTATCTTGCTCCCAACGATCACTAAAGAACATCACCATAGACGATCACTAGCCATTTCTTGTCATCGCCACTGTACTGATCACCAGTGGACATCTCTACAAACAACACACATTGGCAGCACTTGGTTAAGACATTCAGATACAATTTGCTATTAATAATTGTATAATACTGTACAATAAATTAGTTTGATTGCTCTGCTTGAAAATAGTTTATTACATTTTGCAACGTTTTTCAAGTCGATGTAGTTGCAGTTTGTAACATTTTTTTCCAGTCCATGTAGTTGCATTTTGTAATAATTATTACATATTGCAACGTTTTTCAAGTCCAAGTTGTTGCACTTTGTAATAAAATTTAGGACATATACGAAACTCGCTCAATACACGTAGAAATGCGTATAACATACCCGAAGACAGTCGTAGAATCATAGAGACACAAATTGATTTTAATAATTGTATGGTAACACGAATTCGTTTTCGATTTCCCCTTCGAAAAAAAAGTGCCCCTTTGAAAAAAAAGTTTATTACATTTTGCAACGTTTTTTCCGTCCAAGTAGTTGCATTTTGTAATAATTATTACATATTGCAACGTTTTTCCCTTCCAAGTAGTTGCATTTTGTACTAATTATTACATTTTGCAACTTTTATAACAAAGTGGGTTGTAACAATATGGTGCTAGTGTCAGAAGCGAAGATGAGCTAGCGAAAATGTTGGGAATTGTTGGGAAATATGGGAGCAAATGGAGACTCGAACTAAATGAAAGCAAAGGCAAAGTTATAACCGTGGCTCGTAAAGTGGACCCCACTCGAAGGTGGATAATGGGGGAGTTCTGTATACCGGAAAGTAGCAGCAAACTCCTATGCGTGGGAGAGACAGGTGACTACGAGTATCTGGGGGTACATATAAACATCACAGGAAGAGGCATCTACAGAAACCACACAAATAAATTGATTTTGAAGGGGATGCGAATCCTAAACCAAATGAAACTTATAGGGAGAAACAGTTTCAATAAGGTTTTCATGTGGGAAACATTTTGGGAAATTGTGGGTCTGCCAAGTATAACATATGGTACGGAAGTGGTACCCCTAAACCAAACGACTGTAAAGCGCTTGGGAACCCTGCGGAATGATGCAGGTCAATGGATAACGGGGTCGAGTAATGCTGCAGTGTTAGAAGCAATCAGGGGCGAGCTTGGGTGGATGATGATCAAGGACAGGATAGACTTGTTGAAACTCGGTTATCTTAATTATTTGGTAAATTTCCCCGACAGTGTAAAGTAATGTTCCAGAGTATTTTCAGCTCTAATACCAAGATAGGGTGGATGGTTTAAGTGACGGAGCTAATGGAGAACTACTCATTGGAGATCTCGGACCTAGACGTAGGGGCAACCCAGGGTAAAAAAACGTCTGAGAAAGAGTCATGGAGGATGGTAACCTTCATTGGCGAGCGGGGGTCAAATCTAATAGGTCTTTGGGTGGCTAGCGTGATAAAGAGAAGCCTCGTTTTGAGGAGTACCTTGATGGCACCTTTGGGCTCACTGTTGTTCAAGTTGAGGTCACGGTCCCCGGAGCTGAAGGGAAAAAATAGCAAAAACAGTGAAAAGGAGTGCCAAATGTGTAAGTTACATGCAGGCGTGGTGGAGACCGTGAAACACTTTCTTCTACAATGGCCAAAATACCAGTCTAAACGGATAAGATTCACTCGCAGTATAATAGAGAAGTGGGATGGGAGAATGAAGGACACGTGGGGAGTGATTGGCTCTAAGGAGAGAGTTAATATGCTAATCGGAGAGATTGGGAAAATGAAGTAACGGAAGTCATCAAGCAGTTCGTCTCCGAGTGTTGGGAGGAGAGAAGAAGCGTGGGAATATGAAGGCGGTTGATAGCACAGGGGTAACCAAGGCCTTCTCACCCGAGAACCGCGACAAATCAGCGGCCGGCCAAAGTGTTATTATTATTAGTCAGATACCAGAAACTTTCCACACCATCACTGATCAACACACTCCTGTCTCTGTTGTGAGTAATATCATACCTATTACATTTGTGGCGTGTGGGAATAGAGTATTAACACAGGTGTCATAGAGAATCGGCATGGCACCTGTTGTTGACACCCTAGTTTCACAAGCCACAAGTGTATTTCTTGCGTTTCGTTTTTGACTCTCCCAAGGCCCTAGTGTATCTGATATTGCAACCTTTTCCCAATTTTTCCCTATTAAAAATATCCTCACAACATGCCGAACTACAGTGTGTCGGGGGAATCTGTAGCCTCCCCTATCCCCCTTATCGGGGATCATAGCCACCCTGTCTTTCAGACTAAGGATTTTGTGACTTGTCCGGTTTTCCACAGATATGCTTGGTTAATATCAAGTTACAGTACGATATTGAAATCACTCACATGAACTAAGGGATTTTCTACTTGGAATATCATTCTTCTATCGCTGTCAACATTTACGGAATATATGATCATTTATAACTACGGTATTGGACAGTGGTTTCTGTCCAACGTGTACTGATTGGTTGTCGAACCGTCAACAATAGGCCAGTTGTGGGGCAATTCTCGCAGAATCGCCGTTTTGAATACACAGATTGGCAGTAAGGCTGGAAATAACGAGGGTGAAATATTGGGGACTGAAATGTCCGATCCATGGTAGAATTTTGTCCAATTATTTCACGAACGTCGAAGCGTCGTTGATTTCTGCCCCAGTATTCCATCATGACTTGTGTTGTGTATTTATTCCACGACTAAGCTTGAAGAAATTGATATTTTTAAAGGAAAATATAACCATCGACGATCTGATAACGTTCTTGTTTGACACCGTTTTGTGTCGAAGCATTCCATTCACGTCACAACGTCACCCATACTGGTAAGGTCCAATCAGATATGTAGTTACATGACGTTTTACGCTTAATCCGGTTTCAACATGTGTTGTATCTAGCACATTTTCCAATGTTTTTATCACACACCTATTAATGTAAAACACGGGATGCCCACTGTTCTGCCCATACGATAAAAATAAAGTTGTATCGCGCATGTGGTGATAAAAAACACGTTCGATTTTGTTTTCACCGGAAGCACAGAGGGAACCCGTCCAAATAAATCAAGTCAATCATTGGTCGAATGCACCGGAGTCGAGATCGCTTGGAAAGTCCAAGTTCCTCATTCAGATTGTTTGCCCGGGATACTTAAACAATTACAATCGGGTCAAAAATTTACAATATAAAAATAACATCCTGACTGCTTGTTCCTTGACAAATACTTTCCACAACTGGTCATATAATGATGGAGTGTGTTAAACTTATTAGCTATTTAAAAACTGTTTGTTGTTTTATTCCCCGCAGTTTAGTCAATATTTGAAGTTCGATCATCGTGACCGTGACACTGGTCGGCGTAAATTGGTTTCGACCAATTGAATGCCGTAAAAAAGTAAAAAGCAAATTAGGGTAAAAACGATGTCTTGTTGGCAAAGAAGGAAACGCGGCAATTATCCAGTTAAAAAGCGCTTTTTGTTCAATGTCCGTGTAGACTGGTTGTTTAATGGGAGGCGTGTGAAATTGCTTTGGCCCAGGAATCACTCGAACCTTCGGATCTCGTGATATCCTGGGCCAAGGCAATCTCGTGCGATAATTCTTAACCCATTCAAACGTATGTGCGGTTCTATATATGTATTGTATCGCGTAACGTTGAATATGCACAGCAGTCGTGGTATAAGTAATGCGATTGTTTATATTTTGAAATCGCATCTTAGGACTAATACTTTCGGTTGAGGGCGGTGCAAGAGAGCGCAGAATGTAATATTTCTTACAAGCATTGACAGCCCAATCTATAATAGTGAGATGGAATTAAAGAAATCTGTATGAGGCTTTTTTCAAAGTTGGGAATCGATCAGAAAACAGTCCCATCAAAGTAGAAATAGGCAGTGATATTCGAGCCTGATTGTGTACATCGAGTAGTACCCGGCACTTGGGACAGCGAGAAATAGGTTGTTTTTCAAAAACATTCGTTCTCTCCTAGATAGTTGAACTGTGTTACATTAATTTCCGACCGATGGGACATTATCAAAATTCAGGGTATATAAACATGCTATACAACGTACAGAGAAAAGAAAAAGAAATTACTGAATGTTTTTTGACAGTTCTACGCAAGAATCCTTCATGTTAACGTCAACTTTCGGGAGAGTCAGTGAGTTTGCATTCAGTAACGCAACTGTTAATTGGTGTAAATTATTACATAAAGGTGACAACTTTGAAATTATTGTTGTGACAATAACACTTGCGGGGCAGACAAGCATGGCTATATACCTTCCGAATCAATAAGGCACAACAACTGTTTTTTGTTTTTTTTTTCTGGGATATTGATCCCTCCGATAGAATACATTTGCATCGTCCGTTCGTGAATAATACAAGTTACTCGATTCCAAAATGTACGAATCGGGAAGGCGATTGTAAGTCAATTCCCAAATCAGGCAATGGATGTTGACATCAAATCGAATCCTCGAAGTTTCTCAGTTTCATAGACCATGGGAGGGCGGGGCTACGCTTTTAATTCTGAATTTTCACCAAGAGACCCCTGAAGTAATTACACTGAATTGCAACATTGCTGAACGTCAAACGTACAATAGGAAAACAGGGGCCTCCTATTGGAGTATCTCTTTGCTATATGTTCCAGTATTCTCCAGAACAGATTATTATGCACACCATTTCTCAAGGAATGGAATTAAAAGAAAAAAATCCTAGTGGCGTCAGGTAACGCTTCTCCACAAGAAATATTCTTTCAATTTTATTCGCCATGCAATATTTTATTTATTCATTTATTTATTTATTTTATTGGGGTTTAATGACACTTTCGACAGTCAGGGTCGCATCGTGTCGGACATAGATTTACGGGTGGAGGCTGCAGGTGTACGAGGAGCGAACCACCGAGCAACGGCAAGCAACTGTCAGACTCCCCAACGTACTAACTCCACAGAAGCAGGATTAGCGTTGGTTGACGACAAGTGCAGTACGCCTTAGCATACAGTACCACCGTGCACCACATGGGCAATCGGGATTAAGTGCCTTGCCTGAGGACACAACGCAGTTGCCCCTGACGTGGATCGAACAGTGAGTCTTTCGCTTTGAAGTCGAATGCCGTAACGCCTGAGTCACTGAGCTCCTCCAAGCAAAATAATATCCTTTGTGGATTCCTTTTTTTTAAACTTCCTTTCAAATTAATGTGTGGTATAATACATGTAATTATCCCACAAATTAGTCAGTCAACATTGTGAATGCTGCTCTATGTTTATCCTTTAAAGCTGAGTTTCTGAATGCCATTGTCCTGGAGAATATTAATTACAACTGTTCTGCCGAATGTCTTTTGCATTTTAGAGAAATAATTATTTAATCGTTATCCTCCTTTCAGCTTGTCCGTGTTCAAAAAACACTCGCTGAGGATTGTATAATTTTATGCTTGCTCAGAAGTACCAATTTTCCTTTGAACAAACGAAAAATCATTATCAGATTCGAAACTCCCTCCATTGCTTTTCATCCGATGCCATTTACCTTATCACTTGATAAAGCTTGTGTAGAAATATGTGACCTTAAACACCATTAAAATAAATAAAATAAATAAAATAAATAAATGTAAAAGTTGTAGAAAACAGAATGTGGGACAAACTCAATGTCCTTTCCGGCTGCGTGTTACTCGCCACAATCCGGATATAAAACATAACGATGACGCATCTGTAGCACAACATTTCAGCACTTCAAGCCATTTTTCTTTTTTTTTTGGGGGGGGGGGGGAGATCGTTCCAAAGAGGGTCACATGATATGGTTTTGTTGAAATATTTAAATATTAGGTCTGTCATTGCTTATAAGAAAAATAAACGCTTGCGTAACATCTTTATAAGGACTAAACTGGAGCCCATCAATGAATTACATCAAACACTGCCAGTCAGTTTTACCAGGTCCCAAGTTCAACTCATAGTTTAAATAGAATTTGTATATTTTTTGGTCGTGTTTGAAATCTGTTATGGTTCAATATACATATTTATTATATGCTAGCCTGTGAATTATCGCAAATTATCTAAAAGATATTTCTTGATATTCATCGACTCGATGGATATCGAGGATTATCCCTCAGTGGCTTCCTAAATGACGTCATGCTACGCCGTATCACGTCGCCTGGAAGGAACGTTCAACTGATCTTTGTTATTGCTTTGAAACGTACGCATTTGGTGTCGAATTGGGCTAAATATTGTGCAATAAAATATCCCGAATCATATAATAAAAACGAAAATCTACTCTATTTTAGCCGGTATCTGGAATTATCTCATGAGTGTGGACCTGAAAGTTTTATTTTTCACAGGCGCTTGCGCGAGTGAAAAATACTATTTTCAGGTCCACACGATTAATGTTTTCAGTAGTTTTCCTAAATGGTGTTACTCTTCGGCGCATGACGTCGCCTTGAACGTTACCTTGAATGAACGATCAGCAGCTATTTGTTGTTGTCTTGAAACTGTTTGCAGTCGAATTGGGCTGAATATTACGCAGTAAAATGTTACGTAGCATATACTAAAAAGAAAATCCACGCTGTTTTAGTGAATATCGGGAATTAACTCATAAGTGTGGACCTGGAAGTTTTATTGTTCACGAGCGCTTGCGCGAGTGAACAATAATACTTTCAAGTCCACACGAATGAGATAATTCCCTATATTCGCTAAAACAGCGTAATATCCTCTATATAATAAAGAAAACAAAACTACAACAAAGAAAAGTTTGTGCACTTTTCTTCCTTAAACACACATATACTCTCACATGTATCATCAGTCTTGTTTAATAGCTTTTCTAAGGACTTATTGCTTTCCTTTTGTTTTCGATGACAAACAAGTCCCCACAAAATCGCGCACACAACCCATAACCCAATGTCTTTGGGAGGATCGGACAAAACAAAAGATATATTTGCGGGAACCCAAAAACTATTATCTAGAGTTTGACGAAATTGAGAAGACAAATACCTACTCGGCCCCTCCCTCCACACACACAAAACCGCGCTTCTCCATTTTTGAGAGATTGTTAATTTACTATTTTGTCTTCAGAAACAAACATGTCCCACAAAATCCAGGTGAACAAAACAAAACCCATTTGCTAGGTCTCGAAGAAGACAAAGGACCACAAACACTATTGTCTGAGTACTCACATTTGTTAAACAGACCCAGCTCGCTAACATACACCCACCCTAAACGCTCAACTAATCTGACTTTTCGCCTACTTCCGAAATTTGTTTTGGAATGTACCCTTTTCAGACATGGTGAATACAATTTCAATGAAGGAGAAAGTCATCTTGACTTTCTTCGTAAATTCACAAACTTATTTTTTTCGGGGAAAAGTCGTAAATTTGACCAACACATTTTCTACAGGTCTGGATATGTTGATGTTGACTGCACACAAAATAAAATGACTGTTCACTAATGGACCGTTCTTACTTTTTACAGTCTGACGAACAGAACACAGACGAGGTGGAATGGCGAATTTCAATGGTTTCCTCTTGTTTTTCTTCAGTGTTTTATTAGTCAGCGAAGTTTATGGTAAGATATATTTATCCCATAAATATTTGTTTATTCGAACAATAAAAGCCTTGAATGAATGTTTGCTTTATTCACCTAGCAGGGTGATAGGTTTAACACTGAAAGAATTTATTAAAAAGATTCTTTAAAATGCATTAATATTTCTAATATTGAAGAGTGGAAAACTAAATTGTAACAGCCTTTTTCTGTGTGGGGATTTTCTAAGTTTGAAACACTACCTCTTGTCGTGCACTCGTCAATGAGCCGACAGGACCTGGGAGAGGAATTTAGAATGTGGGTGAAATCTTCAAAGGAGTCCCGAGTCCTTTCATGGTATCTAGTTCATGAAGTCGAACACATGGTCCTAGCTTTGAAACGTCGAGATGGAGAGTACTGGAAGGGATCAACCGGACCTGATAATCGAGGCGTTTACAATTCAGATTCGTCTAATTTCTCCGAATGTCAAAATTCACCATTTACACGAAGCCTTGCGCGAAAAATTAAAGTATATAGGTGAAAGACTTGGCGTCCACCTGAACATTCAAATGTTACCTGTGAACCACCTTCGGCTGTTATTTCAATCGACAATTTGTGCTGCAAAGCCTGGGCCTGACTTGCCCCTCCAGTGTATCCCGCACCTTCGGGTTACTTCGGCGGGAACCCACTCCCTCACCGGCTCTGGCAGACGAGAAGGCTAGCAAATATTTTTGGGGCCTCTGAGAGCAAATGCACTGCGATCAGATACGGTTTTAGAAGTGTCCAAACTCACGATTTGATTTTTTAAAACATTTTATTATTCTTAATCTGCGAAATTATCCCTTCACTAAACATGGCTACAGGGCGACGCATGCAGAAATAGTTTTTTGAAGAACGAAAAGAGATCACGTTTTTTTTTCTAAAAGCACAGCGTATGACGCGTCATTGTAACGAGCTCTACGATCGTGTTGCAGTGAGAGAATAAGCAATATTTTAGGGAAAATGAGATTATTCATCGGTTTTGAAGTGCGAGTTTCGTGAATAGCACTGACCCGTTGTGGTCATTATATTGATTGATTTGGGGTCTGGTTAAATGAAGCACCCGGACTTACTTTTACCGAACATGCTTGAATAGTTGGTCTTCATTTTGGCCAATGGAAATTGCTGGTGACATGAGGGTGGCTTAGATACGTCAAGTGATTACCGTTTATCAGGGAAATCTTTTTTTGTGGCATGTGGCTGTAATGATTGGCTATTTGTTCAGTCGCGATAACTTCCTTATCAACTTCAGGGTTGGAACTATGAGGCAAATTTCACCCCACCGCGGTCCATCTCCGAAATGCTGAAGTTTCACAGAGCATATCGGTCAAAAGTGCCCTCAAACCACAGGATTCATGAGATATGAACATGCAATTTTAATGAATAGGATAATAACGTTTTTTCTCTTCAGAGAAATATTTAAATTGTGATCAAACGGTCAAATTAAAAGCCTAGTCTCGCTTTCAGGGAAGGAATGTTCAAAAACAATTTCTCATTGAACCTGAATTCCAGGATCCCCAGGATCGTGATGCGACCTGAACCTATAAAGTGAATGACTGCTCAGCGACATTGTACTGTAGAACAATGAATGTTTTTAACGTGCAGCTCCAAGGCTGCATGACGAAAATATTGATAGCTCTTCCTTCAAATGACGACTGTGGACTCCAGTTTATGTCATTGAACCATCACGGAGTTTACCATCTGTATTTAAAGGGTCAATGTACATCATTCTAGAGAGATATTCTCCGTCGTAACAATAGCTATCGAAAACAATCTGTTACATCTTACTCACTAATTTGTTTACGTTGCAAAAAATAAAAGTCTGTTCAAATAACGTTGATTGCATTTTTTCTGGTGGTGGGGAGAGACCGTAAATTTTCCAACAGATATTAACAATGAATAGTCCTGCTGCGTGCAACAAGTGGTACACGGTGATGATTCGAATCGTTAACTTCTGGTCCAACTTGGACCCCGTTGGATCCCGTATTAAGGGCGTGTCCTTCCAACAAATTCCATTCTAGCAAATGGCATACAGGTATCTTTTCAATTTAAATTGTATTAATATCTGCAACACTACACGTCTAAAATATTCCGAAATCCGTCAAATTTTTAGTTTAAATGATTATTATATTATAAAATTACTTTGAGTGAAAACATAAGAAATGGAAAACTTATACCAAACAGAATATGATTCAATGATACTCAATTAAAATTGACAGAAATGCTAATTAACGAAGGGATTCTACAGATAGCTTTGATCTTATTTGGATTGTATCCGGCAAGTATTTGGAGGAGGAGCCATCGCACTCTGGTATCCTCTGTGTCGGCACCCGTCCATGTAGTCAATCAGCGCGTATTGGGGGAGGGAGGGAGAGGGAGAAAGAGAGAGAGAGAGAGAGAGAGAGAGAGAGAGAGCGAAACAGAGAGAGAGGGTGAGAGATATCAACTTTTTGGGGAAGAAGCATCGATAAAACTAAATAATAGGATACTCTGCGATCTATTTAAAAGACACTTGGCCTTTTCACTACTTCATATCATATGTTAAATAAATTTAGTGGAAATAATGGAATAACTTTTGTGTCACTTTTACATGTAAATTACGGTGGCTGTATGGCAATTGCACACGCTTTACTCATGCTTGTGTTCTTGTTTGCTACTAGACAAAAATGATAAAAACTTGAGAAAATGATTAGGGTCAGTATAGCAATGGTGCAGTTTAGTAGGCCGCTGCCTCTACTAACCACTGGGGTCCTGATACTAAACTGCCGACTGCCATTTTAGTCGACTTCAAGGAGATTCTGTTTCTCAGTATGTTACGTTTACAGGCCGAAAAGGGTCAAGTAACTAACAAGTACAATATTGGTGGACCTGAAACCGGTATTATTTGAATAAAATGGAATGAAACTAACAAACATAGACAATCTGAGGAGACCAGTTATTTTTTAAATAAATTGCAGAGTCGCCTATTCTTCAGCTTTAGCGAAGCTTCGATCAAGCTGTGCTATTTTTCCCAACATACAAAGAAGCAATGTATTTTACTGATTTTGCTGAAGCCAATTTTACCAGCTGGTATTTACTCTGTTTTTCGGCTGTGACAAATAGTTCAGGAGCCAAAGGGCTGGACCTGCATTTATTGGATTTTATTTTCTTTGCTGTTTTTGTAGTAAAGAGGTTGGTATTCGTGATTTATGGGGAGGAAAACTCACCGTTCATAATCCTTGATCAATTCCAGATATTAACCCCTTTACGCCTTTTAAAAACCAAATCCTAAAAGGCATCTGTTTCTCCGTTTATGTTAACCTTTTACCTAGCATGAAATGCAGACGACACTTGCAAACAAAATTATTGAATTTCAAACAAAAACATAGCTTATGACCACTTATTTGAACGAACTCAACGAGCTCGTCTCAAAGAGGGGGTCATCAGCTATGTTTTTGAGGCAAAAAATGAAACAAATAATAAAAATTGAATGACATTCTTTGTGAATAGTGCTGGTCGGTTTTTACCTTTACATCGGGAAAAGGATTAACATATTCATTCTAAATGCATTAAACTTTATTCCTGAGGTGGGTACGGTACAGGCCAGTTCAATACAAGTTTACAATATTACCCCTACCCACTGACGACACCAGCATGTCGATGATGTGTAATTTCTGCACTTGAATCCGATATGCAATATACCCATAAAAATATGCATAATGGTGGATGAAATGATATCGAGCTTTACATAAGGAATGATCGTTTGTTTCTGTTTATTTCTCGAGTTATGAACCACCAAAAAAAACAAAAACAAAGGCCAAACTGTGTAAATGTGCGAAGCCCATTTATTCTATGTTTGGCTTTTGTTTTTAGGGGGGTCATAACTCAAGAAATAGACAGAAACAAACGACCATTCCTTATAAATAAACGTGATGAGCAATAACTTTAAACACTGTCTACTTTGCGGAGTTAAAAAAAAACCCAGGTCGCATCATGCTTCTTAGTGATAACAATAAATAACGATACATTTCGCTGAAACATGTTCTTGTGTCATTAAAAATTTTATTCAAAAATGAATTGGGTAAGGTAAAATGAATATAATAGGCCGCGCCCACACAAAACGTCCGTCTCCTTTTCCACTTGACGGAGGGTGCTGTCATTCAAAGTAATACTGAGTTAATTTTTTTCTGATTTTGACCATTTCCCGAGAAACTGAAAGCACAGTTTGTAAATGTAACGTTCGCTAATAACCCAGATGACATGAAGTTGGTTGAACTTTGTTTCAGAAAGAGTTCATTCAGGCTGTTTGGAAATAGACAAGTTCTGTTTTTATGACCGGCTATTGTTTATGTTTGATTTGGGTAAAACAATGAACGCAGACGATCACCTGTTGCGATTAAACAAATTGAACATGGAATAAAAAGCACGATAAGGATATCCTTGTTCATTAAATTTTATTTTGAAAGTCTTTTTAATATGATGAGATAAATATTACTTATTATTCGTGTTGAAACAATATGAGCGTACAGAGGTTATTTTCCATTCACACTGCTCAAAGTTATGTTTTAGACCGACATTGGGGTCGTGGCTTAGGGGCGGGTCGAAATACTTTGGTCAATCCTTTTGCCTTAAAATGTATGAACAGAAAAAATGTTTAATTATAATTTGATACACAAATAAAAAATAAGGTTTATTGGCTTAATCATTTCCCTCCTACCAACTGACATTATCATCCACATTCGTCTTATTCTACTCTTAAGGATAATGTCGGAGGCGCGGTGGCTTAATAGGTAGAGGTGCAGGCTTCAAGCCGAGAGGTCCTCGGTTCGAATCCCACCTGCGGCAACTGTATTGTGTCCTCAGACAAGACACTTCATCCCCATTGCCCCGTGGGGGCACGGTGGCGTTGTCTACTAAGGCGTACTGCACGTCGATGGTGCACTTGTCTTCAACCAATGCTAACCCTGCCTGTGTGGAGTTAGTATATATGGGAACCTGACAGTTGTTTGCCATTTCTCTGTGTTTCTCTCCGAGTACTCAGGCTTTCTCGTAACACTGTCCGATACGAGGTGACCCTGGCTGCCGAAAGTGTCATTAAACCCCAATAAATAAATAATATTGATAATGGTAAATCTAGTCAACTACCCACGTGTGCATCCGACAGCGCAACAGTGTAGCAAACAGACAAAAAACAGTGCAGGGCCGACCATTGACCTGGCAACTGTACTCTCTGTAGGTGCAAAGTGTTTCACATTTGTAGCCACACCTGACAATTTCCAGGGTATAATCTGTGGCGAGGTTGACACCGATATGATATTTGACGATTTCTTACTGATCGTTTTCTTTTGTCCAAAGATCTCCTGGTTTGGAGCTGATAGATGATTTGTTTCCGTCCCAAGATTTCTTAACTGTGAGCCTTCTTCACATTTTCTGTAAATGCCTATGTTGTCTGTGGCATAGCACCAGTTCTCCCTCCATCCTTTGTGACAGAAATAATATCCATCGAATATTAGATAAACATCGCTGTCTGCCATATACGAAGCGAAGCTTTTTCACATTTGTGATCTAATCGGCTACTGCGCCATCTGTTGGCTATTGAATTGTCCATAGAGCGGCTGGAATCATCAATAATTGGCACACCTGCACATTTTGGAATTCTTGATGCACACAACCATTCATACGGATCTCTTCAGAAATGATATCTCTTATGTCGATGTCATGGTCAGCTGACAACATAGTTATCAATCCTAAAATATATTGCATTAATATTCCATACTTTAGATTCACCATATTTAACTGATTCGACAGTTGCTGTCATGTTGTCGCTATTTTTGGTATGGTACCCAAACCTGAAGAATATCTATCTAGTTTAAACATATTTTATTTGCCATAAACGCAAACGGATAGGGAAACAAGTTATACAACTAAAACAAACTCCTTTCCCGTACAAAGAATAACTTATTATAATGCGACAAGAACACAGAACAAACTGATTGCACAAAATACAAACTACAAACGAAATATGAACTGATAATTTAGAGAAAAGAAGAAGTGAAAAGAAGATGAGAGGTAAAAGGTGAAGGGTAAACGGTGAACTGGCTATCGTCAAGTAGCATACCTTGCTGGTAGAGGGGGGTGCACCGTTGTCTCGAAAAGACTATTGGATGTGATTCGCCGTTTCGAAGTATGGTGCTAGTCAAGTAAAACGCCCGCTAGTGATTATGAAAGATTGTACTTTTTGAAATAATAAAACATTCTGAGTTACCGACAAATTTGTAATTCCATAGAGCAAATCATTAACAACAGTTATATTGCAGAAAGTTATGGCATATATCATTACGAGCCTCTGGGTATGATACTTAGGATAATTAAAAAAGAAATCGCTGGCATTTTCGGATTCGTAACCACATTCGCATTGTGGGTCTGCACAGATGCAGTTATCTACCTTGAGTGTGATTCATATGATTCACACATCACTGTGTTCATATCTCATAAATATCGGCCTCATAAATTGATCACTCCAGATCCAATTCCAAATACCTCGAATGTGGCGTGTCACGTGCTCACCCTTTATGAAGTGGCTCAGGTCACAGGTGAGTACGTTTTTTTTAATTGTTCGGAAATAGTAAAGACTGTATCGTGCATAGTTCACATGACTGACAGCAAAATAGTACGGAAGCATCTGCTAGAATGTCACAATGTTGAGAAGCCATCGGAGTCATTCACCCTTACGTTTTGCCGTGATGTACGCCATAGTTAGGAATACTGAACAAACTATGACAGAAACGTTCACTGTTTTGTTTTGGTTTGCTCTTTGTTTCAAACCCTTCATCAGATCATCAAAACCCTCAAACCGCCTACTATTTATAAAACCCAAGACAATCTCATGAGCAACCATAAATAGTGCACACTTATTTTATGGGGACATTTTCCCACTTACATCTTGGGTTTGTCTCCAAACACATATGCTGGGTATGGGAGAGTACACGTTCAGCCATCGGCGAGCCTATAGCATCTACGAAAGTCACCCGTCCTCGAAGCGGAAAGTTCATTTCTGTAAACTTCTGCGGTTTTGCCCATATCACATGTATTACAGCACAGTTGAGCTGTAGGTCGCACGTTAGAGATTGACTAATAAATATTTTATTAAAATCTATCTTATTTCATTCTACTTATGCAAATCTTTCTAGTGGTTTATTGCCTATCCGTTTCAAATGAGAGGGTCTAACTAGAAAAAGGATCAATACTGATAAACTGGTATTAAATTAAAATGGGTTGTGCAGGACCAATTTCACGAATACACATATTTCTCAAGCAAATTTAATGCATTTGGTAGGAGTACGATACAATAAATGGAGAGGCATCTGCTTCTTTGAGTACTGGGACATAAATGTGTCAGATGGTTAATATCTGCAATTACCGAAGGGTTGCGAACGGTCACTCTCTTCAAACATAAAGGGCTATGTATAGGCTATAGCAAATCCAGGTTCCCCAAAACCAGTCTGTAGCATTCGGACTAAAAGGAACGTACGCGCCTTTGTTATACGATCTACGCAGCCAAAATTGCCATTTACTGTTGGTCTTGCAGCAGCCAAAATTTTCAGTATTTGGACTGCAGCTATGTAGTTTCTTCGTATAATTAGCCTTTTGAAAGTTGTCTTTATGTCGAAGCTTGGCATAAAAGGCACAAATTTCAATTTTCTAAGACTGTTTGCGTTGAGACGTATCGATTTAGCTCCCACTTATGTCGTTCAAAAGCATCATTTTTCTTTTTTTTTTCTTTTTTTCCCCGTTATTAATTTTTCTGTGTTTTCTTTTTCAGGAGTCAACTTAGAGAGAGGACGCAGGTAATGTTATTGAATACACAGATAATTTACTATGCTCGATTCGATGTTGGTAAAATCCTTTTTAGTTCAATGACATGAACTGGAAACATATTATGTAATTGATATGTTCGACAGATCAACCAATATCGCCAATCCGCAGCCTCAAGACTGAGTGAAGGTGGGTGGGCGTTGTGCAGTGTGGTAGTGAAACGCATCCCGCTCACACTTTTCAGGAAAAATGCCAACAGTGTATACATTTATACCTGAAAATGACGAAGAAGCAAATCCCAGGCAATTGTCCCGTTTTGATTATTTCTCGTGTGTTTCTTCTTCCCCTTCAACCACGATCTCTTCGAATTGTACAACCTTTTCCATGACAATATTTGCGAACTATAACACATTTCAGTCTGTACTTGCAGGATGCACACAACCCCCCATCCCCCTCACCCCCGCCTCTTGGATAACGGCTTTCATTTGCAACGTACGAGCTACAATCGTTCGTACCTAACTCTACCGCGTATGCGCAGAACGTCGAAGCAGATGTGGCACTTGTCATTCCGACTCAGGTTTTAGTGATTGGTTGTGAATAATTTTTTTTGATTATGTGGAGACTGACGTGCTTGTAAACAGTGAATGTGCTGCATGAAGTACATCTTACTTACAGTATTGTCATCACGGTGATAACACTTCTACCAGCCATTGTTTTGTCGAGGTTCTCAGACGAAAAGGCTTTGCTTATTCCTGTACTCTCAAATTCCGCTCCCCTCTTCATCCAACATCTTGAAACAAACTTTTTGATGCAATCAGCTTTTCTTTCTTCTCGATGTCAACGATCACATACCAAACGCTTCCGTTGTATGACCCAATATCACATATCCTTCATTTTTCCATCGAACTCCAGAATACTTTATTCGACCAAAATTATATGTATTCGAACACCAATGTTCATTATCGTCCGAATGAAACTATAATAATCTTATTTACTTTATTCCTACTTATTAGTAATTTTCTTTTGTTATTCTGGTGTCTCTACTTTCCACGCACGTAAGTTCTCTACTTCTCATGGGCGCTGAATATTTTACTTGGTTCGAAATATTCCAGACCTCTGAATCTAAATAATACCATAAACATCCTTTTTCTTTGAATCAACGCAAAAAAAATGTTGCTCAATCGAGACTTGATTTGACCGAATTTTCGATAACATTGCCATAGATTTCTATTTCGCCGCTTAGTTCCACCAATTGTTTTAATAGCTTAATGTTTCAAGGTGATGTAAATATTTATTGACTGGAATATCCCCATATGTAGCATGAAAAGATATCAGTATATCACTGTGAGTGAAGAAACGTCGCATTACAGCAGCTGTAACCTGCGCGTAAGCTTCACGAAAAGTGAGGAAACGAGCGGCCCATAATATCGCCGGAGTCATAACAGACTGGTAGCCTGAGTGCTTAGGACATTGTCTTCGCAATTGGATGCTTGATCCCGCCACATGCTTCCTTGAAGGAAAGAAACAACAAAAGTCAGGGTATTCAGTTAGTATAAATCACATTTGGGTTGCGGTGAGGTGTGTGGGAACTCAATACGAACCGGAAATATTTCGCTTCGTCACATTCAGGAGATAAACTATCCATTTTACCTGATTTTCATCGGGTGAGATTTTAAAACAAAAATAATTTGATTGGATGAAGTAGGGGTCTTAGGGCTCATAGAACTTAACCTCTACACGAACCGTGGAGAGGAAAAATGTA
This sequence comes from Pictodentalium vernedei, assembly GCA_031216915.1. Classification (NCBI taxonomy): domain Eukaryota; kingdom Metazoa; phylum Mollusca; class Scaphopoda; order Dentaliida; family Dentaliidae; genus Pictodentalium; species Pictodentalium vernedei. Next base: position 334,661,494 of record CM062295.1, read on the forward strand.
ATTAACCCTTTACCTAACCTGAAAAGCAGACGACACTTGTAAAAATAATTCTTGAATAACTAATTTTTTTCATTTTTTGTCTCAAAAACATAGGTTATGACCCCTCGTTGGAACGAGCTCGACGAGCTCGTTCCAACGAGGGGTCATAAAATATGTTTTTGAGACAAAAAATGAAAAAAATAATGAAAATTAATTGGCGATTTTTGAGAATAGAGCTAGCCGGTTTTGGCCGTTACGTTAGGTAAAGGGTTAACTTCGTACGTAGATTTTTGAATGAGATCAGCATGGGCTGTTTCCCCGTCCCATACATGGTTAACTATTTTTAAGAACAATTTGTAACCATTTTTTGTTCAATTTACATGGCAAGGGAACATGTCGAGGGACGGAAAAAATCCCAATGTCCACATATAAAAAGACGAGAAGCAGAATCGAAAGTACACATCAACAAACGAGATACCTGCAAATACACTCAAAAAACGTGCGATGCCAATGCGAAGTACAGAACAGCTGACGGGTCGTGTAATAACCTGGTTACCAACACACTCTGGGGAATGGCTGATACACCGGACGTACGCTTCTTGCCCAGCCAATATCAAGATGGTAAGATGAACTAGAAAATAGCATGCTTGACTTATTTTAAATTATAAACTACAACTAATAAGAGCAGACGGGTTTTCTGTTTGTCGGGTCGGTTCCGGTTTTAGCGACAAACCTGAAACCGAACCGCAAGACCCAGCAAGAGCTGACCGAACGGTTTAACTGTGTTTGCGCATAAACCGGTTAAACTATTTACTGGGGAGTGGGGCAGGACTAGTGACCCATAAGGCCTATTGTCATATAGTCTGTCGGGCAGAAGGGCAGATGCATCGCGTTCTTATTGTCACATTTCTCCATTATTGATTCGTCCACCGGATGAGTCAATAAGGAAGAAAATGTGACATTTAGAACACAACATTGGAATTAGAGAACTTTATTCATTTGTTAACGTAAGTTGTGTTTTTTTCTGTCCCAATAGGCTCAGCAACAGATTCCCCAGAACACCTGAGAATGATCAAAGGGAGGATGAGCTGAACCCAATGTATATGGCTTTTGTGGTGTGTGGTGTCGTATATACTGGTAGACCAGTTCCAACAGGTGTGGTGGTCTGATGTTGGCTCATCAACAATGTTTAGTACCTATAGGCTTTTTGACCACACTTTTGAAATGAAACACTATCTGACCTGCCTGTCATTTGCTGATGCTGTAACACTCACTAAATTTACCACGTCAAATCACCATCTACCCGTGGAAACTGGCAGGTGGCAACACCTACCTAGACACGAGCGTTTATGTAAATTATGTAATTTAAATGCTATCGGGGACGAATACCACTACATTATGGAATGCCCCTCGTCAGTAAAAGAAAGAAAGAAGTGGTTACCTCCCTTCGTCCACAGATACCCATATGCCTACAAATTCAGAGAACTCTTTGCATCTAGAAACTACACAATCCTGGATAAACCTGTGCAAATTTATCCGAACCATGAACACGCTGCAAAAAATAACGTGCAAATAACGTGTATAACTCCAATAAGCCATTTTGAATGTAAGTGTAAGGTTATTTTCTAATATTGAAAATGTTTGGGTTTTTGCAGTTTATCTGAGAATGTCTCCTGCCATTCTCCGGTGGACTTTAGAAGCCCAATACATTTTGATAAAATGAGATACTAACTAGACGATGGAATGTACGAAGATTCGCACGGATGCCGGAAATCGATGTCTTGCATGGTGAAATACGTCCATAGTCTTTTCCCACCACATTGGAATCACCCTATACCTAATACTTAACTAAAATGTACACGTCCCTTAAATAACACATTTTTCAATAAGTGTGAATGTATGAACCAGCGCCTATGAATGCAGGTATATATGACCCATCCATACCTTTTTTCATTGGGAGTGAGTGGCCTGAAATTTGACACCTGCTGCCTTAACGGTAGCGAGTGTCAAATTTTAGGTTTTCACCCCCTCGCTACGAAAATAAATTTCCATACGGACAAAGAACACTCCGGCAAACAAATAGAGCAAAGGTACACGCCTTAACGTAGACTACCAGCTGTGCCGACCTTCCGACGGACCTTAATTTCTTAATTTCGTCTGTTTCGTCTAATCCCCCTATTTTTTTTTTTTTTTTTCTGTGCCGACCTTCCGACCGACCTTAATTTCGTCTGTTTCGTCTAATCCCCCTATTTTTTTTTTTTTTTTTTTTTTTTTTTTTTTACATCTGTTCCCTTTTAAGGTCGTTTTGTGGAGGGTTGTTACACAACAGGTTTGAACACGTGCGGCAAGATATTGAAAGTTTATATTTATAGAAGAAATCTGCGCTTTTTGGGTGGATGACGGGGTTGTTTCATGTGTGGGAATGGAGGATGACATATTTTCGCGAGTGGTTAAGCCACTTGTGAAACTGGGTCATTGTCCGTCCTCACATGTGAACTGGCTACGGTGTCCATGTGGGAAGCGCAGATCTTCCTTTCGTTATATTCCCCCTTATCATACTAGGGCTAAAGTATAGAAAACTACAGCTTATTTTATTTTTTGCGCAGCAACTAATTATACTGTCGCACCTGATACCTTATACCCCCGTTAACTAAAGATATGTTTTCTGTCCAACTTCCGTTTTATCCTATTTCGTGGTTTTATGACCGGGCATATAACAATTAATTATGTTCATTAGTTGGTGATGGGGCGTGTACCCACTACTCAGTAATAATAAGGATTTTAACACGACTGCCTGATGATTTTCATCTTCACATATATTGATATCACGTATATTAAAATGTACTGCCTGTAAATATATCTGAGTCAAATATGTACCTCTTATACTGATGTTGGTTTTAGAGAGAATAAAGAATTGAATTGAATTGAATTGAATTGTATAAACTGTTGTGATTTTTTCCAAGTTACCGAGTCTGAAGTCTTGTTTATTCTATGTACTGAACGACTAGAAAAACTGAACCAAAGCCGAGGTCTTTGCATGAAATTGAACCGAATTCGAAAAAGCAAAACCGTCCAGCTCTACACATACTTTCGAGACTCCTTTATACCTAACAGAACGAGGACAAGGAACGAGGAAAAGGATGATGATGATGAAAAAAATGATTCTTTAATAACCACAAATTTCCATTGTTGTCCTCCAAACTTACCTTATGACCAATCTATGGAACGAGATGGATTAGCTCATTCCAATGGGGAATCATAACATAACCCATAGTTTGAAGACAATAATTGAAAAACTATTGCAATTTGAATGAATTTGAATTTGAATGATGTTTCTAGTAAATAGTGCAGGCCGATTTGTTGATTAAATGCATATGTTTTTGTCATGTAATGTTGTGAATGTCAACCTAATTGGACTCCTGCAAGGCAAGACACTCTTATTTTCACTCTTGATGACTCAACGCTGGCAAAACACATACACTGTATTAGGCTTATTCGATGATGAATTATCAATTTGTACCCATTCCCACACGATCATACTCCAATAATAGTCCAGGCACATTAGACATAAAAATGAGAAAGTAAGGAAAAAAACGGAGAAAGCTGATTTTTTTATATGTTTCCGGGACACACATTGCGGATAAAGTGTGAAAAGTCCCCGCGAATCCGAGTTGAGCTTTTTTAGTTATAGCGTTTTCTTGATGAAAAAAAAAAATTAAAAAAAAATTCGACCCAGCTCCATATTTCTCATTCTTATTCGCCTTAATAGGGTGAGAATCATAACTATCGTGCTGAATTATATTGAGAATACATATCCCCAACAGAAAATGCCAACTTTGTACCAATCCTCACACTCAATGGTGAAATATTCACGAAAATGTACAAAATTACGAAAAAAAATTTATTGTTTTCATACACACAACGGTACACAACGTCCATTAAATCAAATCTACGACTACTTTGGGAGTTAAATTATATATCAAAAATTGCAGAAAAGCAGTGGCTTTATCATAATATATAACAATAGTCATTTATTCCATAATGAACTGGTGAAACGTGTGAAATATTAACCATACCCCCTAAACTCAAATTCAAACTCAAACGGCACCGATCCATCCAACCCGAGCACAATTTACACTGCTCTCATGTTTGCACAAACTGAATGTGAGAAACAGGGACTGAACGTTTGTCCAGTGACGTTTGACCAACCACTTTATATCAAAGCAGTGGAGATTGTGTCTTCGTCAGATAAGTTGACAAAAGTTTTCGTTAGACCCGGCGGCTTCCATATGATGTCATATTATGTCATGATTATGTCATATTTAGGGGCAATTGGTTCGATCATGGCTGGTAGCGGCTTGGATGAACTTTGGGGGACTGTTTATGCTGGTGGGTCAATCCATCATTTGATCAGTGGTCATGCATATTCAAGAGCAGTTCGTGCCCATTTGCTAACACAAATTGCCATTACAAAACTTGTGTTTGAAGAAAGCCGAACACTAGATAACATAGACTGCACAGAAGTCAATGAAATATTCTGTGGACTTGCCAGAGGTGACTGTACAACAGCTGACGCTGTCAATCAAGAAAGTGTCAACCATCTACTGTCAAAATTACACGAACTGCTCCAGAATGCGTCCGTAGGACGCACAGGAAAGCTTTGGGTACAATACTACGAGCAAATAGGTCTTCTCCAGTTGTTCTTGAGAGCAGAGCGCACAGGCGACTGGGAACTCCACACATATTGTGTTCGCAATATGATTCCAGTATTTCACGCAGGTGGTCATTTTGCATACGCAAAAAGTTCTCATCTCTATTTGCAGCAGATGAATGAGCTAACAGAAATAATGCAACAGGATGATTTGAAGTTGTTCACTGAGAAAGGTTACTTTACCATAAGGCGCTCAGATAAATTCTGGGACGGGATATATTCTGATCAGACCATAGAGCAGTGTTTAATGAGAATGTTCAAGCTCCCTGGTGGTCTCACACATGGCAGGGGAATAACCGATAGCACTGTTGCGAAATGGGTACATGGACTACCTCTTTGCCTTCCGATATGTAATGCTCTCGAAAATTTTGTTCATGTTCACACTGGTCATGGCGAACAACATCGGGATCTCCGTCAAAGTTCACAATTGACTGATGCCAATGATATCACCAAATTATTGAACTGGCTCAGAGTGCATGCCCCCTTTCAGAATAGAGATCCACTACAATTAGTCTCTATAGCGACCGGGCTTGTGGCCGACGAAACTGTGAACTGTGACCAAGTTCGCAAAATTGGTGAATGTTGCGTATCGAATGTTGTAAGCAAAACGTTCAACAGCATCAAACTACGACGTGTTGACACTGTGAAGTCTTTCGCATCGATGGCAAATAGCATCAAAGTCCGTGGAAGTAAGGTAGTGATTGACCCCACAATTCTGTTCAACCGCATCACATGTGTTATTCAGTCACAAGCAGAGATGGAAGAGTATCTCAAATATGAACTCGCCCCGAAACCACCAGCATTGTTTGATTCTGCTGGAATGAGGAAGACACAGAAAAGCACGCTCGGTAAGATCCTCAAAACATACGGTTCCGAGCAAACTAAAATCCCAGAACATTCTCTGTTTGTTGTAGATGGTGGATTTTTATTGAGGGCAGTTGTATGGCCTAAACAGTCGTCATATAAGGACATATGTACATCATATTCCAATTATCTAGTGAGACATTTTGGGGCGAACGTCGTGGTTGTTTTTTGATGGTTATGCTTGTACAATGTCGACAAAGGGCATGGAACAAGCCCGTAGATCTAAAGACAGGTATTCCATTGATATCAATATCTCACCCGAGTTACCAGCCACCACACCCCAATCCGATTTCCTTGCAAATGCCAAGAACAAAACCCAACTGATCGATCTTCTAATGCAGGAGCTATCTAGGAGCTATCTTCTATCAATATTCTGTCCAAGCAGGCCGAGGCTGATGCTGATGTACTGATAGCCGAAACTGCACTTGACATCGCTCAAGATGACAACAATGTTGTCGTTGTGGGAACAGACACAGTTGTTAGTCATTCTTACCTCTCGAGTTCAACCGGGATGTAATATTCACATGATGTATTCCATTACCCCAAACTTACTAGTTTCAGTTAGTGAAATAGCAACCAAAATGGGTGACCATAGAAGCAACCTCCTTGTAGCACATTCTATAAGTGGTTGTGACACTACTTCTGCACTCTTTCGAGTTGGTAAGAAGAAAGTATTCAGTACAATTGTCTCCGATGTTACTAGCGACTCACAACAGTATGTCAACACAATTTTTGCGGATGACAGTACACCAAGTGCAGTAGCCGCTGCCGGGGAACAACTTCTCCTGATCTTATACGGGAGTAAAACTGTTTCCTCTCTCGACCAATATAGATATGTCACTTACAAGCGTTATGTAGCAAAATCTAAACTGAATAAACCCATCGACCTAGCCTCACTCCCACCAAGCAGCGATGCTGCACAACAACATGTCTACAGATGTTATCTCCAGGTCCAACAATGGCTGGGCACTTCGCTTCCTCCGACGGATTGGGGGTGGTCGCTAGACAATGGACTTCTTGTACCGACTGCAGCCACAAAGCCATGTGCCCCCGATAACCTACTGAATCTGATCAGTTGTGGTTGCAAGAGTGCTTGTACAAAAAGGTGTGGGTGTAAGAAGGCAGGACTCTCTTGCTCAGGTTTGTGTAATTGCAGTTCGGATTCTTGTAACAACCACAGAAACACTGTCCTGTCGGAAATTTCTGAGTTCGATGAATAATATGTATATAGGTCATGTCATTTCCGTATATAGCGTTGATAATAGTCAATGTAACTTAATCCATGTTGATTGATTTGTACATTCTGTAAATATTATTTATTGATTTTTGTACATTCTGTAAATATTATTTATTGATCTAAAGCTGCCAGACACAGACGTGTCTGTTCGGTCCCAAGCCCGAAAATAGTTGAGTTCTCATGCTGACGAATTTTATGCCAAAAGGGGAACTCGGCCAGAAGCAGAGGGGGTCTTCCATGATGTCTATTTTGTAAGCAATGATAAAAGTCTTCAAATGGTGGTGGATTTTTTATCGTCTGTCCAACTAACATCCCGTTCTGTACTACGACCCTTTGGGCAAATCCGTTAGGAAAATCGTCATTTTTTGCGCAAATCCGATACTTTTTTGTGAATTTTCAATAATTGTTCGCAGAAATTGTCACAGAATGCACATTTTCCTCTAGGTAAATGTATATTAGACATTATGTAGCTCGAAATACGCGTAAACAAAAAAATACAGTTGGATCAATTCGAGGTTACAAAGTTCGTGCGATTTTTTTTGATTTTTTTTCAAACGCGTTTCCGAAAAAAGGCTGTAGAAAAAAAAGCTCAACTGGGATTTTAGGGGACTTTTGTCTAATCGTTCAGTGACATGTACTCGACATTCCCTGAAAAAATCAGCTTTCTCCGATTTTTTTCCCTAGTGAAACCTAAGGTTCTTGGGCTATAAAGATTATAAAAATTGCATTCAATTCTTACAATTACATTCCGTAACTGTTTAAACTACTTTTTACCAAACAACAAAGCAGAAAGTCGAAATAAAACATGAACGAACGAACGAGGCGAAAAACCACCCTTACACAAAATACAAAGCGCACAACTCTGATTTTTAATTTTCACAACTTTAGAAATGGAAACGAGTATTGTAGTAACGGGCTTTATGCCACAGCTGGGAAATGTCACCAAATAAACAGCAGCGGAGTTGATCACTGTGAGAGGCGCTAAAAGTTAAAAACTTGCCCAAACACCGCCCGAATTACATGCTGTCAACTGGACCCTACCGTAAATGCGGGTCAAAGTTGTACCAAATGTATTCATTTGAGAATGAATTACATTTGGTCATGACGTTTTCACCCAGCTGACCAATGGGAATTGAGTATTTGGACCAAAAACGTATAACTACATTAACAATGTAATTATTACAACGTGAAAAAACGTCCAAAAATGACGTAAAATAAAGAAATAAAAAAACATAGGTCGTTTTATGTATGATCTCTACCGTATACTAAAATTTCATCCAAATCGGAAGAACTTTAATTTTTCAACGTGACGTCATACCGCGAACACAAATTAGTGGCCAAAAGACCACTTTCCGTTGGATAAAAACTGACTATATTTTTATAAGAAATTGAATAAAAAAAAAAAAGATTTTTCGCCAGGGTGTCAAAATTATGACGTCGTTAACAACAAAATTATAATCGTTTGGCTAGAGTTTTCCTGTAGTAAATAGAGTTTGAAGTTTAAAGTTATAGCTTAAGTACGTATGAAATTAATCGTGCCATGAATTTGGCATTCAAAAGTGGGAAAAATTGCCTAAAATATCGAAAACTTCAAGTGACGTAAAAACGTAAAAATGTCAGTAAATGGAAAATTAAAAAAAAACAACTATCCGCTATTTTTTAAAAAACTACAACATACTAAAATTTCGTCGAAATTAAACAAACTTTATTTTTTGGGGGTTGATAACCCTCTATGACGTTACTTCACAGTTCGGTATTTTCAGTTGAGCCTGGGATTTAGTTCACATTTTTATTCTTTGTGGAAATTATATTTCCAAACTTCCAATAGCATACGCTTACAAATGAGCTTCCAATCGAATTTTATTTAAAAAAAACACTTTTTTCGGTCGTTCCAGCTGTGAGTTGAAAGTAAATGAAAAGGAAAAAAAGCGTTCTGGACATATGTTCATTGTGAAGAAGTGTGCCAAATTTCATGACTGTGAGTGAAGTAAAACTTACCTAAAAGTGACAGAGGAAAATACACTTGTGGTCTACTCACGATCGCAGACGAATTTCTAAATACTGTCAAAAGAAGCAGAGACAACGACGACTATAATCACACTTTGGCCAGCCGCTGATTTGTCGCGGTTCTCGGACGAGAAGGCCATGGTTACCCTTGTACTCCCAACTGCCTCCCTATTCCCACGCTTCTCCTCTCCTCCCAACACTCGGAAACGAACTGCTTGTTGGCATCCCTTGCCCCATTCTTCCCAATCTCTCCGATTAGCATATTAACCCTCTCCTTTGAGTCCACCCCTAACCACATGTCCTTCATTCTCCTATCCCACTTCCCCATTATACTCCCAGTGAATCTCATTCTTTTAGACTGATACTTTGGGCATTCTAGAAGAAAGTGTTCCAAGGTCTCCACCATGCCCAAGTTACACATCTGGCACTCCCTTCCACCGTCTTTCCCAAGTTTTCCCCTCAGCTCCAGGGATCGCGACCTCAGCTTGAACAACAGTGACCCCCCAAAGGTGCCATCAAGGTACTCTTCAAAACCTGCCTTCTCTTTATCACGCAGGCCACCCAAAGACCTCCTTGATTTGACTCCCTCTCGCCAATTACGGTTGCAATCCGCCATGACCCTTTCTCTGACGATTTTTTTACCCTGGTTTGCCCCAACGTCCAGGTCCGAGATCTCCAATGAGTAGATCTCTACTAGCTCCCTCACTTGGACCATCCACCCCGTTTTGATATTTGAGTTGAAAATTCTCAGGAACATTGCTTTACACAATCGGCTGTCGGGGAGATTTACCAAATAATTAAGATAACCGAGTTTCAACAGGTCTATCCTGTCCTTGATCCTCATCCACACCTGATTGCTTCTAGCGCTGCGGCATTACTCGACCCCGTTATCCATCGGCCTGCATCGTTCTGCAGGATTTCCAAGCTCTTTACGGCCGTCTGGTTTAGGGGTACCACTTCCGTACCGTATGGTATACTTGGTAGCCTCACCATTTCCCAAATGGTTTTCCCTACGAAAACCTTATTGAAACTGTTTCTCTCTATAAGTTTCATTTGGTTAAGGATTCGCTTCCCCTTCAGAATCAATTTATTTGTGTGGTTTCGGTAGATGCCTCTTCCTGTAATGTTTATATTTACCCCCAAATACTCGTAATCACCTGTCTCTCCTACACTGAGAAGTTTGCTGCTCCCTTCCGGAATGCAGAACTCACCCACTCTCCACCTTCGAGTGGGGTCCACTTTGCGGCCCACAGGTATAACTTTGCTCTTGCTTTCATTAAGTTCGAGTCTCCATTTGCTCCCATATTTCCCAACAATTCCCAGCATTTTCGTTAGCCCCTCTTCGCTTTCTGACACTAGTACCATATCGTCTGCAAAAAATAGTCCTGGGATCTTCAAGTCCCCAACTGCTACCCCTTCCTCGCTACGCAGGAGTTCATCTCCTAAACCTTTGATGTACAATGCAAACAGGATTGGCGAAAGGATACACCCCTGTTTTAGGCACACGTTTTGTTGTAATGTTTCCCAGGGTATGTTCACTCTGTACATCCTTATATAATGCTTTCATAATTCCAACAAACTCGACTCCTAAGCCCATGGCCTCCAGCTTGCGCTACATACCTTCCCTCCATACTCTATCGTATGCCTTTTTGATATCCAAAAAGGCCATAAACATCTTAACATCTTTTTCTCCTTCCCTTCCTGAAGCCATTCTAGATTTCTCCCAAAAAACCCTTCTCTTCAATCACCTCCTCTAGTCTCCCATACAGGACTTTACAGAAGACCTTCCCAATGTTGCTACTGACAGAGATCCCTCGATAGTTATCCAAAACGTCCTTTTCCCCCTTTTTGTGAATAAATGTCACTTTGCTTTCTCTCCACTCCTTTGGGACCTCTTGATTTTCTATGGCTAGGTTGAATAGGGCAGTTAGGCTTTCCACGAGTTCCTCTCCCCCTTCTTTGATAAACTCGTTAGGAATTTCATCCATTCCTCCCGCGTTTCCATCCCTTAATTTTGATACCGCCTTTCGCACCTCCTCCGTTTTAATTTCGCTGCACACGAACTTCGATAGGTTTCCCTCGACTTGATTCGGACACTCTGGTGGGCTCCCCATGCCCCATCGCTTATCGTTTACCTTTTCCCAGTGCTTGACTAGTTCGACATGATCTTGCTCGTCTGTAACTCTGCCATCTACTTTAATACTCTGTGGGTTGCTTCCTTTGCTACGTTTATTCACCCATTTCCAAAATACGTTCGAACTCACCCCCCCCCCCCCCCCCTGTCGTTCTTATCGTCCTAATAAGACTGCTATTTCGTATTCTCCGATTATTAGGCTCAATTCATATATAATTGAGTAATTTACGATGTTTAATTGTTAGGTAAGTAATGAATTTTGTCCAGAACATTTTCCACAGTTTTAGTTTTTGAAGACTTGTTACTAATCACTTGGTTAAGAACGTGAAGTGTAACAAGTTAAGTCTTCAAAAACGAAAACTATGGGTAACAAACAGGCCTCGCTGTGTCAGCGACGGTGCGACAGAGAATATTTATTTATTGGTGTTTAATGTGTCAGTCAGTGTTATAAGGGTCATCACAGTGTACCGTAACTTCCGTTTAGAGCAATATGAAATAACTTGTCTGCTAAGATTCAATTCGATATCGATATCAGAGACACGATTCGATTTGAGATTCGATTTAAAAAAAATGTGTGATTCGCAGATCCTTAGACAATTTCATGAAGATGGAACATATTTGAAATTTTCGGACATAGTTCTCCTGTGAAGTCGTGTGTCACTTCGGCCTCAGCCGTTGACAGTTTGTAAGGACGACAAAACATTTTGTTTGCTTAATAAGGATAAAAATGACAGATTAAAAAAAAAAAAACTTTAAGCATTCGGTCATTTTAGGCCCGCGTTCGTCATTTTTATTTCGGAGACAAAATGCAAAATGTACAAAACTACCCTGTGATTTTAGCGGTATCATATCGCGATTTGCGATACATTATGTCCTACACATTGATACAGTATAGTTATTTTCTTCGCGAAATGCGACACGATTCTTATATGTATTCGAAATAAATATGTATTTAACTGGTTGCGTACTAGATTATTTGGTGGCCTGGATTTGTTCATCAAAAATTGTTCTAATACAGATTATTGCAGAGTGTCAACAGGCACTCTCTAATAATTTGTAATAGAAGAAATTTTGTATAAAACTATTATTTACGTTTAACTGAATACGAAATATGGGTAAAGAAAATGCTACTTTTGAACTGGAACCCTCATGTTTTGAAAAGCCTGATTGTGGCTTCTAGCACTCAGTCAGTGGAACAACTCCTTATTATTTTTGATCTCCATTTCAGTTGTTCTATATTGATTTTGTGCTGTGTAATCGCTGTTACAAAAAAAAAAAAAAATATCAGCTAAATCAACATGGAAGCTCTACTATTTAATTTAAGACTCTCTCAATTGAATTTTTGGCATCGGCGACCATTCCACCAGGAAAAAAAAAATAAAAAACGCCCTCCCCCATTCGTTTTTAACCCTTTACCCAACGTAACGGCCAAAACCGGCCAGCGCTATTCTCAAAAATCGCCAATTAATTTTCACTATTTTTTTCATTTTTTGTCTCAAAAACATAGGTTATGACCCCTCGTTGGAACGAGCTCGTCGAGCTCGTTCCAACGAGGGGTCATAACCTATGTTTTTGAGACAAAAAATGAAAAAAATTAGTTATTCAAGATTTTTTTTTGCAAGTGTCGTCTGCTTTTCACGTTAGGTAAAGGGTTAAAGAAAACGACTGAGAATCAATTATTTAATTTTGATTGGCCTATACTGTAGAAACTGTTGTTAAGACTAACTATGTATTCAGTTTCTTGTTCCAGCCTGAAGTATTTTAACCTTTATTACAGGCGTTTCTGAACCTAAGACACTCACCAGCACAGGCGCACCACTTCCATCCGCCCGTGAAGTGAGCTCGAAAATTTTACAAGATGATGAATTTGATGATTTTTCTAACCATCATTTGACCCACATGATAATGCAGTGGGGTCAGTTTTTGGACCATGACATCACAAGAACACCAACCATGACAGGTAAATATAGGCGCCCCTGCTTTGTTCTGAAGTTCATCATGCCAATGGGTGTGGGGCTGGGGTGGGGGTGGCTCAGTAGGTAGAGATACAGGCTGCAGACCGAGAGGTCCTTGCTTCGAATCCCACCGGCTGTACCCGCGTTGTGTCCTTGAGCAAGACACTTCACCCCAATGCGCACGTGGGGGCACTGTGTACTAAGACGTACTGCACGTCAATGGTGCACCTGTCTTCAAAGAATGCTAACCCTGCTTGTGTAGAGTTAGTATGTTGAGGAGCTGGCAGTTGCTCGCCGTTACTCGGTAGTTCTCTCCGGGTACTGCGGCTTCGTCCACCAGTAAAACTGTCGTTGTAATGATTAGCCAGTGTACAGAAATATGCGACCTTAAACACCAATAAAAAAATGATGCCAAAGTGCAGTTTCACTTTCAAGTCAAGGCGAAACTGAAACGAAAACCGTATAATTGTTTATGTGGAGAGGTTCTAAAAGTAACGGGGAAAACAAAGAGAGGACAAGTGATCATTTAACCCAAGCGATCAGGTCACCAGTCTAATTCTGTTATGGGCTATTGGTTTACCCACTTTTCGTGCAGTTTGCGAGCAGAATACCGCTGATGTAATGTGCTATTCTTTTACTCACAAATATGTAGAGATATTCCTTCGAATTCCAGTTATAGATATTCCAATCAATAAGTATTTAATTCACCATTATTCTATCGAGGGATTAGAACAATATGTGGAACAACGCGGAGTGAACCTAAAACTACGACTGTGGTGAATCTTCATTCCTAATGATTATGCCATAAACATTCGGTCAAATAATGTCGCGCATGAGCAATATTACTGTCGTTGATTCGGAGAAAATGAGTGTTTGTCGTATCTTAGATTCCAGTCGTCTGGAATATATCAGTTGGTCGGAAAAGCGAACCGCAGGTTCAGTTTTCCCATTGGCTGAACTATTCCAGACGAGTCGATCTAAAAATTTACGATGTACTATGTAAGTTCAATACTGATTCCAGGCCATAGCAGCGTCGAATTCCTTAACCCTTTGACCTCTTGTGGTTACTTCCATGGCAGCAATTAGAAGAGTCCATATTCATATTTTGAGGTACACCAATCAATATGTTCTGAACAGCCATCCTATATAATTGTCACAACACGTTGGGGCGGATATGTGAGATTTATGATCACTCGGCCGTACTCAGAGAGGACAGGCGGGCTTTCGAGTGAACATACGTCTCTCGGCCTCGTGGTGTTGTGGTTGTTGTTGGGGTAGATTCGTCACCTTAAGGTGTCCGTGACTTGATACTTAAAAAAGATAACCGACTGTGGATCATTTTAGTATAATTTAATGGGAATAAAAATAACACTATGTACTCACATATACGCATCAACGAACAGTCCAAGAATATACACTATACACAAACAGAGCACATGTGAATTTCCCCCATAAAGTTTGAGCTCTTTCCGGGGTACCCCGTGTTCGATGATGTTGTCTAGATGTTTCTGGTTGTTCCTCACTTCTGGGTTTCCTCTTCACTTCTCAAGCGATTGCGTACATAACGTATTGTCTATTTTACGCCGCCCAACCTCCAAATACGCTGAATTGTCAGTCAACTGTAACCAACTCTGTCTAACTAAATTTTACACATTCGATACTACAGTCACTTCACTCCAGGGATTTAACCACTCGCCTTCTACACCAGTCTCCGTTTACACCAATCTCCATATACCGTTTAAACAAATAAAGTTCATGCATCTAATTTGCCGGTCTCAACTAAGCTCAGTCTAGGCTTAAATCAAATGTTCGAGCTTTCAACAGCTTCGATTAAGTTAATTGTTCGAGCTCCCAATAGCTTCGATTAAAGTAATTGTTCGAGTTCTCGACAGCTCTTTACTACTACACACTTCGCCTATGCGTCGCGTCGCGTCACTTAACCTGGCGACCGCTCGCCTACTTAAACGGAGCCCGCTTAGTGTCCACAATTAATCTCTACAAATGACAGCCCCAACGACTAGAGCTCCGAGCCCTCTTTCCGTCGGATTACTGACTCAATCCGAGGTCGACTGACTACCGATGATGACCAGTCTCTCATTATAGAGCATTTTCGCGTCTAATTAATCATTAAGTCGGTTCCTCTGTGGTATAGGACACCGTTATTAAGATAGATGAGATATCTCTTTGTAAGCTCGTGAGTCTGACATTTAGAACTACGGGGATGACACGTATTTGAGGGTCACATAGCGTGGAACACCATCTGCGGCTGACAGTAACGAATTACTATTAGATACTTTCAGCGATATGTCGCATCGCAGTTTTAAACGTCGCAGCGGGGAACAATTAGTCCTTCCAACGAGAGATAAACACCCACCTGGTCAAGCAGTTAATTAATTAGCCTTCAATAATTTGTGGCCAGTGTCTATTTGCGGCCTTTACAAGCAAACGTATCAAATTAATTATTTACTATCCCTGACCATTAACCCTTAACTCGGAAAACTTCGAATCGATCGTGATAACCCCCAACCAAAGAACATACTTCCAGTTGTTCCAAAACACACAAGATCGAGTCGCATTCACTCGTAATCAATAATCAACAATTTAGACAACTTCCACAACTCATACGCACATATAGGTATATATACAACTTGCATTCCCCATTATGTATAGTCTTCATCACTCCCTTGGCATATACCCAGTGGTGCCTCACGCGCACACACATTCTCGACCGGCAGAGGTGCATATGACGCACATGCGACCAAAATACCCCCTCTGCCTACCCCTCACACCACTGACAGCGTCTAAGGCAATAAAACATACGCTAATAGTTGCAGGGCTCACGACCGGGCTCATGCGTCGGACATGTAATCCTCACTAATAACTCCCACGGTACACACTCCACCCCATGCTCCCGTCTTGCGGGTTTACATACGGAGTACATCTTTAATCTCATTTTCACTGCTGGAGACACCGTTATCCCGCCAATATACACATTTTATAAACACTCGTCCATTATATACACGCTTCACCACTCACTCGGCACATACCCGACCACATGCTCTCGTCTTGCGGGTTTACATGCAGAGTATACCTACAACGAGCCCTCGTTCCCCCCAAAAATCCAACTAAGGTCCCCATGAGTCCCTTCTACCACGTTGTATGACTTCGCACTCACTCAGACACAAATTTCCCGTCCACGCTCATGCGACAGGCGCGTTAACCAGCTCATTCCGCACTCGCTCAAACACAAAACTCCCCGTCCGTGCACATGCGATAGGCGGGTTAACCTCCTGAGTACAGCTTTACCTAATGTTTCTGCCACCACCAATCGGGGTGGGGTCCCCACTTATCCTTGGTGACCGACCCTCGGTCCCTTACACCCGTTCCCAAAATTCATTAAGCTTCAGCTTGGCAGCTGAGGTAGTCAGCCGCCACATTTTCACTTCCCTTAATCGCCTCGATTCTAAAACTGCAGTTCTGGAGCAGAAGCGACCACCTCATAATCCTACTGTTCTCAATCTTGCACCTTTGAATATAGAACAGGGGTCTGTGGTCAGTGTGCAGTACAAACTCGCGGCCGTACAAAACGTTCTGAAACTTTTTTACTGCGAAGACGACTCTTTCTCTATTACCGAGTAGTTTCGTTCCTTCTGCAATAATTTCTTGCGGGGAACCGTCCATCGGTGTATTCATGTAGCAGCACGGCCCCCACCCCCGTGTCCGATGTGTCGGTTTGCACCAGGAATGGCCTGGCAAAGTCCGATAGTCGAAGGATGGACGACCGGCACAACAAGTCTTTCAGTGTCTTGAAGGACCTCTCTTGATGAGGTCCCCGTTTCACCTTATTCGGTTGGCCCTTCTTTGTCAGTTCGGTAAGGGGTACGGCCACCTCAGCGAAGTTTGGAACAAACTTGCGGAAATATCCCGCTAAACCGAGGAATGACCTAACCTGTCGCTTCGTCTGGGGAGCGAATCCGCTCAAGTTGGTCATCGTCCGTTTCTACCTTCCCCTCCCCCACCTTATGTTCAAGGAATTCAACGCTTCTGAACCCGATCTGGCATTTGGAGGACTTCACCGTCAGTCCCGCGTCACGGAGTCTCCGGAACAACTCGCGGAGGGCCCCTAAATGTTCTGGCCAGGTCTTAGTTTTACAGAATACGTCGCCCATACGTGGCCGACGTCCAGGGCGCCGCCCAACAGCTTTCTCATCATTCTGTTGAACGTAGCGCCCGCGTTTATCATTCCAAATGGGAGTTTTCTGAACTGGTAGCATCCGCCTGGCGTCGTAAATGATGTCATGTGTCTGTCCTCCAGCCTTACCGGAAGCTGCCAGTACCCCTTGCTCAAATCTAACTTACTGAACAAAGTCGCCCCATGCAGGCTCGTCAGAATGTCTTCTATGTTCCCCATGGGATCGTTATCAAACTTAGCTATGGAGTTAATGCGTCGGAAATCTATACAGAACCTAACTTCCCAACCTAACTTCTTCCATTCTTCTTCTCGGAAGACCACTCGGGAATTGTATGGGGAACTGGACGGCTCAATGACCCCTGCGTTCAACATTTTGGCTACCTCCGCACGCATCTCTTGCCTCTTAGCATAAGGGATAGGGTAGGGCCTTACCCGCACAGGGTTCCCCTGTGGTCACCTCAATCTCATGTTCTACGAGGTCGGTCGTCCCTGGCCTCTCGGAAAACACGTCACTGAACTCCTTCACAAACCCCCCCTCACTTAGTGTCGTTGCTCGATTGTCAAATTGTCTCCAATCACCACAACGCAACCCCATCCAACTCCCCAAGGACCAAGAAGCTGACATCGTCAACCACGCCCGCGTCTTTCCCCCATCTGGTTCTATGACGGCTATACCGGCCACTTTCTTTGGCTATTTCTGATCGGAGTCCTCTAACCCGACACACGCGTGCCTCGAGTCCTCCTCTCTTTCTTGGTAGAGCCTAAGGAGGTTGGCATGGTTTATCCGCGTCTTGTCACCCACATCAACCCTGTAATCCATCTTTCTAAGTACTTCTTTTACAGGGTAGGGACCCTTCCACTGCAATAACAGCTTGTTGTGATCGGTTGGCAGGAGGACCGTAACCCTCTGACCCACATTGAACCTCCTATCCATTGCCTTTCGGTCGTAATATCGCTTTTGTCGACCCTGGGCTTTGTGCAAGCTTTCCATGGCCAATTGACAGGTCTCTTCCAATTTGTTCCTTAGGTCGAAGGCGTACTGATACGTGTTACGTATTTCAGCAGTCTCCTGCCCCGTCCACAGCTCTTTTAACACCTGCATGAGACCCCTGATTGTCCTACCATACAGCAGCTCAAATAGGGAGAACCCTGTACTTGCCTGAGGTACCTCCCTATAGGCGAACAGGACTGCCGGCAAATAACGGTCCCAGTCCCTTGGCCTCTCTTGGCACCTTTCCTCAACATCCCTTTTAAAATCCCATTGACACGTTCGCACAAACCGTTACATTTCGGATTGTATGGGGTCGTAAAAAGCTGTCTCACGGCCACTAGCCGACTCACTTCTTGCATCAAGCCCGAGGTAAACTGCGACCCCTGGTCACTCAACACCTTCTTGGGAAAACTCACCCTACTGAATACCTCTAGCAAGGCCTCTGCGATCCTCTCGGTCTCTATCTTGGAAAGTGCTATGGCCTACGGGCGTAGCCCACGACTGTCAGGATGTACCTATTCCCCTTTCCCGAGGCAGGGTGGGTGGGCCCAATCAGGTCAACCCCTACCCTCTCAAAAGGTTCGTTCGTCAGTGGCATTTCCCCCAATTGCGCCCTAGGAACACTCCCCTTTGGGGCCGTCTTCTGGCAGATGTCACATGACCGATAGAAAGGATTCACATCACCTGTGATGCCCGGCCAGTGGTAGCTGGTAGTGATTCGGTCAATCGTTTTTCCAGCCCCTAAATGGCCCCAACCAGTGACTCGTGAGCCAGGGTCATCACTTGCTTCCTATACCGGTCCGGGACCAATATTTGGCGAACCTCGTTGGTGGAATTCCCTCTCCATTGTTCAAACACTCTGTTTAACACACCCTTTTCCACCTCCAGTTTATATCGACCTGAGCTCCGGGTCGCAGCAGTCTCCCCCTCCTTAGCTATCTCCCAACACTTCCTAAGAGAAGGGTCCTCCTGTTGGGCTTCCTTCAAATTCTCGACATGGACATCCCCCACGGCGTCCATTGGCACGATTAGCGGCTGAATGGGTCCTTTATCCCTGGCGGCCTGGGCCCGTGTAACTAAGACCGCTGCCTCTTGCTGTGCTTTCCTGGCCAGCCAGTCCCCGTCTGGGCTGGTCATAGCGCCTGGGATATTACCCACTACCAAGTCATAAATGGGTGCCTCCATGCATGTGGCCCCCACCTCCACACAGAAAAGGGCGCGTCCACCCTCACCCTCGCAAGGGGGAAACGCCTAACTGTCCCATCTATTAGGACACAAAAGTCGTAGCGGCCCATCATGTCTGCTTCGCTGACCAATTCGCGACTACTGCACCCCGTATCCCTAAGCACCTGAACTGCCTGCCCCGCTACATACCCGGGGCATACCGGCATGATGCCCTCCTCCCGCAGGGCGGGGTGTCCCTCACACATTCCACTGAATATGGGGACCGCTTTCCCCCCTTCCAACCGGAGACACCCTCCCTCGATTGCATTGCGCAATGGGCTGTCCTCCGGCCCTATAGACTGACATAGTGCCGCTGTCTGCATTTTCCCCCAGGACTGGTTTCCTCCCCGTCCTCCGTTCCTTCAGCTCTTGGGGAGGGTTCCCTTCGTCCTCCATTGCTGACTTTCACTGGGGCGGCCTTTCGCCAGCAACTCCGGGCCAAATGCCCCCGTTTCTCGCAAACGAAGCAGGTCACATCCTTAACCCCTAAGTTACCCTGGTTCGGGACAGAATTGTTAACCTTAACTGGTGCCCTTGCTGCCGCGTGATTTCCATTCCTCCCTGGCCGTAATTGGGCAATCTCACCCCCACGGGCCTCTAGGAACTGCTCCGCCATCTTGACCATGTCATCTACGTTCCCTTGTTTCCTTTCTTTATAAATATGGCCATTTCCGGAGAACACGTAGACATGAACTGCTCGCGAATGAGCAGATCTCTCAGAGATTGTTACGACTCGTCAATCTCTGCCAGTTCGACCAGCGGTCAAAATACCTCGTGGCTCGCGACTCAAACTGAAAAACACTTTCACCCTTTCCTGCCTTACACTCTCTGAATTTAACCCTAAAGCCATCTTCGGTTAGTTGATACTGTTTGAGAATAGCTTTCTTCAACTCACCGTAGTCGTTGGCTAGGTCCGGGGGGCATACTTGCATACACTTGGAGAGACTGGCCAGTTAGT
The DNA here is from genome assembly GCA_031216915.1 of Pictodentalium vernedei. Lineage (NCBI taxonomy): Eukaryota > Metazoa > Mollusca > Scaphopoda > Dentaliida > Dentaliidae > Pictodentalium > Pictodentalium vernedei. Next base: position 334,681,746 of record CM062295.1, read on the forward strand.
AACGGGCCCAGACTCACCCCCAAGAATCTTCGGGCCACCCATTGCTCTGAGCAAACCTCTCAGACCTTTGCAAAAAGGCATCGATATCAACTGATTTTTCGTCAAATTTCGGCAAGTTCGAGTACATATCCCTTACGTGGCCTCCCGAATTGTTGCCCACAGCCCCACCATTACTTCCTTGTGTTTCGGCTCTCACTCTCAACAACTCTACCTGTCTCTCGTGCTCTCTATCACGTGACTCGCGCTCTCTTTCCCCCTTCTCTCACTCAAGCGCTGCTTCCCTCTCACGTGACTCGCGGTCTCTTTCAGCCTTCCCTCGTTCAAGCGCTGCTTCCCTCTCACGTGACTCGCGCTCTCGTTCAGCCCTAGCTACTTTTGCCTCTCTCTGCACTGCCCTTGCAGCAGCCTCTTCGCGCTTCATGGCTACTTGTCTTTCTAATTCCCTCTCATGCTTTAACGCTTACTCTTTCTGCTCTCTCTTCTGTTCCTCGCGGACATATTTTTGGAGGTCTGCACCCTCCAATCCCATTTCCTTTCCTAGCGCCACAAGTTGTGTCAAGGGGGGTAACGGTATCCATAACTACAGCTTCTATTAGATGAACCACAAGCAAATAATAATAATAATAATAATAATAACTTTGAAAAAGAATGCCTGCTCAACCGTCTCCCATTCCCGTATTCCCATTTGCTATCTAAGCCAATTTTCCCTTACCAATTTACCAAGAGCTTATTTAAAGGCAAACTGCATGAACTGCATGAACATTATAAGTAAAACCGGCATGGCATTGCCCATAAATTATCTCAGCGATTCCGTCGGTTTTTAACTTTTCAAAATGTTACATTTTTAGATGAATCCTGGTAGGCCTCGCCAGTTTTCCTTCACAACACGTTGGGGAAGATATGTGAGATTTATGATCTCTCTGGAGCTCGGCCGTACTCAGAGAGGACAGACGGGCTTTCGAGTGAACATACGTCTCTCGGCCTCGCGGTGTTGTGGTTGTTGTTGGGGTAGATTCGTCACCTTAAGGTGTCCGTGACTTGATATTTAAAAAATAACCGACTGTGGATCATTTGAGTATAATTTAATGGGAATAAAAATAACACCTATACTCACATATACGCATCAACGAACAGTCCAAGAATGTACATTATACACAAACAAAGCACATAAGAATTTCCCCATAAAGTTTGAGCTCTTTCCGGGGAACCCATGTTCGATGATGTTGTCTAGATGTTTCTGGTTGTTCTTCACTCCTGGGTTTCCTCTCCACTTCTCAAGCGATTGCGTACATAACGTATTGTCTATTTTACGCCGCCCAACCTCCAAATACGCTGAATTGTCAGTCAACTGTAACCAACTCTGTCTAACTAAATTTTACACATTCGATATTATAGTCACTTCACTCCACGGATTTAACCACTCGGCTTCAACACCAGTCTCCGTTTACACCAATCTCCGTATACCGTTTAAATAAATAAAGTTCATGCATCTAATTTGCCGGTCTCAACTAAGCTCAGTCTAAGCTCTTAGCTTAAATCAAATGTTCGAGCTCTCAACAGCTTCGATTAAGTTAATTGTTCGAGCTCTCGACAGCTCTTTACTACTCCACACTTCGCCTATGCGCCGCGTCACTTAACCTGGCACCGCTCGCCTACTTAAACGGAACTCGCTTAGTCTCCACAATTAATCTCTACAAATGACAGCCCAAATGCCTAGAACACCGAGCCCTCTTTCCGTCGGATTACTGACTCAATCCGAGGTCGACTGACTACCGATGATCAGTCTCTCATTATATAGAATTTTCGCATCAAATTAATCATTAAGTCGGTTCCTCTGTGATATAGGACACCGTTATTAAGATAGATGAGATATCTCTTTGTAAGCTCGGGAGCCTGACAGAACTACGGGGATGACACCTATTTGAGGGCCACATAGCGTGGAACACCATCTGCGGCTGACAGTAACGAATTACTATTAGATACTTTCAGCGATGTGTCGCATCGTAGTTTTAAACATCGCAGCGGGGAACCATTAGTCCTCTCAACGAGAGATAAACACCCGCCTGGTCAAGCAGTTAATTAATTAGCCTTCAATAATTTGTGTCTATTTGCAGCTTTTACAAGGAAACGTATCAAATTAATTATTTACAATCCCTGACCATTAACACTTAACTCGGAAAACTTCGAATCGATCTTGACAATAATGACGTTATAACGTATCATGTTCCTGCCGGGAAAAGCGGCCGTTGGAATTCGAAGGGTTAAGACTTAGATTGCTTGCCTGGGTACTTGCTTTTAAACTTGAGGGGTTGTAGTGTTGCTATATCACTGAATCACCCCCCCCCCCCCACCCCACCCCAAATACAAAACATACTCAAAACGTGATTAATTATGCGCTACGTTATAAGATAGCGAGAAATGTTTAGTGAATATATTTTTATGTTTATTATCACGATCGATATAAATAATATCATCTCTCCGGAAGTGAGACTTATTACTCATGTTTTCACCGTTTGGTTGTTTTAATCACAGTTTCTGGAAGTTGTGTATACAACCACTTTTTTCACTGATAACAATGAAAGCATCACGTCAGTCCTGACCCCGTGTTACACATCACTCATCAGTAGTCTATATAATAATAGACAAGTAATGAAAGCTTTTTTGCCCTGACCGATACCCTCTCCCCAGTTCATTTGTGAATTCGTTCATTGAACTAAGATTCATCAACACAGTTTTCTTGTACAGCTATCCACAAGGAATTTAACTTCATGTTTATCATAAATTAATAATCAAGTCATCATACTATGGCTTCTTTATTTGATAAAAAAACTCTCCGTTCGACTTTTTTGCCCGCGACTCGACGCCATTAGAACAACAATGATGGCGTGACATTTCGTTGCTAGGCTGTACAAATGTTAACCCTGAAAGCGAAACTACGCACTGCGTTGTTCTTGTGCTGCAGACAACAGAACAGAATAATACTGGATGTGGGCTATAATGTAAGAGTCTTGCCTGCAAAACAATTGTTGCACCCCTGTCCTCGAGTTCTATTTATTGTCAAGGCACAACCAACTTGTCCGAACTTTAATAAAAAAAAAACTGGTGGTTAATTTAGGACAGCGCTACCTTGTTGTCAGAAGTTGAAAATGCAGGAAGCTTTGAAAGGAATATGTATAGGCGGGCGGAAAGGGTATTAGATCTAGGCTATAGGCCTATATGACAGACAGGGAGGGGTCAGATTGATCTCATGGTCTGTATAAAAAGGAAATTCTATTGCATCTCTTTTACAATGCCAGCTAGGAATCGTGACATTGACAACATTTAAATTTAATGCTGAACAACCTTAATCATAATAGTGTATTAGGCCCACTAGCCTACATGCTGTTTGAAACGTGGAGCGGGTGGTGGTGGGGGGGGGGGGGGGGGGGAATGGGTTGGGAGCGGCGAGGCTTGTTGTAGGCACATATTATTCAGACGAAGCACTTGGCCGATTAAGATATCTCGGGGTCTCGACAAACAATCTTTCCCGGAGACTTTTTTTTTTTGAAAAAAAAGACTTTCTAGAAAACCCACTGTGAGCATTTGTTCGTAGGTTTGGGAGTCGGTGGGGAGGCAAGGACAGTGGTGCTTTTGGGGGAACACCGTTCCCCTTGACCCCTTCTACTTGCTGCTGCAAACGTTCTTCCTCCTCAATTTCCAAACTTGAACTGGCTACATCAAAAATTACCTGTTACTTGCATGATGAGTGAAACATAAAATTAGAAGCTGGTGAATGGGAGTGGGGGGGGGGGGGGGGGCGGGGGGGCTTGGTGGATGAAGATCAACAGCCCTCTGCCTTATTAACGGCCCTCGACTCTTGGGCAGGTAATAAACCCTCGGGCTTTTATTCATTCCTCTCGGGCCGGTAAAAAACCGCAAGGCCCCCCAAACTCATGGTAGTGTTATATTATTGGAAGATATCTTCAGAATCTGTAGTTTATGTTAACTTGGCTGCTCGCAGTTACTGGCTTTCTTGCCTCAAGATTCATGGATAAGCCTATTGTGACTTTTTCCCAATTAAAACAAAAATTATACACATCTGGCCAAAGCATGGTCGGCCCGGGGATTTCCAGACTCCTGCCCGCGGTAACCCCGGGAAGTAAAGCAGTGCCTATTCACTGCGGTAAACAGGCTCTGTTTTACTGGTAAAATAGGACCCAGTCACCAATTCTTGGGAGGTGTAAACCCTCTCTAAAATGGTCAACATGGCTTATTAACGCTCACCCCTGGTGTTGAGTTGATATTCATGTTGTGGGCATGATTAGCCATTGTTAAAAAATATGTGACCTTAAACTCCAATAAATAAAAAAAATGTCTAGACCCCCCCCCCCCTGGGTGGGGATACGCCTACATCGGTGTAATGTTGGGCGTCACCCCTAGATTGCGGCGCATTTCCAAAGTCAAATAACATGAGAGAACGAAATAAGCAACACTAATGAGGTGTATAAATGGGAGTAGGCCTAGACTTTATTGATTTATTTAATTTTTTCCTTTGAACAAACCGTAACATTAGCTGCACATTTTCCGCACACGCAGATACTGCTGCCAACATGTCCAACTTCTAAGTACTTCCTTTTTCTTATCATAAATAGCATAAAACATAAGATTGCAGTCTAAAAATTCACCGACTGTCACTGTAAAGCAGATGACAAGAACTTGATCCGTTTCAGTATTCCGCAATCATTTTTAGACGGTATTTTTAGACATTAGAAACGTTACGTCATCATTGTTGTTCTAATGGCGTCGAGTCGCGGGCAAAAAAGTCGAACGGAAAGTTTTTTTTATCAAATAAAGAAGCCGTAGTATGATGATTTGATTATTAATGTATGATAAACAAGAAGTTAAATTCCTTGTGGATAGCTGTACAAGAAAACCGCACATGTGTTGATGAATCTTTGTTCAATGAACGAATTCACAAATGAACTGGGAAGGGGGTATCAGTCAGAGCAAAACAGCTTTCATTACTTGTCTATTATTATATAGACTACTGTATGTGTAACACGGGGTCAGGACTGACGTGGTGTTTTCTATGTTATCAGTGAAAAACGTGGTTGTATCCACAACTTCCAGTAACTGTGGTTATAATCGCACTTTTAACACGGTCTAACTGGCATTAAAACATCGCAATGCACCTAATATAAATAACCCATACTGCTTTGAAATAAAGTGACTGCAAGGAAATACAAGTTCAACTTTGATTTCCTTGTCGCCACGCTGAGTTGCTCGTTAAAACTTTGATGTTCTTGCATTCACCAACGTGACAATTTCGAGTACCTAAGGTGCAAACTGAGGATATGGAATGAATGTTTCTCTTATATCACTTTTCTCATATTCGTCTGACAATTTTCCATTTTGCCTCCTCAGACGTACCGCCAAAAAGGAAAACGAGGACGCGTTCTATAAATATCTCATCAAGCTAAAACAATTTCCAGCTTCTGTTTCTCATATTCGACCGGCCCCATATGAGGCAGGTGTCAATGGAAGAGCAGGAATTCCGAGTTATCTCCAATTGTTCTTGTCCTATGGCGGTTCCGAAACACTTAGGTAAAGGACAGTGCCAGTGGAAAATCTATTCTTTCACAATTGTGTACGTTCAGTAAAAAAGCATGTCGGAAACAACAAAAAAAATAGATAAGTATGGGATTTAACCCACATTCTAAAATCAGTTGGGTTAAAAGTTTATCCAAATCAACCGAGTTGAGTGAATATGAACCCAGTTGTGTTCGTATTCATCCAACCCAGTTGATTTTGGGTTGATTTTAAACCAACTGATTTTAGAGTTTAAGAAGTTGGAGAATAAATTGTCTGACTGCGTTGCTGAACAGCACTCAAACACAAACTCTCATCAATACGTGCTTGAGCGATTCATGCAAATGTTTTCAAATTAGAAAAACTGTCCGTGCTTCAGACATCCAGCTCATCAATCTTTTCACATTAACAACAATGTAGATGAAATGGCAACTAGGCAAACGGGTCTCCTGAAGATTAAGAAGGCGAGAACCAAAGCCTTGAAATCCTTTCGTGCACATATTTATTGCAAATTATGAAATAATCTAGACCAAAACATCAGAACAATTTCGAGCCGCAGTCTGTTTAAAAAACAGGTATTCAAAACGTTAATTAACTCTTATTCATCCTCTGTCTCATGCGAAAACCCATACTCTCAAGACGCATCATGCCTTGAAGCAAAATATATGTGTATGAATGTGTGCGCGCGTGTGTGTGCGGGTGCGTGTGCGTGAATGTTTGTTTGTTTTTGCGTGTTTACCTGTCCACGTATGCATGTGCGTGTGTGCTTTCTTGTATGTCTATTTTTGAGTAGGCATGCGTATGCACATTAAATCAAAGTCAAGGATAGAGTTGTATCGGTCATCCCAGTCAATATGGGCACCACACGGTTATCGATTGGTCAAAAAGCAACGCGTGAACATGAATTCTGAATATTGAGTGAACGACACTTTAGTTAGGTACCGTTTCCCTCTTCCTTACTGACAGTTCCAGTGATAGATGTTTGCATGAGGTCTATGGCCACACAATAGGAGGAGACAACTACCCATGAGTTTGTCCTCAGATAGACAGCCGCCATAATCCTTAGCTCACTGTCTGTTGTATCCTTCTCACGCATGTATATAGAATATACATAGAGTTGCTTGGTGTACCAAATGTTCACCACTCGTGGTGAACAATTGGTACACCAAGCTACCTTGGGTATATTTTATTTATACCATGAACGTCAGATTAATAAGAGTTTAAATGTTGAGTAAATCAATATTTACACTCTTTTTTTTATTTTAATAACATAATAACATACTATTTCGAGTTATGGATGCTCTATTAACATGGGACAACGTGGCTTGTTAATTTTCAATATCTTATGAAGTAAACTTGTTTAAAAACGTAATATATAATTGCCGGTTTCATTTCATTCTTTACGAGGCGACGAGTGATAAATTTAGACAAGTTTGCATTAAAGGCGAGGTCAACAAAGGTTAACTTGGATGTAGTTCCACTATAGGTGTAAAGTTTTACTATTGAAATCCCATTGCTGGCGTGTTCACCACTGTTGGTGTGTAAAGCTAAAATTTATGTCATGGGCTTTTTATATACAGTACACTAGGTAATCATGGTTTTAATATATGCTTCAAACTCCCGTCATCCCGGTTAAGGGAGGTAGTAGTAAGACAGCCAATAGTGGCTATGCATCCTCCCCGCTCTATACGTATATTATTCCATACTTAAAATGTATTTGTTCTCTTGATTCTGTTTAAACTTAAATCACTCAATTTTGTGTATTCTCAGTGTTACGTATAATGCGAAATAAAGTTTATTCATAAATTCATTCATTCAGTTCGTCTTTGGTATAACCGATGATTTTTAGAATTTTAATTCTACTCTGTCTCCACCAAACTCATTTTATGTGTAATACATGTACTTTTGAGAAAGTATTTATCCTTACAGAGGCCAATGGTACAGAACCAATATGTTGTGTGGAAGATCTACCTGTTGGAAACACAACACAAGCTACTTTGGATGCAAAGTAAGTTAAATGTTGAATGTGGGTGAAGGGGACAGGGAAGAGTTTCCGACAAAAACTGTAATCAAATGAATGTACAGATATTCCATAGGCCATTTTGTAGATGTCAAACTCCATACGCTCACGCCTTCCTTATATCGTTTGGCTACACTTTACTACATTCATGGGAGGGCAGTGGCACAGTGGTTAACCGTTTACCTAACACGGTATTTGTTTTTTAAAAAAGGAACGTGTGAAAAATCCAGAAAAATGAAGAGGCTTGCTAGCCACCCCATTGATGAAGCAATTACGAATCGGGCGACGTCGTTTCAAATATTTCGCATGGTGACGTCAGACGGTAGCATTTGCTACGGGGGCTGTAAACATAAAATAAATTACGCCAACTCTCATCCTATCAGAGGGCGAAGAGTTTACTCTCATTAGAACATATCTCATTTACAGTTTAAAATAGGGAAAGCCGAGATTTCACCCAAAATAGAGTTTTCTGCAATTGGTTTTAGTTGCCTTCTATCTAAACTCGTTTCAAACCATTAGCTTGTTCAAACATTTTGATATAAAGTATATCTATGTCCAACATACCGCCATGACAAATATGACATTATACCAGTTTTCACTGGTTTTAAGTGAGCGGTAAAATAATAGCTACCCAAAACATATTTCAAACAACTGTTCATATTCAGATACTTTAGATAGCGCGGTGGGTCATTGGTTAACCCTTTACCTAACATAACGGCCAAAACCGGCCAGCGCTATTCTCAAAAATCGCCAATTAATTTTCATTATTTTTTTCATTTTTTGTCTCAAAAACATAGGTTATGACCCCTCGTTGGAACGAGCTCGTCGAGCTCGATCCAACGAGGGGTCATAACCTATGTTTTTGAGACAAAAATGAAAAAAAATTAGGTATTCAAGAATTATTTTTGCAAGTGTCGTCTGCTTTTCAGGTTAGGTAACGGGTTAACGAAATTGGACTTCAAACCGAAAGTTCCAAGATTCGATCTCCGGTTGAGGTAACTGCACAGTATTCATGGACAAGACAATTAATCCCGATTGCCCATGTGGATGCAGGGTGACGCCGTATACTAAGGCTACTGCATTTCAATGATGCACTTGACTACAACAAATTCAAACCCTGATTTGTGCGGAGTTGGCCCTTTGTGGAGTCTAACAGTTGCTAGACACTGCTCGGTGGTTCTCTTTGAGTACTCTGGTTTCCTCCACAGTAACACTGACCGACACACTGTCAAATCAATTGGGTTAAAACTCAACCCAAATCAGTTTGATTTTAAACTGCTCGAGGTGACTCTGGTTGTCGAAAGTGTTGTTGAATATAAACATTCATTTATTTTCCTTAACCCTTTACCCGACATAACCGGCCAGCGCTATTCTCAAAAAATACCATACAAATTTCATTATTCTTTCTAACGTTTTGTCTAGAAAACGTAATTTATGACCCTTCATTGTAACGACCTCGTCCCAATGAGGGGTCATAAGCTATGTTTTCATGCAAAAACTGAAAAAAAATAGTACTTCAAGAATATTGTTTGTAAGTGTCGTCTGTTTTTACGTGTTAGGCAAAGGGTTAATGCTAGTATTCATAGACATTTTAGTATGTAAACATCTACTGTTCTCTGGTAGCACTGGAATTGATCCAATCCAATTTTCAAAGATTTGAACACAAAACGGAAGAGTTTTCGTTCTATTTCACTATTCTGGAGGATTAAGAATCCACAGGTACTTTCTTTGGGTCTTTCCGATGAACCAACCAAATACAATAGATTCTACACCAAGATACGTCAGGACAATGGATAAAAGAAATTGTTGAGGATTGGTGGAAAGCGGATTTTAGCGAACACATTGGAAAACACCTTCTATCAGGTGTTTCCTTAATATACATGTAGGAGAGGTATACTGCAAAATTATTTCAGTGGCCGTCAGTTAGAATAACATTCATGAAAACACTTTCCCCAAACTCTTCTGGGTGGTTTCTTACCATTAGCGGTACTGAAGAAGAGCCTAATGGTACAGTGACTGTTATAATGTGGATAGTGCCGGGGTGACTCACTTTCCTGGATTTTTTCTCAAATCGCTCTCCTGTAAGTCTCTAAACGACAGGTCTGCACATTAACACCTATCTTGCGCCAGAATATTGAACAACTGCTATCAAAGCTTAGTGTTCGCTGGATGTTTTGAGAAGGGCAAATGTGTCTTCGTATTCGTGATTATATCGAGTGGTTGATTATTTTTGCCCCAACTTCATAACGTCAAGCTGAGCTATTGCCGTCACTTCTCGTTCCTCGTCGTAGGGACGTCCACATTTCCATTGGCACACCACACTGGTCGCATTTATGATCGGATCGCTTTGAAACTCGGCATGCTTGTTTGGTGACCTCTTGATGGGAGCTGTCGATTTTCTTCCATTTCGTCAAAAAGTGTTGCCGCAGGCAACGACCATTCAAACTTAATATTTCACTTTGGTACACCCCACAGGACACATTTATGATCGGATTGCTTTGAAAACTAGTATGCTTATTTGAGGGTGACCTCTAGGTGGGAGCTATCGATTTTCCTCCATTTCCGTCGATACATTTTTTCCGCTGACAACGACCTTTGAACAATCCTTAGTCAGGCATCAATATATTCCTTTGGTACGCCCTGCAAGGCACATTTATGACTAGATCGATTTGAAACTTGGTACGCCTGTTTGTGGTTACCTCTAGATCGGAGCTATCGATTTTCTGCGATTTCCGTCAAAATATGTTGTCGCTGGCAACGACCTTTGATGAACTTGGTGCATCAATATTTCCCTTTGACACACCCTGTGAGGCACGTTTATGATCATATCACTTTGAAACTTGGTGTGCTTGTCTGCGCTGATCTCTAGATGGGAGGTGTCGATTTTCGTCAATTTCCGTTAAAAGTTTTGCAGCAGGCAACGACCTATGAAATTAGTTTAGTCAGACCTCAATATCTCCCACTGGCACGCCCTACAGGGAACATTATATGATCAGATTGTTTTGAAACCCTGACAGGTTTGTCTGGGGTGTCCTCTAGTTGGGAGCGATCGGTTTTCTTTCATTTCCGTCGAACAATGTTGTCGCTGACAACAACTTTGAACTTAGTTTAGATGTGAAGCAATATTCCTCTTTTGCATACCCAGCAGGGAACATTTATGATCGGATCGCTTTGAAACTTAGTATTCTTGTTTGTGGTTACCTCTAGATTGGTGCTAACGATTTTCGTCGATTTCCGTCGAGAAATGTTGCCGCTGACAACGATCTTCGATGAACTTAGTGCAGTATTTCCCCATGGCACACCCTGCGAGGTGCAGTTATGGTCAGATCACTGTGAAATTTGGTGTGCTTTTTGGGGTGATCTGAAGATGGGAAGCTTTTCTTCCACTTTCGTTAAAAGTGTTGCAGCTGGCAACAACATTTGAACTTAGTTTAGTTAGACCTCAGTATTTCCCTTTGGCATACTCTATAAGAAACATGTATGATCTGATTGCTTTGAAACCCTAGTATCTTGTTTGGAGTAACATGTAGGTGGAAGCTATCGATTTTCTTCCATTTCCGTCAAAGATATTGCGGCTGGCAACGACCTTTGAACTTAGTTTAATTAGGCATCGCTATTTCCTTTTGGCACACCCTACAGAGCACATTTATGGTCGCGTTACTTTGAAACTTGATATGCTTGTTTATGGTGACTACCTGGTGGGAGCTGTCAATTTTCTTCCATTTCTCCCAAAAAGCATTGCTGTTGGCAACAAACATCGAACTTAGTTTAGTCAGGCATCAATAAATTCCTCTGGCACGCCCTACAGGGAACATTTGTGATCGGATCGCTTTGAAACTTGGTTTGAGTGTCCGGGCTGACCTCTAGATGTGAGCTATTGATTTTTTACATTTCCGCAAAAAAATATTGTCGTTAGCACCAGCTTTAACCTTAGTGCAATGCGGCAACTTATCCCTTTTGCACTCTCTACAGGGTATATTTATGAATTTCCAAGAAAAGCATTGCTACCAGCAATGACCTTCAAACTTGGTGCATTTGTGCATTAACATCTTCCTTTAGCATATCTCAGAGGAAGCATTCATTGTCGGGTTGTTTTGAAACTTTGTATGCTTATTCAGGATGACAGAATAGAAGCTATCGATTTTATTTTCATTTCCATCAAAAACTGTTGCTGTTAGCAACAAACTTTGAATTTATTGTATTTCTGCATCAACATTCTTCTTTGATATGGCATACCTCCAGATAAGAGCGAGGCGAAACCTCTAGATAACAGCTGTCGATTAGCATTCATTTCTGTGAAAAATAATTGTCGTTTACAATGACCTCTGAACTTGCTGCATTTGTATATCAACATTCTTCCTTCAGCCAGCCTTACAGTTCTAATTTAAAAATACATGGACTGCTCTGATGTTGTGCTGTTATGTTGAAGTTTCACCAAATAACATTGAAAACAATGATCTTCAATTTTGCCATTTCACTTATAACCTATCAAGTTCAAGTTTGTCAAGTCGAGCTACAGTGTCGTTGACACTTTCATTATTAAATATTTCGTTTCGTTTCATTTCCTCTTTTTTCTGAGCTTAATATTGAACATATCTTGCAAACAATACGGGAATCTGGTGATAAAGTACATACACGCGTATAGGGCTCCTGAACAAATTTTCTCCGTTTAACATGGAAAATACTGGCGTGTTTCAGCGAAACAACGTAAAACATCAAACGTAAATAATCTGAAGAAGACATTTTCGGGGTGGGTGGTGGGGGGTGGGGGGTGGGGGCAAGCACGCATCATTAACCAGTAAAAATACATTTGCAACATTATCGTTTTCACTATTGAAGATAAGTTTTTCGTTCCGCGACATTTTACCTAATTTCATCGTATATAAGTGGAAAACATTGTAATGAAATTCTACATATTTTGCAGAGATGAATGTTTCCCCATATCTATTTCCTCGCACGATAGACATTTTTCAAGAAGTTGTATGAATTTTGTGAGGTCAGTTCAGACGACGCCACTTGATTGCTCAGACGGTAAGTCAAAGAATATAAGTAAGTAAACTTCAGTAAATAAACGCAAGGACGTTTAGAGCGCTTTTGTCATTAACTTTTCCATGCCTAGTTAGTTTGGTACTTTTTTTATAAATCAATGTGAGCAGCATAAAATATTTTTCTGCTTGCTTTAGCGCCCACCTGGATGGGAATCTATCAGCCCATTATCTTCGGCACAAAACAGGGCCCATAATCCGAAATCATCAGAAGTAATCCACGACACGCCGTGGATTTTTTTTCATCTTTTTTTAAACCCTACACACTGATGTCGAAATATCAAAGTTTCAAGATGCACATTTTTCCCACAATGCACCTAGGAATTTAACCCTTTACCCAACGAAGACGGTATCAAAATTTATTATATAAAATATCATTTTTGTCAATTGTTTCAAAAAATTTCAACAAAACCATATCATATGACCCCTCGTTGGAACGAGCTCGACGAGCTGGTTCCAACGTGGGGTCACATATTATGGTTTTGTTGAAATGTTTTGAATAATAATATTTTTTTCAACTGCTGTATGTGCATATTACGCGGGCGGATGCGGGCGATTCGTTGGGTAAAGGGTTAATCAGTTCAGTCTTGTTTGACAGAGCACATTGAACACTGTCAAACCACGATTTAATTAGTTAAATTCCTAATTGCATTTTCGAAAAAATGTTGCTTGTATTTTCAGTATTTTGACATTGTTTGCAGGTGACCTCATCTGCATTTGTCACATTTGCTTAGTTTTGTTAGAATTAAAACGCTCTTCATCTGCCGAACGAAATGAATTTATAAAACAGCAGTCAGTCTCCTGATGGTTATTATAGTGTCCAATTAATTTTCCATCATAGCATTTTTAGTACGTTAAGTTTTGTCTCCATAAAGAAATAATTTCCTCTAGTCCCCATTCGAGTGAAACAATCGTACCCAAATAGAACAAGTTAGCTATTGACCATCTCTTTACTAGTTCATCGAACAAATGGCAAACCCATTTGTTCGGTGAAAAAGTAAAGGGGTGGGAGTAATTGTGTCAGTGGCCGTCGCTGCCTATTTAAATTCGTCTGGATGGATAACTCGGCCTCATCTCACCAATAGTTACAAGTCGTGGTAAATTTTACATTCGCCATCACCCTGATCGAGAGCTTTGGCAGGGGTGTGATTGGAAGTGCTGTGTGTGTGGGGGGGGGGGGGGGGGGGGGATACCCACCCCTCTCAATTTTGGCCTACAAAACCATTAGTTGAACATTTTATGGTTACCATTCGGCACCTTACACGCTTGGATAGTGCATGAATTTGATATTTTTTCAATCGTGAATATTGGACTTTTTATGTGGATTGTTCGAAAGACCCTCAAATCATCAACCAAGGGCAGTACATAACATCGTGTATGCGTGTAACGGGTATGGTGTAATGTATATTTGATATTGGAGTTCCATTTGTGCAGTGTTGCTGGTGTTCAGACATCATCAGCACAGTGAAGTGTTTTGGAGTGCTGTATCACTGTACTGTTGATCGTTTCATTATACACCCCTACCCCTCCCCCACCCAATGGAATACTATGTCCATTGGGCACAGGGAAACAGAATAAATTCATTGGACCGAAAGCAGATGACCGACTTTTTTGTTGTAGTTGTTGCCGCGGCATGTTCTTTATCTCCAGTCTAGACTTGAATGACTCGATCTAGCACTTCATCTCGGTGCGACCGGCACAGATGTACCTTAGATTCGACAGCATTCGTTAAGAAATTAATTGAGGCATTGAAACAGCAACGAATATGTCCAAACTCTTAATTAGGCTAAAGAAAATTAATCTTTTGATTCTCAGGGTCCGTTTCGTTTTCGGACCGCATTCGTCATATTTATTTTGGAGGCAAAATTCAAAATGTATAAAACTATCATAGGGTGTGATTTTAGCGGTATCACATCACGATGTGCGATTGCACTGGTACCCTCATTTTTTGAAAGGCCTGATTGTGGGTTCCAGCACTCAGTCAGTTGAAAAACTCCATATTATTTTTGATCTCCATTTTTGTTATTAAATATTGATTTTGTGTTGTATAATTACTGTTACAAAAGAATAGTGAAATCAACATGGAAGCGCTAGTATTTAATTTTAGGCTCTCGCAACTGGGTTTTAGGCATCGGCGACCATTCCATCAAGAATAAAAAATAAAAAATAAAAAACCGCTCTCCCTCATTCGTTTTAAGAAAAGAGAATGCCTGAGAATCAATAATTTAGTTTTCTTTGGCCTTAATTGACGGATTGTGGATTTATAACACGATCTATAATGCCAGGTTGAAAAGGAGGACACCATACTCACTTTGTCTCCATTTCGATTTTGCAGTATCACACTGCGTGAGTTTTACCTGTTTCGACAGTATCACACTCCATTTGATACTGCAGGAGAGACTTGATGACCGAAATAGTGACCGTATCAAAGATATATAACAAGTTCGAATTGAGATTCTATGACAATTGTGTACATGCCACTCAACGAAGAACGGCCAACGCTGGTTTGCCCCGTAGTGGGGAGAATGTTTGTGTCTCTTTTTAACGTGCATTTTCTAACGATAACGCCGACACAATCAATCCCGGCAGCTTTCAAGTAAAATGCGGCAAACCTCCTGGGAGAAGCTGAGCTGCTCCAAATTTTCAGAGCAGTTTCTAGCGCATCTGCCTAATTGGTTCGTGGTATTCAGACCTACCGACACCGTGCGCGAGCCTCGTGTAAACCCCACACACTTGCTCTGTTCCTCCTCCCCTATCAGACATCATAACATTGGATTTGTATGGAAACAGATGTGGCAACTACTTCACTAGCTACAATCGAATTTACATCCAAACCCGTTGAGAATGGACTGAGATTCTGCCATTGGGCGAAGGATGGGTGGTCATTATCCAAAAATGTGTCTTCTTTAACCCTTTACCCAACGTAACGGTCAAAGCGTCCAGCACTATTCAGAAAAATCGTCAATTAATTTTCTTTATTTTTTTTTATTTTTGTTTCAAAAACATAGGTTATGGCCCCTCTGTGGAACGAGCTCGTCGAGATCGTTCCAAAGAGGAGTCATAACCTTTTTTAGAGAAAAAAAATGAAAAAATGGTTATTCAAGAATTTGGTTTACCAGTATTGTCTGCTTTTCATGTTAGGTAAAGGGTTAAACAGGTATAAATCGACCCCATGTGTAACTTACTCGATCCCACGATGCTCTAACCGGAAACAATCCAGTCTTAGAAACTTAATAACTTGTCATTCGTGCATGAATGGCACAGCATCGAACTGCATCGTTACGAGTGCTGCCAACATGTCCCGAAACTCCATTAAAATAGATAACTGCTGAAAGTATTGCCTGCACAAAATATTCAGATGTTTTCTTGGTAGAATGACGGTAAATCGACTGATCAGACGCCCAGATTGAGAAGATACGACTGTCAGACGTTCATTTACTGAAGCAAGATCATGGACGTAGCTTCTTGAAAATTGAAAATTGAAAATTCCCAGATTCTCGTCGCAATTCCAAGCCCAGATACCACAGAAGAAACGTCAAATCTCTTGGGAACTAAGTGGACAAATAGTCCCTGTTTTAGTCTCCATCGTGTGATTTTTCCCCTTACAACACCCTTGCTCTTTTAGATCTATTCCTATTTATCTGATGTACTGTTCACCTCTAACGGCTCGTATCTGCATACGACTCGAGTTGGGGAAACGAATGACTCGCTGGGCACTGCTTTCAACTCCCAACTCGCTAACTTCTATGCAAGAACATCATACCAATAGGCAAATAACGCAGAATTGTATGGCGTATATTTCGTATAACCTTTACGAGCATATTATAGATGTGACACAGAGGTGTGTGCTAAAATGAATTTTATTGTCACTCTTTCGAATTCTATGGTCGAAACTTTGGTGCTAGGCGGAGCGGGTGTACGGTGGTATTGATGACTGTCGTAGAGTATTGTTTAAGCAAGACCTCACAATTCGTCGGCATAAGATTGAAACATCTGGTGTCCTAGATCGCCCATGTTCTTCGAGACCTGACACGCTGTGATTTCACTGGATAGAACCTAGAACTTGATAATGCACCATGGCGCATTGCGCGCTTCTAACTGTAATGTTAAACTTGGTTTACTTCTATTTCAAATGACAAAAAAGTGTCTTGCGCCCCTTCCAACACAGCAGAAACACCGTGTAAAATTTTTGCTCAGTATCACTCACAGTTTTATTCGGACGGATATCAAAAAGATGTGGAGGGTAGATCATACAGAGAATCCCGAAGTATTGTGCAGTATTTATTCCGAGAGGAGGGACGTCGTGCAAAACACTTTTCTTGCTTGAAAGGACCAGGGAAATTATGTGGGGCATTTTTTTAATCTCTGTTGACAGGCACATCATACTATTTAGCGTTTACGTGTTATTTATGGCGCCGTGTTAAAGCATAATATATTGTTTAAAAGTTTCACGAAGTGTGATTTAGTAATTCCAACTCTCTCAGATATGGAACAGTTTCAAAAGGGGCAGTAATCTTGAAGATTGAAGATTTTAAGTTTTGGCGTTAAGACTTTGGAATCGCGTTGGATTAAAAAATGAAAATATCTAATTCTCGTATTTCAATGCTTTATCAAACGCCACAATTCTACTAAAATCTGCTGCACATGACTTTCCATTCGTAATGTCAGTGGCGTCAGCTAAAGTGTATTCCTGATGCAAAATGTGAAAAAAACGTTTTTGAGATGTGGGTTATTTATAAAATGCATCTGAATGATTGAAAAGCGTTTGAAATTGGAATTCCGATGGTGTGATGTCTTAAGTCGCTTAAGTTCCTAAGCGGCAACAAACAGGCCCCTTTATATTACTCTGACACAGTTGTCCTAAGTGTATTTTTCATTGAGAACTAGACTGGTAGGATGTATTTATCTTGACAGTGTTTTACGTCATTGTTCGCTGCCTATACAAGCAGCCGGCAATCATGTAGAAACACTGATAAGTCGTCTGCAGCTGCGTACATGTATATACGGTGGTTACTAACGTAAAGTTATTCCGATGACGTAAGAATTAAAATCAGCCGCGCTGTCAAACAAAGACACGGAACTAAATTGCAACCAATTTACAAGCGAAACATAAAATCATTACGTTTAATTTTTACGCAATGATCATGACTCCTTCCGTCAGAATCTTTACCAGTGCTTTGATGTTTCATTTTATACACTGATCTGCGTTCAATCAATGTTTCTGTTTGTTTTACAGCAAGGCTCAAATCTGATGTGTCACACTGTTTCAAAAATGAAACATCGAGAGAGAAAAACAGTTAAATATCAATTTATTCCACCACGCGCCGCTCTCAGAGATTGGAAGAGCCCGTGAATATTACTTGTTGGTAGACCAATTCATATTTTAAGCGCGCAGTCTTGAAAATCTTAATAGGTCGACCCTTCAAGTTTGATGAGCAGACATTTACTTTATGAAATATTATGATTCTGCACCCCCCCCCCCCCCAAACATCGGGATTTCGCGTTAAACGAGTAACGAGAATTTGGTTCCTCTAGGTTGTTATAAATGATTATATTTTCCAGGTCCTGCTGAACAAGTGAATCTCATCACAACGTACATAGATGCATCACAGGTTTACGGATCATCAGATGCTGAAATGACCAATTTACGTAACAAAACCCACACCGGTATGTAACAGGTTATTTTGATTTACTCACTACCAATTTCCAATATAGTATGTGTACGACTCCTTGCACACAATTATATTTCTAGTTATTTCAATACTCGACCTTTTCACCAGTAAAATGCAATCTACGGTGGCGCTGAGTACTAAGGCGTACCGCACGTCAATGGTGAACTTGTCTTCAAACTAAAATGTCTGCACATGTAGTGCAATCTTTCACTCAGGATAGGTGGAAGGTCAAATACAGATTCGAGGTCTTTCTTTCATCAGCTATTCTACTGCTGAGCCATAGACAGTGGCAATTGTAGACATAATCCAGTCTATTCCAACAGGAAGACAGCCAATGTGGCTATGCTGTCTCCTAACATGTACCATTATACCTTATATATGTAAACTTCTCTGTACAAATCTAATATGTGAATTTGGTATATTGTTGAATAAACATCATTCATTCAACCAGTGCTAACCCTGTTAATGTGGAGTTAGAACGTTGGGGGAGTCTGACAGTTGCTCGATAATGTTCGGGGGTTCTGGCTGGTTATTGAGACCCAATAAATAAATAAATTGGAAAGCAAGCGGATAGTTAGGAAAACACATTTCAACTTTTCACAATCCCTACCAAATACGATTAGAAAAAGCACTCGCAATTTTCTTCGTTGGAAGCAAATAGTTTTATCATTGTTTCTAAAACAGAGGTCATAAATGATAAATTCACAACAACTAGCATTAAATAATTTTCATTTTACAACTAAACCAAGTTTTGCAGGGTAGTTTCTACCTCAAACCGCGTTAATTTTTAATATAGTTTGTCTGTGTTGTATTCATGTCAGTTGCGTCCAGTGACCGGCATCCCATCAAAGACACAGAAAGGATGTGCAGTGGCTCAGTAGTTAGAGCATTGAACTTTAAACCAAAAGGTCAAAGGCTCGATTCTGACTAACAGTAACTGCGTTGTTTCCGATTGTCCACGTTTGATCACTTTGGCAATGTGTACAAAGATGTACAGCACGTCGATTGTGCCCTTGTCTTCAACTAATACTAAGCCTGCTTGTGCAGAGTTAGTACGTAGGGAATTCTGACGCGATGTGACAATGACTGTCGCAAGTGTCGTTAGACCCCAATACATAAATAAATGATAACGACAGAGGAAAGACCACATACTATGTTTTGTCTTCAAAGCACAGCTCCTATTCAGTTAGTGAATAATATCAACACACTGGTGCCTTCACTTTCATTTTGGGTTGTGTACAAATGGGTCAAAAAGATATGGCTTTTCATTTGTTCTATTGACAGATCCTAATCATAAGTCCGCATACAGCCAATAACTGACACCTTTTGCCTCGCCTTGAGAAAACTGCTCCAAGTGTGCCCTAAATGTTGCCGGGGAACGTACATTTTAGGGACCCTGGGCGGTTCCCAATAGGGGTCCCACCAGGAAATTTCCCGGTGGACCATACGGCCAGCCGGCCTTTGCTCAACAGATAGGCTGCATTTATTTTGGAAATGTTTTTTTAAATTCTTGGCTGTCTATCCAGACATCCAGCAGTGATGTAGAAACACCGTAATGCCATCTGCAGCTGTATGCATGTACGCAAAGAAGGAATTACAGTTATAATTAATCTGAAGCTTTACGAGTTAAATTATTTCAAAACATACAGCCTTCCCAATATGTACAGATCAATTGCAATCATGAAATAGCAGATATGTATAAAATAGAATTAAACTGTTTTTTTTATGTATTTGCCTCTTGGGTTACATACAATACACGGAGAGTTGATAATTATTGCAAAAGGGTGGGTAAATTTTTCACCCGACGGATATTTACATTTTCTTGCAACAAATCAGTAGAAGTAAATTTTAAGCTCGTGAGCCACTCTGACCACGGAGCTATAAAAATGCTAGTGCTTCTAGTACCGATGGATCATCTAACTAACTTGGATTTAACCTTAATCATCTGAATATTGATGTTTCTATGGAATGAGTTGCACTTTTTATCGATGTGTGTAATGTTTGTGATGAAGTTCGCATAACCTGATACGTGATACCTTGACATAACAAATGCCAAAACACAATGTCCTCCATAATCTCGATTTGTATAGTATATTTACATCATTTGTTTAGTTATTTATTTATTTTGGGTTTAACGACACTTTCGACACCTAGGGCCGCCTCATGTCGGACAGTTTCACGGGTGGAGGAAGCCGAAGTACCCGAAAAGAACCACTGAACAACGGTGGGCAACTGTCAGACTCCCCCAACGTATTGCACACAAGCAGGGTTAGCATTGGTTGAAGACAAGTGCTTCATCGACTTGCAGCACGTCTTAGTTCTCAACGCCACCATGCCCGCACGTGGCCAAATGGAATTAAGGGACTTGCCCAATAACACAACGCGGTTGCCGCAGATGGGGTTCGAACTGAGGACCTCTCGACTTGCAGCCTGCATCTCTACCACCTGAGCCACCGCACTCAGGTATATTTACATCAAACATAGGACGCAAATGAATACTCGAAAATGTTTCTCGATTTTTAAAGTTATCTGGGTTGCTTTAATTGGAACATCGATTTGCTTTGTCTCCCCCATCATAAACTCATCCAATCCTCTAAACACGTTGTGAAAACGTTTCGAATACAGTTTTGTTTGTATTATAAACATGTTATTGAGAAAAAAGAAGGTATTCTATACTTTTTTTTTGGATGCAGATATCGGAATGAATAAAGTATTCCAAGCGGAGTTGTATCAGTTCCGGAATACACAGACAAGAGTGGAACGGTTCGATTTGGGTTCTACTGTTACTCTCGACGTGGAAACGGACGAATTACAAGAAAATATCATTCGTAGCTACATGTAACAAGTTATCTATTGTATTAAAACATTTGTTATATGTTCTTACACATGTATATCCACATTCAAGTGCAATTCAAATAAATTCACGAACAAGGTGAAGGCAGTAAACTGTCCCCATATAAATAATAATAATAATAACAGTTTGGCCAACCACTGATTTGTCGTGGTTCTCTGACGAGAAGGCCTTGGTTACCCCTGTACGCCCAACTGCCTCCCTATTCCCACGCTTCTCCTCTCCTCTCAACACTCGGGGACGAACTGCTTGATGACATCCCTTGCCTCATTCTTCCCAATCTCCCCGATTAGCATATTAATCCTCTCCTTTGAGTCTCCCCCTAACCACATGTCCTTCATTCTCCCATCCCACTTCCCCAATATACTCCCAGTGAATCTTATTCTGTTGGACTGGTACTTTGGGCAATCTAGAAGAAAGTGTTCCAAGATCTCCACCATGCCCAAATTACACATCTGGAACTCCTTTTCACGGTTTTTCCCAATTTCCCCCTCATCTCCAGGGACCGCGCCCTCAGCTTGAATAACAGTGACCCCCCCCCCCCCCCCCCAAAGGTGCCATCAAGGTACTCTTCAAACCTGGCTGGCCACCCAAAGACCTCTTTGATTTGACCCCGTCTCGCCTTACGGTTACAATCATCCATGGCACTTTATCTGACGATTGTTTTACCCTGGTTTGCCCCAACGTCCAGGTTCGAGATATCCAATGAGTAGTTCTCTACTAGCTCCCTCACTTGGACCATCCACCCGGTCTTGATATTTGAGTTGAAAATTCTCAGGAACATTACTTTACACCATCGGCTGTCGGGGAGATTTACCAAATAATTAAGATAACCGAGTTTCAACAGGTCTATCCTGTCCTTGATCCTCGTCCACCCAAGCTCACCCCTGATTGCTTCTAGCGCTGCGGCATTACTCGACCCCGTTATCCATCGGCCTGCATCGTTCTGCAGGATTTCCAAGCTCTTTACGGCCGTCTGGTTTAGGGGTACCACATCCGTACCGTATGCTATACTTGGCAGACCCACCATTTCCCAAATGGTTTTCCCCACGAAAACCTTATTGAAACTGTTCCTCCCTATAAATTTCATTTGGTTAAGGATTCGCTTCCCCTTCAGAATGAATTTAGTTGTGTGGTTTCGGTAGATGCCTCTTCCTGTAATGTTTATATTTACCCCTCAAATACTCGTAATCACCTGTCTCTCCTACACTAAGAAGTTTGCTGCTACCTTCCGGAATGCAGAACGCACCCACTCTCCACCTTCGAGTGGGGTCCACTTTGCGGCCCACAGGTATAACTTTGCTCTTGCTTTCATTAAGTTCGAGTCTCCATTTGCTCCCATATTTCCCAACAATTCCCAGCATTTTCGTTAGCCCCTCTTCGCTTTCTGACACTAGCACCATATCGTCTGCAAAAAATAGCCCTGGGATCTTCACGTCCCCAACTTCAACCCCCTCGTTGTAATGCGGGAGTTCATCTCCTAAACCGTTGATGTACAATGCAAACACAATTGGCGAAAGGATACATCCCTGTTTTAGGCCTATCTCCATAGGCACACGTCTTGTTGTAATGTTTCCCAGGCTAAGTTCACTCTGTACGTCTTTATATAATGTTTTCATAATTCTAACAAACTCGCCTCCTTAGCCCAGAGCCTCCAGCTTGCGCCACATACCCTCCCTCCATACTCTATCGTATGCCTTTTTGACATCCAAAAAAGGCCATAAGGCCATAAACATCTTTTTCTTTTTTGCTTTCACGGATTCTATCATTTGGGGTAGCGTGAAAAGATGATCAGTTACTCTCCTTCCCTTCCTGAAGCCATTCTGGATTTCTCCCCAAAAACCCTTCTCTTCAATCACCTCCTCTAGTCTCCCATACAAGACTTTACAGAAAATGTTTCCAATGTTGCTACTGACAGAAATCCCTCAATAGTTATCCAAAGCGTCTTTTTCCCCCTTTTCGTGAATAAATGCCACTTTGCTTTCTCTCCACTCTTTTGGGACCTCTTGATTTTCTATGGCTAGATTGAATAGGGCAGTTAGGCTTTCCACGAATTCCTCACCCCCCCCCCCCCCCTTTTTGATAAACTCGTTAGGAATTTCATCCACGCCTCCCGCTTTTCCATCCCTTAATTTTGAGATCACCTTTCGCACCTCCTCCCTTTTAATTTCTCTGCACACGAAGTTCGATAGGTTTTCCTCGACCCGATTCGGACACTCAGGCGGGCTCCCCATGCCCCATCGCTTATCGTTTACTTTTTTCCAGTGCTTGACTAGTTCTGATTCGACTTGATCTTGCTCGTCTGTAACTCTGCCATCTACTTTAATACGCTGTGGGTTACTTCCTTTGTTACGTTTATTCACCCATTTCCAAAATAAGTTCGAACTCGACCCCCCTGTCGTTCTTATCGTCCTAACAAGACTGCTATTTCGCACACTCCGATTATCGTTTTTAATCTTATTTACTTTATTTCGTGCTTGTTGGTATTCTTCCTTTGCTACTGTTGCCTCGTTGCTTTCCGCCCCCTTAAGTTTTCTGCTTCGCCTGTATGTAGCACATTTAGCTTTTCTACCCTTTATAGCCTTTTTTCAATTCGTCATTCACTCTGTACCCAAGTTCCCGTGTTGGCACCCTCATCTTTCCTACACTTTCCTTCCCAGCCTCCACTAGGCTCGCAACTATGGCGTCGGCCATCTTCTGGACACTACCCCCCCCCCCCCCCTCCCCTTGTTACGGTTGCAAGCTTTGGTTTCAGTTTTTCATTGAACTTCGCCCAGTCAGCATCCTTTTTGAGTCCCCAAATCTCCTTAAAGCTTCCTTTGCTTTTTATTAGTTTTTTGGCCCTGATCGTCACTGTAATCAAGTTGTGATCACTATGCACCTCCATTTTACCCTCATCATCCACTTCTACCCCTATCACCCCCTCCATATATTAATATCTGTGAGAATGTAGTCGATTATTGATTTTCTGTCGTTCCTCTCCCAGGTCCATTTCCCCTTATACCTCGCATCCCTGTTCAGAATCTTCAGGCCGAGCTCGTTTGTGAAGTTCAACAGCTTTCTTCCATTCCTGTTGACTTTCTTGGCCCCACCCTCTATGCCTTCTTCATTATTACCTATGTGTCCATTAAAGTCACCCATCAGAATTATACAGAGCCACTTGTTTTGTAGTTCTGTGATATTGGACCTTAGTGTTGAGTTTTTCGAGTCATTCCACTCGGGTTTGCTTCCATCCACCGCACAGTACACAATCCGAAGGGCAATACTTTCGTTTCTCAGATTGATCCTTACCCATCAAATTTCTTTCGATACCTCAGCTGAGGTGCTGACATCTTCCAGGTCTGTGATCAGCGACGGTTTTAAATCCTCTTTAATGTACATGCCTATCCCTTCCTCTTTTTTCTGGCCTTCCGTTCGCCCTACACCTATCCACGCGCACCCCCTTACTTGGTCTATCCGTTCCTCGTGCCTTACCCACGTTTCGCCGCCTAAGCTCATGACGTCAAACTCCTCTGCCTCGATCAATGTAGCAATTTCACTTACTTTCCGGTGGAGACCCTGGATGTTGCTAATACCCACTTTCAGGGTATCAATATTCATTGGCTTCCGCGACTGGTCCCATTATTATCTAGTCCCTGGATGGTTGTATATCCTATTGTGTGTACCCGTGCTTTCCTTGGAATGCTATTCCTATTGAAGTGAATTTTTGGTCCTTTTTCCTTATCCCCTGTATCCCAATGTTTACAACTATGGTTTATAACACATTTCCTATGTTCATTCTCCCCTTCTTTGTTCCCCCCTCCCCTCTCTATACCAAAAAAGGCTCCACCACCTGCAACATATTTCTTCCTAAAATCTCTGTACCTCTTGGACTAAGATGGAGACCATCCCTTCCATATTGGCCCTTTCTGTCCCAAAATGATCCCCAATTGTCTACAAAAGGTATACCAAGTTCCTTACAGTACTCCCCCAATTCCTCGTTGACCCCAATGATCCGCGAATTACGCTCGCCCCACCACCTAGTACTAGCAGAAACCCCGAACCACTATCTGTGCATTCTTGGCATTCAGTTGGGTTATTAAGTCCTTGTAAGTCTCAATAAGCTGAACTGATTTCCTCTCCCTGATGTTGTTGGTCCCCACGTGTACAACAACCGTTGGGTCTGGGCCTGACCCCTTTACTAATCCACCCTGTTGACATTGTCGGGCCCACACACCACCCTATCTAACCCCCGCACTATACTACTCCTGCAACCACCAACTGCCTCTTTCCTGTCCTACTACCCCTGATCCCACCTCTTTTCCCACTGGACTGGCTCGCAGTGTAGCACTCCGCCACACTAGCCTCCATGCCCACCTCCACCTCTTCAGACCCCCACCTGCTCCTCAGAATTCTCGAAACTACCTAACACACTGAATCTATTTTGGACACTGCACTCTACTTTTTGCCCACTCCCACTACAAGCCTCCTTGTCCTCGTTTAGCTCCTTCCTAGCCTTCCCTCTGACTCCTGCCCCAACAGACGCCACATGGTCCTCGCTATCCCCCTCACTATCCGATTCTAAAGGAATGCGCCTTTTGCCCCCCCCCCCCCCCGACTCACACTACTAGCCTGGGGATTTGACTCTCTAGCCTCTACTTCTCCCCTATCCTCAACACGACGCACCTTCCTATTCCCAAAAGACACACTATCCACGTCAAAAGTCCGTTTCCTGCTACCCACCACCTTCCATCCCCATCGAATGCTACCCTAACTGGGGTAACACCAGACTTTCCTGCCTTCCCAAGTTTCCCCTCACCTCCTGCACCTCTTCCTCCAACTTTACATAGGCCTCTAACAGCTGCATTAACTCTACGCATATAGCGCACATCCCCAACTTCCCCAGCTCACGCCCATCCACATACACCCTATCACAGTGCTTACACACTTCCGACCGCTGGCCGTCCGTTGATATCTCACTCTCCCCCACTGTGCTGGCCTCGACCACTGCCCCCACCTGTACACCTATACTAACCGTCTCAACGCTGCTGGTCTGAACCTCTCGCGTCAAGAAACACCTACCATCCATAGCAGCCATAGCCAAAATTGGAATGAAAAAGTTAAAATTTTGAAAAAACGGTCGAAATCGTAAACAAACAAAACACCGAAAATGACCTGCGCGAAGATAGGGAACACGCCACTTATATCCGATAAAAAACTAAACTAAACACTAATATAACTAGCTTTTTATTAAAAATCACATCTATACAACACTAAAACCATATATATATCTACAGTAACACCTGGAAGACAAGTATGGATAATTGAGCTAACTTTTGACAACTGAAATGAAAATACTCCCTGTTATTATTATGTATATGATTGTCAGAAAAAGTATTCAAGGAAAGGTATTTAAGAAAAAAAAAGGAAATACGTTTTGATGCTTATTGCTAAATAATAAAACATATTGATCTATAAATATGAAACATGGCAGATAAATAAAGAAAATATAATTGAAATGGAATATTTTGAATCCACAAGATAAAAATACACATAAAGTTGTAAAAAAGCAGATAAATAAATAGAGAAAATATATAACAAATTAATCTGATAAGATAAATAAATGGTGAAAATATATAGTAAACACACAAATAATGCCAGAAAGAGTAGATAAACATAAATACACAATTTTGATTTTATCCAAGCTTCAGCAGACGACCAACACAATCAAGAAAGTCCACATCACTTTTTTCATTCCTCAACAACTGTTCTTTTAGCCTCACTAATTGGTTTTCAATCTCTTTATACATTCGTTTTCTTTGAGGAGGTGATGCACCTATTTGCAACTGTAGGATTTTGGTCCTATCAACTACTTCTATTTTCTTTATTGTCTCAATAAATCTATAAATATTAGGATGGTGGTGTGGTATTGATCTGTTTATTCGACGATGAAAGACTTCTAAATTATGATTTGTCCATGGCCCAGTTGTTGTGAAATGACTCTACATTAGAATGGGAAATCTAGCATCTTCATCTACCCACGTTGTTACCATGTAATCATTAAAATATGTTGTATTATGACCATCAGGTGCCAACTCCATGGCTTCCAACCATGTATCATGAACTTTGTCAGTGGGTAAAAGAGGAAGGGCAGATGCTCGCCTCACCCAATCTTGTGTTTCCTGATCGTCTCTATAGGCCTTGGCCAGACCCAAGTTCTGAACTTTTCTCCAAATAGCATGGATGAAATGAAAGAAGCACCCCTTCACTACAGCGTGTGGAAACTCTCTCTCTCTCTCTCTGTTGCTCGTATTGCGGCCGTCTCAAAGTCAGTCTGCACAGTTGAAGTTTGAAGTTGACAATTTAGTTTTTCGTCAACGGCAGCCTTTAAACATGTAAATAGTCTACTATATGTGTTGGCTTGTCGATCTGGAAGTAGTACATATACCAAAGGACATGTTTTAGATCCCTTTCGGACAAGTAATATATACAGCTGGTTCCAAAGAGATGAGAACGATGAAGAGGTGTCATCCATACAGATGGTTTCTGCTGCCTGTAGGGCACGAAGCTGTTCTTCTGTTGAAAATGCTAAAACTTTATCTGCGTCACCATCATTAACAAGAACAAATGGACGGCCGTCAGTTGTGTTGATCCAAGGTTCTGCCAAGTTCACCTCTGAAAGATTTGATTATAGATTTTGAATTGTTGTTCTTCTGTGACGATAAAATGCACTTCTCATACTTGGGTAACTTGGTATCATGCCTTCCTGTTGACCTGTCTGACCAAGCTGTCGAATTTTATCATTGTATATCATTAACAGAGGAGCTATTTCTCTTCTCTTGCTCGTTTTCTCAAATTGCTAACAAATTTAGTAATTTTCTGGTGGGTGGTTGTGTTCTGTAGTGCTTCTAATGAAGTCACCAACAGTTGTGCAGCGACCTTTGCATGATTTTACAGCACATGTCCAATGGTGACATGACTTCCTGGTGACATGCTTGTTGTAGACGTAACCTTCAAATAGAACTTGTTTTGTGCCTCGACGAGATACAATGTATTCTACTCTCTGAAGAGTTGCTATGTCTTCTGGTGGATTTGAATGAATGAAAAGTTTCTGCGCACCTAAGGCGCACAGGGACGATGTGGGATTGAAATCCCTTGCGACCCTAATAACTTTATTTGCTTTATAGCTTTATTTGCTTATAAATCCACGAGTGTCGGGAGCGAGAGCCAATAATCTTATTAAGTTTGATTGTGTGACTGGCAGTGGGGTAGTGGGTTGAGATCCCCGAGAACCTCGAGCTAGAAAATGGCGATGAATTTGCATAATTACAAGAGTTCTGCTCCGAGTTTGTTTAAGAGAAGTGGGCAAATTTATGGTAATACTGAAACCGCAGTTTGAAGGTTATTTTAGAAAAAAGAAAGGGAAACCCAAACAGTCGCTGTTTGGGAGCAGCCCCAGCATATTATCCTTAACGGTTACAAAAAGGAAAACAATCCACCAATATGTGTTTTTGAAAGCTGGGAGTCATCCATCAGCCTATACGGGACAGTGGATGCTGAGTATTGGCCATCTATTCTGCCTTCAGGGGGAGCAGATGACGGGGTGGTTGGAGGGGGGAAGAAACACAAACACACACCCTCTCACAGACACACACCTTCAAACCCTTAAAAGGGCTGTTAAATCTTTATTCAAATGTTTATTTTTTAAAATGTACACTCGTCCCCAGCCAGACAAGCTTGTTTCAATCATTGCCTGGTGTTTGGTGGTTTCCTGTATATGTTAACAGAAAGGTAGGTTGCACCAATTCCTCCTACGCTTTGTCTACCATTCCCATGCGTCTTCTTGATAAGAGTGTTGCAAGAAAATTTGGGAATGTTCGATTAGAAAAGTTATAGGTAGAGAGAAAGATAGGTAACCGCTATTGTATATTGTGACTGTTGTGTGATTAGTGCTATGGATGGAGTGAAGGGTGGGTTTCTTCGGAGCCCACTCCCCACACGCAGAGTTGCGAGGCAAACCTCACAGACTCAATCCTAAAGATCTCAATGAGTAGCGAGGCAATCCCCACTGAATCCACGCAGTTTAATTCTATTGAGTAATTTTAATTTACTGTGGCTTATTTTGTTTTTCTGTTAAAGGTTCGATGTCCCTTCAGCTTCACCATTGATTCACTATCCTGGAGTATGTGGAGGGTTTTGTTATAAAGGTCGTATTAGATGCATTTCAATCGCGCTTTAGCAGAGTTGCGAGGCAATCCTCATATACTCTACCCTAAAGTTTTCAATGAGTAGCTAGGCGATCCACACTGACTCCACGCAATTTAGTGTATCTTTATTTTTTTTTTATTTTCTGGAAACTTATTTTGTTTTTCTGTTAAGGGATCGGTGTTCGTTCAGCTTATTCATTAATTCACTATCTTGAAGTCTGTTGAGGGTTTAGTTTTGTAGGTCTTTTAATCGCGTATCAATAGTTTCTATTTTTGCTAGCTCATGAAGTTCCTTTATCGGTGTCCATTTGGGTTTGCATAGTGCCACACGCAGGGCATAATTTTAACCCTCTGTAGCTTCTGAATGTTGATTTTGCTCAGGTCACTTGTTATTATGGCACCATATTCTAGTACACGGCGTACAAATGTTTTGTGGAGCTTCAGAAGCACATCTTTGTTTGCTCCCCTGATCATCTTTAGAATATTGATACGTTTAGTAGCTCTAACCGTAATGGAGTTTACGTGACTGTTTAGGCTGAGATTGCTATCTATGATAAATCCCCAAAATTGGCATATTTGCTTGCTTCTAATATATGATCGTATAACTGGACATCGATATTGGGGACTGGTTTTTCCTTTGCTTCTTGAAGAACGTAACTTTTTGAGTTTTGGCGGCATTGAGTTTGATGCGACACAGGGCGCACCAGCTCTCAAGATCGCGAATGGTATCCTGTAGACGGTTTTTAATTATGTTTCGGGACTTGCTGGACGCCCAAATGCCTGAGAACTGCGATAGTTCAACACAGTTTTCTCCTACTTTTTCTCCTACTTTTTCTATGTCATTTACATATGTTATGAAAAGAAGCGGGCTAAGAACCGACCCTTGTGGTGTTCCCGCTTCGAGTATCACTTCCTCTGACACCTCGCGATTAACCCTCCCCTTGAAATTTCGGTCAGTTAGAAATGGTGATATGATCCTCAGAATTTTAGTGGGTAATCCCATTTTCGCTAGTTTATATCTCACGCCATTGTGCCACACCGAGTCGAACGCTTTTTCTGCATCCAAGAAAAAGCTCTGTTCCGGTTTCGTTTTGACTAAATGCTGTTTTCATATAATCGACCAGTCTATATACGTGTTCGATTCCCTCTTTCTGACTCCTATACGCTCTTTGCCATTTGTTGAAAAAGTTGATTGATTCGAGATAGCTGCGAAGTCTCGTAGTGAGAATCCGCTCAAATATTTTTTCCAACACAGCTAAGCAAGCTGATTAGATGGTAGTTAGAAGAGTTGGTAAGATCTTTGTCGGGCTTAGGTATCTTTACTCCTGTGGCCACTTTCCAGCATTTTGGGAAATACCCACAGGAGAGACAGCAGTTTAGGAGTTTGGTAAGTCTACAGTAGAAGATGTTGAGGCACTGTGTTTCATTATTTTGTAAGAGATTTCGCCTTCTCCTGGGGTTGAAGATGATTTCCATTTTCTGATTATACGCATGACCTCTTCAACGCTTATGGGTTCGGTCAATTCATGATCGTCTTCATGCCTTTGGTGGAAGTTCGGTCCACTGAAAATTGAGTTGTTATCTTGTACAAATTTATTTACTTTTACCTTAAAATCTTTGTCATATCTGATCCCTTCTTGTAAACGATGAGCGTTCTTTAGAAGTTCGGCAAAAGCGCTGGCCTTTGCCTTGTCGTCCATGGCCATAGTTCCGTCGTTAGTCTTCAGCGCATTATTATTGGCACTTTTGCTCTTTTGGCCAGTAAGAGTTTTAAATGTATCCCAGAACCTCTTAGGTTCTCTCAGCCCAATTAGGTTTTCTGTTGCTTTTTCCCATCTCACGCGATTGTCGTTAGCTATGGCCTTTTTTACATTTCCATGTTGGCGATTATACGCGGTTTTAAGTTCTGCTCTTTTCATATGATCATTCTCTGATTGGTAAGCCCGGGAGGCTTTTCTTTCTTGTTTGATTATTTGAAGAGTTGTTTGGGTTATTCTGTTTATCCGTGTATTTAATGTTTGCTTGGGACAAATTTCATCTAGTGTACTGTTGATAACCTCGTTAAGATGGGTGCAGGTTTTTTCTCGTTCATGACCATTTAAGGGGTCTTTTGCCTTTATTTTTACTTTGATAATGTTTCTGAAGAGGTTCCAGTCAGTTTTTGATAGGTTCCTCCTATTCACGGGAGGATACCTTGTGGGACCAGTATTACATTTCAAAGTGGCGTGAACCGGCAAGTGAGCACTGTCTAGCTCGTCATTCCATACAAATATGTCTTGCATTTGGGTGGTTAGTGATTTGCTGGTGATAATCAAGTCTAGGATATCTGATTGATGGAGTGGGTTGTTGCTTTTGTATGTTACGTCTTGGTCGTTATTTACCACGAATAGATCGAGTTCTTCAATGATGTTGAAAAGGGTGTCACCATTAGGCTCAGTCTTATGACAACCGAATACCTGGAGTTTGGAATTGAAATCACCCAAGAATATGTAGTGCTTGTACGTTTTGGTAAAGAATTCAAATACTTCACTGTCTGCTGTTTCTTGCGGCATATTATAATATGATAGGATGGTCACGTGTTTGTGGACAAGTTCAATTTCAGCTGCAATCACTTCAGCATTGAGGTGGTCGCATGGTATTGTTTTGTATTTAATGTCCTGCCTTATTAGCAGAGCGACACCGCCACCTTTTTTGACCGGGCGATCTCTTCTAATAATATTAAAACCACATAACGAGATTTGTTTTGTTTGGTTTAAGCCATGTTTCGCTAATTCCAATTACTTCACGATTTTTGAAATAATGTGAGATTTGCATTTTTTTTTATTATTTTTAGTGTATTCATGAATGGTTTAGGAATAACTATACTAAGTTTATTTAAGTTTAATTACTATTTGTCATGTTGTTACATAACTATATTTTGTTGACGGCCGCTTCTAATAGCGTGTGAGATATTTGAGTTTTATATAACTTGGAGGCTGTTTTAATAATCTCTTTGCAAACATCCGAAAGACTGGCGTCCATGTGTTTCTTTATGCTGGAAATAGAGCCATCCATTAGAGTACACGTTGAATAAGGGGAGGATGAGTTCTCGACATTACTTACATTTAGAGTTTTAAGCTGGATGTTTGTTTTAACTTTTTTGAAGTGGCTACACCCCCGACAGTTGCTGGGGTGTTGACCACCGCAATTGGGGCATTTCAGAGTTGTAGCACCACATGCCTTTGCGATGTGTTTGTCGCCGCATTCCATACATCGTTGCTCCCCGTTGCATTTGTGTGACAAGTATCCAAATTTCTGACACTTGTGACACTGAACGGGTTGCGGAAGAACACGATATTCTTCGGTTTCGTATTTTTTGCCGTTGATAATTACCCCTTTGTTTATCAGATTTAATTTCGTTGCTCTATCAGGGCATTTTACTTTTATCTTCCAAGTCTGGTTTCCCGTGGCTTTGGAGATTAATCTCTCCCACGAGCATCCTGGGAGGGCTTTATCAATCGAGAGTTTTTTCCGTTTTGGGGTGGACGCGTGTGATTACGACACTGGGGTTTGGTTGCGGATGGCGCTGTGTCCTGTTGGTTTTATTGGCCACCTTAGGGAGCGTTTTGGCTTTTACTTTGTCGACGTACATCGTGCTATCGGTTGGGCCAGCTGTCGCATTCACTGTTCCCGGTAATGTAGGCTATGTTGCGTCAACAGAGCCCCCATTTCTTGTTCTGATCACCGAGTCCTTTTCAGTAGCGGTGCTCGGTGAATTTTGCTTGATAGTTTTTGTCTTCTTGACATGCCGATCTGTGGGCGTACGGAAACCATTTTCGTCTTCAACGTCCACGTTTCATCATTTTCACGGAACTCATTGGAGAGTTTCCTTTTCGACCGATTTTGGTTTGGTGATTTTTTCTGTCGCTGCGATTTTGGGTATTTTTATCTACATTAATTGAATTTCAGCCGCCCCAGCGGGGGGAACTGCGACCGTGTTGGTGGCTTCTTCTACTATGGAACGCAGCCAGTTATCCTGGCTGGGGGTAATTAGATATGAATCTATTTCAGATATCCCCCGCCTGTGAGCTGGCGGACGCAGATCTTGTCATTTCTGTTGCTGCGTCAATATATGGTGAATCAGGAGCCGGAGGAGCATGGTCCCCCTTACCTGGTTTGGCTCTCATAATTGCCTTTTCCAATTCCCTTCTCAATTTAGCCTTTTCTTTATCTGCCTGCTGCTTCTGGGCTTGAAGCTCTGACCGCAAACCCTCTATTGTGTCATTCAATCTGGCAATTTCTTTCTGGAAGCCAGACATCATCGACATCATCGATGCCATATCAGTGTTAGTGCAATTTCCGCTGTTGCTTACACTGCCATAATTTAATGAGCTTGACTTTGTTTATCCATTGTTTATATTTTGTAAATAATTCCTTTATGTATTTTTGGGGGGTTATTAGAGATTTTAGTTATTCGTTATATTCGTTCTGAGTGGAAACTGCAGATAGAAATAGCAAGAGAAATAAATAAACACTTACAGTGATACAAAAAAGATACACGGAAATAGTGCAAATGACAATAGAGTTGTTGAACTTCCGAGTGAGCGATAATCAATTTTCGTGTGAAATCTCCAGTGCTGGACAATACGTCTGTTCGCTGCGAAGGCAGAGGTGCGAATGACTGGTGGAAATCTAAAATTAAGTTCTCAAATATTGAATATGCTTTATGTTTGGCCAGAAAGAAAAAGTGTTTAAGCTAAAAAACAACAAATCAAATAAAACTTGCAATGTTTATTGATGATTAACAAAACATAAATTCTTTTAATGTAATCAAATCAAAAAACCACTCAGATGGTAGTGCTCATGCAGAGTAAACAAGTTATCATTTAAGTATGAACTGAAAAATCAGTTTGGATTTTAATTTGAATAAAATAAAAATTATTAATGAATATAGTAAAGCAAACTTAAATTGATTGCTTCTCAAGTGATAGCCACAGCATTATCTGTTGATGGGTCACAGGTTGTTAACACTTTTTTATTATTGGTAAATGGTGGGTCTGCCAAGGATAACATACGGTACGGAAGTGATACACCTAAACTAGACGGCTGCAAAGAGCTTGGAAATCCTTCAGAACGAGGCCGGCCGATGGATAACGGGGTCAAGTAATGTTCCTGAGAACTTTCAATTCAATTATCAAGACGGGGTGGATGGTCCAAGTGAGGGAGCTAGTAGAGAACTACTCAATGGAGCTCTCGGACCTAGACGCTGGGGCAAACCAGGGTAAAATGATCGCCAAAGAAAGGGTCATGGAGGATTGTAACCGTAATTGGCGAAAGGGGGTCAAATCAAAGAGATCTTTGGATGGCCTGCGTGATAAAGAGAAGCCTGGTTTTGAAGAGTACCTTGATGGCACCTTTGGGGGGTCACTGTTGTTCAAGCTGAGGTCGCGGTCCCTGGAGCTGAGGGGAACCATTGGGAAAAACAGTGAAAAGGATTGCCAGATGTGTACTTTGGGCGCGGCCAAAGTGTTATTATTATTAATGCCGCAGCACTAGAAACAATCAGGGATGAGCTTGGGTGGACGAGGATCAAGGACAGGATAGACTTATTGAAACTCGGTTACCCTAATTATTTGGTAAATCTCCCCGACAGCCGATGGTTTAAAGTAATGTTCCCGAGAATTGTCAACTCAAATATCAAGACAGGGTGGATGGTCAAAGTGAGGGAGCTAACAGAGAACTACTCATTGGAGATCTCGGACCTAGACGTTGGGGCAAACCAGGGTAAAAAGAATCGTCAGAAAAAGGGTCATGGAGGATGGTAACCGTAATTGGCGAGAGGGGGTCAAATCAAAGAGGTCTTTGGGTGGCCTGCGTAATAAAGAGAAGCCTGGTTTTGAAGAGTACCTTGATGGCATCTTCGGGGGGGGGGGTCACTGCTGTTAAAGCCGAGGTCGCGGTCCCTGGAGCTGAGGGGAAAATAGGGAAACAGTGAAAAAGAGTGCCAGATATATAATTTGGGCTTGATGGGGACCCTGGAACACTTTCTTCTAGAACGCACATAATACTAGTCTAAAGGAATAAGATTCACTTGGAGTATAATGTGGAAGTGGGATGGGAGAATGAAGGACATGTGGTTAGTGGGAGACTCAAAGGAGAAGGTTAATATGGTAATCGGCGAGATTGGGAAGAATGGGGCTAGGAATGTCATCACGCAGTTCGTCTCCGAGTGTTGGGAGGAGAGAAGATGCGTGAGTATAGGGAGAGCAGTTGGGAGTACATGGGGTAACCAAGGCTTTCTCGTCCGAGATCCGCGCCAAATAGTGGCCGGCCAAAGTGTTATTGTTATTATTATTATTAACTTCAAAACTGTGTGACTAGTGGCACATTTGGACTGTGTGACTAATGGCATGCTTATGGATCTAAACCATTTCTTGAATACTAAATTCAATTTAGCATATAAAAAAATGATTTGCCATTTTTGCAAAAAAAAAAAAAAAACACAAAAAATAAAAAAATAAAATAAAAATAATTATAAATAAAATAAAAATCTGTAATCATAAAAAGTCACGTTGGAGACGTTCTAAAAGATTAGGATGGAATGCTCTCCCAACTTGCTCTCACTGGTCAATATGTTGTGCCAATGTTTCTCTTGGCAGAGTTGTGTATTGTGTTCCTTCAAAGTCATTGCATTACGTTGCATTTGCCATATATACATATCCGTGTTCGAAGCCATGCTAAGATCTGTACATTGCCACCCTCTCACCCCCAATCCAAAACTTATCCCCTGCCTTTGATTAGAGGCCTATAATTCAAGTGTATTAAAAATGTCGACTCTTCGATGAAGTTCTCGTGTACACAACATGTCATTCATATTCAGCTAAATCAAAGAGGATTTTATTTCTGTAGATGGTGATGGCAGAATTCATTTGGAATTGACACGAGGCATCCTCCAATAACTTTCAACAAAGCATTAATTGATGAGCAAATTCTGATTTAAAAAACATCTATCACTTTTCCAGCGTAAAAGAGTGGACAATACAACTTTTTGAATTGTTTCTACTTTTTCAAATTTTCAGGATATCTAAGGGTATCTGAGAACAACCTACTTCCGCATGTAGACGAGGGAGAACATTGTGTTACAGAGAACGCTGACGACTATTGCTTTGAAGCAGGTAATTTAATTTAGAGTTTGGAAGCATTTCATTTACTTGGTTTTATTGGTCCAGACGAGTCGGCATTTTCAAGAAATAAAATATAATTCCTTCGGACCACCCTCAAACATTTATGCGCCCATAAATATAACAACTCCCTTGTTGCAATGGTAGGTGCTACACAGTGTCGTGCTTTATTACGCATTCTACACATTTCCAAAATACACAAACCGAATGACTAATATTTCTTACAGTACAACAATACCAAAAAGTGCCGACATCAATACAATTTGTCTCCACTAAAATAATGATAAAAATTAATTAGTATCCAGTGCACTCCACTGCGCTAGCACCTGAAATGACTTCAATTCGTCAAACAATCCAATTGATAAATTGGATGGTTACGCCCGTGCGACTCCGTGCGACTCCGAGCGCACAAATGTTTGAGAACACCCGAAGGAATACAATTTCTTTCTTATTCACCCTGTTCAACCGAAAGAAATATTTATTCCTTCGGACCACCCTCAAACATTTATGCGCCCATAAATATAACAACTCCCTTGTTGCAATGGTAGGTGCTACACAGTGTCCTGAAGATCAAAAGAACGGGATCCGGAATGCAGGTTTCATAACTAAAGACCCAATGACATTGAAACACGCAAACGCTCCTCTAAATTATCTTTAACGTAACCGTCTTTTGCGCTATCACTCGCCCATCTGCCGTGCCTCGTAAACAATCGGTCACTGACACCTCTATTAGCGGCTGATGTGGCCCCACCAGCACGCAAACCATGCAAACCGTACTGGGCAACGTCGGGAACACACGGTTTCAAGGCTTCTATGAACAGTTCTCGCAATCGGGAATAAGAAAGTGACTTATTGACGTTTCGCGCTTGATAACCGTTTTTTGTCTTAGACAAATTACAAAACAGGTAATTTTCCGAATTACCGTGAAAACATAAAGCGTTCATATACTCTTGTAAATTCAAAACGGGACACAGCTTGGAATTCGTTCGCGCAATCACCACCCAGGCACCGTCGCGATACCTATCTGTTTTGCTCTTTTCTATGAAAATGGCCATGTAACTTGGGTAAAACACAACGTCACAAGCTCGAATACCGAGTAGTTCACTGCTTCTGAGAAAGCCTGCGAATCCTAAGAGAAGCACAATAATAATTCTACGATGATATAAATTATCATCTGACATTAAATTATCGTAAACTTTTTCCAAAATATCGACGGTCACCGGCTCTTTCTTAATAATAGGCTTAGAAAGTTTTCTGCGGGCTGCCTCCAATAAGTTTTGTAATAAACTATCCGTAGTCGGAGATGAAACATTAGCTGCCTCATGAAACCACTTAATGCCATAAAATGCATTTTCCAATTTACTCAGAGGCCCACCTGACTGTATCACCGAAACAAAATATAAAGCTACGATAAAACTATTGGCTGGTAATGTTTTATGATCAGGAATATTGTTACACAAAGCCCATCTTTTAAAGTCTAAAAAACCTTGACGGTATTTGGAAACTGTAGACTTTGCTCTTGATTCTGCCAACAAACTTGGTATTCCTGTAACTACATTTGATAGTCCTTCTGGCAAGTCTCGAATCTCACTCGCATAAGTCTGAAAAAATAAACGTATAAAAACAATCCAATAAATATGCTGCTCGCCAGGAAACTGTGAAATACTGCCCTTAAACATTTTATTTAAATGCTCGTCATGTAACAACTGTGGTTATATAAATACTTTCTTCCACTGAAAAAGCGGCTACCACAAAATAACGGTAATCAAATAATTATTTCTGCATTAAATAGTCGTAATTTTCTAAACAGGCAGCATTCAAATGAAATCAAAATTATTTCGCCATAGATTTCAACAGTTGCCATATGCTGCATAATACTATATCAGAATGCCTTAACAATGAAGGTGTAGTTTGGTCGTATATTCGAAGTCAACTAAATGCACAAAACAACCTTTATCAGACAAAATGGATTATTGTTTGACTTAAGCAAACAATAAAACCAGAAGACCGCTGAAACATTCGACCACATGGACAGATAAGCAAAGATGTAATTTATTTGATTTTTTAGCATTTAAATGTACATATTCACATTTACATAGTATCCTGCCATTTCAAATAACGTGTACGCATATTATCAAGCCATGGCTGGCAAACGATATCAATCGAAATTAAACTAAAATTAACTTTCCAGACTGATCAATATACTACATTTCACATATTAACATGCCATGTCTGGCAATTCGCATGTACACAAAAACGATTGTCAAATTCTACTCTCAGATTCTCCGTATTATCATGCCACGTCTGGCAAACCACTTTCGACAGATTATTTGCCAAAAGAACCATCGAATCCGTTTGCACACGCTCTAGGAAGCCAGTAGTGCACAAAATACATGTATATTATGATTTGGCTACAAAAAAAAAAAAAAAAAAATATAATAAAAATTAAATACACTGGTCTGTTCTTAACGTTCCAAAAAAAAAAACATTAAAAAGGAAAATTACAGACAATTTCACAATATTCTGACCAGAAAATTACAGAAAATTGCATTCTAGCATTTGAATCGTAAAGCCAACATTCTAAAATGCAAATCTCTATTACCGAACATACCTTTGCCATTTGCACAACGTACGAATGCTTCCTTATTAGTTGGAAGATCAACCCAGTCGGAGATAAATCGGCAAAACCTACCTCCAGGATTACATAACAGGGGCCAGAAATTGCCAGACTTCCATAACGGAATCACTAAAACACCTGAAGCGTGTTGTTGTTCTATCTGTTTCAAAATTCTAGAAATCAGTATAACTGGAGGCACGAACAAACCGTAAAATTTACCCCAGTCTTCAGTGAAAGCATCAATTTTCCATGCCCCAGCATTCCAAAACCGTGAACAATATCTTTCATTTTTAGCATTATAATCAGATGCAAACCAATCTGTCTGAAAAGCTCCCCATTTCTGCTCCAACTCAGTTACCACATATTGAGCGAGTCCCCAGTCGTCTTTTTCAATAATTTTACTGAAATAGTCTGCTTTTTCATTCATTGACCGCGGTATCCATTCCATTTCAATTGATATGTGATTCAATAAACAGCAATTGAAAATTTCTAAAGCAATCTCTTGCAAATCTGCTTTCATGGAACCCTTGTGGACTATCTTACATGTGTTCTGGTTATCAGAAAACCATTTAATTGTATCATTTCTGAAAACAGTCGACATTTGACCCAAGACGTTACCTATAGCCTTCAATTCTCGCCAGGTAGAACTCTTACCTCTTTCCAGATTGGACCACATTCCGTGAATTACTCCCTGATTCATACTCACCTCGTAACCAGCATACCCTGTACAGCTAGCATCACTGTAGACCACTTTACTAACTATAACATTTTTCTCCAGCTTTCTGGAATTATATTTTCTCAAATTCACTTTCCAAAATTCAATTTGCTTCAAACTGCTTGGGGACAAATGTAAATATGAATCCCAACCCGGGGCCTCTGCTATCTGAATACTAAGTAACTTGGTCATTATTTGGGTAATATTACCTAACACCAGAGACATAGAGATAATCTGACCAACAAAACTGGATAACTTTCTAACATGAACCATATGTCTTTGGTGGATATATCTTTCAATTTCAGTGATTGTCTTTTCAGCTTTGACGAAATTCGATTCGGGAATATGCAATGAACCTTGTTTGGTATCAATAATTATGCCAAGCCATTTCATTACTTGTGTAGGCTCCCAGATACTCTTTTCTTCATTAATTACAAAGCCCGCATCCATCAAATCTTGTCTAATTTGGGAAGACACTTGAAGTAGTTCGTCCCTGTCGGATCCACATACAAACCCATCGTCAAGATACATAATTACCAATTTACACTCGCCTCGCCATTTTGCAATTAAAGGCTTAGTAATCTTGGTAAAAATATATCCAGCTGTGGAAAGCCCGAAAGGTAAAACCAAAAATTTAAAATATTTCTTCTTCCCTTTTTTATTCCAACTAAA
The DNA here is from genome assembly GCA_031216915.1 of Pictodentalium vernedei. Lineage (NCBI taxonomy): Eukaryota > Metazoa > Mollusca > Scaphopoda > Dentaliida > Dentaliidae > Pictodentalium > Pictodentalium vernedei. The sequence continues at coordinate 334,722,252 of CM062295.1, forward strand.
ACCTAAGAAATCTGTATGTGGCGGATGAATTTCAACATGGTGGTATGCCGCATGAATATCAAATTTGAACATCCAAAATTTGTCCTTCAAATACAAAAGAGCTAGCCTGAGATCCTCAAATTTTACACTCTGTTTCCACAGATGCTTATTAACCCATCGTAAATCTAAAATCAATCTTTTCTTTCCAGAGGTTTGAATAGCCACTGTCAACGGGTTAACTACGGAAGGTCTTGTTTTACACTCCGTAATTAAACCGTTAACAATGAGCTCATTTATGGCTTCGGTAACAAATTCCTGATTATTACACGCAGACTTGTTATTTTCTAATTCTACAATCTCTGGTGTAGTGAAAAATGGGAGGACATAACCGTCTGCGATAGACTGCAAAATAAAATCACTAGAGTTAATTTGAGCCCAAAAAGGTAAATGTTTTTTCAAGTTGCCTTTGATTTTGCTGTTGACCCCTCCCTTCTCAAAGTCAGAATGTTCATGCATTCTAGGGTGATCAAAATAATACTCATCTTGTAAAATTCCTTCAGCGTCAGAATCACCTGTGGGAATATTCGTCACCGTACGATCTTCACTTTCGTTGTACTGTACAGTCGCGTCTCCAGTGGGAGAAGTCTCCACAAGCGAAGCAGGCTCCTCGTCGTTGTTGGCCACTCCGAACACAATTCTGACCTCCAGCGTTACCAGAAAAACTAGCACCATTAGCTGTAAAAGATGAAGTGCCGGGCGTTGCAGTATAAGTGGAAATTGAAGCGGATGCTCTACCCCTCTTTGAATGCCCACGATAACTATCACGCTTGCGTTTTTGTCTTGCTGCATATCTGTCGGCCTTTTGAATTCTGGCTTCGTCCTCAGAGTCACTTGCTATAGGATTCTGTTGATAGTATTTGGCTGCTAACCACCCATTGTCCGCATCGTCCGCAATCTTTATAATTTTATTGCGTTGCTTTAATTTATCCATACCTTCTTTCATACAGTCTAATGCGTAATCTGACTTCGAGTGTTCAATAGCCCACACGGCTTGCTCAAAATGCTCTAAAACGTCACTGTTAAATCTATGTTGAATTTTATTTCCTTCCTTTTTCCAGATATATTCAGAATCTTCTTTCATTTTGTCGGTTTTAAGCTGAAACTGCGATTTCAGTTCGGAAACTTTCTCTTTCACCAAAGATCTTAATTCCACTTTCTGCTGTTTCACCTCTTCTAAAATTTCAGCCAATTTTTCTTCCATGTTCATTTACGATTGATGAAATAAACTGATAAAAATATCGTTCTGTAATATCGAACAAATCAGAGAATAGTTAGTATCCAGTGCACTCCACTGCGCTAGCATCTGAAATGACTTCAATTCGTCAAACAATCCAATTGATAAATTGGATGGTTACGCCCGTGCGACTCCGTGCGACTCCGAGCGCACAAATGTTTGAGAACACCCGAAGGAATACAATTTCTTTCTTATTCACCCTGTTCAACCGAAAGAAATATTTATAGATCCTGCTATCCATCGGACTGCATCGTTCTGCGGGATTTCCAAGCTCTTTACGGCCGTCTGGTTTACAGGTACCACTTCCGTACCGTATGTTATACCTGGCTGACCCACCATTTCCCAAATGGTTTTCCCCACGAAAATCTTATTGAAACTGTTTCTCCCTATAAGTTTCATTTGGTTAAGGACTCGCTTTCCCTTCAGAATCAATGTATTTGTTTGGTCTCGGTAGATTCCTCTCCCTGTGATGTTTATATTTACCCCCAGATTATCGTCGTTAATCTTGTTTACTTTATTTCGTGCTTGTTGGTATTCTTCCTTTGCTACCGTGACCTCGTTGCTTTCCGCCCCTTAAGTTTTCTACTTCTACTGTATGCAGAACATTTAGCTCTTCTACCCTTTATGACCCTTTTCAGTTCTTCGTTCACTCTGTACCCAAGTTCCCATGGTGACACCCTAATCTTTCCTACACTTTTCGTCCCTTCCTCCATTAGGCTCGCAACTATGGCGTCGGCCAGCTTCTGGACACTGCTCCCCTTGTGTACGGTTGCAAGCATTGTGACCACTATCCACCTCCATTTTACCCACATCATCCACTTCTACCCATATCACCTCTCTCCATAAATTAATATATGTGAGAATATAGTCGGGTATTGATTTTCTGCCCGTCCTCTCCCATGGTCCATTGCCCCTTACACATCGCGTCCCTGTTCAGAATCTTCGGACCGAGCTCATTTGTGAAGTTCAACAGCTTCCTTCCATTCCTGTTGAACTTTCTTGTCCCCGCCCTCTATGGCTTCTTCGTTATCACCCATGTGTCCATTTAATTCACCCATCAGAATTATACCGAGCCCCCTGCTTTCTAGTTCTGTGATATTGGACCTTGATGTTGAGTATATCGAGTCATTCCACTCGGGTTTGCTTCCCTACACCACACAGTACACAATCCCAAGGGCAATACTTTTGTTTCTTAGACTGATCTTTACCCATCCAATTTCTTTCGATACCCCAGCCGAGGTGCTGACATTTTCCAGGTCTGTGATCAGCTACTGTTTTAAATCCTCTTTAATGTTCATGCCTACCCATCCCCCTTTTTCTGGCCTTCCGTCCGCCCTACCCCTATCCACACGCACCCCCTTACTTGTTCTACCCGTTCCACGTGTCTTACCCACGTCTCGCTTAAGGCCATTACATCAAAGTCCACTGCCTCGATCAATGTAGCAATTTCACTTACTTTCCGGTGGAGACCCTGGATGTTGCTATAACCCACTTGCAGGGTACCGAGATTCTTTGGCTTCCGCCTACCGGTCCCATTGTTTTCTGGCGCTAGCCTTGGTAAACTTATTGTGCCCACCTCGCTCTTGTTTACCCCACCTGTATCCACTCTTGTAATACTTGCCTCTGGCCTCCCATCCCGCTCCTCTGCAAAAAAGGCTCCGCTACCCGCAGAATGTTATCCCTTAAAACCCGTTTCCCCATCCTACTAAGATGCTCGCGTTGCCCCAAAACGTGTCCCAATCGTCTATAAAGAGTATTCCCAGGTGAACACAGTAGCCTTCCAACTCCTCATTCAGCGCCCAAATCCTTGAGTTCCGTTCGTCCCCACCTCCAAGGACAGGAAGGACCCCGGATACAACTACTCTTGCATTCCTACTTAGCAGTTCGCTGACTAAACCTCTATACGACTCCACCAAACTTACTGATTTTCTTCCCCTGATATTGTTGGTCCTCACACTGACCACACTACCGGTTCCGATCCTGACCCTGCCACAATACCATCTACCCGGTCCCTCAGATCTTCCACCTTCGCCCTGGAAAGCAGACGACTATTCGATTAGAACTATCGGGACCACAAACCACACTGCCGATCCCACGTACAATGCTACTCCTCGCTACAACTAATTTTCTTCTTCTGCCCCCAGTTCCTATATCATCTGCCACATCTGCAGCTCGCCTCGTTTTGCATGCCTCCTGCCCCCTCTCTCCCTTCACCACCCTCCTTACCCCATCTGTCCTAGCAACATCTGCAACCACCTCTTCCCCCAATATACCCCCCCCCCCACTCTCACCCCAGGGGTGTCAGAATCTAAAACACTGAATTTGTTCTCTAAACACCGCCTAGCAACCTTGGCAGCCTTACGCCGACTCCGGCCTGCTGGCTCTACGCACTCTGTCCTGACACAATCTTCCGAATTTTCAGACTGGATCCCCCCTCCTCAGTTACCCCCCCCCCCCCCGTCAAGCGCTCGTCCCCCACGTTGCCTGCCTCCCAGTTTCCTCCTTGAATCCACAACCACCTTCCACTCACCTTCCACCTCAACATCAGAGGTAACCTTTAACGGTGTGATTCCAGTTACTCTCGCCTTCCACAACCTCCACTTCAGCTCCGCAATTTCCCGCTCGAATCCAACACACTTCTCTAACAACTGTAAAATATCCCTGCAGTTCGCAAACACCCCGCTGCTGTCCATTGGCCGACCACCACCATATCTCATATCACACTGTCTGCACGCCTCTGTATCATCAATCTCCCCCACCTGCACCCTCGACTCACCTCCCCCTGACCTCCTTCAGTGACCATACTTACCTCCGCCTGGATACCCGTCGAGCACTTACCATCCATGTTCACAAATATAAAATACAGGGCCTAATGATCGAAATCGGCAAAAAACAAAACACACGAAAAAAGGGAACTAGCGTAAAAAATCCAAACTCGGGAAAACCTATCAGCTAAACGTCCTTATTTTACCCTAAAATCCTCCCCTTACACATATGCAAATTAAATATATAAATACCCTCTCCTAAAAATAAACTAATAAAAAAGAAATACTTATAAACAACTCCAGAAAACAATCTTGAATTTTCTTCGTGAGTAGTAATGACACGCCTTGCAAGTGTCTCCCGAATATGCCCGATCGACTTATAATTAAAATTCACGACAATGACCAAATAATGCTGATAGTTGTATACCGCTGACAACTTAATTTTTCACTGGGGAAGTGGCTATTTTAGTAACAGAGTTTCACTGCATTAGTAATTACCAATCTCTCCTCTAATAACATTTTGATGCTAATTCATGCAACGTACACCTAATGTGATGGGAATATGTTCAACGCCAAACAAATACAACGATCGTGTGTTTTTTTAGTTTGAATATACCAAACTGCTGTATCCTACAGTACACTCCACGCGGAGTGGTCGTAAGTGGTCGTAGTATACAGTTCAGTCGCCGTGGTATAGTTGCAATCCACGCATGGGCAGTGGTGTCCACTCATGCGTTTACTTGGTGATGAAAATCATCATCAGCAAAATTTTAATTAATGAAGCACCGGGTTGTACCCGGTGCTTCATTAATCAAATGTTTGATGAGGAGTCCAATAATTTGAGATTGGAATCTAATGTTAGTGCGTCCGTGGAAATATTGCTTACCCATGGAAAATGACCAGTACAGTACCTGATTTAAAAAGTGTATCATCTCGTTCAGGCGAGGACATAAATATTATCAGTTTCTAGTGCATGTTTGGGAATTTAATCATGTCCCCATGATCATATCACTATATCTTCCAAACTGACTCGCCCACTACCGAAGCTAGTATACCAACCATTATGGAACAATGGTATCAACCTACTTAGTGATGCATGACTTTGGTAAGGAGTTATGTGGAAGTTGATATTTAGTAGCAGATATACAGATACATTCTAAAATTAATACCACACTGCAAACTGTTTTTTTCCAAAATAAATGATATATGCCGAATAATAATATATCCTTATTCTGCAGTATACTAGTGCATTAACAACGAGATAACATTACAAACTACAAGAACATAACCTAGTATACAGCATGGAAATGGCATAGCCTAAAAGGCTGTCTTCCTGCCATTCCCATAAAAAATATATCAACTCGGTTTGGCATCAGTGTTTCAAAGACAGGAATATTTATAGTTTATTTATGAATCGTGTGGCTAGATGGGATCAATAGGTCATATGCTGGGAGGAAGAGAGTTTTGATGGCCGATACAATCGGGGCAGGCTGGGTTGTCGCACTTGAAGTTTGGGCTGGAATAAGTACTTAAATTTTTATGCGGTAATGATTTTGAACTTGGGTCTACTATCTTGCTGAGTTAGATGGTCTATACTATTCCAAATTCTTGGGAAGGAATGGAACGGCAATTCTGCAGAAAATTGTGTTCTTGGTTTGTGTGTTTCTATTTTACCAGTCTGCCTTGTATTCATCCCCGAAGGGTTTCTGTAGACCTGAAAGGTGTTATCGAATGATATAGGGAGTTTTTTGTTCATCCAGTCATGCATAAAGAGGGAGACGTGAAGGCTGTAGAGATCTTTAAATTTCAGAATACCACAGTCTCTGAAAAGTGGGTCCGTGTGCGAGTTATATGCCTTCCTAGTAATGATTCGGACGGCTCGTTTTTGCAGCTTGAAAATTCTGTTGGTGTAGGTCGAATGACCCCAAACCTGAATACCATATATGAGATGACAGTGGATCAATGAAAAGGACAAAGTGTTCATTGCCTTTGCGGGGGGAAATTTCTTTGCCCTATTCAGGGCAAAATTTGCACTTGCCATTCTTGAATATACTGCAGAAACATGGTGTTTAAATTTCATATTTTCGTCTATATACACACCGAGGAACTTTAGAGCGGCTTGATCTTGTTCGTTTCCAACGGCCTCAATATTTGTATTATTCAGAGATAATTCAACGTTGTTTACCCTATACAAATCATTTTGTGGGTGAAGAAGCATATATTTAGTTTTAGTTGGGTTAAGGGCTAATTTGTTGGCAGAACACCAGTGATTTATTTTGTCTAATTCGGAATTTACACTATCTGTAAGTGTGTCTAGATTGTTGCCTGATCTATATGCCGTTGTATCATCGGCAAAGGAAAGTAGATTAAGCACAGTGGGGTTGCTAATATCGTTAATGTATAACAAGAATAGAATAGGACCAAGAATAGACCCTTGAGGTACACCGGTGTTTATGGTTAAGGTTTCTGAAACAATATTCGAGAACGAGATAAATTGGCCTCGGTCGGTTAAATAATTTTGAAACCACTGATGGGTTATACCTCTAATACCATAGTATTCAAGTTTGTGGAATAAGATTGAGTGGTCAATGCTGTCGAATGCTTTCGAAAAGTCTAAGAATATAGAAAGGGTGCAGTTCTTTGTTGGTTTATCATTTTCAGTTACCACGCTATTCAGGAAGTGCAATATGGGGTGGACAGTCGAATGCTTTGTTCTAAAGCCAAACTGGTACTTGTATAAGATATTACTTTTATCAATAAACTCCACTAGTCTTTTGTACATTAATTTCTCAAGTACTTTTGAGAACGTGGGTAGGATACTGATAGGGCGATAATTGTTAAAGATTTGAGGATCACCAGACTTGAAGGTTGGTATAACTTTGGCTATTTTCATTTTGAATGGCACGTGACCAGATGAAAATGAAGTATTAATGATGTGTGTTAATGGACTGGCAACTTCATAAGCGACTGCTTTCAGGAGTTTCGTGGACAGTTCGCCCTGATCCCTTGTTGGTTTCGAGGACAACATAGAAATGTTATGAATAACTTCCTGGGTGTTTGTTGGAGTCAGAAATAAAGAGTTTCCGTTTCTTTGTTTCATGTAGTGTGAAAAATGGGTGTTTGTATCGGGCACTTTTTCACCTACTGATTTTCCAATGTTTGCGAAGAATGTATTGAATTTATCGGCAATGATTTTGGGACCCGTTACAAGGGTATCACCATCAAAAAAAGTATCGGGTGATTCTATTCTTCGGTCTGATTTGTTAATTGCTTTACGTAGCATTTTCCATGACTTTTTAAGGTTAGTTTTATTTTCCAGCAAAATATTATGGTAATAATCTGATTTGCTTGCCCGTTTGATCCGATTGAAGATTTGACAGTACTGCTTGTAGGCTGTAGTATTTTGAGCTGTTGGGGATTTTAGCTTAATGGAGTACAATTTTTGTTTATGTAGAGAAGACTGTAATAGTCCAGCTGACATCCAGAGCGAGCGTTTAATATATTTCGAGGGAACTGGTGTTGCTTTTAATGGGAAAGCTTCATTGAATGCTTTATAGAAGGTGTCCAAAAACAGGTCGTATGCCAGGGTGGTATCGGAAGCGTCATAAACGCTAGAAAATCACTGCCTAATAAGAGTCTTTTAAAGCGATCGATATTCTCTTTCTTGAACGAGCGTTTATGAATTTTGGTAGGGCGTGTAAGTTCTTCCAAGTTACCGATGCAAAACGTTGCAAAGTGATCGCAGATGTCAGAAATAACAATTCCAGAAACATGCTCAGAGGAATCGTTACTAAAGATATGGTCTATAAGAGTTGCTGAAGTATCGGTAACTCTCGTTGGTTTAGTGACAAGGGGCATGAAGCCTGAGCTGAACATAGAGTCGATAAAAAGTTCAGTTTTATTATGATTTGTGAAGTTGAGCAGGTCAAGGTTGAAGTCACCCATAAGATAGGCTCTTTTGTTTTCGAGGTTGATTTTATTCAATAGATCGGACATTGTGGACAAAAAAAGGTCAAGATCAGCTTTTGGTGCAGTGTTGGGCCTGTAGATAATCCCGATTATTCATTTCTGTTTAGAGGTAGTTTCGATGAAATGAGATTCAAATACGTGTGGTATAAAGATTGACAGATCACTTCGATGTTTGAAGCTGATGTTGTCCTTGATGAATAATCCTACACCTCCCCTGCCATCATCATTTGCAGGTCGAGTGTGGTGAATTAGAGGGTGATAACCGTCGAGTTCAAAACAGATATTCTGTTTGACATCGAATATTTCAGTATGTCCCACGACATCAAATAAAATGTTCCCAGGATGCATGTCGTGTAAGAGGTTTTGGATATTCTTAAAGTTAGCATTCATACTTCGGCAGTTCATGTTGAAAAGAGAAAACGACTTATTTTTTGCTGGGATTTCCCTACTAAAGTTTTCTGGTGTATAGTATTTACAGCTGGGGTTTTCAATAGCGTAGGGAGGGTCTGTGTCACTATCGTCAATTCTCAGTGATGTGTTAAACCTAGATATGAAGTCGTAAGCATCAGACACCTGGATCTCATCAAAATGGATAGTATTAGCCATAGTAAAAAATAGTTTGAACTGAGAAATGACATATTTTTGCTTAAAATGGGACATTTGCAAAAAAATTTAGGCATTTGCGGGATTACACTGATGCCAAAGATGTGTGAGCGGAAACATGGTATCATTGAAATGGTGGGTGTACCCTTTAGGAGTTATAAAATTGTTTATAGGCAAAGAGGCGTAAACTGAGAAACCAGATGTTTGAAAACACTCGACCATATAAAATGTACGAACACATACATACAGGTGAATACACATATTCATATGTATGCGGCCTCCTACACACGCTCCTTCCACGAACTAGCCAACATATTACTTTCATAAATTCAAAGATTACTTTCACAAATTCTCACGTATTGAAGACTTTTGACAAATGTGTGCAATGGGTTGTACTGTTGTAAACCTGTAAATAAACAAAAACAGTCACGATACACTACAACGGCACTCCAGATTGTGATACATGGATTTTATCAGTGCAGTGAAGTTTTCTGGAATGATATATCGCTTGGAGTTGAGGTCGCTAACTTGTGCGATACTGCGACGAGGTGGACTGGAGTGGGCACGTCCACCCCAGTCTTCCCATAAATCGATTTTCTAATTCGTCGAAAGCCGTTGAGAAACTCGGGTCGGTATTTTTGTCAAGCCGAATGAAGCTAGATAAGACAACCCTAAATCAATTAAGTGAAAGAAAATTATTGTGGCTTCTCTTTTAGGAACCCAGTTGCTTGCCATAAGCTCGTGGAAATTCCTTAAATGAATTTTCCCGAACTTGTGGCAAACATCTGGGTTCCCCACAGAAAAGCGACTATGCATTGATCACCTATCCGTTTTTTTTTTTGAGAGGGGTAAAAGGCGTCAATGTCTATGTTTATGATGGCAGTTTAACGGTAGCATTTCGTGGCAGAACTAGTACAAATTTGAATTCCTTTTATGTTGTAATCAGAACCCTAACCTTGGTTTGCCCGGAATATTATTTTCGACATGACCCACGTTTACATAATTGTGTTGTTATTGGGATCTGCTAAAATTAATTTATTCTACTCAGCAAATACCTAAAAAAGGCTGAAAATGACGACTTTGAAATAGGATTGATTCTGTCAAAAATTGCGCTCAGAATGCATCTCCTTAGTTCCAGATTTTCAATTTTTTTCGGTGGTGATCCCCCGGCCCCTATTCCAAATGGGGAGACACCCCCCTCTCGCGCTAACACCCCGCTCGCGTCTGTGGAGTTCGATTCCTGCCTTTGGCACTCAAAAATGTTTTATTGCTGTCCTCCCCAGTCTATGATGGCTGGCCACGCCCTTGTCGGTGAAGGTCCTCTACGAGATGCGATACATCACATTTTAAAAGTCTTCTGCACTTATGATCTATTTGTTATATACCTTGCCCTGGATAATAATTAAATAGTATACGCAATGTGGGGAGGGGGTGGGGGGGGGGGGGGGGCAAGTGGAAGCCCACGAAACTAGGTGACGGATATTTTATTTAGTTGTTGCTACGGCGTGTTCGTTTTCTCCGTTCCGGGATGGAGGATTCGATCAACCTCATCATCTTCAAAACGCTACAGGTGTTTGAAATCTTTTACCTAATATATACTCAGTGCATGGAATACGAGTGACATCAACAGTTTACTTTGACACACTATGTAGTTAAACTCTTTATACCACAACCTTTTTTCCCTGTTACCTCTGTTCAAATTAACAAACATTTACGATAACGGTTTTAGAATTACCGCTGTTGTCACTATTGGACATGCACTACGTAGTTGGGAAACCTTACAGACGGTACTGACGTCATACCTGCAATTGGTATAAAACATTTTGAGTGTTAATCCTATGGAGAGAACCTAAGGCCAAAGTACATGATATAAAATGTATTATTTAAAGCTCTCTTCCAGTTTAAAAATAAATACATATCTACAACTAAACTGGTGGAAACGGGTTTCGATGATGATCGTCTGTTAACGCATGAAATGTGAATGAAGGCAAATTATCACAAAACTGTGTTTGGCTGAAGTTGCCTCTGATATCTAAGAAGAATGCTAGGACATCAAACAAGCTGAATTTGCAACAGCTTTAAGTTTTCAAACGATTTTGCTTCGTTCGAGGGAAACGCTTTATTTCTTTTTATTCTCATATTCTGAAGTCACATGTGATGCCGCACTTAGAAAATTCACAGTTGCACTTGGACTAAAAAAATACTTATTCAAAACTCGAAACCTCAATAATATTGGTAACTGCTGCTACATAAGCAGAATTGGTTTTCCAAAGCAACAATCTTGTTTTTGTTGATATTTTGAGAACATCTGATGGTTAAAATATAAGTCATAAAACAATATAAAATTGAAATACATTTCACCCCGTGTTCATAACATGCCGTGTCATTATTTGATTGACTTGTGTTTTAGCTGTGTCCTTTTTCAACCATTGTCAACGTGCAAAAAGAATTGGAGCATACAATTCATTTGTCGCGGATTTGTCGTAATCCACGTGTGATGTCCATGCATGCATTTACCAGGTAATTAAAATCATCATCAAAAAAATCTTAATTCACGAAGCACCGGGTTGTACCCGGTGCTTCATTAATTCATTTTTTGTTGATTAATCACATAATTAGTACTTGCAATCTAATATTATTGCGGCCGTGGAAATATTGTCCACACGTGGAAGGTGAACAGTCCACTGCAGCCGTACTGTAAGTGTGTGTTGTCGTGTTATGGCCCAAAACATGTACTTTGTTAATGATAGTTATTATTCCCGTGTCTCAAACGGTCGACATTTGCGTTCAAAAATAGGAGACAAAGAAATCGAAATGTTTTTTTTTTTTTGAATTCTTTAAAAAGTTACTGAAATGCAACATACAATTCATTCTGGCTCATTACCCGAGTGTCATGGAGATATATCTCACGTTCCGTGTGGGAGTCAATAGCATTACTCTTAGACGCGTTTGTGTACTGAATATTGAACAAAGATTCATCACAGAAGTAGTTTTCTGATTTCATCGCAACATTCCACTAATTGTGTTGATACCTTAATGCCTCCAATGTGAATTAAATGCATTGTGATTGACATAACAATAAATGAAGCACAAGGGAATATCTGTATATTTTGTGAGTAACCGGACATCACATTACATTAACGATGGTCTGCGCTCAAAAGCCACGAAAAGTAGGAAAACACATTGCCCACAAGACTGTTGAATTCCCAGCAGGATTTGACGGAAAGAATGCGAGCTCATCATTTACGATATGGGTTTTACGGTGCGTCATGCAACATGAGTTTTGAAGCATTATTAAATACATGCGTTTTGGTGACATAATGTGGTTTTACAAAACATCAGTTGCCCACGACAGCACATGGCCAATGGATTATTACTCTCACACATGCAGAGTGGTTGTCCCCCAAGTTACATATTAACAATGTAAGATTTATTTATTTATTTATTGGTGTTTCAAGGTAACATATTTCTGAACAATGGCTAATTATGACCTCGACAGGTTTACGGGTGGAAGAAGATGGAGCACCCGGAGAGAACCACTGAGCAACGGCGAGCAACTATCAGCTTCACAACATACTAACTTCACACAAGCATGGTTAGCAGTTGAAGACAGGCGCACCATCGATGTGCAATACGCATTAGTACACAACATTACCGTGCCATCACGTAGGCAATGGGGATGAAGTGTCTTGCCCAAGGACACAGCGCGGTTGCCGCAGCTGTGATTTGAACCGAGAATATCTCGGCTTGAAGGCTGTACCTCTACCTACTGAGCCACTGCGTCCGTCCCCTCATTCAAAGATAAAAAGTACGAGCAAAGTGTCATTATATGGATCTCTGGTGTCCTTTATCTGAACCTTTTCTTGATCTTGTAGTGAATTTTCGTAGGACCGGTCACGCACGCTGTGTCTGATGTAGTAGCAGTGGCTTAGCTAGCGGGGTGGGGGTGGGGGGATGGCAATTATTGCCTCCTCCTTAAAATATCGCCTCCCTCGCAAAGAAAAAAAAACGAAAAATGGCCAGTTTCATACATATTTGAGCCCCAAAATGATCTCCAGTATCGGGGCTACACACGCGATAAATACTTCAGACACGCTCTTTGAGCACAAACGTTTTCTAAATTGTCTCGGTGGAGTGGTGGCTAGACCTAATTAGGACGCTCCGGTCGTTGTTCCCTCTTCCCACTTCATTTAGGGAAGTGAGAGGAGGGACTAACGACCGGACGGTCGTAGTTAGAACTAGGGGAGGCAACTGAGACTCACACAGTGGCTTTCAATTATCATCTTTCTCCTCCCCACAAAAAGTGGGTAGGACTTCCCCTACTATAGAATCCTAGGTTCTCGCCGGTGTAGTAGTAATCCAATACAGATGTGCTGTAGACAAATAGAAGGATATTTTCTAGAAATAAGAGGCATGTGCATAATTACCTTAGCAATTAATTTGTCTTGACCATTTTTCGTCTGGGTAGTCTTGACTATTCGAGACAGATATGTGGCCACTGATATGGAGAGCTTAATTTTCATTAAAAAAAGTGAATATGAGCTGCGCATCCTGTCATTTCTGTTTCTCTACCCGCCTTCGGGTTGTGAGTTCGTTTAATTGTGAATTTAAAACAAATAACCCTGAGTAGTCTCAAGTGGTGTGCTACGAATGCATTGTTAATAACACTTTGTCCGGCCGCTGATTTGTCGGGGTTCGCGGCTAAGGCATTGATTGGCCTCGTGTTCCCAAGTGGTTCCTTATCCCCACGCCTCGTTTCTACTCCCAGCACTCTGATGACCCCTCATTCTCTCTGATAAGCATACTAACTCTCTCATTCGTATCACCCACTAACCACACGCCCTTCATTCTCCCACCCCACCTCCCCATCATAATCACGGTGAATCCTATTCTGTTAAGACTGTTGTTTTGTACATTCTAATAGAAAGTGTTCCAGGGTTTCCACTACGCCTAAATTACACAGTTGGCAATCGTTTTCAAAATGATTGTCTTTCCCAGTTTCTCCTCTAAGCGCTACCTCATCATGAACAATAGTGACCCACCAAAGATGCCATCGAGGTATTTGTCAAAAGCTGGCTTTTCTTTATCAGGCAGGCCACTCAGAGACCTCTTTGCGTTGACCCCTTCTCGCCAATTCAGATTAGTAACCTTCGTGACTCTTTCTCGATTTTTTACCCTGGTTTGTGTCCCATGTCTTAGTCCGAGATCCAGTTCTCCAATAAATCCCGCACTTGGTCTATCCACCCTGCCTTTATGTTTGAATTCCTAATATTTTGGAACATTAATTTACACCATCGGTTGTCGGAGAAAGTTACCAAACATTTAAAATACCCGAGTTTCATTTAGTCTATCCTGTCCTCAAGCTCGGCCTTAATTGCTCCTTGTGCAGCGGTATTTCTCAACCCCGTTACCTATCGACCTGCATCGTTCTGCATGGTTTTCACGCTATCTACAGCCATTTGGTTTAGATGTTTCGTACGTTTGAAGGCGTTTTGCGGGTCAAACATCATTCCATGGGTTCAATACGGCGAGGAAAGGTATTTTTATGATGCTTATGTGATGTGCGTATTTTCTGGTGTTTAATGTCACTTTCTGCATTTGTGGCTTTATGTAAATTCAAAGTTGGCCAATTATTTATGATAATGTTGTGCTTTTGAGAGACTTCTTACCCCAGGCATATGTTGCCAGGTTCCATGATAACAGAATAAATTGTCAAGGTAACTTACAGGTACTGAAGTATGATATCCAAGGACGTGTCACCTGTGTGTTGTCTTCAATTATAATATTTAATACGTCCCTCGCGGATCTCTAAAGGTCTCCCACACTCCCATCTCCATCTTTATGCGTCTACCTTTTCGGCGGGGCGGGGGGGGGGGGGGATGCGGGGGGAGGGGTTCTTACTGTTGACATTATACGATTTTTATAACTTTTACCCAGTGTAAAGGAACATCGATCTCATTGGCTGTTAAAGAAGTGTTAATTCTATTAGTTCTGGATGAGACATTGTTTTTAATTTTCTATGTGGCAAATCTCAATCCAGTGATAGTTATTTATCCGCAAGGACTCCAATTCTCCATCCCCTGAACAAGCTTGTTTATATTAAATCTGGAATTAGCTATTAAATTGATTCCCCAGTTCAGCGGGACGACGAGGGGGGTGGTTAGCTGTGGTGGATGGCGGTGCTTGGAGTATAGCGGCATTGCTAACCCGAAATATCAAAAGTTAGAATTTTAAGGATTAATTTAAGGAAATTTATGAAGCCCGGTAGATGACAGGTTTCACTCTTATTTTATTTCGTTGTAACGAAATAATATTTCGAAATAACAAAATAATATTTCGTTTTTGCGAAATTATATTTCGAAATAGCGAAATATTATTTCGTTTTAACGAAATATTATCTAGAAATAACGAAATTATATTTCGTTTATACGAAATAATATTTCTAAATAACGAAATATTATTTCGTTTTAACGAAATAATATTTCTAAATAACGAAATAAGCATCTGTAGCGGTAAGTTGGGCTAGATTACAGATTACACCTCTTCCCTACTATTCGGTTGCAAATTCTGCTTACTTGGCTAAGTAACACGGTTACGTATTCTAGCAAAATATGAATTTGACTCATTAAAATTAATGACTTCACCTTATTGTGGAATATATTTAGTGGTATTCACTTGAAACACCCTCCAATCAATTAACGTTATGATCTCTCCGTTTTTCACGGTATGTGTTTTCTAGAGTTTTTGGTGCTGTTCCGGACATATTCATAGCGTGTGTATCGGTGCAGAAAGAAATGAAGCGGCGGAAAGTCCGCCTTCACCCCCACATAGCTTCTCGCCCTTCTCCCCCTCTTTCCTAAAAAACTAATTGCAGGTTCGATGCCAATAGACTATAAATGTCCTATTCACTTCGCCTTAGATACCCTCTACTCTCTTATCGACCTCCTCCTTCGAGATGGAAAAAAATAACTGACAGTAGATTTTAGGTAATCAACCACCCCTTTCCCACCCCACCCCGCCTCCCACCGCACCTTCGTAAAATATGGTAGAGTGTCTATGCTCAAGGAATATGATGACCACCACTCCTAGAAGAACAAATTTTAGAACTCAAAACGGCCAATTGGACTGAAAAAGCCACGCATAATGATACAGCGACTGAAATGGGTGGATGTGAGAGAGACCTTCAGAGATTCGCTGGAGCAGTATTAAATATTATAATTGTAGACAACACAGGAGATCATACTATTCTAGCCCTTGAATACCACACTTTATCACCCATACGTTTTCTGGAATGACAGAACCTGACAACTTATGCCTGGGGTAAGAAGTCTCTCAAAAGCACAACATTATCATAAATAATTGGCCAACTTTGAATTTACATAAAGCCACAAATGCAGAAAGTGACATTAAACACCAGAAAATGCTCACATCACATAAAAATCATAAAAATACCCTTTCTTGCAGCATTGAACCCACGAACCCTGCAAAACGCCTTTAAATGTAAGATCAAATGATTAAAAATCGATAAGATGTAACCAAACTATGATTTGAGACACCCCAAAAAAATTTCAAATTTTGTTGAAAAATTGTTGGTTTTCATGGATGTATATTACACTACTGGTTAAGTTTATTACACTACTGGTTATTACACTACTGGTTGTTTTGTATTACACTACTGGTTGATTATTACATAACTGGTTAATTTTTATTACACTGCTGGTTAATATTACACCCCTGGTTGATTATTACACTACTGGTTGTTGCATTCCCCCTTTTAGTACTTAGTTTAGTCGTATGTTGTGGGTAGATACCTCTTCCCGTAATGTTTATATTTACACCTAAATACTTGCAGTCACATGTTTCTTCTGCACTAAGAATTTTACTGCTGCGTTCCGAAATATAGAACTTCCCCACACAACAAAGCGTTGTCTGTATTAAAGCATGCAGGTGAGATCTCTCTTTTGTTTTCCGTCTGTCTGACGTATCCCAGCTCGGTACTAGGAATAGCCTTTGGCCGACACCGGTTCACTTTAGGTGAGAAAACTCCGATTAAAATTGTTGAGCTGTCTTTGACTGATATGCAGTGCTAGAAGGCGGGACAAAATCGTTTTCAGGATATCATCCAGGGTTTATGGAAATCTAAAACCTGGATATGAGTTTCAAAACCCTTTCACCTTCATCGCAGAGTTTAAAACTAACACCCAGGTATTAAATCCACATGCGGCCTGGATGTTTGCAGGGATAACGTATAATCAATTATGTCCATTGACAACTGAAGTTCTTTTTTGAATGTGTAATTTGTATGTCTGCTCACAATATTCGAGATTCACTTGTTTTAGAACCTTCTCTTCAATGATAAATTTACCTGGAAGGTTTGTATCTTGTTAGGTGATGCACGTGTAAATGTACATGCGGCACTGATGGCCTTACAAACGTTGTTCATGCGAGAACACAATAGGATAGCCAAAGAATTCTACGACAATACCTCTTGGACGGGTGATGAAGTATTTTATGAGACCAGAAAGATTCTGGGGGCATTGATACAGCACATCACATACAATGAATTCTTACCACTCATTATGGGAGACAACTACGACAACTACGAACTAGCATCAACTCCCTCCGGATTTAATAATGTATATGACTCTTCGGTCGATCCAAGCATCACAACGGAGTTTGCAACAGCCGCTTATCGATTTGGACATTCAATGATACAGTCCTATTTCACGCGAAACTTTGGGGATTTCAACGAGAGTACACCGCTGAGGACCTTGTTCGGCAGGACGAAGTATGTTGCAGAAAATGATGGTGAGGGTGTGAATAGGATTATTAACGGTTTACTTTTGGACCCTGCTGAGAGAGCAGATAGATGGTATTCGTTGGAGATTACCGACCACCTTTTCGAAAACTCTGAAGGCGTTGCTCTTGACCTGGGTGCTCTCAATATCCAGAGAGGTCGCGATCATGGACTACCACCATATAATGATTTTAGAGAGTTCTGTGGCTTTCAGAGAGCGTCTACTTTTCAGGCCGAAGTATCTGGTGGATTGCTCAACCATCTAGAGATCCCTGCGCTCCGACTGCAAAATACCTATAAGTAAGTTTCTTTCTTACTTTTCTACTTACTTGTATGTGGAGTTATTTTCGTGGTTCTCTGTCCGGAACATTTACTCGGATAGCGTAGAGCCAAGATGATTAAACAGAACGTTTAACCACATTAACTCTTTGAACACGAAGTACCGATTTATCGGTCCAGGATAGTGATAGGATCTGGATTTATAAAGCAGGTAACTGCTAAATATAAGTGTTGGGTAGACCAATAAATATTTTCAACGCGCAGCCTGAGGCTGCACGTTGAAAATATTAATTGATCTACCCTAGAAAATGAATGTGTAAACATCTAATTGCTGTCATTGAACTGATATGAAAGATACCATCAGGATTCAAAGGGCCAAGTCTTCAGTTAATTAATACTTGTTTTGCACAATCACCCAATGTTATTGTAAACATTAAATAATAGCGCATGCAACTCACATATGGGCTATGATATGTTTCTGGTCACAAAAAGATTCCCTAATCTGCGGCCGATTATCGATATCGTGTATCGACCGTGGTTTATCATTAAAACTGCTTGGCAGAACCTACAGAGGGGTTCTGACTCTCACTGAGTACACGTGAATGTCGAAGGCATACGTGTGCACGTGAAGAGGACGGTTGTGCTTCTAAACACTGATCGAACTACAAACAAAATATTAATCAAAATGTGGACCATAAGGCCGTGAAATAATTCGTTGAAACTAATGAACTGTAAAATTATTTTAAATAGTGTTTTAACGGGCCGATATTGGACTAAAGTGGTAAAAGGACGTTATACTTGTTTCATATTTCAGCTAATAAAAGTACCTAATCTGAATCTGTTACACGCCTATTAGTTTGTCTCCAGTTCCATATTTGTAAATCCGTATGGATCACGTGTTCGATATGGATGTCCGATGACGGACTGTTTTTTCACCTGACGTCATGGATCCATCAAAGGATTAAAATACGCACATTTTCGTAATCGGCCAATCAAAACGTCTAATAAATAGAATGTCAATTGGAGAATGTTTTTGTTCAAATTCATCAAAATTAACGAAATTAAACTTATTGTATAAATGGGGAGTTGTTTTATGACATCCAAGTTCTGACTTTGAAGAGAATATCTCTCAGATAACGGCAGCTAATTTCTTAACAAAAACATGAATAAATAACCTGTTTGGACAACATTTTCATCTATATCTTTTTGTTTACGAACCGATCTGTCACATGTGTTTGTAAACACACCCAAGTTTTGTTTTTGTTTTTATTTCAAGCAGACTTGAGAACTATCAAATTCTACAAATAAGTCCGATTTTTTTTTAAATTAATGGATTCCATATCATAGAGGCATGCACTAAACACAAAACGCCACGACGTTTGAATGCCTTGTCAACTCGACACTCATGCCATTGCGAACGGACATAACTAGAGACGGCGCCTCTTGTTCTGTGCTTTCGCGCAGGCACTCGTGCCGTATTGGCGAACGCATTCATACACCCTGATGTTCTATGTATGTATTGATGAATTTGCATCTCATGTTGTTTAGAACTTAGATGACAAGCATGGATGTTTGCGTACGGATAATTAATTCTCACATGCCTATCAGAACAAAGGATTGACGTAACACAGATAATTCTAACTTAACAACGGCCTAATATTACACTAATTTGATTTCTATTGATTGTAAGGGTCGTTACACTTTCACTGACATGATTGATTAGTGCCCTGACCTGTTATTTCAGGCTCGAGTTCAGGCGTTTATAATGAACACCGGGGGCGCGGTGGCGTTGCGGTAACAGGTTCTCTTCAGATCACCGAAGTTGTCCAGCCCGGTTAGTCCTCGGATGGGTGACCGTCTGAGCGATCAATTCGGACCTCCGCGTTGTGTCCTTGGGTAAGACACTTAACCCCGATTGTCCACATGGGGGCACGATGATGCCGTGTACTAAGGCGTACTGTACGTCGATGGTGCTCTTGTCTTCAACCAATCTTACCCTGCCTGTGCTGCAGTGCGGAGTTACGATGTTGGGGAGCTGGCAGCTGCTCGCCGTTGCTCGGTGGTTACTCGGGCTTCCCCCACTGTCACGGTCATGATTATCCAGTTTGCATACGTATGTGACCTTAAATACCAATAAATGACTAGATACATAATAATGAACATTGCATTGGCAGTGCATTTTCAAGCGATGTCATTTTCTATAAATATCAGTTGTTAATTTGATTTACGCATAGGCAGAAATAAGTCGTTCTAAATGCGGATGACTGAGTTTTGTGTGAATATCTGATCATTTTTTTTTACACTGCAGCCTATGGGGAATATGTTTCAAACCCATTTTAAGACCTAATTAGTGTTAAAAGTTTATATTTCCCCTGTTATTTTGATACAGCCCAATCTCTCTATTTTCGTGTTGTGTTTTAATTTTTCTTTCTACGAAAACAAAAAAGTCGGTCAAAATGTAATTGAATTTTGATGGTGAAATGTGTGTACAGTCTATATAAATTAATACAAAATCGCCGATAGTGTGAGTGTTTATATCACTTTTTGTCATATTATGTGCTACAGTAAGCGATTTCCCCTGTCCATTTTATAATTTAGAGACATTAACGTTAAACTCTACTATTCACAAAAGTAGGGGATATCCAAACTGATGTTGATTTTTTCGAAAAATGGTATTGGAGACGCGTGATTGGACACATCAGTATGTTACCAAGTTTAGTGTTGATCATGAAGGTCACCGGCCCACGAAAACTTCGTGCAGGTTTTTCGCACGAGTGCCGCGTTCATATCTGTGGTGTACGTTTTGAAATTTTTTGTTTGTACTGGACGGGCTTTTTCGGAGGTCTCATCTTTCTTTTCTTGGTATAAACTCGTTCATAAAAAAGTTTCTGATCGAAACGTAACTTTTGAGGTATGCACACACGTGAAGAACGTCTACGTGCCGTTGGCATATTTGAATTTCGCAACAGACAGACTGCAGTGGTTCAAATTCTCAACGTTACTCAAACAATGATTAACAGATTATGGTCACGCTACCGTTAGACAGACGTCGGTCAGGTCGTCTAAGTGCGACAACTACCAACCAGGATTGTTTCATCCGAACCACAGCATTACGTAACCACTCTCAAAGTGCCTCAAAAATTGCACAGCAGCTGCACCGAACGACAGATGTGCGAAGATGTGGTCAGACTATACGAAATCGCATACACAGCTGGAATTTGTACGCTCGACGACCTCCAATAATCCCCCGTTTGACTGAACGTAACATCACAGCAAGGCGAAATTGGTGTGGAGCGCGACAGCGCTGGGACAATCGTCGGTGGAGCAACGTCATGTTCTCAAATGAATCGAGGTTCACTCTCGACTTCTACGACAGGCGAAACAGAGTGTGGCGGCGGAACGAACGATAACATGACGTAACCGTTAGGCGGCACGATCGTTTTGGTGGTGTATCGGTTATGGTGAAGGGAGGCATAACCATAACAAGCAGAACAGCATTACATGTCATGCAAGGGCGTGCCACAGGGCAGTACTACCGTGATAATATGTTAGCAGCTCATGTGGTGCCATTTGCGCGACGTCACGGCCGTCGATTCATTTTTCAAGATGACAATGCAAGAGCACACGTGGCCAGTGTCGCTACAGACTTCCTCCAGGAGCAGAACATCACTACACTGCCTTGGCCCGCACTAAGTCAACGCCTTTCACCAATCGAACACGTCTGGGATATGCTTGGCAGGCGCTTACGACAACGCCAACAGCCCCCTACCAATGTCCAGGCACTCACCGCTGATCTGCTGGAAGAATGGAATAACATCAGCCAAGCTGATATTGTACGTTTGGTAAGTAGTATGTCACGTCGGTTTCGCGTTTGTCTCGCGAACCGAGGAGGATTTACAAGGTATTGAGGTCTTGGACTGAATGTGGTAAATTCTCTGTCTGGCTGTCCATGTCTTCTGTATCTCAGTGTGTGGAATGTGTGCTTGTCAGACACACAACTATCGCTGAAATCATTCACCAGATGTCACAGTGCAATGCCTCAATTGTCTTTTTGATGAAAATATAAATATCTTTCTCACTGTTATCAAATATCCCCTACTGTTTTTGAATAGTATATATATTAATTATATGAATGCGAATTAGAAAACCGTTTGGTCACTTTTACGTTGAAAATAGACAATATTTTTTTATTCTGAAGAACCAAATCCAATTATCGTCTTTCACTCCCGTGTGTGTTCTAAATGAATATAGTGTTTGGAGTTATCACCCTTGCCGGAGTCATTTCTGGAGTTGCACCAATACCACACGAATACCAATTGAAGGTAGAATATTCGAACATCGCGTATTGAAAAAAAAATACATTGCACTCAATTGTCCAGTCTAATTTGACGTCTCTGTTTTCGTTGTATAAATTTATGCTTTTCAAGGCAAACAATATTCTGTTTGTTGCCCGGTTCAATGTAACCCCAGAATCGCATTTCTTCCGAGATAATAGGAGAGGCATTTCTGCTCAAATGATGATTTTTGTTTTATAAATGTTTTGAGAAATTATGATTTATCTTTTCTTGTTTTTTCTTTGAACCCGAATCGTCTGCATGCGGCGATGTTGCTGCTGTTTTAACTAAAAAGGCGACACCTTATTCGAAGTACACACGTTATGATCAGATGTGATAGCAAGATTTCCTGTTCGGGAATAGAATATTTCTGGTTAACCCTTTGAGACTTTAATTATTCCGACGTTCAAACGTCACTGGGAATTCAGTTTATTCAATGTTTTTCAATGCGACGTCAAACGTCGGAAAGTACAAATACGATATTTTTTCATATCAGTAATTATCTTGTTGAGACTAGATTATTTTTGGTGGACTGAATTTGTTATTCAAAACTTGGTTTATTACAAATTATTGGAGTTTGCAACACGCACTCTCCAATAATTTGTAAAAAACAAATTTATATAAACAAAATATTATTTGTGTTTCACTGAATATGAAATATAAGCAAGGGAAGTGTTGGCTTTTGTTCTGGATTCCTCATTTTTGAAAGACCTGACAGTGGCGTTTTGCACTTAACCAGTTAAGAAGTCTTGACAGCAGGAGTATAGTAGTATTAGTGTAAACTGCGATAACATTTGGCTCAACCGTTGCCACTGAGAACTATTCGGGAGAAAATAGGAATTGAAGTTAAAACTTGCAGAAAAAAAATCGAAAAATAATAACAAAACAAATGACCACAAAGTATAAAGGCACTGTTTGAGTACGTCATAAGACGTATAAAAGTATCAATGCGCTGTTTGATAATGTATCAAAGGGTTAACCCTTTACCTAACGTGACGGCCAAAACCGGCCAGCGCTATTCTCAAAAATCGCGAATTAATTTTCAATATTTTTTTCATTTTTTGTCTCAAAAACATAGGTTATGACCCCTCATTGGAACGAGCTCGACGAGCTCGTTCCAATGAGGGGTCATAACCTATGTTATTGAGACAAAAAATGAAAAAAATTAGTTATTCAAGAATTTTTTTTCCAAGTGTCGTCTGTTTTTCATGTTAGGTAAAGGGTTAATCAAAGGAGTAAACATTAGAATTGAAAGGTGATTGTTCGAAAGCCATGAGATTATTATTTTCTCCACCACTAAGGTACTGAGACATATATAAAGTCATGTGAGACAGCCTGTCTCATCACACTCACGTGACAGTTATCTCATCAGACTCACGCGAACAGCCTATATTGGCTTATTGGTATATTTAATGAGCGCAGGACTATTCAGTTATCGCACTTTCTTCTGTAAACAAACAATATATGGTGTCATGTGTCGGAAATTTTAGCAGACGAACGTTTGTCGAAGAAAATAGAAATAAAAACACAAACCGCAAAACCAAAGAACAATTGACTCTTTTATATACATTTTTGGATGAACACCTTTATGAGTGGAGCGATTTGCACGAATTTCCCGTCGAAAGGGTATGCAAATGCATTGCAGAATTGATAACATGACGTCATCATAACGTAGCAATGTTCATTTCGCTACAAATATTTAACTCCTCTCTTACCGGCGTTCGTATTTAATTTTGTGGTATATACCTGTGGTATATACATAACTTTTGTGTGCTCTTTCCGATAAGCAAATCATTTTTTTCGGAAATGTACAACAAAATTGTTCGATATAGTTATTACATGTAGACATGGATATGTTTGTTTAAATTTTAATTTTGAACAAATATGAATCAATTCTTAAGTGACACGGATGTGTTATCATGAATATTAGTGGAACTATAGAGAGGCGAGAAAAATGGTCTCAAAACTGAGGAACGTAAAAGCGGGAGCGATGGACGGAATACCTAACGTGTTTCTAAAAATAGGGGAGAAGAACTCTGTAAACGCTTAATGGCCTTATTGAATTTAGCCATAGAAAAACAAGAGGTTCCAGAAGAGTGAAGAGAAAGGAAGGTTACTTAAATTGTATACACAAAGAGAGAGAAAAAGATGTACTGGTCAATTATCGGGGAATTTCTGTCAGTAGCAACATTGGAAACGTTTTCTGTAGAGTCCCGTATGGAAGATTGGAGGATGTGGTCGAAGAGAAAAGGTTTCTGGAAGAAATCCAGAATGGATTCAGGAAGGGGAGGATAGTCACTGACCATCCTTTCGCGCTGTTCCCAATGATAAAATCTGCGAGAGTCGAAAATAAAAAGAAGTGTATGGCCTTTCTGGATTCGGAAAAGGCATAGGATAGAGTATGGAGGGAGGGTATGTGGCAGAAGCTTGAGGTCTTGGGCCTAGAAGGCGAGTTTGTGGAAATCCTGAAGGCATTGTATAAAGACGAACAAAGTGAGCTTACCCAGGGTAGCCTATTAACAGCACGTGTGTCTTTGGAGACCGGCCTGAAACAAGAGAGCATGCATCCTTTCGCCAACACTTTTTTTCTGTACATCAAAGATTTAGGAGATGAACTCCTGCGTAGCGACGAAGGGGTATCAGTTGAGGACATGAAGATCCCAGAGCAATTGACCATATTCTACTAGCGTCAGAAAGCGATGTGGGGGCTAGAGAAAATGCTGGCAATTGTTGGGAGATATGGGACCAAATGAAGACTCGAATTAAATGTAAGCAAAAGTTATACCCATGGGTCGTAAAGTGGAACCTACTCGAAAATGGAGAGTGGAGGGGTTCTGTATTCTCGAAGGTAGTAGCAAACTTCTTGTGGGAGAGACATGTGACTATGTGTATTCAGGGGTAAATATGAACATTACCAGAAGGGGCGTCCAACGAAAGCACACGAATAAACTTACAGTGAAGGGGAAGCGAATCCTTAGTCAAATTAAATCTATAGCGAAAAACAACTTCAATAAGGTTTTCGTGAGGAAAATATATTTGGAAATAGAGGGTGTGCCAAGTATAACATATGATAGGGAAATAATACCTTTAAGCTTTAGAGGGCCTGGGAGCCCTGCAGAACGGGTCGTGTAATGCCGCAGAGCTAGAAGCAAATAGTGGAGATCTTGGGTAGATGAGGATTATGGACAGGGTAGAATGAATGAAACTATTTGGCAAATCTCCCCAACAGCCATTGGTGTAAATTAATGTTCCAGAAAATTTGGAATACAAACATAAATACAGTTTGGACAGACCAAGTGAGGGAGTTAACGGAGAACTATTTAGTGGAGACCTCAGACTCAGAAGTGGGCAACAGGTAAAAAAAAATCGTCAGAGAAAGCGTCATGGCAGATTGTAACATGAATTGGCGAGAGGGAGTCAAAGCAAGGAGGTCTTTGGGTGGCCTACTTCACAGAGAGAAGACAGGTTTTGAAGAGTACCTTGATGGCATTTTTGGGGTGTCGCTGTTGCTCACGATGATGTCGCGCTCGCTGGAGTTTTGGGGAAAACTGGGATGAGGTCGCGCTTGCTGGAGCTTTGGAGAAAACTGGGAAAGACGATAAAAAAGAATGCCGAATGTGTAACCTATGGAGACCCTGGAACACCTTCTATTAGAATGTCCAAAATACCAGACTAAAAGAATAAGATTCCCCCGGAGTATGATGGGGAAGTGGGATGGGGGAATTAAGGGCATGTAGTTGGTAGGTGACAGAAAGGAGAGGTTAAGTATGCTTATCGGAGAGACTGGGAAGAATGGGGTACGGGATGTCATCAAGCAGTTCGTCTCACGGTGTTGAGAAGAGAATAGATGCGTGGGAATATGGAGGAGGCATTTGCAAACACAGGTCTAATCAAGCCCTTTCCACCTGAGAACTGTGACAAATCAGCTGCCAGCCAAAGTATTATTATTATAGCCACGCCGAAACGTATCTTTGCACTTTGGTCAAAACATAACATTTATGGTCGAATGTATCATTTTTCTGGTCAAAACGTAACACACTTAGCGTCTTATAAAATTCCCTTAATGTAAACCGTATTTTATTCAATAAATGGAACATCCTGCAAAACATGTGCAACAGAAAAATTTTGTAGCTTATAATAAGACAAAACAACAACAACAACAACAACAACAAAAATCCACAAGTATGCATCAGTACATTTATAAAATATCCAGAAATCAACTTCAGACATTAACTTCTTTAAGCCGTGTTCTTTTTTTTTCATCTACAATACACATTTTAAACGCAGGGGCGATGCTGTATTTAATATTTAATGTTATCTAGGAAATGCATTTTTTGTTATTCTTTTAGACAAAACATAACATTCCCCTGGTCGAAACATACTAGAAATTGAGGTGGAAAATAGCATTTGTTTGGCAGAAACGAAATATGCATGTTGTCACACAAACCTATTGACTCCTACTTGGTGACGAATCTGCATACACCATTACGTTTTGACCAGCAGACTGTTATGTTTCACCCAGCAAAATGTTTTGTTTTGACAACAGAATGTCACAGTTCGGTGCGTCATTCAGTATAACAGTACATTTCGAATGGCAAAATGTTACATTTCGACCATCTAATTCATGACTTCGCTGCTGCGAAACGTGCACCTTGATTCTCGTCCCTCCACATTCAGGAACGCAAACTAACAAGATATGAAGTAAAATCTAAACTGCGTCAAAATATGCGATAAAACTGTCAATAGGTCATGACAGAGATCCCCCCCCCCCCAATTATTTTGCGGCAAACATCAGGATTCTGTCAGCTTATGTTTAAGATACATATGATAAATGACTTACTCACTATAAGAAACATTATATACTATACAAATAACCACATTTCTCTTGGTTGGATCTTATACACCTGACTGGTACTCAAAAATCCATGTACACCGACGTTCCAGTGAATATCAACTTTCTAAATATGGAGATTGGAAATCCCCTCTCTTCTATTTCTATTTCAATCGACGTAATCTCTATAACATTGTTAGGCTTTCCCACACCCAGTTTGGGAAAGACTCTTGTTATTCTTCTTTTTCAAAATTGTTCTTCTCTATTTGTTTTTTCTTTTTTCTTTCCTCCGTGAATTTTGTCTGTTGAACTGCTTAAAAACAAATTTGGAATACTTCTGTAATGTCATAAAATCTAGTGAAATGCGGTATCGTCATGTCTGTGAAAACGCGAATTTTCAAAATATTCTGCCAAAACTTTCAAAATTTTAATATTTTTCGAAAGTCTCAAAACTGTTTACAGTTATTTTTCTCAAATTTTCCACACATTTAGAGCATGATAGACCACAATCACCTCTCAAATCTTTCAATATTAATTCCCATTGGCCAAATATGACATTAATACAGCTTTTTTTCTTCGAAATTGACCAACTTCAAGGGCAAGTTTCTCTAATTATAAGGTTGTTGTAACAATTAGTTTGGTATGGATAGATGCAACAATGATTGTGGAAGAAAGTTACTGTTTTCTTTTTAATCTTGGGCGAGAATAAGAGTTCCGTTTGAAAATGCCAAAATTGGCCAACTTTGGTTGAATTTTCTATCATTTTGAAAAGCTTAATTTCAAACACTTTTCATGTTCGTATTGCCGATCATATTTGCTGTTGTATGTTTGGTTGTAAAGTTTAACCCTATAGCATTCTGGTTGCATAAAAGTAGGTACCGTCCAAAAAAAATACATTTTTTTTCAGAATTTGGTAAAGTTTAGGTGACGATGTACTCCATTTTTAATTGATTGAGCTCGGAATGTTATAGCTGATTGCAGGAGTCAAAGTATGACAAATTTTCTTCTATATGTTATTATTAAAAGTTTAACCCTTGAAGATTTGAGACTTCCCATAAGGGTACTGTCGGAATAATTGTTATTTTCGCCAACTTTTACATGCACTTTCTCAGCACTGAAGCCATATTGTCTCAAACCCTTTTCTATGAGAAGATAGGACATTCATCCAAGAACAATTTTGCTTTTATATGTTTTATTCCAAGTTTTAAATCTCACCCAGTTGTCAGGCCTTGAATTGGAGTTCCCTCAACTTGTATATGTTCATTCAAATACCAAGATTCAAAATTTGTCCATGTCTCTTTTCAGACACTCAGTCTGTGATTGCTGTTCACACATTTAGAGCATAATATGATACACTAAAATCACCACACAAATTTTTCAAAATTAACCCCTATTGGCCACAAATGATATGAATATATCATTTTATCGTCAAGATTTACTAACTTCAAGGGCAAATTTCTCATAATTGCGAGGTTGTTGTAACAATTATTTTTGTATGTACGAGATGCACCAATGCTTGCAGAAGAATACTGTTTAGTTTTTAATCTCATCTTTAACCCTCAAGCAAATGAGGGTACGAGTACCATCCCAAATGCCAAAATTAGCTAACTGTGGTTGCATCTTCCTGTCATTTTGGAAAGGGTTAATTTCACAGCACTTTGTTTTGCTATAGGTAGGGATGCCTAATGAACAAATCCTCTGCTGTAAGTTATGCTTTCGGGCTTAACACAGCATAAGCTTTGGCCATGTAAAGAATAGTACCGTCAGAAAAAAAAAATATTTTCAGTGAATTTTTCAACCATCTGTACTATTTCCTCTAATTGCAAGGTTGTTGTAGCAATTATTTTGGTATGAATAGATGCAACAATGATTGTTCAAGAAAGTTACTGTTTACTTTTTAATCTCAAGATTTAACCCCCATGCAAAATGAGGGCGTTAATAAGAGAACCATGAGAGAATGCCAAAATTAGCCAATTTTGGATGTTTTTTATCTATCATTTTGGAAATGGTTATTTTCAAACACGTTGCTTTGCAATATGTAGTCTGCATTTTCACAGTGGAAAGTTGGGAAAGCCCGTAATTTGTTCAACTAATTACTATTCTCTAGTTTATGTTTGTGTTATTCTGCAGATGATAACTATTTTATTGATAAATAAACGTATTTCTGGTTGATATAATTGAACTTTTAATTGACAAAAAGAAGATTGCTTTTTTTTATTGAGGATGGTGTATATACTAAAACAGTTATGGACTTTTGTGGTGGTAAATATGATGTGATATGAGCCCCAAAAACTCATATATTGACAGGGGCGTTATTATTTTAGATTTATATCACATCATATTCACCACCACAAAAGTCCATAATAGTACAATACACACTAAATTCAATGCTTTCTAAAAGTTTATCTGCGCGTGTCCGATCTCCTTTCCCTTCACGCCCCTTGTTTCCCTTTTTGACACCTTAGCGTTGGGAGTGGGGGTATTGTCTGTATCTGTGATTGCAACGAAATACTGACGGTTTATTTGCTTGTTGACGGCGGTGAGCTGTGGTAGTTGAAGTGATGGTTTAAACCTTATGAGATATATTTAGAAAGGAAGGTGGATCATTGTTCTTAGGCATGCACCGTGAATTTAATTTCGGACCTCTGTTCGAAGTGATTTTGTGGAATCCATAAGTACAGTACAATCGTCGTGCAGTGGTCGTAATCAACGCGTGGGCAGGGATGTCCAGTCATGCATTTACCAGGTAATAAAAATCATCATCCGCAAAACTTTAATTAATAAAGCCCCGGGTCCTTCCCGGTGCTTCATTAATTAACATTTTGATGAGTATTTCTATAATTAGCGTTTGAAATCTAATTTTATTGCGTCCGTGGAAATATCGCCCGTCCTGGGAAAGTGACCAGTTCACGGCGAATGAATTACACATTAATGTAAAAATCCAAGTTTTAACTGGTAGAGCCACAGGCAGTATTTCACAGACTTTATTGACCAGCATCTGTTTTACAACATTATTATTAAACATATTTTATTTGTTAGAACAAAATGGATTGGATAACAAGTGCCGCGCACTTAGATAATATCCTTTCCTTAGTATACATTTGAAAATTTAAGATTATGTTTACAAATATTTACAAAAAGTTACCAAAATGTGCATGCAATGGCAAAGCAAACTTATGAATAATTAAAAACAATATTGTGTATGTACACTCTTCAAGATGGATGTTGGTAGGTATTCGACTTCACAAGAGTCAGAACAGTTACAACATGTCGATGTATTGTGTCCAAAAGCACTCTCCAATCGACAGTGAAGATACAACAATGGGCACAAAGTCTGCTTCGTCTTCGACATAAAGAAGATTTTAGAATTAAAAATTTAGTCTCATTCTAGCAACTCATGTCGGTGGCCTGTAACTAAAATCCTATTAGCTCACAGATCTCTTTTCATTGTTTGATTTTTTTCTCAAAATTGAGACTTTTGAGAACATTAAAAAATTATATCATGACATTTTGTACGGTAAAGAGGTCATGTGTCATTGTTTTTCAGTTCTACAGAGGACATAGATCTGTACCCAGGTGCTATATCCGAAAAATCAGTCGTTCGGGGCGCACTAGGACCTACATTTGTGTGCATGCTTGGTCATCAGTTTGAAAGACTGAGGAAAGGGGACAGGTTTTGGTACGAGAATAACTCAGCGACTGGATTTAAGAAAGAAGGTAAGTGCTTTCGCTTTACATTTATGACGAGAGCAAGAGTGTTTTAAACTGATAATTCGCCTTTCTGTATTCATGCCATTTCACATCAACATTTTGATAATTTGTATATTGAGCTACTAATATTCCTGAAGAATAACCTGTTACAAACGAAGGCGGACCTTTAATTCCGTTGATACAACAATAAGTTATCAAACCTTAACCTATTACCTAACATGTCTATCAGACGACACCTACCACTTTGTTTGTTAATAAAGTATTTTTCTTCCGATACGTAACATATGACCCACATTGAAATGGGATCAATAATCTCCTCACAGTGAAGAATCAATCGTTGTGTTTGGGGATTAAAGTTGACAGCAAAATAAAATTTCATTGCGATCCTTGTGATTCGCAATGGCGGTTACGGCCGTCATTTAGGAAAAGGTTAAAAGTTGCATTTACCTCAAACGGTACCAGATTTTATCATCGTTTGGATTGTTCATAAATCCTAGCAACAGCCTTGTCAAAAATCGACAACTTTCTATCTAAAAAGTCAATAAAACCACAACACACTTCGACCCTGCAATGTTTTTTTTTTATATCGAGGCACCAAACACAGGGTATATTGGTTAATTGCAGTTGTAAAATCAATCTAGATAGGATTCTATTTTCTCATATTACATGTTTAGTATGAAAATGAATCCACTTTCCAATTTTCAGACCAATAAACCCTTACCTCACGAACCGGCCGCATCTACCCCCCTCCCCCCCCCCCCCCGTAAATTTCGTACTTAGCATTTGAAAAATATATTTTTCGAAAAGTTTCAATAAAACTATATCATGTGATCCTTCACTGGAACCAGCTCATTGAGCTCGTTTCAATGAGGAGGGTCACATGATATGGTTTCGTTGATTTTTAATTTTTTTTTTTAAAGCAATAATTCAGATAATAAATTTTGATATCATGTGACTGGGAAAAAGGTTGAAGTTTTTTAACCCTTTACCCAACGTAACGGCCAAAACCGGCCAGCGCTATTCTCAAAATCGCCAATTAATTTTCATTATTGTTTTCATTTTTTGTCTCAAAAACAGGTTATGATCCCTCGTTGGAACGAGCTCATCGAGCTCGTTCCAACGAGGGGTCATAACCTATGTTTTTGAGACAAAAAATGAAAAAAATTAGTTATTCAAGAATTATTTTTGCAAGTGTCGTCTGCTTTTCGTGTTAGGTAAAGGGTTAATTTATTTATCAAACCAGATTATTGGTATCTTAACCCCTTTGGGCCTAATTTCGACTTGGATCACTTTATTCTGCAACAGAACAGGTAACCCAAATGAAGTCGTTGATGAAACTTGCAAGTAACATTATTTAAGTGCATTGACATTTATTTCCATATTGAGAGCCAATGTTTGCCTAGAAACAACTGCAAAGTCACAAAGTGTAGAAACATTACTCCCCAGGCCTTAAAGAGTTAAGAACAATGATATCACATCAACAATTAGCCACATCCTGTAGGCATTAAAATAGCATATTATGGTCAATCAATCAATCAAAACCTGTCGGACTGCTTATAGTCAATCGGAGATTGTAATTCATCAGTTGAATTTGACCTCGGTGTTCTTTCTGAACTCATAATTTCACTGGCTGAGAGCTGGTCGGATTCGTGCTCTAATCTCAGG
Source organism: Pictodentalium vernedei (assembly GCA_031216915.1). Taxonomy (NCBI): domain Eukaryota; kingdom Metazoa; phylum Mollusca; class Scaphopoda; order Dentaliida; family Dentaliidae; genus Pictodentalium; species Pictodentalium vernedei. The sequence goes on from CM062295.1 coordinate 334,754,479, forward strand.
TCATTCTTATCGTGCTCTAACTGTTGGAAGCGGTTCAATCAGAACATGTCAGTATCCACGCTACGCTCAAGAAACGGCCCTAAACCGCTCCAATCACAAATCGAACACACCACGTAAATTCGACAATGGGAAATAGACCGAGATCGCAAATGGCTTTTTTGATTATTTTTCTTCAAATACAATTGATTTGGAGAACGTTTTCATTTCTAGCGGTGACAGAAATTACAATGGAGATAAACGTCCCTAGTTTCGTTAGACATTCGGGGATTAGACTATGGAAAAAGCATATGTTATCTTGCCCCTTGGGGACACATTAACAAAATGGTTTTCCATAGCCAAATCCCCCAATGTCTAACGTTTATCTCTTAAGTAGAATGTTGCCATTATATAATAACACGGAATTAACCATATCACGATCAGTCAAAAGCTATCAGAGTGCATTTACTCAATCAGAGAAGAGAATTCCGTCAGGCGTATAATAAGGATAATATAGCCCTATATCTCCAAATATTTTTTACACAACGGTACTAATATTTTTCGTAAATAATTAACGTTTTCCCTGAACTTTTATGTCCTTCCATACCCCGTACATTCACTCAGCAGCCACCCTTCTGAATTATATTTTGTCGTATCATGTTCCCGGGCGGGACCAAGGTGCTCTCGGGCTCAACGGGTTACTATTTATTTATTTATTGGTGTTTAAGGTCACATATTACTGCACAATGGCTAATCATATCCAAGACAGTTTTACAGGTGGAGGGAGCCGAAGTACCCGGAGAGAACCACCAATCAGCGGCGAGCAACTGTCGGCTTCCCAACATACTAACTCCACACAAGCAGGGTTAGCATTTGCCGAAGACAGATGCACCAACGACGTGCAGTGCGCCTTAGTACACAACGTCTCCGTACCTCCACGTAGGCAATGGGGGGATGGGGTTGGAGTGAAGTATCTTGCCCAAGGATACAACGCGGTTGTCACAGATGGGATTCACACCGAGGGCCTCTGTTCAAAAGGTTAAGCTGGATTAGCTTTGATATCATATAATAGAAATGAAGATGAAATTTGGCATTCAGAGGGTAAGTTTATCTTCGCGTCTGACTAGAATAGGCTCCGCTTCCTTCTGGTCATGTCGATTGTTGAATTGACGGCAACTTTTGTGTTTTTCGTTCGTCGGGTATTTTTGTTCCTACTACGGATTATAACGAGGTACGCATATTTACTCCAGTTATGTTTTTTGCCTTACTAATGGCATAACGCAAGTAGTTATCCAATGCAGCGCCTTCTAATCACGTGCACGGCCCGGGAATGCGGCTAGTACTTTATAATTACCATAGAAATTAGTTTTATGTGACCTTGATGATAGAATGTTGTGATGTGACACATGGCCTTCCAACAGTGTATTGCAGAACAGAATGCCATTGGCTTAATGGATAATTTCAGTAAATCGGTCGGACTCTTCGAAATAACTCTTTAGTACCACTAATAAAGATAACCTTATCGGAATTACACGTTGAAACACGCAGGGAAAGAGTTACTTGGAAAATATAAGATAACCTAGTTTGTTTGTTTGTTTATTTGTTAATTTGGGATTAGCGAAACAGCCAGACTCACATCTTTTGGGATAGGTCAGAATTTGAGAATCCGGAGAGAGCTACCGAGAAGCGGCGAACAACTGTCATACTGTCCACCTTATGAATTTTACACAAGCAAGATTAGCAGCGGTTGAAGTCAAGTGCACCACCGACGTACAAAACTTCTTTCGACCACGTGGGCAGTCGGGATTAAGTGTTTTCTCCAATGACTCAACGGCAACGCAGTTACTTCTGGTCTGTACCGACCCGCCGACCTCTCGGTTTAAGGTCTAATACTCTAATAGTCTAACCAATGAACCGCTGCGTTCCCTGAGATAACTTCAGTTCCTAAAACGTAGACCACTCTTTTGTGTTCACCTGTAGAAATGACACTGTTCAAAGTGTCCATCTGCAGTCATGATAAATCAAGCGATTTTTAGTTTTCAACTTTGAAACTTTCTTCACATTATTGAACTTTCTTTTGAAATGTCCAAGGTTTCAGTTTCCAAAAACGGTTTTCTTTCAGATCAGATCAACTCCATCAAAAATATGACATTATCCAGAGTTATATGTGATAATACCGATATTACATCAATTGTGGAGAATGCGTTTATGCAACCCACTACAGGAAAGAGGTAAAATTGTTTAGTTTTATAGACTAGCATGCAAGTAAAATAGACGATGGGAGATAAAATATAAAGTTATGACTTATCATTTAACTAGTCTTATATTTCGCATTTTATTGCTTGTTCTCAATGATCAAGTGAATGAAAATAGCGGGATCTGATAATTAAAATTCTTGCAAGTAGAGGTTGATGTAAAAATTGAACAGAAACAAGGATATTAAGCTTTCGCTATACTTTTGTTGCATTAACCCTTTACCCAACGTAACGGCCAAAACCGGCCAGCGCTATTCTCAAAAATCGCCAATTAATTTTCAAAATATTTTCATTTTTTGTCTCAAAAACATAGGTTATGACCCCCCGTTGGAACGAGCTTGTCGAGCTCGTTCCAACGAGGGGTCATAACCTATGTTTTTGAGACAAAAAATGAAAAAAATTAGTTATTCAAGAATTTTTTTTGCAAGTGTCGTCTGCTTTTCATGTTAGGTAAAGGGTTAAGGTACGCCTCTGCCTCGGATTAAAAGTAGACCAAACAGATCAGGACTCGGAAAGTGAGCCGCGCCGAACCTAGACGTAGACGCATTTGAATCGAATTGACGGAAATTGTTGCTCCGTCAAGTGTAAAACGATATGGGGCAAATGGAATATCGAGAGATTATGAACATTGCGATAGGGATCGTGCCGGTTATTGAAGAAAACAACAGCATGTCTAAATACGGACTTGACTTATGTTTGTCAGTAACGGTGTTAGAAGTGACATCGGACAAAAGGAGTGGGAGGGGGGAGGATATTGGTTGGAAGGTGTGTATCCCAGCGCCCAAGCCACAAGTCAAATGTTGTAAGGTTTTCGGCGATGTTATGATCTGCAACCAGTCTATCCTTAAAAGGTTCCATCACCGATGTTCAGATTTAATCGTTTGGAATGCTTTAACTGGCCAGAACAGCGAACCGCGGAAGGCGAACCGACTGTTCTATTTATTTTAACCAACGGAAATATTCCAGGCGAAGAAATATCACAAACATTCATTTTGCTCTGACCAACGCGAGACAAGTTTCTTAATCGAGACTGTCCGTATCTTTAATATCTTCAGCAGCACCATGAGATGTATTAGTTTATTAAATAATTATGAATGGAGCCTCCCCACAGCTGTGGTGTTATGATTACGTATGTGTACATATTTTGATGTTTTGATGGCTAATGTAATACTTATTCACTGGAATATCTATAATTATGGAACGAAAGAATATCCATCTGTATATCTTTGCGAACAAAGGAACATCGCATTTTATCAACGCTAGTCTGCGCGCAAACTCCTCACACGTCCGTAAACACACAGCCCTGACAGTGACGGATTCCTTACAGCGTTAGACAGAACTGGTGGCCCGAGGGGTTGGTGTGTACCGTGCAGGACAATTTCCTCGAACACAAATCTACACAGTACGCAATTCTTTGTCCCGTTTACGTCACTTTGTGGAATTCGACATTGGAAGACGAATTTAAAGAACTGCTGTTGGAAGAATTCAATATTCCAGGAAGAGTGCACAAAATGTTGAATATCAAGTGTGCCCGTTTTACATATTCGTTATTAGATATTATTTATTTCCAAGAATTGCCCATTATCAAGCTTGGCAGATATGATTGCAACCTCGGCTGATATGACGCCAATCTCGGCCGATATCAAACCACGCTAGAGTTGTCCCTATTGATGTCTTACTAGGCGCAACCAATAATTTTACCACGAAATCGTTCATTGTCAGTGTTATTCGTTGACAGCATTCCAGAAAATTGGCGTTAACAGGCATAATGGAGTAGGTTGAGGCAAAGTTCCTGTATGATGACGGTTTAATGACAAGTAAACATGTGGGCAGATTGCATCGGTTGAGTGACTGAATGTCATGCCCGTTCTATATTTATTGCATTCCATAATCTGTACATTCTCCAAGTAGGGTTATGCAAATACTCGCACAGTACATAAACGAATATCTCCTCTAACCGTTCGCTCAATGTAAAATGTAAAATGGACGTTGACAGCCCGCTTGTCGTGCCTCTTACTCGATGTGCAATTACTCGATGTGCAATACTCCCATGTTAACTCGGTCCTCTAGAGTGATCATTTCAAATTTAATGAAACGTAGAGGGAATCCATATAAGCAGGGATGTGGCGTCAGGGGGTGGGGGGGGGGGGGGGGGTCTCACCCCCAGCTAGGAGAGGAGTATTTTTTTTCAATAGTTGGAAATTCCGAGGTCAAAAATCAAATAGTTGGAAATTCAATAAATTAACACTGTTCATGAAAAATATTAAAATTCCAACTAATGATGAGAAATTTTGATCTTTTATTTCCAACTGGAAACTTGAGTTTCAAATTTCGTACTCTAAAATTGACATGGCCTCAAAATTTCGACTCTGACATCAATCCGGTAAATTTTCTGACCCAGACACATTATAAATGATGCTTTTTCCGTTTCAGGACTAGTGAAAACTTTCAGAAGGGTTCCTAACCCTTTACCCAACGCAGACGATTTCAAAATTCATTATTTTAAATATCTTTTTTAAATTTTAAATTTTTTTTTTAACAAAACCACATCATGTGACCCCTTCTTGGAACGAGCTCGACGAGCTCGTTCCAAAGAGGGGTCACATGATATGGTTTTGTTGAAATGTGTCGAAAAATAATATTTTTTCAGCAGCTGTATTTGCAAAAAGTAACCGACTGAAAGAGAGAAAGACAAACTTATGTTGTTGAGTCCAGAGCTAGCAGTCAAGGGTGAATCTGACTCTCTCTATTTTATTATTTTTCAGTTTCTTAAATAGGGAAGGATCGTTTGTTTCTGTCTATTTCTTGAGTTATGAACACCAACAAAGCAAACTAGTTAAAATGGGCGTAGTCTTTGTTTTGGGGGTTTCATAACTCAAGAAATAGACAGAAACAAACGATCATTCCTTATAATTAAACTTGAGGGGCAATAAATTTAAACACTCTCTACTTTGCGGAATTAAAATAAAAACCAGGTCGCTTCACGCTTCCTTCCAAAATTTTATTGACCGATGAATTGCGTAATTTAAAAGAACGTCATCGGCCACACCAACACAAAACACTGAAAACCCAGGTGGCATGAAGTTGGCTGAACTTTATTTCAGAATGAGTTCGTTCAGGTTATTTGGAAAATGGAACGTTTTGTTCGCGAGAGTTTCGGTTCTGAATTATTATGACCGGCCATTGTTTATGTTTGATTTGGGTAAAACGATGAACGCAGACAGTCACCAGACCTGTTGCGTATAAACAAATTGAACATGGAATAAAAAGCATGAAAATGATTTAATTGTTTTTTAAATTGTATTTTGAAAGTCTTTTTAATATGATGAAATAATTGTTAAGTACTTTTCATGTTGAAACAATATGAGCGTGCAGGGATTATTTTCTATTCACACTGTGCAACGTAATCTTTAAGACATACATTGGGGCGTGGTTTAGGGTGGGCCTAAATGTTTTTTTTTTTTTTCGGTTCATTGTGTTATGAAAAGAAATAAAAAGGAAATAATTTACCCAATCATTTTGCCTGAAAATGCATGAACAGAAAAACGGTTTAGTTATATACATATGTCGTGAAAAGCCTGCACGGTAGAGTGGTTACCACTGTATTTAACTCAAGCAAGCCTGACACTGAATGAAGATGCCCTTTCACACTTTTAAGGGGTTCTTATGTTTGTATTTCGTTGGGTTTGATTTTTTACATCATAACCTCTATCCAAAGGGGTTAGTGTATCGGACTGTATTGAATCAAGGGGTGTTTTTACATCATGTTGTCACTGTGTAAGGACAAAAGCAAATGTGGTAGAAATTTGGATTTGAATTGTCCACTGTGGGACAGTGAACAAGGGCATAGCCATGCCAAATGAAGCGAGGGATACAATTCTGCTACCATATTTTGTCTCCCCCACCTCAGTCCAATGGTGACAGAATCTTTTCCTCTCCGCTTCATATTGTTGAGTTGGATCGAAATTGCATACCCCTTAAGGGGAAGGGCCAGGGTTTTCCCAATTGGATCACGCTGGAACATAACTCTAGCAAACTAATCCCTGAAATATCAGGGGGTAATATAAATTATCTCCGCCAACATGTATGGCACATGGAATTTTAATTTCTGGATGTCGGTTTTAAACACCAAGCAGCATACGAGGTGTTTAAATGGGACATCCAGGTATTTTTTTTTTTGGGGGGGGGGACATCCATGTACTAAATCTCCATATACCATACATGTTGGCGGATATAGCGTTTTTGTCCCATTTGAAGCACAATAGAAAGATAGTGGAAACAAATTTGTGGACGTGTTTCTCTCGCCCCGCAATCAATTGGATAAACTCGTGAATACCGGAGCGACTATAATTTTATTCCAAAAATAACTAAAAAAATTGATTATGCAGATCGGCGGCTACTTTGTTGACATATTTGCTCTTATTTTATTTTTTTCAATTTGTTTTATTTGATTATTCAACTATTTAGTTTATTCCAGCAAAATATGCTCGAATTGCCAGAAATATGATGATATTTGTGACTATTTTCAGGTTTTTGGTTTGATTTTTTTTATCGAGGCGAGCGAAAGCGAACAGCTTTCATTTAAACCACATTTTTCGCGTGCCCTTATACTCTGGATGTTGCACGCTCTCATATACCTTGGATGTTATGTGCGCCCATTGCCACTGCTATTTATCCTTGGCATTCTGACGAAATGGAAGACAGAATTTATTGGGATATAGGGACAAGAGTACATGAACCAGTTTGGGGATTTCAGGCGTGAATGTACATATGTAAACCTCATGGACGAAAATAAAAGCACGTAGGTTTGGCCACACTAAATGATACATGTTCGGAATATTATTTTCACAAAATACTAATGTATTAAATAATTTTTAGCAAACATCTGCAATGGGTGCTGGACAAGTAAATACAAAACAATCACGATAGACGAAAACTACAGGCCAGATTGAGAATTTTTATAAATAGATACGATAATGAATTTCATGATCACTTGGAAAAAATATGTTTTTGGAAACATGCAGAATACAGCAATGCCGCCGTGGACTAGTCACTTTCCACGGCAGTTTTTCCACGGACGCAATAATATTAGATTCCAAACGCAAATTATAGGAATGGCCATCAACAATTTAATTAATGAAGCACCGGGTACAACCCAGTCTTCATTAATTAAAAGTTTGCTGCTGATGATTTTTATTACCTGTCCACATATGGATGACGACCAGTCCACTGCGGCTGTTTTGTATTTTGAAATCTTAAAACAAACATAAATACATGCAACTGCATGTCCTGGAAACCACTGTTCACTTTAAAGAAGTCATTCCTAATGTGAAAATGCAAATGCTCTGCCTTTCACCAGAGGATTCAAAAACTTGTCGGACTGTCTGAACTGTTGTTGTATTTTCCAAATTTTCAAAAACTTCTGAGGTTAAAATACAGTATTCCCAATGTTTGGATGGTAGAAAGTCAGTAGTTCCTGAATTCAGAAAACGTAATGAAACGTAACCGATTTTTGTCAAAGCAGAAGACCCAAAATTACTCTTCATGGTCGGTTTCAAATGGGCCCCCGTGCATCCTGAAACAAGATGAAAATACCTAGTACTGTAAATGGAAAAACTCCAATATACTTCCAGTTACACTTTATGAACTCCAAGAAGAGGTCCGGAAGAGAGAAAAAGTTAGTAATTTGTCATGGAAAAGATGGGAACCAAAAACGTCTAGCCCGAGATGAAAGAACACTTTATTACTAATGGAGGGTCATACGACGTGAGATTTATGGCTTAAATTTGTTAACACTGAAATTTTCATGGACATCCATGGAGGCTCTTAAACGTTGCAATATGTGTCTGGACGACATTCGCCTCATCTAAAAATTTCACGTAGTTGAAATAAACATTTAAGTAACTGGCGTTAAATGCATGTTTGTACGCATCTATTTTGATACAAAACGTGGAAATCAATGTTTTTAAGTTTTGTTTTTTAGTTTTTGCTGATATAAGATCTGCCATTTATTTATTTAACCATTTATTGAGTTAAAGGTCACTTTCAGCATCTATAGCTATCTCACATCGAGCATAGGGGTGATGTCAAATTTAGCCAATAGTTTCTACCTATGATGATCATTTTAGAGAATTCCCAGCACAGGCGTTCGTTCCGTGTCCTTTTTACTGGTAATGCAGTACTTCTTTACCGCATTAAATGGGCACTGCTCCCCTTCTCGGCGTTACCACGTGAAAGATATTCGTTTAATTCCCTGCATGCTGCTGGGGGACATTCCTGCCAGGACAGAATTTCTCGTGCCACTAAATTAGATACCATTTGGGCATATTTAATCAAATTTTCTCCCAGTAAACTGAATGGATCTTTCCACCAATGCCTTTTTTAGTTGAATTTATATGATTTCTTCAGCAAACCCAGTCATGGCTGCTTCAGAGTAGCCATGACCAGATGTGATGAAAAATATCGTGAAAATACTCAGCAGATTAGAGTTATATGTGGAAAAGCACAATGTGCTATTAATTTTGCCATGGACCTGTTAGAGGTTGTACGTTTTGAAGAAAGAAGTAAGGAGTGGTGTGCGGGGGGGGGGGGGGGGGAGTGCTCCAGTCCCCACTCCCACTGGTTACTCCGCTGCAAATTTAAATTTATATTGCATTTTGCTCTAATTCCAGGAACAAAGTGGTTGGATGCGACACGATTCGTGGCTTGGACTTGAGCTTGTGGTATTCATAATCACATTTGCTTGTGGTGGTGAAATTTGAAAGAAAACTTAGCTGGCATTTTCCAATGTGCTCAATGCGTTAATAACTTCATTTATGTTAACTCTATTGTCCATTTTTTTTAAATTGTAACTGCTATTCAGAAATTAGAAATAAACTTGCTTCTTCATATGTTTATGACTGTGTTAATACCTTTTTGTGAATAATATATTCTTTTTTGGCAGATTTTGGGGAGGCGCATATGCGCTGAGGTACAGTGGAACAGATGAGTCGCTGAAGGAGAGAGGATATGCTACCTTTGTCATTACAGATGTTGCCAAACATTAAGATCCTTCTCGAATGTTATTGACAAACATGATGGTCTGTTTCGCTAAAATGTAACTTCAGATTTCCAGTGAGAGTCAATAATGTTCTGTCATTTCGACAACTAATTTTCAAACCTTCTCATGCAGTTTGGAGTGGGATACACCGCTTTTAGTGTGCCACCCAAACCGACGAGCACAGCTTCACAAACTACAGGCCCATTAGTATCCTTCCACCTTTTTCAAAAGTAATGGAAAAGCTCATGGATATAAGACTTAGAAGTTTTCTCAAGAGGTTTAATATCTTATATCCTTATCAGTACGGATTTCGAAAACGTCATAACACGATTCACCCAGTCCTCCAACTCCTCGAAAGCACCGCTACGGAAAACAATAAACGGGAAAAGAATAGTACACTGGCACTATTCATGGACCTGTCTAAAGCATTCGATACGATAAATCATGAAATACTATTGAGAATACTATGGCATCGGAGGACTAGCCAACAACTGGTTTAGAAGCTACTTGTCCGATAGATTTCAATATGTTCTGTATGGGGAACAAATATCTAATTTTGCCAGGCAGAGCTGTGGTGTCCCACAAGGCTCGATCTTGGGCCCTGTTTTATTTCTTCTGTATCTAAATGATATAAGTAACTCAACTTCGCTTGACCTCCTGTCGTTCGCCGATGACACTACTGTACACTGCTCTGGTCTCAACAGTAATTCAATAACACCTTATTCTAACGACGAACTTCAACAATTATTCGAATGGTGCTCTGTGAACCAGTTGATGCTGAATGCTAAAAAAACCTCATACATTATACTTAATCCAACAAAAGGAAGGAATACCGATTCCCGTCATGAGGAAAAAATAAATAACCAAGTTATTAACAAGGTCGGAGACAATGAACCAGAAAAATCCTTAAAGTTTTGGGGAATAAGCCTTGATGAACATTTATCCCACAAAGCTCACATATCCCGAATAAGCTCGAACATAGCGCGAGCAAACTATAGTCTCAATAAAGTAAAACATATCCTCCCCCATCGAGTCCTGAAGACATCGTACTTCGCCCAGGTTCACAGCCATTTAACAGATGGAATCGTAACATGGGGGAGCTCGAAAGCAATTAATAAATTAGCTAGTATGCAAAAGCGTTAATTGCGAATTATCAATAACACAAAATACAACTCTCATACTGACACCCTGTTCAAGAAGGATTTGTTGACGATTTGTTTAAACCACATGCATTGTTGTTCATGTTTGACTGGCACAAAGGCCAATTACCTTCTTTCTTTAACGATACATTCAACGTAAATGACAATTCATCAGGTAGAACAACCACACAGTCTGGACTTCTGAACATAGATAAAACACGAAACCGTACCCTAGATAAACTTCCATTATACACGTTCCCGAAATTATGGAATGCTCTAGGCGTCACTGTTCGAAATATTAACAATAGAACCTCCTTTAGGCGCAAATTAACATCCGAGTTTATTTCTTCCTACTCCAATTATGTCCGGTGTTCTAACCCCTACTGCCCAGAATGTACATAATAATATCCTTATTTTCATTAATTTACCGAGAAGAACTTACCAAAGAGAACTTACACACACAAGTCATGCTCTGTGTCCCATTCTGGTGTTCTCGTCTTGTACAACCTGCAAATCTTTCGATTTGTTCCGTAAATATGCATCAATAATTTATGTGTCACGCCGACTGTCACACAGTAAGGTACCGCGGGGAGAGCCGATCCAGTTTAAACTGAAATGGGCTGATTCACCGCTATCTGCGCCCCACTGTGTACCAGCCGATGTGGACCTCCCATTAACGCACTTGTATCATTCCCAGATTTATACGATAGTTTATGACGGAATCTTTTGTTACTGGATGCTACCCTGAACTGTGTTAACAATACATTAAACAGGTTGTTTCGTGATTTTGGCAATATTGAGGCACCAGTCTTCCGCTGGAATCTATAATTATTTTACCCTTACTTATTTTTTATACGAGAACAAATTATTGGCAAAAAAATATGAACACCCACCCCTCATTAGGAATTAGACTAATTGCTTTAAGTCCGATCACTTCATCACAGTCTGTTGCGATTTTTATTTTCCTAGGGAGTGTCAGTTAGACAGCCAATCTGGCTATGTCACTTCCCACGAATACATTATCTTTAAAACATTTATCTGTAAAAACGTTTTTATATGTATACCGTAAATAAAGAATCTGAATCTGAATCTGAACGACTAGCTAACTAAATTTGCCAGAATACTCCTGAATAACTGAAAAAATATATGTTGGACTCAAAACATTGCTTATGATACTTCACTTCAAAGAGGGCTCATAAGTGTATATTTTTGGTGGCTAAATTTGAAAATTTAACAAGACTGTAATTGCGATATTTTCTGTGAAAGGCGTTGGCCGGATATTTACATTATTGTATGTAAAGGGTTAATATGGAAGTGGGTGTGCCGAAACTGTAAACTTTTGCAATGAATGAACCGTCCAAAGCCATGCATCGAAAACAGACACACTTATTACAATTTTAATTGATCTACTGTTGGATGTCATATGACGTCTTTATCGCGGTGGGTATTATGTGGGCTGACATGGTGGGGCAGGTTAGTGACCATTTTTTACGGCATTACCACTGGGATAGTGATATTCTAGAGGTTACGTGCGTCTCATTCGACAGATGTGAAGGTTGCGATCTTCGGTTTACATTTTATCGCCCACCGCCCACTCGACCCGGTAGAACAAACTGAGTATTATTTCGGACGCAATTTATTTTTTTTTTACGATTTCACTTACATCGTCAGCGACAAATAAAAATACTTTGTTGCAGGTCTCTCAATGAACATCCTGTTCAGGATTTATATTTTTATGGGAAGATATAAAAATACTAGAGCAGTACTAAGTACAGTAAGCTGAGTCAGGAGCGCGGTGGCTCAGTAGATACGGCATTGGACTTCAAACCGAACTGTTCGATCTACACCAGGCGCAAAGGCGTTGTGTCCTTGGGCAAAGCACTTAATCCCGATTGCCCACTCGGCACCAAGGTGGCGGTGTGTACTAAGGCGTACTGTACGTAGATGACGCACTTTTCGATACTAACCCCTCGGGTGGGGGAATTACTACGTTGAAGGCTTTTATAGTTGCTAGCCGCTGCTCGCTGCTGGATATCTGCGGGTTCCCCAGCATCCTCCATCCATACAACCGTCAGACACGAGGTGCTCCTTGCTCTCGAAAGAGTCGTTAAAGCCCAATAAATAAATCGAACTAGCGACAAAGTCTTCATTTATTGGTTAGATAGATGGACATTTTCCTCCACCCAAATGCAATCATGATGTCATTTAGGTTCGAAGACGTGGCATGTACCACCGATCTATCTGAAGTCAGGTTGGGCATTGACAAAATCTAATTAGATCTTAGCAAAGGGCGTGTAAACGTTTTAGTGGTCGTTGAAGGACGAATCAAAATCCCTTTTAGTTAATGAATCGGCAATTGAAGCACAAGTCCTAAACCCTCGTACACTGGCTTATTTGGGACTGTTTATTACCACTGGCATCTATACACCCTGTTTTCATTAACCTTTCACCCAACATAGCCGTTTAAAACATTATTTGGAACAAATTATTTTCATAATATTTTCAAAAGAAGGCCGTTCAAATATGGATGTCACCGAAGCCAGCTCAATGAGAGGGCTCTAGTGATATCCATATAGCTATGGCTCAATTGAGAAACCTCGAGTTTATTATATGGCAATAATTTATTGTTGTGCGTAATCTTTACATTTTGGGCCCCCATTCGTTTGGTTAATGGTTAAGGCTCTAAACATTTTGAACTACTGTCCCACTCTTCGTGGTATAGTTTCACACCAGTCATTTCCTCCAAAAACTTGTAATGCTGCAATGAACGATGTATTTAATTTGCCTCAACATATTTTTCATGTTTCAGGAAATTAAATCAGATAAACAATTCATCATCCAAAACAACAAAACTATGGAGGTGAATCACAAAAAATGAAAGTTACAGTGAGAAAATTTTGAAACATATCGATAATTTCATTGTGGTTTGCACGCTTGTAAAATTACCAATGAAGTGTCGCCGTGTATTTAAAACGATTCTTTCTTGCGCACTACAAAAACATTATTTCCAAGTTGTTTGCCCAAAGTACCTATCAATCCTTTGGGTGACATCATGAATTGCAATGAATTTGCTATGAATTATCGTTGCCCGACGGAAGTTTGATTATTTTTTATTACAAATGGACAATTTCATTCATGGACAATCTTTTATCGCGAATCGACTCGTTTTACCGAGGTATAAACAACTAGGAGACAACACGTGAAAACAAAGTATTGAATAACAAACACAAATCACTCCACCACACCAACAACTGATGCCCCCCTCCAACCCTCATTGGGACGAGAGGTTAGGGGTCAATTTTATTGGTGTTTAATGATACTTTCTACACTCGTAGAGAACCATCGAGCAGCGTCAAGCAACTGTCAGCCGCTCCAACGTACTATCTCCGCACAAGCACAGTTAGCACTGGTTGAAGATAAGAGCATCATTGATGTGCAGTACACCTCAGAACCCAGCACCTCCGTGCCCACATGTGGGCAATCGTGATTAAGTGCCTTATCCAAGGACACGATGCAGTTAACCCTGGCGGGAGTAGGTTTATCAGGATCGTAAATGAGAAAACTGAAGTGAAAATAGATTCAAGTGATGTCCTGGCAATTCACAGACTTCCCAGTGCCCCAGGTAAAGTACGACCTGTTATTGTTAAATTCTCCAGACGAATGATCAGAGACAGTGTGATAAGAACACGCAAACTTTTTAAACCTAGCAAAATAAACTTTGTTGACGATCTAACTAGACCTAATCTGGAGCTATTGAACTCGTTGAGGAATCACGACAAACTATTTTCAGCATGGTACTCGAACGGTCATATCTGGGCCTCGGACAAATTGCACAAGAAAAGGTTCAAAATAGACATTGGTGAGGACATTGACACCGTAATTCAAACACTGGGCTGATTTTCCCCACCCATTTTACAACCCTCTACTGCATCCTCATTTTTGGAGACTACTGACTGATTGGCGATAGGTTTAAGTTCGATAGTCAATATTTGTTCCCCAACATTCGTTTTATTATAGATTATTGGAGAGTGCTAGCAGACCTACTTAAATCATATCTAACCAAACAGGTCTCCACCAACCAAATCGTACCTTCATGTGGTTCCCCAATATTTGTTCCCCAACAGTCGTTTTATTATAGATTGCTGGAGGATGCTAGCAGACATACTTCAATGATATCTAACGAAACAGGTCTCCACCAACCAAATCGTACTTGCTTGTGGTTTATCAGGGAGAATGAACCCAGAACATAACGATTACAGAATGGCTATAGAATGACATACTGACTATACTTAAAAGCCACCATAGTGGCTTCCAACTCTCAATTAGTTAAAATACATATACATAACTCTTGGGTTTTATTTGATAACAAATCTGTTTTATTGCAGATTATTGGGGAGTGTCACCAGGCACTCTCCAGTCATTTCCAATCAAGCATATTTTCATCGACGAAATGTTACTTGCTATTTGTTCAGCATGAAAGATGAACCCATAATATGAAGACTACAGCAAGACACATTCCATTTTAGTTAAAGCCATGACAGTGGCTCCCAGCACTCAACCAGTCGACCTACATGACCTGCATGATTTTATTTGATAGTCAACATTTGTTCTCCAAAACTTGTTTTCTTATAGATTATTGGAGAGTGTCAACAGGCACCCCCAGCTACTCTGAAAATACAGGTACTGCAGTTCAAAGCCCTTATACTTTGTGGATAGTCTTCATATGTCACTTGAAGTGCAATTATTTGGTCCACCGGGTTTTGCCTCGTTGCAGTCTATGGGAGAGTGCCCCCGGACAGTCTCCCGTAGATTGCAGCGGGGCGGGGACTTGTGGACAAAATCTCATAGTCCTTCGAACAGTTGGGCACAGTTTGCCACCGTATCAGTAAAAGAACTCAACCAGACGACCTCTACATGACCTGCATGATTAGATTTGATAGTCAACATTTGTTCGCCAAAATTTGTTTTGTTACAGATTATTGGAGAGTGTCAACAGGCACCCCCAGTTAAATTGAAAATACATGACTGCAGTTCAAAGCCCTTATACCTTGTGGATAGTCCTCATATGTTATTTGAAGTGCAATTATTTAGTTCATCGGGTTTTGCCTCGTTGCAATTTATCGTTGCACTTTATGGGTGAGTGCCCACAGGCACTTTCCCGTAAATTGCAGAGGCCAAGGACTTACGGACAAAATTCGATAGTCCCTCGAACAGTTAGACACGGTTTGCCACCGTATCAGTAAAAACACTCAACCAGTAGACTTCTACATGACCTACATGATTATATTTGTTAGTCAACATTTGTTTCCCAAAATTTGTTTTGTTACAGATTAATGGAGAGTGTCAACAGGCACCCCCAGTTACTTTGAAAATACAGGACCGCAGTTCAAAGCCCTTATACTTTGTAGATAGTCCTCATATGTCTATCTAGTCTATCGGGTTTTGCCTCGTTGCAATTTATGGGAGAGTGCCCACAGGCGCTTTCCCGTAAATTGCAGCAGGCCAAGAACTTATGGACAAAATTCGATAGTCCCTTGAACAGTTACACACGGTTTGCCACCGTATCAGTAAACACACTCAACCAGTCGACTTCTACATTACCTACATGATTATATTTGTTAGTCAATATTTGTTTCCCAAAATTTGTTTTGTTACAAATTAATGGAGAGTGTCAACAGGCACCCCCAGTTACTTTGAAAATACAGGACCGCAGCTCAGAACCTTTATACTTTGTGGATAGTCCTCATATGTCCTTTGGAGTGCAATTATTTAGTCCATCGGGTTTTGCCTCGTTGCAATTTATGGGAGAGTGCCCACAGGCACTTTCCCGTAAATTGCAGCAGGACAAGGACTTATGGACAAAATTCGATAGTCCCTTGAACAGTTAGACACGGTTTGCCACCGTATCAGTAAAAACACTCAACCAGTCGACTTCTACATGACCTATATGATTATATTTGTTAGTCAACATTTGTTTCCCAAAATTTGTTTTGTTACAAATTAATGGAGAGTGTCAACAGGCACCCCCAGTTACTTTGAAAATACAGGACCGCAGCTCAGAGCCCTTATACTTTGTGGATAGTCCTCATATGTCCTTTGAAGTGCAATTACTTAGTCCATCGGGATTTGCCTGGTTGCAATTTATCGGAGAGTGCCCACAGGCGCTTTCCCGTAAATTGTAGCAGGTCAAAGACTTATGGACAAAATTTGATGGTCCCTCGAACAGTTGGGCACAGTTTGGCACCGTATTAGTAAAAGCAACGATAGAGATCGTTTTTGAGTTCCCTCACATTCTCTCTGTCATGAGTTATCGGAGAGTTTCACCGGGTTCCCCGTAGTAATTCCTAATAAAAGAATTTTTTTTTTTCTTCACTGATTAACACTGAACGCCCATTCTGTGCTTTCTTCTGAAATACATGTATGGCAATTTAAAGACCTCACATCGCGTGGATGTAAGCTAAAATATTTATCCTGTAAGCATTTGCCTGGTTGCAGTTGATGGGAGTGCGTTTACATGCACTTTCCAATCAACTGCAACAGGGCAAAAGAATTGTGAACAAATCCATACAGTCCCAAGTCATGATTCGATACCCTATCGGTGAAAGCCACGATAGTGACCAACAGTTTTTCCGCCACAAATTCGATTCGTTATTGGAGAGTGCCATTAGACTTTAATAGTCATTCGGGCAGTCATGCATAGTTTGCACCATATGCATAGAAGCCACGAAAGCGACCAATATCCCCCTCCCCAAGTTTATTTGTTATGAGCTATGGAAGAGTTTCATCGGGCACCCCCTAGTAATTTCTAACAAAACAGTTCTCCACTGGAAAAATGTTTTTGCCTTTGGATCATCATGCTGGAAGAACCAAAACATAATGATGGCAGTGGGATAAACTCAACTGATTATTACTGGACGCCCATTTTGAGCTTTACTTTGAAATGACCTTGAAATGTTTTTGAAATACAGGTATCGCAATCGAAAGACCTCTCATCCTGTGGATAGAAGTGAAATTATATAGCCTGTAAGCACTTGCCTGGTTGCAGTTGATGGGAGATGGTTTGCATGTACTTTCTGACCAACTGCAACAAGGCAACATACTAGCGAATAAATTTTGACAGGCCTCAGGCACATTTTGGCACCCTATCGGTGAACCAAAAAACACGGACTACAGCAGGATAAACTCATTTTTCAACTGATTAGTACTGAACTCCAAATCTGAGCTTTACTTTTGAATATTCTGAAATGCAGGTATTGCAATTCAAAGACTTCACATCGTATGGATGTAAATTAAAATATTTAACCTGCAAGCATTTGCCTGGTTGCAGCTGATGGGAGAGTGTTTACATGCACTTGCCAGTCAGCTACAACAAGGCAAAGGACTTACGAATAAATGTTGACAGTCCTTGAGCATAATTTATAATTTGGCACCCTTGCAGTGAACAAAAAATATAAAGACTGCAGCACGACAAACTCAAGTTTTTAAATTGATTTGTACTGGATGCCCATTTTGTGCTTTATTCTGGAAAATTTTTCAAATACTGGTATCGCAATTCAAAAGAATTCACATCCTGCGGACGGTATTTACATTTTCTTTGAAGAGAAAGTATTTAGCCTTTACGTATTTGCCTTGCGGTTGTTGATGGGAGAGCGTTTACATGCACTTTCCAATCAAATGGAACTTGGCAAGAGACTTGCAACGAAATTTTGATATTCCTGAGCTTAATTTGTCACCCTACTAGTAAACTAATAAGAAAGTTTGTAGCGGGACAAACTCATTTTTTTTTTGAACTGATTAGTACTGGACGCCCATTTTTGGGCTTTACTCTGAAATACATGTACTACAATTCAAAAGATATCACATCCTGTGAATTGTCATATTTTCGATGAAGTGAACTTTTTTTAACCTGTAATCATTTGCCTTTTTGCAGCTGATGGGAGAGCGTTTACATGCACTTTCCAGTCAGCTGCAACAAGGCAAATTATCTGTGAAACAAATTCAGACAGTCCTTGGGCATAATCTCACACCCTATCAGCGAAAGCCATGATAGTGGGCAACATTTGTTCCGCTCCAGATTCGATTTGTTATAGGTTATTGGAGAGTGCCGTCAGGTACCCATCAATAATATCTAATAAAACAACTATTTATTTAGCAAATGTGTTTGCCTTTGGGTCCTTATAATGCATGAATCAAGAACACGAAGACTGCAGCAAGACATACTCATTTTTCTCTAAGTAACCAACTGAGTGCTGGACACACATATTGAGGCTTTAGTCCGAAATACTGATACCACAATTTAAAGACTTCACATTTTGTGGATGGTCTTCATATTTTCTTTGTAGTCACATTATCTGTTTGTAAATATTTGCCTTGTTGCTTTTTATGGGAGAGTGCTCACAGGCACTTTCCCATAAATTGCAGCAGGGCAAGGAATTGTAGACAGATTTTGATAGTCCTTTGGACAGTCAGGCCTAGTTTGGCACCGTACTGATAAAATCCACGATAGTGACTTACATTTTCTCTACATATTTTAATTATTACGAGTTTCACCGGGTACCCTCTAGTATTTCCTAATAAAACATTCTCCACTGGGAAAATAGTTTTGCCCATGGATCAACATAATTTAATGACTTTTGTGGATGGTGTTCATATTTCCATCGACGAGAAATAACTTAGTTTGTAAGGATTTGCCTTGCTGCATTTGACTGGGGAGTGTTCACACGCACTTTCCAGTGAACTGCAGCAAGGCAAAAACTTGTGAAAAAATGTTGGCAGTCCTTTCGACACTCATACAAAAAACAAGGACATCATTTTCCTTTCGTTTCCTTGACTGATTGGGTATCAGACGCCAATTTGTGGGCTTTAGGGTGAAATTTGGGTACCAGTGTTTAATGTCCCCACATTTATGTTATGCGTGGCCTATAGGAGAAATTTCCTTTTACTCATCGCCACATAATTCGACCAAATAGTACAAACCCACCCGTGTAAGGTCTTAAAAATCATTTAAACTTCATCTTCTTCCCCTTTAACGGACTACAGCCCGTGATCCTCATTGATATGAGCCCGGTGGACTCATCTCAATGAGTGCCATGGGCAGTGGTGTACGGGGGAATGGGCCTTTGGAATAAGAGATACTCCAGCCAACCAAAAAACCAAACTACAAGCCGATCTCACCACTCAACACACCCAACAGGAGATGTGTATCGCATGTCTAATCTTGTTACAGACTCTATATACTTGTTACCTCATAACTTCTCTTTTTCCTTTCACTTTCTTTCATTACTGCCACTCACCAATTTCACTGCCACGCAATCAGTTTATATCAAAAACACAATCCGCATTCCATGGTGCGTTGGTGGGCCCCATTTCCATCTGTTGTCTAACTTATCTAGACGTTAACCATGGATATTAGTATCGAGCAATATAGGACTACAGCAGGACTTCATTACAATTTCCTCGTGTGCAGGTACTTTGTCACGAGTAGATCGGTTGGACTCCCGCACCGTATAACGATTCGTACGGTAAAAGTCCGTTTCACGCTAGTTTTATGCGTTATCCTTGGAATCATCCTTTTGTCCGGGGACACTGAAGTCAACCCAGGGCCATCTCGAACTGGGCCGGTAGACGTAAGTAGCATTTCTATAATTCATTATAACATCAGAAGCATCAGGAATAAACTTGATCATATTACAGACGACATTGATGAATTCGATATTATTTGTTTTACCAAAACGCACCTTGATCCCAGTTTCAATTCCGACAATGTGTTGATTCCCAATTACCTCCCTCCAGTTAGAAAGGACAGGAACCAACATGGTGGCGGTGTCGCGGTCTATTTCTCCAAAGAAATTCATGCCAAACGTGTGCCTGAACTGGAATTCGATCAGTCAGTCTTATGGTTTGAGATTACCTCAAAACGCAAGTTTTTGCTCTGCCTGGCATACCGATCGGTTCAATTCTCTTGCAATGACTTCTGGGAGAAGCTCGAAGGCGCCATTGAAGATTCATTCAACATAAACCCTTCCCTAATAATTACCGGAGACTTGAATAGCGACCTTCTTAACCCCTCTAGTCGATTACACGAAGTTATAAACTGTTATAACCTACAAAACGTCATTAAAGTGCCAACTCGTGTCACGCCAACCTCAAGCACCTTATTAGACCCAATAATAGTTAGCGATAATGTTGTAATTTTGAACTCAGAAGTTCACGAACTTGGTGTTTCCGACCACAAAGCTTATCAGCAGTCATAGAGACTGGAACCGCACAACACGAAACAAACATTCGACAGATATGGAACTACAACAGAGCAGATTTCCTCAAAATGAATAATTTGATCTCCGAAACAGATTGGTCTTTCATTTCAGACACGACTATGCCTGATACGTCATACCATAAATTTGCATCTAAATTTCTAGGTATTGCCAGAGAAAGTATTCCGTCCTACAATGTGGTAATACGTCCCCACGATAAACCTTGGTTTGACTCGGCTCTACGTCGGAAAATTCGCCACAGAGATCGTTTTCAGAAACGAATCTTGAAAAACCCAAACCCACAAATAATTGAAAGATATAAACATTCCCGAAACAAAGTAAATAACATGAACAAGAAGGCCAAATCCATTTATTATTCAAACCTAGATACTTCACTTTCGGTAAGTAGAAACCCCAAAGTATTCTGGCACACTGTTAAACAGCTACTGAATAATTTTGAAAGGAAACCCTCGGTCCCCTTTCTTAACCAAGAAGATGATACGGGTAGTACAGTTATGGTAACAGACGACAAAGACAAAGCCAACTTGCTCAACAAAACATTTCTGTCAAATAGTAAGATACATGACGAGGGACATAGTTTACCTGTCTTTAGAAGAAAGTGCTCTCAGAGTCTGTCTGAAATAAACTTCTCTGAAGAGGAAGTGACTCGAATCCTGGGCAATCTAGATACCAAAAAAGCAACTGGGCACGATGGTATAAGCAACCGCATGCTTAAAGAAACAAAAGCCACAATATGCAAACCTCTGGTTCACCTATTTAGGCTTTCGTTTTCTTCTCGCGTCTACCCATCAAAATGGAAGATGGCCACCGTTGTGCCGATATTTAAAAGGGAGACGCACACAACCCCAGCAATTACAGACCCGTTTCCCTCCTAAGCTGTGTCAGCAAAGTTATGGAGAGGATTGTTTTTAACCAAATGTATGAACACTGTTGTGCTAATAATTTGTTTTTTAAATGTCCGTCTGGCTTCCTACCCCAACATAGCACCGTTTATCAGCTCATTGAAATATATCATAATCTCTGTTTAGCCTTTGATAGGAACCAGTTTTCGCTTGGAGTATTTTGTGACATATCAAAAGCATTCGATAGGGTTTGGCATGAAGGGTTAATTTACAAACTGAAACAAAACGGTATATCTGGCCCACTCATCGAGTGGACCAAAAGCTATTTGTCAGATCGTAAACAAAGGGTAACTGTTAACGCAACTCCCTCTGAGTACTTACCTGTTAATTATGGAGTTCCCCAGGGATCTGTCTTACCCTTCCTCTTTCTTATATACATCAATGACATTACTGAAAACTTAGATTCACCGGACGCCTGTAGATTATTTGCAGATGATACAAGTATAACAGAAAGTGGATTTGAACTGGATGACATTGTTTCAAAGTCTAATGAAAACCTTGCGGCTGTTTCCGAATGGGCAAACACGTGGCTTGTTACATTTAACCCATCAAAAACCGAAACCGTTTTATTCACCAAAAAACGTGTTAGCCTAAGTACTGTTGTGATGTTTGGTGACACGCCACTTGAACTCACAAAGTCTCACACCCACCTTGGCCTGTCCTTACAGGGAGACTTAAATTGGCATGCCCAAATTAACAGATTATGCCAGAAGGCTAATTCCAGGCTATCTCAGTTAAGAAAATTAAAGTATATCCTAGGTCGAAAAAGCTTAGAGACGCTATACAAATCATTCATACTCCCGATCGTTGAATACACAGACGTGGTGTGGGCCGGTGCACCGGATTACCTACTTACCAAATTGGATAGAATCCACACGGATGCAGCGAGAATAATATCCGGTCTAACAAGATCAACCCCGGTATCTGCTCTATATACAGAACTTGGTTGGGAAACCCTTGGGCAGAGGCGTCATCTCCACAAAATGATAACGTTTTTTAAAATTATAAATAACCAGGCCCCTACATACCTCTCTGACTTATTGTCACGGACCTTTGAGGACATTTCCCCGTATAGCACCCGGTCCCATTCCAACTTTCAATTACCACTCACATACACGGAAACATATAAGCGCTCATTCATCCCCTTGTGTATCTCGGAATGGAATGCACTACCTTTAGAAGTAAGACAGTCGAGTTCACTGAACAACTTTGTCAAATATTTTGATGGAGGCAATTGTAAACCACCTAAGTACTTTAATAATGGCGATAGGGCCGTCAATATTATACACTGCAAGCTGAGGAATTCTTGCAGCGACCTAAATTATGATAAACACTCCAACTATATTCATAACACACCAAGATGTTCTTGTGGTTACGAGGCTGAAGATGTGAACCATTACTTTTTCAACTGTAGTAACTATTCAAATGAAAGACTAGTCTTACAGAGAAATCTTGCGCATCTTACAATAAGATCGGTCAATGATCTTCTTTATGGTATTCCAAACTTACCGGAATCCGTCAACATCCACCTTTTTCGAAGTGTACAAAATTTTATCAAAGCCACGAAGCTGTTTTAGATAAGACGACAACCGAGCAGATGTGACTCACAACATCTTAGTCAAATGACCTATAATATGAACTCGTGTCCACCTCTGTTTCCTTCACACATGACTTTCCGCATGTTTGTCCTGCATGTCCTGGTTATAGTATTGGTATGGGGCTCCGCTGGATTCGTGGTTGTGTTGAAATATGACCCGTTGGTATGTAATTTAAAACCAACAGTGTTGTAGAGTGGCAGCTCACTTCTCTTCTCTTCTCCCTCTCATCTCTCTGCTCTGACTCTTGTGAAGTTGAATACCCGTTAGGTTTTATTTCGAACTGTGTACATACACAATATTGTATCAATATATACACATGTTTCTCTTGCCATTATATGCACATTATAACTTCTTATAAATATTTGTAAACATAATTTGTAATTTTCAGACGTATATTACGGAAAGGATATAATCTAAGTGCTAGGCACTTGTTATCCAATCCCTTTTGTTATAACAAATAAAATATGTTTAATCTAATCTAACCCTGGCGGGAATCGAATCATAGATATTTCGGTTTGAAGACCAACGCGGTGACCACTAAACCTCTGCTCTTCCAATGAGGGATCATAATTCATGTTTTAGAAGCTAAAGTTGAAATATAATTCAATAGCACTGTCTCTAAATAGCGCCGACCAGATGTTTCTTTGTTTATTGGGGTTCAACGACATTTTCAAAAGTCATTGTCATATCGTGTCGGAACTAGCCACATATGATCGATAGGCCTGGGAAGGGCTGACGTTTAGTATGTAGTGTTTATACCCTTTATGCATTCTACTCCAATTTTTTGACCACTTATTTTCAGTAGACCTTCTTTTACAGTTTGAAACCGTTAAATAGGCAACACATATTAGTTTGTTATAAACGCAGTTTACACAAACATGCTGTGGTTGTGTTTTTTTCTTTTAGTTGAGAATGGGAATTAACGCGATCAAGGTACTAACACACACGTTCCCAACCCTCCTCGCCAAATCAAACGCAAATCACCCGTGGACACTCCCATGTACCAACTATGAACAGTTTTGTCTGACCCCGTTGAGATGACATGTTTGCTCTTTCTTTTGTTGTTGGGAAGACTATCCCGACCCCATTGTTATTTGGGAGGAAACAAAGGGACTCGTGTAGTAGTAACCCAAATACAAACCCTCTATATTTTTTAGCCTTCGTTGTGGGGACTTAATTTTTGTATTGTACTCGGTGACAAACAATGTCAAACAAATCCTAATAGGGAAGACAAACCCTAACCCATTATTTACATTGTGTGGATCTGGAGAAAACGAAGGAAGTCCTTGTAGAGGACGTAAAATATATTGTTAAATGTTGTGCATTTCTCTATTTCATTTGGGAGAACAATAGTAAGTTTGACGTTGTGTTGATTTTTATGAGCACGGCTAGTGAACACTTCACGCAGACCTACGGAGTTAGCCAGCACAAACATATACATACGCATATATGTATATATAAACATATACACGCATATACATACGTACTCTCGCATATATGTACATAAAAAACACATACGTATGCATACATATGCATCCTATGGCTCGTCAAAACGTTTCGTGTCCCTGAGGAATGTATGCACACTATTCACAATAATTTCATTTTCATCTCGACTGAATTCCCAAAAAGTAGGTCTGAAAATGACACGTTTAAATCAATCAGGCTCTGCACCAGAATAGTTCACTTATCTGCGTAAAGCGGACACTACAGGAAGTAGTCCTCTGGTGTTTCATATACGTAAACACAATTACATTTGGAGTTATCTATGAGGAATCTTTCTAATTTATGTGCCTTTAAATTACTACGCACCAGTCGGAGTATGCAGCATAGAATTTGATTTGCTCTGTCAACTCCATAGTACCATGGGACGCAAATGTCCGCACTTGTCAAGCCTTTTTGAAAGAATATAACTTCAAACACTTGCAAGTAGAGGGGTCAAGAGCGTTCCATAATCGTACCGTCGCTGGCAAGAAAGAGCGATAGTAACCCACTGTGTGACAGGGTATCCCACGAAGGGAGTCAGTTGATCTCAATGAGTATGACGTAACATTTGCAACTTGGTTTGGCACCAATAGAGATAATTACCTCTGGGTCACTCCATTTTACATTTTATAAAACACTCACAGTTTGTGACGTCTTCTGCGCTGACTCAATGCCATGGAATCTGTTTTCTCGTACAAAAGTCGGTGACTTGTCCCTCTTGGTTCCCCACAAATAGTGCGTAACGCATCTAGTTGTAGGTTTTCAAGCTGATCTAGTTTTCCTGCTGAGCAGTTATCCGAAATAACATCCACATAGTTAAAAATTTGTAAAATGAAAGACGTGTATAGTGTCACTAACGTTGCTCTAGATATGCGATACTAGGTAATTTATCATAGGGCTTACTTTAAGTACTGTGCTGTCTACGTGGGCATCCTACGTACCAGAACTATGGAAATAAAGTCCTAGGTGTTTATGGGTACTTGTTTCAGATATAGACGTGCCGTGCAGAGAAAGTGTCAAATATACTTGAGAGGTGTGACTACGGCTAATGAACATGCTCACTGTTTTCTCAGGACTGAATAGAAGTTTCCACGTTTTTTAACATAAACCTATCTTATTGAAGTCTTGATCCAATATATCAGATGCGAATGTAAGGTCCTCAGCAATAAGATAAGGTGGTGAGTCATCTGCATACAGACGAATATTTGAAGCAATATCATTTACAATATTATTAATATATATACTTAAAAGCAGCGGTCCTAAAACAGATCCACGTGATACACCAGCAGCGATGTATTTAATGCCATTTCCGCCTTTCTGCCTTTAACTACTACTTGTTGGGTCCTATTCTGAAGGGAATTTCCAAACCACGGCAAATAATTGCCCCTTATACCAATACCATATAATTTATGCACCAAACCTTTGTGCCAGACCCTGTCAAATGACATACTTATATCACAGAAAACCGACCTAACATCCTTACCGTGATCCAAGGCAAATCTTTATCTCTGTGGAAATCCAAAGACCATGGGTGCTCAGGCAATCGGAAAGACAGACCAAACTACGAAAAATGGTTTCAGCGCGCCGAAGGCGCGCAGCGACGACTTGCGGTAATGCAACCCTTTTCCGTCCTGTTGGTGGTGACTTGCGGTTATGCAACCCTTTTTTCGCCCTGTAGGCGGTGTTCTGGATGTCTGAATTGTGTCTAACGCAGCCATGGTGACAAGGGCATCCAGGGGGGGGGGGGGGGGGGCAAAGACGACAAAACCCAGAAGACGGTGGTGTTTTATTTGCGGCCTTTGAATGGTTTTCTGTGTTTCGCTGTATTTTCTTGGCCGGCGGCTTTGATGGGCTGGCAATTGGCCATATTGGAGATTTAGTTTTTTGTTGAATTTCAAGACGGGCTTTAATGATGAGTTCAGTAAAGAGTCTTTCCTGTTGTTTTGTCCCCTCTTCTTCTCTGGCTCTTCTTTCCATGTGTCTCTGGGAAGATTCAATGGCTGCTTCGGCATCAATCCTTGCTTGCACATCCAGCGATTAGAAAAAGAGGCTCTGAAAAAAACAGTTTCCATCTGCGCCTCTACCTTACTTATAACATCGCCATCCTCCAGGTTGTCTCCCGGAGAGATGCAACTGAGGTGTGGGTGAAAATTACAGGAGTTGAAGGTGGGTAAATGGTAGTGGCTTCCTCTGTATTCTTTTCTGTCTTCTCTTCCTTCTTCCTTTTCAGGAAATCATCCAGCCGTCGGGCATGTCGGCGCCTTGTTGATGGGCTCTTCATTTTGTTCTTCACCCTCTTCTCAGGGCAAGTCCAGACTCCTTCGGATGAGGACCAGTGTTAGAGGGGTTTCTCTCACTAAAGGTACTACCTCTCCCCGAAGGAGGTATGGTGGGGTCCGTCTCTCTGTCAAACTGCTGCGTCAGATGGACGCTCTTGCCTCTCGTCTGGAGAGTCCAATTGAGAGGGCAAGAGACGCTGACAAAAGCTTTCTGTAATTTAATTGGAATATCCAAATTAGCGATGGTGATTAATCAGACGGCGTTCACACTCTAAGTCGGAGGTGCGAATTAAATGAATGATACCTGAAAAAAAAACTATCTAGAAGTAATTCGTCGTCGTCCTTTTATATATTTGTAGGATAAAGGGTCGTATTAAAGATAGCTACTGGCCATTCTTCTGGTAGAAATACATTTTGAGAGCGGTGTAGATTTCTAATTCAGTCACACTTGAAAAATGGTATATAATGACCAAAATAAGCGTGTGTCTACTTTCGAGAGTTGTGTTGTGGATATAAACGAGGTTTTCATAATTAGGGGTTGCTAGCTGAGAGAAACCCAGAGGTGTTAAGGTATTGATTGGGTAATGGATAGGTAAGGATTGTGTGTATAAACAAGGTAACTCCAGAACAAGACTTTTGATGGATATGATTGGTCTACCCCTACCCCTCGCCCTACAAACGCACACATACTCGGGGTTCTCCTCCTGAACAAATGGGTTCTAATTAAGGTGAGCCGTCTTTACGGGTGAGCAAGGCTGAACCAATACAAGATAATCCGCAATTTATCTTGCAAAAGGCTACGGGTCAGACTCAGTATCCCTGTATAATGTAGTTAACATGTATACTTAACCCAGAAGGTAGACCGCCTAGTTGCTACATTGTAGGGGTGTTACGGTGCTGTGATAACCCTGTAAAATGCCGCATTTACGCTGTGTAATTTCAGTGAAGTATGCTACACGGTATGGTGGTGAGTGGCTGTGGGTGTTTTTGCAACCGACAGAGCAATTTCTTTTAGCCTCGACTTAAACTGGGATTGTATTTGTCTATGAAGAATCTTACCTTTGCTGAGAGTGCTCTTGCATCGTTGAAATGAAAGAATGGGAAAATTTTTCATGTTTATTTTTCCTTTTGTTACAGGAGTCATTGTGTTCACTCATGTACAGTTTTCGTGATTTTTCATCTTTAGTGTGTTTGACCAAAGACTCTTTTTCTGAGGTATTTACTTTTACTAATGCACTCTTCTTTGCAACCCGAACAGTCTATAACGTACATGACGTATGGTCATGCACGTGTGAGGGGTCTTTTCACAACGAAGGGTGAGATGGACTTTTTGAATTTGAATTAATTTCCCTCCATTAGGACCTCACAGGTTCCGCATCATTTATATCTGCACTTAGAGACCGTTGGAGTGTTCGTTTCCTCCTCAAACTTCGTGCCCGTTAAAATGTATTTGAGATTTGCTGGTTGTCTCTTGTTCAAATCCTTATTGCCAAGAATGTAGCGTTTGATTAAATACCCGCTTGACTCTGAATCTCATCACTTTGTCGACCAATAACATTGTTGACCAATAACTTTGTCGGTCAATAGCTTATTTCTCCATCGCGTGAAGGCAATTTCTCGTGAAGTGTGGACATTGCGCGCGATATGGTGATGTAACAATTAGCGTTTTTCAGCCACTCTCTGGATACTTCAATTGAGTCAAGAAAACTTAGCAGTGAGACATTGGCTCACCCGACACAATTCGGAAGATACACGATGATGGGACGGATCTGTGTCTGATGTTTTGGTGTCTCGCTAGCCATGCCAGTCTCTGTATTGTCGTTCAGTATTTTTGACGAATCTTTGGTTGTCACCCTGCTGCGCCTCCCGCCGAATACTGGTTGCCTCCGGTGAGATGAGGCCTTCTGGCTCTTTTTCCCCTTAAATTAACTAAACAGAAAGCGATGAATATGCAGAACA